>CM043866.1:4490000-5690000 GCA_023846275.1 Vanilla planifolia
TTAATCCCCAAGTAGAAGAATCTCTTTTTTCTTCAAGATGTTGATTTTTATTTTTATAGTAGATACGCTAATCCGAGCGTTTACCATAATTTAACATGGTAGAATAAGGAGTTGCATGTACTTGTTTCAAATTATCTCCTTGTGATTCTGCTATATTGACTTCAGGGCTAGGTGTAGGAATATGAGGAGGTGGAGAAGGTTGATGGGGAGGAGATTGTGGTACATAATTTGGTGGACCAGGTAGATATAATGTACTACTTTCTCCTCTTTCTATGTTAATTTTATAGTCCGTTTGGGATCTGTAAAAGTCTATTAATTGTTGATTTTGTTCATAATATAAATAAATATTTTCACTAAAAGTTTTTCCAGTTAGTTCTTTTTTTTGAAGTTCTAAGAACTTCAAATAAATTGATTTTTCTAATTTTTGTAAATCCATTATATAATCTTTTGATTGTAGTTTAACAATTTAATGTTTGGTTACTTTTGTTCCATTATAATAGAATGTAGAGGTTTTAGGTGTAGTAATAGTTTTATTTTCTTCGAGTTTCTGAATTTTATCTTTAATTTCTTTTAACTGATCTACTATAAAATTCAGAATTCTTGCTATGACAGGGTATTGTCTTACTGTGGTAGGTAAATGGATTATATATTCATAATCCTGGGTATTAGATACTTGACAATGATAAGTATTATTAGGAACTAAGATTTCTTTCATGGTTTTTAGTCTGTGTCATCATAAGCTCTAAGTTTGTAGAATAGGTTTTGTTTTTTGGATTACTTTTTTCTGTTTTGTTTTGTATTTTCTGATTTGACCCTTTTTTGTTCTGCTACATCTATCCTTCAAAAAACCCCTAGGGTTTCCCGTGGTTTTCTGGGGGAAGTTAGGGAATCTTATCTAAACCACCATCCCTAATAGATTGCTTCAAACAAAAAGAGCACTGCTTTGATTCGTTTCCTATCTTAAAGCGTAAAGAAAATACAAAACTACATCCAAAAGTAATACAATAAAACTAACCCATTACACAAACAAAGAGCTTATCATGACACAAAGGAAAATATTTATTTATGCATACTGAAAGTAAAGATAGGAAACAGAAAACTTATAGTGAACACGCATGACTCTGATACCAATTTTACACACACAGCACACGCAACACACTTTTTATAGAAGCAGCAAACAGTAGTAGCAAACACAAAGCTAAAACAAGAACACTCAAAACAAGTTTTTATCTCAATGCCCTTCTAGTTGGGAGGTGGCTTATTCATAGGAAGAAGTTCCTTAGTAATGAAGTAATAGTGCTAGTGGATTGCAGCATCTTCTTTTCTTTTGGTAGTGCGCTCTTTTCTTTTGATAGTGCGCCCTTTTCTTTTGGTAGTGCTCTTTGCTTTTGGTAGTGCATTGAGGGTCCCATCGTACTTTTATTCATCAAGTTTGAGGGCTTCCATTGTATCTTCATCCATGTCAGCTTCTGGTTCTGATATGTTTTCTCCCTTAAAAAAATATTCCTTTTTTGCCATTTGTCCTATTTTTCCTAATTTGATATTTTGGAGGAATCTTTTCATTTTTCATTCTCTCATTGTTTGTTCTTCTTTTTCTACTGCTAAAGTGTCTATAAAAAATACTGCTTTTTCCATAAGATACCTTTTTTCCTAGGTATTTTGTTCCAAAATCAAGTTTTTGTAAAAAGTCCAGAGCCGCATGCTTTCTTTCAAATTCTTCATTAAAGAGAATTTGTTGAAAGGTTTCCAACCTAGGAGTCTCTGATTCTTTGTTTAATATCCAAAGATGAATAAAAGAATATAATTTAATATATTCTCTTTCTTCTCAGATTGTCCATATCTAGAATACGAATGTAGTTGAAAATTTGCTAGAATATGTTAAGAAATTTTTGCAGAGGTCTGGTATATATCCAGTGTAATCTTCTTGGTTTTTGGTATTGACATATACTTCATATACAATACCTCGTCTCAGGTGTTGTTGGTATTTTGGAATTTCGTCAAAGCAGGCAATTATTCTAGGTTTTTTTTGCTGAAAGGTATTGGTTAAGGAAAAGTTGGATAATATTGGTCTCTTCCAACTGTTTGAAAAATTGGAGTAGTTTTTTTTCATCTAATATTTTGGCTTGGTATAACTAGAGCATTTCTTGGACAGTAACTTCTGCTTCAAGTATTCTTGAATTCTCATTTTTTACTTTCAAGAGTTGAACCAATCCAAAAAATCTTTGATTCTGAACTGTATGAGATCCACTATTTGTATGTTGGAGAATACATCTTCAAGTATTTATGTGTTGAACAATTGTTGTTCTATGGTTTGTAAGGATTTGGATTGAGTAACTGTCGATCTTGAAAGAAGTATTTCTAATTGCCTTTTGTAGGCTTCTTCTCTAATTTTCTGCTCTAGTAGAGCTTGTTTTTCGAACATGTATCCCTTTTCTATTTGTGTTACCCAATAATTGGCAGATCTCCAATCATTGGCTTGTAGAGCTCAGAAGCATCTATTGAGTTTGTTGTAAAACTCAAGATCTATTTGTTGTACCTGTTTGTTATACCAATCATTTGCAACTATGGTTGCAAAAGTTTTCCCCTTTTTTACTGTTCCTGTTAAAGATTTTTTGGTGACTAGTGTCTTTTGTGAAGATTGTTTGGCATGTTGCCTATTCATTGTCTTGGCCTGTTTGGGCAGTGGGCTCCTTTTGGATAGTTTCAACTAGTTGGGCCTTAGAAGTTTCAGCCTATTCAGCCTGTTGGGCTTTGGCTTTTTTTAGGGTGACCTCAATAAATTATCCAGTTTTTTTTTATTTTGTCAAGGAAATTTTTGAGAAAAGCTAATTCTTCTTCGTTCATGGTCTGGTAAGAAAATCAACACTTATATTAGTGAATCTAGAAATATATTTAACCATATAGTTAAAACTTTCTAAATATATGACAAGACGTATTCATCTTAGATTTTCTTCTGGATTATGTATTGTCTTTTTCTGAAGAAATTGTGCTACTGATTTGTTATCAGTCTCTATAATAAATTCACTATGGAGTAAATATATTTTTAGGCTTTTAATAGTTAATTTTTTTGCCAATAATTCTTTGTCATAAGTGGCATATTTGCTTTGGGGTTTTGTGAATTTCTTAGAAGAATAAGCTATTATTTCATTAGTGTTAGTAACTAATATTCCAGACCAAAATAAATCTGAAGCATCAGTTTGTAAAATATTGCGTTCATCTTCTGAAGAATTTGTTTTTTTGTAAAAAATTCTTTTATTTGTTTTATTTCCTTTTGTTCCTCTTGATCTAATGAAATAGGGATTTTATCTGTATTCCAACGACAGGGCTGTTCTCCATTTGTCATTTTATATTTAGCTTGTTCAGTAGCTAATTTATTTTGTAATGCTTTGATATTAGAAGAAAGTTTTGGTATAAACTTTCGTCCATAGTTTAAGAGACCTAAAAAACTTTGTAGTTGTCTTAAACTAGTAAATTTTTCAGGAAATTCCTTAACTTTTGTATATATATGGTCTTGTAATTGGATTTGTCCATTTTTTATTTATTTTTCAAGAAAATCGATTTTAGTTTTGAATAACTCGATTTTCTTTGGACTTGAAATAATGCCATAGTTTAGCATTAGTTTAATAACATGTAACAGATGATTTTTATGTTCTTCCTCTGTTTGAGAAAAAAATAAAATATCATCGATATATGCAACAACATAAGGTAAAGGTCCAAAAATAGAATTAATCCATTTTTGGAATATTTAAGGTGTATTTTTTAAAGCAAATGGCATGACTAACCATTCGAAATGTCCTTGTAGACAACTAAAAGCTGTTAGCTCTATTGAAGTTTGATTTGCAAGTTTGATGTGCCAAAATCTAGATTTGGCATCAAATTTGCTATAATATTTAGCATCTTGAATTTGTTTAGTTAGGTGCTTAGCAGTTGGGATAAAATAGCCAACAAATTTTGTGCAAGAATTTAACTTGTGATAGTTGATGACCATTCGAGCTTTTCTGCATTTTATTTCCATGTGATTTCGTACTATAAAAGCAGGAGAAGAATTAGAGCTATGGCTCTTCTGTATTAACTTTAAATTTAACAGTTCTTTTATCTAACTGTTAAATTCTTGTTTGTCTAAAGGTGATACCATTATACTATTAACACGTATATTGGTATTTTTATATTGTTCTAAGAGTTCAATAGAACCATATCGAGGGGACCTTTCAAACCATTTAAGAGGATCTGCTGAATATAATGGTTCTAATAATTTATGGACGATATCTTCAAATGCGATAGATGTAGGGATATTATAGGTATAGATAGGATGAGTGATAGAATTTGTGTCAACCAGAGTGATTTTGGTGGAAGAGTCACCACGCTGGGCTGTGGGAGTATAATAAGAAGCGATATGGGCAGGAAAATGTATACGAGGAACGGTACGTCCGTCAAAGGTAAAGAAGTGAGTGTTAAAAGGAGAAAAATGACGAAGGTTATCTAAGCCAATGAGACAATTCGTATTAAACTCTAATGGGAGTAAAGCAAAATTAAATTTGTAGTCATTAAGGTGATTATGAATATCGAGGATTGAAATGGAAATGTTAGCAACCTTATGTGTGACAGGAAAGTGACGTCCCATAAAGTTGGTGAAAGAAGTTTTGGTGTCTAAAGATAACCAAAATTGTTTGGGAATAAAGACTTGTTGGAGTAAACTAACTTCATCTCTAGTATCAACTAATGCATGAATAGTGACATCTTCAAAGTCAGGAAGACGTATAGTTATAGGAAGATAAATATATAATTGGGCTTTTTTCTTTAAATCCATTAAGGAGGAGGAATAGATTTTTTTCTTTCGAGAAGTCATAGGGTACGTCCTTTGACTGGATCTTGTACTATAATATGGAAAATTGGTTGAGGTTCTATAGACTCAGAGGTTTCACCTTCTTCATAATGTCTTAGAAGGTTTAGGGTAGAAGATGTTCGATTGATAGGATTTTTGATAAATGTTGAAATTGTGTTACCATAGGCAATAAAATATTCAATCGGCATTTGTACCTTAGGTTTTAAGGTTTTGACAAAAAGTTGTACGTCAGTATCAAGTTTTAGGTGTCATATATCTACGACTTTTGGTTGAATGGTTTTGCCAATTCCAACGTTGAAAAGTTTTAGAAAATTATTAGGAGCGATGGATCTGAATGTGGAAGTATCATTCAGAGCCAACAATATTCTCATTGTATTCCTAGGATTTTTTATCCTGGCAATAATTATATACCTTTGAGACTTATTGATAATGTATAAGTTTTTTTTTGACGTTTTGGTCTTCTAAACTTATACAGAAATCAGGATGTATATTGATCTCAAATAATCTATTAGCAAGATTGGATTGGCTCCTCCAATAATACTACTGAGGGGATTGTTTATGATTCATTCGTCCATACAGACGATCATTATAGGTGTATATATTTCACTTCGAAATAGAGCAGTGATTTTTAATTAAATCATTCCTATGTGTAGGTATTTCATTTTTAGATATTTGATTTTTAATTTGTCTATTTTGTTTTTGTTAAGAAGACTGATGGATGTTAAATCATCATCTCTTTTTAATTCTATTTTTCCTTATATATGCTCGAAAATATGTGTGTTTATTTAAAAAACGAGATTTAAAATAAGGGGCTTTATAATTCTCATTTTTTTCGCCATGAGGTACAGCCTATTTTAATTTTTCTAAGTCTTCATCAGTGATCTCAAATTATTCTCCTATATTATCATGTAATTATGCAGTATTTACTTATTCAGAAGTAATTGTATTCATATTGATTCTAAATTCTCGATATTTTTCAGAATTTTAAGAATCATCTATAGCTGTTTCAGATGTTATGATAAGAAAATCCTCATATTTGTGGATAATTAGTGTTCAAATTGTATCGTTTGATCTGATTAAATAATCCCAATCTTTCAGACTGGTATTTTTTATTAAAAGGGTAGGTGCTTGATAAGTCATGGGTTTTATTATCCCATGGGTAATAAAGATATTTTCTTTTGCATGATGTGAGATATTATATATTATCCTATAGTAGCCAAAATGTATTAAAATGATTAGATCTAACGTTACCTCTGTAGTTCGATCACGTTTTAATCTAAGCATCTTTCCCATATATATTATATATCCTCGTGTGGATATTCTTTCTTTTTTGGGAAGTTTTAGTGATGGTAATAAAGATATAACCTTTTTTGAGTTAGTGTTTTATTTATTGTAATCATGTTAATTTTGAGTTTTTTAAACTCTTTCTAAAGGTTGTTCAGATTTAGACTCTATGGAGTCAGATTCAGACTCTTTGGAGTCAGAACAAGAGGTAATTTCATAGACAGAACTGTCTTCAGATATTTCATTTATTGTTCTAATATTGTTGGAATATTCTTCTAGGTTTGGGATAATAACTTTTTTAATGTTTATGGGACATTCATTTGGATAATGTCCTTCTTTGTTACACTTAAAACATCTACAATGTTTTTTGCCTTTTTTTTATTATATTTTTTTAATGAATTTCTTTTTCTTAAATTTTTTATCTAATTTAAATTCAGGTTTCCATTTCCTTTAGTGATTTTGTATTTTTGTCTTCTTTTATTTTTAAAAGAAGGTTTTGAAGAATATCGCCAATCATAGACTGGAGGACATCCATATATGTAAATTAAATCTTCTGAGAACTTAAAATAACAATTGTAGCCAATTCTAGAAGATTTCAAATTTTTACTTATTTCTTTTTTAGCAGATATATTCTCACAAGTTTTTTCCTTGGCCTCTGCACAAGCTCTTTTGAGCATGCAAGTGTTATGAGGTCTCATAGTTCCTTGTGAGGATATTAATTTGTGATATTTAGCAGATATTATGTTGTTCCAAGGGAATGGTATTTTGGAAAAGAACCCTTGTATCCAACATTCTTATTGAAGAGTTTTGTCTAAATGATAAATATAACCTATATATGTAGATACAAATTCATTTAGCATACATATATCACATAATTTTATTTTATGAAGTTTTTCTTCATAATTTTGGTTCTCACTTCATTCTGATCCAGTGAAATTGGCTACTAATAATGAAATTAACATTTGTATTGTCATTTGTTTAGCTGGTTGTAAAATGTTTTGACATTTAGGTGAATTAGTTTTTTCAAAATTTGTTAGCTAAGCTAAAGCATTTCCTTCCCAATATGAAATAGCAAACTGTATATATTATACTACAGTCATGGTGGAAAGAAGCATAAATATAGTTCTTTCTTTGTGTCCATTTTATACAATAATCTTTTATTCTTTTATATGGAAGATGATCTATATTTTATGTTAATCCTCAGGTAGAGGAATCTCTTTTTTCTTCAAGATGTTGATTTTTATTTTTATTGTAGGTACGCCAATTAGAGCGTTTATCATAATTTAACATGGTAGAATAAGAAGGATGTGCATGGACTTGTTCTAAATTATCTTCTTGTGATTCTCTCATATTGATTTCAGGAGAGGGAGTGGGAGTGTGAGGAGGTGTAAGAGGAGGAGGAGATTGTGGTACATATTCTAGTGGACCAAGATAAAGTGTACTACTTTCTCCTCTTTTCATGTTGATTTTATATTCTATATGTGATCTATAAAAATCTATTAATTGTTGATTTTGTTCATAATAGTTATAAATATTTTTACTAGAAGTTTCTCCAGTTAGTTCTTGTTTTTGAAGTTCTAAGAACTTCAAATAAACTGATTTATCTAATTTTTGTAAATCCATAATATAATCTTTTGATTGTAATTTAACCATTTAATGTGTGGTTAATTATTTTCATTATAATGGAATGTAGAGGTTGTAGGTGTAGTAATAGGTTTATTGTCTTCGAGTTTCTGAACTTTATCTTTGATTTCTTTTAACTAATCTATTATAAAATTTAGAATTCTTGCTATGGCAGGGTCTTCTCCTACTGTGGTAGGTAAATGGATTATATGTTCATAATCTTGGGTATTAGACACTTGACAATGATAAGTATCATTAGGAACTAAGATTTTTTTCATAATTATTTTAGTGTTTGTGTCATCATAAGCTCTAAGTTTGTATAATAGGTTTTGTTTTTTGGATTACTTTTTTTTATTTTGTTTTGTATTTTTTGATTTGATCCTTTTTTGTTCGGCTACATCTATCCTTCCAAAAACCCTAGGGTTTCTTTTGGTTTTCTGGGGGAAGTTAAGGAATCTTAGCTAAACCACCATCCCTAATAGATTGCTTCAAACGAAAAAAACACAGCTTTGATTCATTTCCTACCTTAAAGCGTAAAGAAAATACAAAAAATATAACCAAAAGTAACCCATTGCATAAACAAAGATCTTATTATAACGCAAAGGAAAAGATTTATTTATACATACTAAAAGTAAACATAAAACTTATAGGAAACATAAACTTACAGGATGAGCACTCTAGACTCTAATACCAATTTACAGATACTTGAAACAGAAATCGAACTTGAAACCAGCACTCCGAATACTTGGAAAGAGCACATAGAACACTTAAAACTTACAATTTTTTTTCCTCTACCCCCTTCTGTTGGAAGAAGTGGCTTATTTATAAGCTATGTTTTCTTCATAAGGAAGTAAACATCTTCTTTTTCTAAGTGGAGCACTTCTTTTCTAAGTGGAGCATCTCCTTTTTTGAGTGGAGCATCTTCTATTCTGAGTGGAGCATCTTCTTTTTTGAGTGGAGCATCTTTTGATAATGCATAGTGGGTCCTACCATGCTTTTTAGTCTGTAAGGTTGAGGGCTTCCATCGTATCCTCTTCCACTAAGTCTTCTGAATCTGAGAAGTTTTCATCTTTAAAAAAGTAATCTTTTTTTGCCATGAGTCCAATTTTTCCTAATTTGATTATTTGAAGGAACTTTTTCATTTTTCGTTACCTTAGAGCTTGTTCTTCATGATCCATGGCTAGGGTATCTAGCAAAAAAATTGTTCTTCCATGGGTCACCTTTTTTTGCTAAGTATTTTGTGCCAAAATCTAGTTTTTGGAAGAATTTAGCAGCGGCTGCTTTTCTTGCAATTTCTTCATTAAAGAGGCTTGGTTGAAATGTTTCTAGTTTAGGTGTTTCTGATTCTTTTGTAAGCAACCAAAGTTGTATAGAGGAATATAAATTAATATATTCTCTTTCTACCTAGATGGTCCATATATGAAAGACGAAAGTTGTGGAGAATTTAGTTGTATAGGCTGCAAGGCTGTTTTTGCAATGATCTGGTATATAACCAGTATAGTCTTCAGGATGTTTAGTATTGATGTAGACCTCATGTACAAGACCTTTCTGGAGATGTTGTTGGTATTTCGAAATTTCGTCAAAGCAGGCGATGATTCTAGGTTTTTTTGTGCATAAATACAATACTTCTATGTTAAAAAAGAATTGGATGATGTTGGTTTCTTCTAATTGTTTGAAGAAATGTAATAATTTTTCTTCGTCTAAAATATTGGTTTGGTAAAGCTGAAGCATTTCTTAAACAACTACCTCTGCTTCTATCTTTCTTGTATCCTCATTTTTGAGATTTAATAAATGTTCCAATCCTAAGAAGTCTTTTATTCTAAACTGAATGAGGTCTGCTGTTTGTATAGTAGAGAATACATCTGCAAGCATTTCTGTGTTAAATAGTTGTTGTTCTAGGTTTTGGAGAGAATTTGATTGTGTGATCGTAGATCGAGAAAGTAGTAATTCTAACTGCCTTTTGTATGCTTCTTCTCGTGTTTTTTTCTCTAATTGAACTTGTTTTTCCATTACGTAGCCCTTTTCTATTTGAGTTAGCCAATAATTGGCAATCTCCAATCACAAGCTTGTAGTGCACGAAAACATCCATTTATTTTGTCGAAAAAACTCGGGATCTGTTTGTTGTAATGGCTTGTTGTATTAATCTTTTACTACTGTTGCAACAAAAGATTTTCCTTTTTCTATTGTTCTGGTCAAAGATCTTTTGTTGATAAGAGTTTTTTGTGAATTGGTTTGTTGTTTTACTTTTGATTGGGGCTTGTTAATAATTTTCACCTGTTGGGTGCTTGACTCAGCCATTTGAGCTTGAGAGTTGGAAGTATCTTCCTTTTCAACCTGTTGGGCCTTTGCTTTTTTAGAAGAGACTTCAGTAGACTCCCCAGAATGTTTCATTTTGTCAAGGATACTTTTAAGGAAGGATAATTCTTCTTCATTCATGGCTTGGTCTGTTAAGAAAATTAGCAACAATATTAGTAAATCTAATAATATATTTAACAGTATAATTAAAGATTTCTAGGTATAATGCAAGACGTATTCTTCTTAAATTTTCTTCTGGATTATGCAGTCTTTTTTTGATGGAATTGAGCTACTGATTTGTTATCAGTTTCTATAATAAATTCTCTATGAAGTAAATAAATTTTTAGGCTTTTGATGGCTAATTTTATAGCCAGTAATTCTTCTTCATAAGTGGCATATTTGATTTGGGCTTTTGTGAATTTCCCAGAAGCATAGGCTATCATTTTATTAGTGTTTGTAACTAATACTCCGGACCAAAATAAATCTGAAGCATCAGTTTGCAAAATAATGTGTTCATCTTCTGTAGGAAAATGAAGAATTTGTTTTTTTGTAACAGATTCTTTTATTTGTTTTATTTCCTTTTGTTCTTCTGGGTTTAAAGAAATAAGGATTTTATCTGTATTCCAATGACGGGGTTGTTCTCCTTTTGTCACTTTGTATTTAGCTTGTTCAGCAGCTAATTTGTTTTATAATGCTTTGATTTTAGAAGAAAGTTTTGGTATAAACTTTCATCCATAGTTTAAGAGGCCTAAAAAACTTTGTAGTTGTTTTAAAATGGTAAAGTATTCAAAAAAACTCCTTAACTTTTGTATATATATGGTCTTGTAATTGCATTTGTCCATTTTTTATTTATTTTCCAAAAAAATCGATTTCAGTTTTGAATAATTCGATTTTCTTTGGACTTAAAATAATGTCATGGTTTAGCATTAGTTTGATAACATGTAATAGATGATCTTTATGTTCTTCCTCTGTTTGAGAAAAAACTAAGATATCATCGATATATGTAACAACTTAAGGTAGATGTCCAAAAATAGAATTAATCTATTTTTGGAATATTTGAGGTGCATTTTTTAGATCAAATGGCATGACTAGCCATTCGAAATACCCTTGTGGACAATTAAAAGCTATTAGCTCTATTGAAGTTTGATTTGCAAGTTTGATTCGCCAATATCTAGATTTGGCGTCAAATTTACTATAATATTTAGCACCTTGAATTTGTTTATTTAAATGCTCAGCAGTTGGGATAAAATAGCCATCGAATTTACTATTGAGGGAATTGTTTATGATTCATTCGTCTTCTTCTTCTTTTGCTTCTTCTGCTTCTTCTGCTTCTTCTTCTTCTTCTTCTTCTTCTTCGTCTTTTTCTTCGTCGTCTTCTTCTTCTTCTTCTTCTTCTTCTTCTGCTTCTTCTTCTGGTTCTTCTTCTTCTTCTTTTTCTTCTTTTGCTTCTTCTTCTTCTTCTTCTTCTTCTTCTTCTTCCTCTTCTTCTTCTTCGTCTTCCTCTTCTTCTTCTTCGTCTTCTGCTTCTTCTTCTTCTTCTTCTTCGTTTGCTTCTTCTTCCTCTTCTTCTTCTTCTTCTTCTTCTTCTTCTTCTTCTCCCTCTTCTTCTTCTTCTTCTTCTTCGTCTTCTTCTTCTTCTTCCTCTTCCTCTTCCTCTTCCTCTTTCTCTTCCTTTTCCTCTTCCTCTTCTTCTTCTTCTTCTTCTTCTTCTTCTTCTTCTTTTTCTTCTTCTTCTTCTCTGGTACCAATTTCTTACACACACACAAGTTCACAACAAAGTAGAGAAATAACAAGAGGAATGCTAGAAAACAAGAAAGAGAGAATTTTTTCGATGCCTTCTGTAAGGGAATGAAGGCTATTTATAAGCCCTTCTGCCTTGGGGGTGAAGCAAAGGTTCTGTTATTAGTGCGCCATTATCTTTGTTGGTGGAGAATAAAGTGCTAGCTTTTGGTTGGTGCGCCATTATTATTGTCGGTGGAGAATAAAGTGCCATTTTTGATAGGTACGCCTTTTTTTTTGTAGGTCTTAGCGGGTCCCACCATGCTTTTAATCTGTAAGGGTTAGAGCTTCCAATGTATCCTCATCTAATTCATTATCCATGTTATGTTCTTCTGTTTGAGGAGTAAAGAATTCTTCTTTGGCAGATTGTTCGATTTTTCCTAACTTTAAGTTTTTTAGAAAGATCTTTAGTTTCTTTGGCTGACGTGTCAGGGAGACAGTTTTTCCACAAGAAAACGTTTTGGCCAAGTATTTAGCCCCAAAATTTAATTATAAAAAAGTCTTGAGCTGTAATCCACCTTGATGTTTCTTCATTAAAGCTACTGGCTTTGAATTCATCAAGTTGGGGGTGGAAGTTTCTCGGACCAATACCCATAATTGTACTGTAGAGTAAAGGTTTAGATATTCTCTTTCCTCCCACTTGGACCCAATTTTGAAAACAAAGATTATGTTGAATTTGTTGGTATATTGTTGGAGGCAGTTTTTGCAGATGTCAGGTATAAAACCTGTATAATCCTCTGGGTGATTAGTGTTAATGTATACTTCATGGACAATCCCTTTGCGAAGGTGTGTTTGGTAGCGTGGGATTTCGTTGAAACAAACAATAATCTGTGGTCTTTCTACTGAAGAGTCATAATAAACTTCTTTTTTAAGAAATAGTTCTTTGATGTTGGTCTCTTCTAGTTGTTTGAAAAATAATACTAGTTTATCTTCATTCGAGATCTATTGTTGATATAGTTGTAGCATATCTTGGACTGTCGTTTCTGTCTCGAGCTTTCTTGTTTGCTAGTTCTTGATGTTAAACTGATTAAGCAAGCTAAGTAAATCCTTAATCCTTTCTTGTAAAAGGTCTGTAGTTTAGATTTTCTCAAAAATATCTAAGAGAATGTCCACCTGTCCTAGTTGTTCTTCTAACTTTTGAATTGCTTTTGATTGTATATTTGTTGATCTAGAGAGCAAATTTTCCAAAGATTTTCTGTATCCATCTTCTCTGGCTTGTTGAGCCAAATTTTGTTGTTTTACGAGAAGATAACTCCTTTCAATTTGAGTTAGCTAGTAATTGGCATACCTCCATTCAGAGCTTTGAATAGCTTTAAAACATACATTGAGTTTATCAAAGAATTTAGGATCTGTTGTCCTCAAATCTTTATTGTACCAGTCTTTAGTTATGGTAGAAGCAAAGGTCTTACCTTGAACAGTGCTGAGCAACAGTCCCAAGCAATAATTTCTACAGTTAAGAGTACTGAAGTTTGCTTCCAATTCAAGCAATCTCAGCCTATAAATTCAGAAGCTTTCTTGAACACTAGTAATGGAAAAACTCCAGCTTTCTTCTTTCTGCTTTCTCCTTTCTGTTTCCTCTCTGCTCTCTCTTTTCAAATTCTGTAAGAATATTTTGAGCGTTCTTGTATAAATCTATTAAGCTTGGTGTGTCACTATAAAATTGGCTGTACACTGTTCATCGTACACTGTTTATTGTTCACTGCTCAGTGTTCACTGTAGGTAGTGCTCCTTTTTTGAGAAGAGAATCTTTTTCTGAAAGTGTTTGTTGGAAGCTTTGTAAATGACTTTTAGGTCCCACCATGCTTCAACCAGTGAGTACTAGGGCTTCCATGGTATCTTTGTCGATGTTGTTATTGGAATTAGTGGCAAAGAATTTGTTGAGGGTAGATAAATAATCCTCTTTTGCAGCTTGACCAATTTTTCCCATTTTGAGTTGATTCAGAAAGCCCTTTAATTTTTTCTCTCGTAAAGAAATATCTTCAATTTCATTTGCAAGAGTGTCTACGAAAAAAATTGTTTTTCCTCCATGAACTTTTTTGGCGAAGTATTTTGTGCCAAAATCAAGTTTTTGGAAAAACTCTTGAGCAGTTCGCCACCTTTCTTCTTCTTCATCAAAAATTCCTGTTCAGAATTCTTCGAGTTTGGGACTGTCTGTAACTCGTGCCAAGGTCCGAGCTGTATTGAAGAATAGATGTTCAAATATTCTCTTTCTTCCCATATTGCCCATATGCGGAAGACAAATATCGTTGAAAAGTTGTTTGAATAGAGGGCAAGGCTTTTTAAACAAATGTCTGGTATAAATCTAGTATAGTCTTCTGGGTGTGTCGTGTTCACGTAGACTTCATGAACTATTCTTTTTCTAATATGCATCTGATATTTTGGGATTTCTTGAAAACAGACTATTAGTCTAGGTATACCTTCTTCTGTATAGACAACTTCTTCATTAGAGAAGAGTGCTTTGATATTTGTTTTCTCTAGTTGTTTAAAAAAGAGGAGCAATTTCTCTTCATCAATGATCTGTTGTTGGTATAATTGTAGCATGTCTTGAACTGTCACTTCTGCCTCTAGTTTTTGGATAAGTCACTTTTGATCTCCATTTGCTGTGTTATAGAGAGAATATCTTTTATCCAAAACTGTATTAAATCTGAAGTCCGTATTCTTGTAAAAATTTCAGCAAAATGTTCATTTTGGCTGAACTGATGTTCCAAGGTCTATAGAGCTGAAGATTATTGTGTTGATGAATGAGTCAATAGAATTTCTATTGCCTTTTTTGTTGTTCATCCATTTTCTCTATTTAAGAGATTTTTTTCTTGAGAAGTAAATAACTCTTTTCGAGCTGTGTAAGATAATAATTCGCTGATCGCCACTCATTGCCTTGAATGGCTTTAAAACATCTGTTGATTTTGTAAAAAAACTCAAGATCTGCTAATCGTAAATCCCCGTTATACCAGTCATTTACTATTGTTAAAGCAAAAGTTTTTCCTTTTTCAAGGGTGTTTGCTGTCGTTCTCAATCTACCTAAAGTTTTAGGCACTGGGGTTTGTTCTTTTCCCTTGTTTTGGGCCTGGACTTTTGTATTGTCCAATTATTGTGCTTTACTTGAAGCCTCAGCCTATTGGGCCTTACTGGTTGTCTTGGCCTGTTGGGCATTGTTGGAGGTCTCGGCCTGTTGGGCCTTGCTGGTGGTCTCGGCCTGTTGGACCTTCTTTTTTGGGAGAATTTCAGTAAATTACCCTGATCTTTTCATTTTATCCACCTGAGCTTTTAATAATAGTAAGTCATCTTCATTCATGGCCTGGTAAGAAGATCAAAACCAGTATTAGTAAAACCAGAAATATATTTAACAGTATAAGTAATAATTTCAAGGCATAAAACAAGACGTATGCGTCTTATATTTTCTTCAGGGTTATTTAATGTCTTTTTCTATAAAAATTGAGTAACAGATTTGTTGTCAGTTTCAATTGTAAATACTCTATGGAGTAAATAAATTTTTAAACTTTTAATAGCTAATTTGATATCTAGTAATTCTTTATCATATGTGGCATATTTATTTTGGGTTTTTGTGAATTTTCTCAAAGTATATGCTACTATTTCAGTTGTATTTGCAATAAGAACATCAGACCAGAAAAGGTCAGAGGCATCAGTTTGCAAAGTAATTTTATCTTCTTCTTTGGGAAAATAAAGAATTTGTTTTGTTGTAACATACTCTTTTATTTCTTGTATTTCTCTTTGTTCGTCTTTTGTCAAAGAGATTGGTATTTTTTCTGTATTCCAACGACGAGGTTGTTTGCCAGTTGTTATTTTGTATTTAGCCTGTTCTTCGACTAATTTGTTTTGTAATAATTTTATTTTAGAAGAAAGTTTGGTATCAACTTTCATCCATAGTTTAAGAGTCCTAAAAAGCTCTGTAGTTGTTTTAAATTAGTAAAAGTCTCAGAAAAGACTTTTATTTTTGTATATATGTGTTCTTGTAGTTGTATTTGTCCATTTTTTATTTGTTTTTCTAAAAAATCGATTTCTGTTTTAAATAGTTCGATTTTTTTTCGGACTTAGGATAATGCCCTGATTGAGCATAATTTTAATGATATGTAAAAGATGTTCTTTATGTTCTTCTTCTGTTTGAGAAAAAACAAGAATATCATCTATATAAACAAAAACATATGGTAAATGTCCAAAAATCAAATTCATCCATATTTGGAATATTTGAGGAGCATTTTTTAATCCAAAAGAAATAACTAACCATTCAAAATGCTCTTATAGACAACTAAAGGCTGTTAGTTCTATGAAAGTTTGATTAACAAGTTTAATTTGCCAAAATCCTAATTTGACATCAAATTTGCTATAATATTTTGCATCTTATAATTGTTTTATCAGGTGCTCGGTGGTTGGTTAAAGTAACCGTGGAATTTAGTGCAAGAGTTTAACTTGAGGTAATTGATAACTATTCTGGCTTTTCCTCGTTTATTTCTGCATGATTCCGTACTATGAAAGCCGGTGAAGAATGAGAGCTGTGGCTCTTTTGAATTAGTTTGAATGGTAATAGTTCTTGTATTTGACTGTTAAATTCTTGTTTGTCTATAGGAGATACCATGATGCTATTGACACGTATATTGGTATTTTGATATCCTCCTCCTCCTCCTCCTCTTCTCCTTCTCCTTCTCCTCCCTCCTCCCTCCTCCCTCCTCCCCATCCTCCCCCTCCCCCTCCTCCTCCTCCCCCTTCTCTTCCTCCTCCTCCTCCTCTTTCTCCTCCTCCCTCCTCCCTCCTCCCTCCTCCCCCCTCCCACCTCCCGTCTTCGCCTCCACCTCCTCCTCCTCCTCTTCCTCCTCCTCCTCCTCTTCTCCTTCTCCTCCCTCCTCCCTCCTCCCTCTTCCCTCCTCCCCCTCCTCCCCCTCCTCCCCCTCCCCCTCCCCCTCCCCCTCCCCCTCCCCCACGCCCTCCTCCTCCTCCTCCTCCTCCCTCCTCCCTCCTCCCCCCTCCTCCTCCTCCCCCCTTCCCCTCCCCCCTCCCCCCTCCCGCCTCCTCCTCCTCCTCCTCTTCTCAGAAGAGCTTATGCAGAAGCTATGGAAAAAACTTGTGAGAATACATCTGCTAAAAAAGAAATGAGTAAAAACTTAAAGTCTACCAGAATGGGCTACAATTGTTGCTTAAAGTTCTCAGAAGATTTAAATTACATACATGGTGTCCTCAAGTCTATGATTGGCGACAGTATTCAAAACCTTCTTTTAAAAATAATAGATGACAGAAATACAAAATGACTAAAAGAAAATGGAAACCTTAATTTAAATTAGATAAAAAATTTAGGAAAAAAAAATTTGTTAAAAAATATAATAAAAAGAAAGGTAAAAAATATTGTAGATGTTTTAAGTGTAACAAAGAAGAACATTACGCAAATAAATGTCCTTGTAAACATTAAGAAAGCTATTATCCCTAACCTAGAAGAATATTCCATTAATATTGGAACTATAGATGAAATATTTGAAGACAGTTCTATCTATAAAATTACATCTTGTTCTGACTCCATAGAGTCTGAATCTGCCTCCATAGAGTCAAAATTTGAACAATCTTCAAATAGATAATTAGAAGAGTTTAAAAAACTAAAAATCAACATGATTACAATAAATAAAATAATAACTCAAATAAAGGTTATACCTTTATTATCATCTCTAAAACTTCCCGAGAAAGAAAAAATATCCTTACTAGGATATACGATCTATATGGGAAAAATGATTAGAATAAAACGTTATCGAACTACAGAGGTAACGTTAGACCTAATAATCCTAATACCTTTTGGCTACTATGAGATAATACATAATATCCCACATCATGCTAAAGAAAATATTTTTATTACCCATGGGATAATAGAACCCATGACTTATCAAGCACCTACACTCTTAATAAAAAATACTAGTTTGGAAGATTGGGATTATCTAATCAGACTAAATGATGCTATTGGAACATTAGTTATTCACAAATACGAGGATTTTCCTATCATAACATCTGAAACAGCTATAGATGATTCTAAAAATTTCGAAAAATATCGAGAATTTAGAATCAATAGGAACACAATTACTTCTGAAGAAGTAAATACTACAAAACTACATGATAGTATAGGTGAATAATTTGAGATATCTGATAAAGATTTAGAAAAGTTAAAAGAGGCTATACCTCATGGAGAAAAAATGAGATTTATAAAGCCCCTTCTTTTAAATCTAGTTTTTTTAAATAAACACACTTATATTTTCGAACCTATGCAAGGAAATATAGAATTAAAGGGAGATGATGATTTAACCTCCATCAGTTTTCTTAACAAAAACAAAATAGACAAATTAAAAAGAAAATATCCCAAAATGAAATACTTACACATAGGTATGATACAACTAAAAATCACTGCTCTATTCTGAAATGGAATAGATACTCCTATAATGATCGTTTGCATGGACGAATGAATCATTAACAATCCTCTAAGCAGCATTATTGGAGGAGCCAAATCCAATCTTGCTAATATACTATTTGGAATCAATATCCATCTTGATTTTTGTATTAGTTTAGAAGACCAAAATGTTGAAAAAACTTATACATTATCAATAAGTCTCAAAGGTATACAATTACTGCCTAGATCAAAAATCCTAAGAATATAATAGGAACATTGTATGGCTCTGAATGATACTTCGACATTCAGATCCATCACTCCTAATAATTTTGAAAAACTTTTTAAAGTTGGAATTGGAAAAACTATTCAACCAAAAGTTGTAGATATAAGGCATCTAAAACATGATACTGATATATAACTTTTTGTTAAAACCTTAAAACCTAAGGTTCAAATACCTGTTGAATACTTTATTATCTCTGGTAATACAATTTCAAAGTTTTCAAAAATCCTATCAATCGAACATCTTCTACCCTAAATCTTCCAAGACATTATGAAGAAGGTGAAACCTCTGAGTCCTTAGACCTGAGACCAAGTATTCATTTTCCAGTACAAGATCTAGTAGAAGGACGTACACTACGCCTTCTTGAAAGTAAAAAATCTATTCCTCCTCCTTAATGGATTTAAAGAAAAAAGCCTAATTACATATTTATCTTCCTATAACTATACACCTTCCTGACTTTGAAGATGTTACTATTCATGCTTTAGTTGATACTGGAGCTAAAGCTAGTCTACTCCGACAAGTCTTTATTCCCAAACAATTTTGGTTACCCGTAGACACCAAAACTTCTCTTGCTGACTTTATGGGATGACAAGTACCTGTCACATATAAGGTTGCTAGCCTTGCTATTTCAATCCTTGATATTCATAATAACCTTACTACCTATAAATTTAATTTTGCTTTACTCCCATTAGAGTTTAATGCAGATTTCTCATTGGCTTAGATAACCTTTGCCATTTTTCTCTTTTCAACACTCACTTCTTTACCTTTGATGGCCATATGGTTTCCTATATCAATTTTCCTGCCCATATCGCTCCATATTATACTCCCACAGCTCAGCATGGTGACTCTTCTTCAAAAACTACTCTAGTTGACACAAATTCTATCATTCATCCCATTTATAACTATAATATCCCTACAACAAACACATTTGAAGATATCGTTCATAAACTATCAGAACCATTATATTCAGCTGATTCCCTTAAATGGCTTGATAAATCTCATCGCTATTGCTCTATTGAACTCCTAGAAAAAAACAACAATACCAATATATGTGTTAATAGTATAATGGTATCAACCCTAGATAAACAAGAATTTAACAGTCAAATACAAGAACTATTAAATTTAAAGTTGATACAAAAGAGCCATAACTCTCATTCTTCTCCTACTTTTATAGTAAGAAATCATGCAGAAATAAAACGAAGAAAAGCTCCTATGGTTATCAATTATCGCAAGCTAAATTCTTGCACAAAATTTGATGGCTATTTTATCCCAACTGTTGAGCACCTAATTAAACAAATTCAAGGTGCAAAATACTATAACAAATTTGATGCAAAATCTGGATTTTGGTAGATCAAACTTGCAAATCAAACATCAATAGAGCTAACAGCTTTTAGTTGTCCACAAGAGCATTTGAATGGCTAGTCATGCCAATTGGATTAAAAAATGCACCTCAAATATTCTAGAAATAGATTAATTCTATTTTTGGACATCTACCAAATGTAGTAGCTTACATAGATAATATTCTAGTTTTTTATTCGATAGAAGAACATAAAGATCATCAATTACATGTTATTAAACTAATGCTAAACCATGGTATTATTTTAAGTCCAAAGAAAATCGAATTATTCAAAATTAAAATAAATTTTCTAGGAAAACAAATAAAAAATTGTGAAGTACAATTACAAGACCATATATATACAAAAGTTAAGGAGTTTCCCGAAAACTTTACTAGTTTAAAATAACTGCAAAGTTTTTTAAGTCTCCTAAATTATGGACAAAAATTCACACCAAAACTTTCTTCTAAAATAAAATTATTATAAAATAAATTAGCTACTAGACAAGCTAAATACAAAAAGGCTAATGACGAACAACCTCCAAGATGGAATACAGATAAAATACCTATTTCCTTAAGTTCTGAAGAACAAAAGGAAATAAAACAAATAAAAGAATTTGTCACAAAAAAACAAATTCTTCATTTTCCCACTGAAGAGGAACATATTATTTTACAAACAGATGCCTTAGATTTATTTTGGTCTAGAGTATTAATTACAAATACCAATGACATAATAGCATATGCTTCAGAAAAATTTACAAAACTACAAAGCAAATATGCCACTTATGACAAAGAATTACTGGTTATAAAACTAGCCATAAAAAGCCTAAAAATATATTTACTCCATAAAGAGTTTACTGTAGAAACTGACAACAAATCAATAGCACAATTTTTGTAGAAAAAGACAATACATAATCCAGAAGAAAATTTAAGAAGAATATGTCTTGCCCTTTATTTAGAAATTTTTAATTATACTGTCAAATATATTTCGGGTTTTACTAACGTAATTACTGATTTTCTTAGCAGACCTTGAATGAAGAGGAGCTTGCTTTTCTAAAAACAGTGCTAGAAAAAATGAAAAGAACGGGTGAGTTCACCGAAGTAACTCACAAACGGGCTAAAGCCCAAACAGAAGACAAGACAGAAACATCAAAAGCCCAATAGACTTTTATAGAATCAGTCCAACAGGCTTTAACAGAGTCCTCTAAAGCCCAACAGGCCACAGGATGTCAAACCTCGAAAGCCCAAATGACAATTCCTCAGGTTAAAATCCTTGTTAACAAAAAATCTCAAAGCGGGACAATAGAGAAGGGAAAAACCTTTGCTGCATCAGTTGTTAAGGATTGGTACAATAAAAAACTTCAACAAAAAGACCCAGACTTCTTCAACAAAATCAATGGATGTTTTAGTGTTATTCAAATAAGCGACTGGAGAGCTGCCAATTACTGGATAACCCAGCTGGAGAAAGATTATCTGCTCAACAAGTACATGTTTTGGAATAAAAAACATAAGAAGAAGCATTCAAGAAACAAATAGAAGTTCTTTTAGCAAGATCAACGGTTACCCAATCAAGTACACTACAAAACTTGGAACAACAGCTCTTCAATACAGAAGCTTTGGCAGAAGTTTTTTCTACAATACAAACTGCAGATCTGATACAGCTCTAGATTAAGGATTTCCTTGGACTAGTACAGATGATAAATCTTAAAAACGAAGACAACATCAAACTTGAAGCAGAAATGGCTGTTCAAGAAATGCTCCAACTTTATCAGTTTAATATTCTAGATGAAGAAAAGCTGTTGCAATTTTTCAAACAATTAGAGGAAACAAATATCGTCAATCTCTTCCTCAATCAAGAAGTTCTATATCTGACTGTTGAAAGTCCAAGGATCATAGCATGTTACGATGAAATATCCAAATATAAACATCTTCTGAAAGGAGTCGTCCATGAAATATACATCAATACTAAACATCCGGAAGAATATACTGGCTACATCCCTGACCTTTGTGCTAACAGTCTTACAACATATACAACAAAATTTTCTACCACATGCGTTTTTAAAATCTGGAGGATTTGGGAAGAAAGGGAGTACATTAACTTATATTCTACAGTATAGTTGTGGATGCTAGTGAGAGAATCAGAAACACAAACACCCAGATTAGAACCATTCCAACTAAATCTTTTTAATGAAGAGCTTGTCAGAAAAAAAGCTGCTCGAGAAATTTTTCAGAAACTTGACTTTGGGACCAAATATTTAGCAAAAAAAATAGCTTATGGAAAGATGATATTTTTAATCGACACCCTGGCAGTTGAACAAGAAGACCAAGTCCAAAGGGAACGAAAAATGAAACGGTTTCTTCAGACTATTAAACTAGGAAAAATAGGTCTAGAAGAAAAATGGAATTATTTTTTAAAAAATGAACACATTTCAGAACAAGAAGACACTTTGGAAGAAGACACTATGGAAGCTCTCACTCTCAAAGATTAAAGCATGGTGGGACCAACCCAGGCGTACTACTTAGCAAAGGCGCACTACTTAAAGTAAAGGCGCAATAGGAAAAGTAAAGGAGCACTAGCTAAAAGAAAGGCACACTACCAACAGTAACGACGCATTATTTAAAAGAGGCTTACTTCGTTGTGAAGGAACTTCTCCTATAAATAAGTGACCTCGCTCTACCAGGAGGGCATCGAGAAAAGAGTGTTCTGAGTTCTCTTGTGTGTTTTCTGTGTGCTTTCCTAAGTTTCTAAGGTTTTTTGAAAGTTTCTGAAGTGTTGTAAAGGCCGTTGAAGAATTGTTTTCTGTGTGCTTTCCTAAGTTTCTAAGGTTTTCTAAAAGTTTTTGAAGTGTTGTAAAAGTCGCTGAAGAATTGGTATCAGAGCAGTATCAGAGCAGCATTATAGATACCAATTTTTAGGGATTACTGATATACAACTTTTTGTAATAGAAATTGGGCTTTACAACACTTATTACATGTTATTGAAATAGCTTTGTGTTTGCTACTTCTGTTTGCTGCTTCTGTAAAAAGTGTTCTGCGTGTGCGGCATTGGAAAAAGTGGTGTCAGAGCCGTGGTGCTCTAGTACTGTACGTTTTATATTCTTATAAACTTTATGTTTATGTCTATGTCTACGTTTACTTTCTATATGTACAACTAATCTAATATTGTGTCTTAATAATATCTTAGTTTGTGCAATGGGTTAGTTTTGTTGCACTACTTTGGTTGTATTTTTGTATTTTCTTTATGCATTGAGGTAGGAAACGAATCAAAGCTATGCTCTTTTTGTTTGAAGCAATCTATTAGGGATGGTGGTTTATATAAGATTCCCTAACTTCCCCCAGAAAACCACGGGAAACCTTATGGGTTTTCAGAAGGATAGATGTAGCCGAACAAAAAAGGGTCAAATCAGAAAATACAAAAACAAAACAGAAAAAAGTAATCCAAAGAAATAAAATCCATTATACAAACCTAGATATTATTATGACAAAGATTTAAAATTATGAAAGAAATTTTAGTTTCTAATGACATTTATAATTGTCAAGTATCTAATACACAGAATTATAAACACATAATCCATCTACCTACCACAGTAGGATAAGACCGTGCCATAACAGGAAATCTGAATTTTATAGTAGATCAGTTAAAAGAAATCAAAGATAAAATTTAAAAACTCGTAGATACTAAAACTATTACTATATCTACAACCTCTACATTCCATTACATTGGAACAAAATTAACCAAACATTAATGGTTAAACTTAAATCTTCAGAAAAGATTATGGATTTATAAAAATTAGATAGATCAGTTTATTTGAAGTTCTTAGAACTTCAAAAACAAGAATTAACTGGAGAAACTTCTAGTGAAAATATTTATTCATATTATGAATTAAATCAACAATTAATAGACTTCTATAAATCACAAATAGAATATAAAATAAATATAGAAAGAGGAGAAAGTAGTACACTATATCTACCTGGTCCAGCAGGTTATGTATCAAAATCACCTCCCCATCAAGCTTCTCCACCTACTCATATTCCTACAGCTGGCCCAGAAGTCCATATGGTAGAATCTCAAGGAGATAACATAGAACAAATTCATGCAACTCCTTATTCTACCATGATAAATTTTGGTAAACGCTATGATTGGCAAAACTACCATAAAAATAAAAATCGACATCTTGAAGAAAAAAGAGATTCCTCTACTTGGGGATTAACATTAAATATAGATCATATCCCATATAAAAAATAAAAGATTATTGTGTAGAATGGACACAAAAAATAAAAGAAACTATATTTATGCTTCCTCCCACCATGACTGTAGCATAATATATATAGTTTGCTACTTCATATTGGGAAGGAAATGCTTTAGCTTGGTTAAAAAATTTTAAAAAGAATAACTTCCCTTAATGTCAAAACATTTTACAACAACCGGCTAAACAAATGGCAATAAAAATGTTAATTTCATTATTAGTAGCCGATTTTACTGGGTCAGAATGGAATAAAAATCAAAATTATGAAAAAAACATCATAAAATGAAATTATGTGATATATGTATGTTAGATGAATTTGTATCTACATATATAGGATATATTTATCATCTAGACAAAACTCTACAACAAGAATTTTGGATATAAGGATTCTTTTCCAAAATTCTATTTCCTTGGAATAACATAATATCTACTAAATATCATGAATTAATATCCTCACAAGGAACTATGAGACCCCATAACACTGGCATGCTCAGAAGAGCTTATGCAGAATCTAAGGAAAAAACTTATGAGAATACATCTGCTAAAAAAGAAATGAGTAAAAACTTAAAGTCTTTCAGAATGGGCTACAATTATTGCTCAAAGTTCTCAGAAGATTTAAATTATATATATGGATGTCCTCCAATCTAAGATTGGCGATAGTATTTAAAAGCTTCTTTTAAAAATAATAGAAGACAAAAATACAAAATTACTAAAAAAATGAAAACCTGAATTTAAATTAGATAAAAAATTTAGAAAAAAGAAATTTGTTAAAAAATATAATAAATAGAAAGGTAAAAAAATCCTAACTTAGAATAATATTCCATCAATATTGGAACTATTGATGAAATATCTGAAGACAGTTCTGTCTATGAAATTACATCTTGTTCTGACTCCATAGAGTCTAAATCTGACTCCATAGAGTCAAAATCTAAACAATTTTCAGATAGACAATTAGAAGAGTTTAAAAAACTAAAAATCAAAATGATTACAATAAATAAAACATTAACTCAAATAAAAGTTATACATTTATTATCATCTTTAAAATTTCCTAAGAAAGAAAAAATATCCTCACCAGGATATACGATATATATGGGAAAAATAATTAGATTAAAACGTTATCAAACTACATAGGTAACGTTAGACCTAATCATCCTAATACCTTTTGGCTACTATGAGATAATACATAATATCTCATATTATACTAAAGAAAATATTTTTATTTTACCCATGGGATAATAAAACCTATGACTCATCAAGCATCTACACTCTTAATAAAAAATACTAGTTTGGAAGATTAGGATTATCTAATCAGACCAAACGATGTTATCGGAACATTAGTTATTCACAAATACGAGGATTTTCCTATCATAACATCTGAAAAAGCTATAGATGGTTCTGAAAATTCTGAAAAATATCGAAAATTTAGAATCAATACGAACACAGTTACTTCTGAAGAAGTAAATACTATAGAACTACATCATAGTATAGGTGAACAACTTGAGATATCTGATGAAAATTTAGAAAAGTTAAAAGACGCTATACCTCACGGAGAAAAAAATGAGATTTATAAAGCCCCTTCTTTTAATTCTTGTTTTTTAAATAAACACAATTATATTTTCGAACGTATGCAAGGAAATATAGAATTAAAGGGAGATGATGATTTAACCTCCATCAGTCTTCTTAACAGAAACGAAATAGACAAATTAAAAAGCAAATGTCCCAAAATGAAATACCTACACATAGGTATGATACAACTAAAAATCACTGCTCTATTCAGAAGTGGAATAGATACTCCTATAATGATCGTTTGCATGGACGAACTAATCATTAACAATCCTCTAAGGAGCATTATTGGAGGAGCCAAATCCAATTTTGCTAATAGACTTTTTGGAATCAATATCCATCCTGATTTTTGTATTAGTTTAGAAGATCAAAATGTTGAAAAAACTTGTACATTATCAATAAGTCTCAAAGGTATACAATTACTACTTGGATCAAAAATCCTAGGAATATAATAGGAACATTGTATGGCTCTGAATGATACTTCCACATTCAGATCCATCACTCCTAATAATTTTGTAAGACTTTTTAACATTGGAATTAGAAAAACCATTCAACCAAAAGTTGTAGATATAAGACATCTAAAACTTGATACTGATATACAACTTTTTGTTAAAACCTTAAAACCTAAGGTTCAAATACCTATTGAATACTTTATTGCCTCTGGTAATACAATTTCAACAGTTATAAAAAATACTATTAATCGAACATCTTCTACCTTAAACCTTCCAAGACATTATGGAGAAGGTGAAACCTCTGAGTCCTTGACTCGAGACCAAGTATTCATATTCCAGTACAAGATCTAGTAGAAGGACGTACACTACGCCTTCTCAAAAGTAAAAAATCTATTCCTCCTCTTTAATGGATTTAAAGAAAAAAGCCCAATTACATATTTATCTTCCTTTAACTATATAAAATTCAGATTTCCTGTTATGGCACGGTCTTATCCTACTATGGTAGGTAGATGAATTATGTGTTCATAATCCTGTGTATTAGATACTTGACAATTATAAGTGTCATTAGAAACTAAAATTTCTTTCATAGTTTTAAATCTGTGTCATAATAATATCTAGGTTTGTATAATGGATTTTATTTCTTTGGATTACTTTTTTCTGTTTTGTTTTTGTATTTTCTGATTTGACCCTTTTTTGTTCGGCTACATCTATCCTTCTGAAAACCCATAAGGTTTCCCGTGGTTTTCTGGGGGAAGTTAGGGAATCTTATCTAAACCACCATCCCTAATAGATTGCTTCAAAAAAAAAGAGCACAACTTTGATTCGTTTCCTACCTCAATGCATAAAGAAAATACAAAAATACAACCAAAAGTAATGCAACAAAACTAACCCATTGCACAAACTAAGATATTATTAAGACACAATATTAGATTAGTTGTACATATAGAAAGTAAACGTAGACATAGACATAAACATAAAGTTTATAAGAATATAAAACGTACAGTACAAGAGCACCACCGCTCTGACACCACTTTTTCCAATGCCGCACACGCAGAACACTTTTTACAGAAGCAGCAAACAGAAGTAGCAAACACAAAGCTATTTCAATAACATGTAATAAGTGTTGTAAAGCCCAATTTCTATTACAAAAAGTTGTATATCAGTAATCCCTAAAAATTGGTATCTATAATGCTGCTCTGATACTGCTCTGATACCAATTCTTCAGCGACTTTTACAACACTTCAAAAACTTTTAGAAAACCTTAGAAACTTAGGAAAGCACACAGAAAACAATTCTTCAACGGCCTTTACAACACTTCAGAAACTTTCAAAAAACCTTAGAAACTTAGGAAAGCACACAGAAAACACACAAGAGAACTCAGAACACTCTTTTCTCGATGCCCTCCTGGTAGAGCGAGGTCACTTATTTATAGGAGAAGTTCCTTCACAACGAAGTAAGCCTCTTTTAAATAATGCGTCGTTACTGTTGGTAGTGTGCCTTTCTTTTAGCTAGTGCTCCTTTACTTTTCCTATTGCGCCTTTACTTTAAGTAGTGCGCCTTTGCTAAGTAGTACGCCTGGGTTGGTCCCACCATGCTTTAATCTTTGAGAGTGAGAGCTTCCATAGTGTCTTCTTCCAAAGTGTCTTCTTGTTTTGAAATGTGTTCATTTTTGAAAAAATAATTCCGTTTTTCTTCTAGACCTATTTTTCCTAGTTTAATAGTCTGAAGAAACCGTTTCATTTTTCGTTCCCTTTGGACTTGGTCTTCTTGTTCAACTGCCAGGGTGTCGATTAAAAATATCCTCTTTCCATAAGCTATTTTTTTTGCTAAATATTTGGTCCCAAAGTCAAGTTTCTGAAAAATTTCTCGAGCAGCTTGTTTTCTGACAAGCTCTTCGTTAAAAAGATTTAGTTGGAATGGTTCTAATCTGGGTGTTTGTGTTTCTGATTCTCTCACTAGCATCTACAACTATGCTGTAGAATATAAGTTAATGTACTCCCTTTCTTCCCAAATCCTCCATATTTTAAAAACGCATGTGGTAGAAAATTTTGTTGTATATGTTGTAAGACTGTTAGCACAAAGGTCAGGGATGTAGCCAGTATATTCTTCCGGATGTTTAGTATTGATGTATATTTCATGGACGACTCCTTTCAGAAGATGTTGTTTATATTTGGATATTTCATCGTAACATGCTATGATCCTTGGACTTTCAAGAGTCAGATATAGAACTTCTTGATTGAGGAAGAGATTGACGATATTTGTTTCCTCTAATTGTTTGAAAAATTGCAACAGCTTTTCTTCATCTAGAATATTAAACTGATAAAGTTGGAGCATTTCTTGAACAGCCATTTCTGCTTCAAGTTTGATGTTGTCTTCGTTTTTAAGATTTATCATCTGTACTAGTCCAAGGAAATCCTTAATCTAGAGCTGTATCAGATCTGCAGTTTGTATTGTAGAAAAAACTTCTGCCAAAGCTTCTGCATTGAAGAGCTGTTGTTCCAAGTTTTTTAGTGTACTTGATTGGGTAATCGTTGATCTTGCTAAAAGAACTTCCATTTGTTTCTTGAATGCTTCTTCTTTTGTTTATTATTCCAAAAGATGTACTTGTTGAGCAGATAATCTTTCTCCAGCTGGGTTATCCAGTAATTGGCAGCTCTCCAGTCGCTTATTTGAATAACACTAAAACATCCATTGATTTTGTTGAAGAAGTCTGGGTCTTTTTGTTGAAGTGTTTTATTGTACCAATCCTTAACAACTGATGCAGCAAAGGTTTTTCCCTTCTCTATTGTCCCGCTTTGAGATTTTTTGTTAACAAGGCTTTTAACCTGAGGAATTGTCATTTGGGCTTTCGAGGTTTGACATCCTATCCCCTGTTGGGCTTTAGAGGACTCTGTTAAAGCCTATTGGACTGATTCTATAAAAGTCTGTTGGGCTTTTGATGTTTCTGTCTTGTCTTCTGTTTGGGCTTTAGCCCGTTTGTGAGTTACTTCGGTGAACTCACCCGTTCTTTTCATTTTTTCTAGCACTGTTTTTAGAAAAGCAAGCTCCTCTTCATTCAAGGTCTGCTAAGAAAATCAGCAATTACGTTAGTAAAACCCGGAATATATTTGACAGTATAATTAAAAATTTCTAAATAAATGGCAAGACCTATTCGTCTTAAATTTTCTTCTGGATTATGTATTGTCTTTTTCTGCAAAAATTGTGCTATTGATTTGTTGTGAGTTTCTAAAGTAAACTCTTTATGGAGTAAATATATTTTTAGGCTTTTTATGGCTAGTTTTATAGCCAGTAATTCTTTGTCATAAGTGGCATATTTGCTTTGTAGTTTTGTAAATTTTCCTGAAGCATATGCTATTATGTCATTGGTATTTGTAATTAATACTCTAGACCAAAATAAATCTGAGGCATCTGTTTGTAAAATAATATGTTCTCTTTAGTGGGAAAATGAAGAATTTGTTTTTTTTTGACAAATTCTTTTATTTGTTTTATTTTCTTTTGTTCTTCAGAACTTAAGAAAATATGTATTTTATCTGTATTCCATCTTGGAGGTTGTTCGCCATTAGCCTTTTTGTATTTAGCTTGTCTAGTAGCTAATTTATTTTATAATAATTTTTTTTTAGAAGAAAGCTTTGGTATGAATTTTTGTCCATAATTTAGGAGACCTAAAAAACTTTGCAGTTGTTTTAAACTAGTAAAGTTTTCGAGAAACTCCTTAACTTTTGTATATATATGGTCTTATAATTGTACTTGTCAATTTTCTATTTTTTTTCCTGGAAAATCGATTTCAGTTTTGAATAATTCGATTTTCTTTGGACTTAAAATAATATCATGGTTTAGCATTAGTTTAATAACATGTAATAGATGATCTTTATGTTCTTCTTCTATCGAAGACAAAATAAGAATATCATTTATGTAAACTACTACATATGGTAGATGTCCAAAAATAGAATTAATCTATTTCTGGAATATTTGAGGTGCATATTTTAATCTAAATGGCATGACTAGCCATTCAAAATGCCCCTGTGGATAACTAAAAGCTGTTAGCTTTATTGATGTTTGATTTGCAAGTTTGATCTTCCAAAATCTAGATTTGGCATCAAATTTGCTATAGTATTTTGCACCTTGAATTTGTTTAATAGGAGCTCAACAGTTGGGATAAAATAGCCATCAAATTTTGTACAAGAATTTAGCTTGCGATAGTTGATAACCATACGAGCTTTTCCTCGTTTTTTTCTACATGATTTCTTACTATAAAAGCTGGAGAAGAATGAGAGCTATGGCTCTTTTGTATTAACTTTAAATTTAGTAGTTCTTGTATTTGACTATTAAATTCTTGTTTATCTAGGGGTGATAACATTATACTATTAACACGTATATTTGTTTTTTTGTATTATTCTAGGAGTTCAATAGAACAATAGTTAGGAGAAACCGTATTGGAACTATACTAAGTTTTAAAACAGCCAAATGGTATTCTCGATATAGTTCAAATTTGCTATGATACCAATTTTTACAATGCCGCACACACAGCACACGCAGTACATGCGGCACACGCAGAACACTTTTTACAGAAGCAGCAAATAGAAGTAGCAAACACAAAGCTAAAACAAGAATACTCAGAACAAGTTTTTCTTTTGATGCCCTTCCAGTTGGGAGAGATGTCCTATTTATAGGAAGAAGTTCCTTAGTAATGAAGTAATAGCATGCTAGTGGATTGCAGCATCTTCTTTTCTTAATGCTCCTTTTTCTTTTGATAGTGCACCCTTTTCTTTTGTTAGTGAGTCTTTGCTTTTGGTAGTGCATTGAGGGTCCCACCATGCTTTTATCCGTCAAGGTTGAGTGCTTTTATTGTGTCTTCTTCCATATTAGCTTCTTTTGATATATTTTCTCCCTGAAAGAAATATTCCCTTTTTGCCAATTGCCCTATTTTTCCTAACTTGATATTTTGAAGAAATCTTTTCATTTTTCATTCTCTTACTGCTTGTTCTTCCTTTTCTACTGCCAAAGTGTCTATTTGTTTTACCATAAGATACCTTTTTTGCTAGATATTTTGTCCCAAAATCAAGTTTTTGAAAAAATTATAATGCAGCATGCTTTCTTGCAGTTTCTTCATTAAAGAGACTTTGTTGAAAAGTTTCCAATCTGGGAGTCTCTGAATCTTTATTTAATATCCAAAGCTAAATAGAAGAGTATAAATTAATGTATTCTCTTTCTTCCTCGATAGTCCATATCTGGAAGACGAATGTGGTAGAAAATTTGCTAGAATAAGTTGTAAGGCAATTCTTGCAGAGTTCTGGTATATATCCAGTGTAATCTTTCGGATTTTGGTATTGACATATACTTCATTTGCAATACCTCGTCTCAGGTGTTGTTGGTATTTTGGAATTTCGTCAAAACAGGCAATGATTCTAGGTTTTTCTGTCGAAAGATACATTACCTCTTGGTCAAGAAAAAGTTGGATAATATTTGTTTCTTCCAATTTTCTAAAAAATTGGAGTAATTTTTCTTCATCTAATATATTGGTCTAGTATAACTAGAGCATTTCTTGGACTGTAACTTTTGCTTCAAGTTTTCTTGAGTCCTCATTTTTGACTTTCAAAAGTTGAACCAATCCTAAAAAGTCTTTGATTCTGAACTCTATGAGATCCGCTATTTGTATGTTGGAGAAGACATCTCTAAGTATTTCGGTGTTGAATAATTGTTGTTCTAAAGTTTATAGAGATTTAGATTAACTGTCGATCTTTAAAGAAGTAGTTCTAACTGCCTTTTGTAGGTTTCTTCTTTGATTTTTTGCTTTAATAGGGCTTGTTTTTCAAACATATATCCCTTTTCTATTTGGGTTAACCAATAATTGGCAGATCTCTAATCACAGGCTTGTAGAGCTCGAAAGCATCCGTTGAGTTTGTTGTAAAACTCAAGATCTGTTTGTATTAGTTGTTTGTTATACCAATCTTTTGCAACTGTAGACGCAAAAGTTTTCCCTTTTTCTATTGTTCCTGTTAAAGATTTTTTGGTGACGAGTGTCTTATGGGAAGATCTCTAATCACAGCCTGTTGCCTGTTTCAGATGTTATTATAGGCAAATCTTCATAAATAGCGATAGATGAGTCTGAAAATTTGGAAAAATATCGGGAATTCAGAATCAATATGAACACAATTACTTCTGAAGAAGTAAATACTACAAAACTACATGTTAGTATAGGCGAACAATTTGAAATAACCGATGAAGACATAGAAAAATTAAAAGAGGCTATACCTCATGGTGAGAAGAATGAGATTTATAAAGCCCATTCTTTTAAATCTCGTTTTTTAAATAAACATACTTATATTTTCGAGCGTATGCAAGGAAATATATAATTAAAAAGAGATGATGATTTAACATCTATTAGTCTTCTTAATAAAAATAAAATAGATAAATTAAAAAGCAAATATCCCAAAATGAAATACCTACACATAAGTATGATACAACTGAAAATCACTACTTTATTTCGAAGTGGAATAGATACTCCCATAATCGTCGTTTGCATGGACGAACGAATCATTAACAATCCTCTAAGCAGCATTATTGGAGGAGCCAAATCCAATCTTGCTAATAGACTATTTGGAATCAGTATCCATCCTGATTTTTGTATAAGTTTAGAAGACCAAAATGTCGAAAAAACTTGTACATTATCAATAAGCCTAAAAGGTATACAATTATTACCTGGATCAAAAATCTTAGGAATACAATGGGAACATTGTATGACTCTGAATGATACTTCCACATTCAGATCCATTACTCCAAATAATTTTGTAAAACTTTTCAATGTTGGCATTGGAAAAACCATACAACCAAAAGTTGTAGATATTAGACACCTAAAATTAGATACGGATATACAGCTTTTTGTTAGAACCTTAAAACCTAAGGTTCAAATACTGGTTGAATACTTTATTACCTCTGGCAATGCTATCTCAACTGTTATAAAAAATCCTATCAATCGAACATCTTCTTCTCTCAACCTTCCACGACATTATGAAGAAGGTGAATCCTCTGAGTCCATAGACCCAAGACCAAGTATTCATATCCCAATACAAGATCCAGTAGAAGGACGTACCTTACGCCTTCTCGAAAGAAAAAAATCTATTCCTCCTCCTTAATGGATTTAAAGAAAAAAGCCCAAATTATATATTTATCTTCCTATAACCATCCATCTTCCTAACTTTGAAGACGTTACTATTAATGCTTTAGTAGACACTGGAGCTGAAGCTAGTTTATTTCAACAAGTATAAAAAATTTTGGTTATCTTTAGAAACCAAAACATCTCTTACTGATTTTATGGGACGACAAGTACCTGTGACACATAAGGTTGCTAACCTTGCTATTTCCATCCCAGATATTCATAATAACCTTACTACCTACAAATTTAATTTTGCGCTACTACCATTAGAGTTCAATACCGATTGTCTCATTGGACTCGATAACCTTCGTCATTTTTCTCCTTTCAACACTCACTTCTTTACTTTAGATGGCCATACCATCCCTCGTATACATTTTCCTGCCCATATTGCTCCTTATTATACTCCTATAGCTCAGCGTGGTGAATCTTCACAAAAAACTACGCTAGTTGACACAAATTCTATTCATCCCATATACACCTATAATATCACTACGTCAAACACATTTGAAGAAACTGTTCACAAACTGTTAGAACCATTATATTCAGCTGATCCCCTTAAATGGTTCGATAAATCTCCTCGCTATTGTTCTATTGAACTCTTAGAGTAATACAAAAATACCAATATATGTGTTAATAGTATAATGGTAACACCTTTAAACAAACAAGAATTTAACAGTCAAATACAAGAACTGTTAACTTTAAAATTAATACAAAAGATCCATAGCCCTCATTCTTCACCTGCTTTCATAGTAAGAAATCATGCTGAAATTAAACGAGGAAAAGCTCGTATGGTTATAAATTATCGTAAGCTAAATTCCTGTACAAAATTCGATGGTTACTTCATCCCAACTGCTGAGCACCTAATTAAACAAATTCAAGATGTAAAATACTACAGCAAATTTGATGTCAAATCTGGATTCTTGCAAATCAAACTTGCAAATCAAATATCTATAGAGCTAACAGTTTTTAGTTGTCCACAAGGGCATTACGAATGGCTTGTTATGCCATTTGGAGTAAAAAATGCATCACAAATATTCCAGAAATGGATTAATTCTATTTTTGGACATTTACCATATGTAGTAGCCTATATAGATGATATTCTTGTTTTTTCTTTTACTGAAGAAGAACATAAAGATCGTCTTTTACATGTTATTAAGCTAATGCTAAATCATGGCATTATCTTAAGCCCAAAGAAAATCGAATTATTCAAAACTGAAATCGATTTTCTTGGTAAACAAATAAAAAATGGTCAAATAAAATTACAAGACCATATATATACAAAGGTTAAAGAATTTCCTAAAAACTTTACCAATTTAAAACAACTACAAAGTTTTTTAGGTCTTCTAAATTATGGACGAAAATTTATACCAAAACTTTCCTCTAAAATCAAAGCCTTACAAAATAAATTAGCTGCTGAACAAGCAAAATACAAAAGGGATAATGGAGAACAACCTCGAAGATGGAGTACAGATAAAATACCTATTTCCTTAAGTTCTGAAGAACAAAAGGAAATCAAACCAATCAAAGAATTTGTCACAAAAAACAAATTCTTCATTTTACAACAGAAAATGAACATATTATCTTACAAACTGATGCCTCAGACTTATTCTGGTCTTGAGTATTAATTACAAATACCAGTGACATAATAGCATATGCTTCGGGAAAATTTACAAAAACCCAAAGCAAATACGTTACTTTTGACAAAGAATTATTAGCTATAAAACTAGCCATAAAAAGCCTAAAAATCTATCTTCTCTATAAAGAATTCACTATAGAAACTGATAACAAATCAGCAGCTCAATTTTTACAGAAAAGGACGATACACAATCAAGAAGAAAATTTACGACGCATACGTCTTGCTCTTTATTTAGAAATTTTTAATTATTGCTGATTTTCTTAGTAGACCATGAATGAAGAAGAACTTGCTTTTCTCAAAACAGTCTTAGAAAAAATGAAAAGAACTGGTGAGTTCTCAGAAGTAACTCACAAACGGGACAAAGCCCATGCAGAAGAAAAGGCAAAAACATCTAAAGCCCAACAGGATTTCACTGAATCAACCCAACAGGCTGTAACAGAATCTTCAAAAGCCCAACAGGCTACTGGAAATTTAATCGCTAAAACCCAAATGGCAAACCCACAGGCCAAAAGCCTTGTTAACAAAAAATCTCAGAGCAAAATAATAGAAGAAGGAAAAACATTTGCTGTCTCTGTGGTCAAGGATTGGTATAATAAAACACTTCAACAGTCAGACCCAGAGTTTTTTAATAAACTGAATGGATGTTTTCATGCTATCCAAACAAGTGACTGGAGAGCTGCTAATTATTGGCTAACCCAGCTAGAAAAGGATTATCTACTCAACAAACAGATGATTTTGGAACAAAAGACAAAGGAAGAAGCTGTCAGAAAACAAATGGAGGTTCTTTTATCACGATCAATGGTTACTCAATCAAGTGCATTACAAACCTTAGAACAACAATTCTTTAACACAGAAGCCTTGGCAGACGTCTTTTCTACAATACAAACTGTTGATTTAATACAGCTCAGAATTAAAGATTTTCTTGGATTAGTACAGTTGTTGACTCTGAAAAATGAAGATACAAGGAAACTTGAAACAGAAATGGCTGTGCAAGAAAGAACTTCAGAAAAAAAACTTCAAATTTAAAGAAGACTTCAGAAAGCACACTAACTCGCTTAAAAGACACAGAAGAGTAGTTTTTTCTTCGATGCCCTTATGGTAGAGAGCAGCACCATATTTATAGGAGGAATTCCTTAAGAAAGAAGTAAGTTTTTCTGCACCATACTGTTGGTAGTGCGCTTTACTTTGGTAGTGTGCTGGTGCTTTTTGCTTTTGCTTTTGGTAGTGCACCTTTTCTTTAGGTAGTGCTCCCTTTAGGTGCTCCCTTTAGATAGTGCCTGCCTTGGTCCACCATGCTTTAGTCTGTGAGAGTGAGATTTTCCATCGTGTCTTCGTCTATAGTGTCTTCTGGTTCTGACATATTTTCATTTTTAAAAAAATAATTCTGCTTTTCTTCAAGACCTATTTTTCCTAATTTAATAGACCGAAGAAACCGTTTCATTTTTCTTTCTCTCTGGACTTGGTCTTCCTGTTCTACTGCCAGAGTGTCAATTAAAAATATTGTCTTGCCGTAAGCTACTTTTTTTTCCTAAATATTTCGTTCCGAAGTCCATCTTCTGAAAAAAATCTTGAGCAGCTTGTTTCCTGACAATTTCTTCATTAAAAAGATTTAGTTGGAATGGTTCTAACCTTGGAGTTTGAGTTTCAGATTCTCTTACTAACATTCACAACTGTATTGCAGAGTATAAGTTAATATACTCCCTTTCCTCCCAAATTACCCAAATCTTAAAGGCAAATGTGGTTGAGAATTTTGTTGTGTAAGAAGTCAGACTGTTGGCACATAGATCAAGAATGTAACCTATGTAGTCCTCTGGATGTTTAGTGTTGATATAGATCTCATGGACGATTCCTTTTCGAAGATGTTTATATTTGGGTAATTCATCATAGCAACGATTCAGGGTCTTTCAGAGGTTAGATATAGAACTTCCTGATTGAGGAATAAATTGACAATGTTTGTTTCTTCTAATTGTTTGAAAAATTGTAGCAGCTTCTCTTCATCTAAAATATTAGACTGATATAGTTGAAGAAGAAGAAGAAGAAGAAGAAGAAGAAGAAGAAGAAGAATGATTTCTTACAGAGATAACGTTAGACCTAATCATTTTTATGAAGAAGAAGAAGAAGAAGAAGAAGAGGAAGAAGAAGAAGAAGAAGAAGAAGAAGAAGAGGAAGAAGAAGAAGAAGAAGAAGAAGAAGAGGAAGAAGAAGAAGAAGAAGAGGAAGAAAAGGAAGAAGAAGAAGAAGAAGAGGAAGAAGAAGAAGAAGAAGAAGAAGACGACGACGACGACGACGATGACGAGAACGAGGACGAGGACTAGGACGAGGACGAGGACGAGGACGAGGACGAGGAAGAGGAAGAAGAAGAAGAAGAAGAAGAAAAAGAAGACGAAGACGAAGAGGAAGACAAAGACGAAGACGAAGAGGAAGAGGAAGAGGAAGAGGCAAAGGACGAGGGAGGAGGAGGAGGAGGAGGAGTAGGAGGAGGAGGAGGAAGAGAAGGAGGAAGAGAAAGAGGAAGAGGATGGGGAAGAAGAGGAAGAAGAAGAAGAAGAAGAAGAAGAATAGAAGGTCAAAACAAAAAATACAAAAATAAACGAGAAAAGGCAATGCAAAGAAACAAAATCCGTTATACAAACTTAGATATTATTATAACATAAAGACATAAAAATATGAAAAGAAATCTTAGTTCCTAACGATCGTTACCATTGTCAAGTCTCTAATACACAAGATTATGAACAAATAATCCATTTACTTACCATAGTAGGACAAGATCCTGTCATAGCAAGAATTCTGAACTTTATTGTAGATCAATTAAAAGAAATCAAAGATAAAATTCAAAAACAAGAAGATAATAAAAAAACTAGTAGTATTGGTAGTATACCTACAACTTCTATGTTCCATTACCTTGGAACAAAATTAACCAAACATTAATGGTTAAACTTAAATCTTCAAAAAAAATTATGGATTTACAAAAACTAGATAAATCAGTTTATTCGAAGTTCTTAGAACTTCAAAAACAAGAATTAATTGGAGAAACTTCTAGTAAAAATCTTTATTCATATTATGAAGAAAATCAACAACTAATAGACATTTATAGATCACAAACATACTATAAAATTAACATGAAAAGAGGAGAAAATAGTACACTTTATTTACCAGGACCTCCTGATTATATACCACAATCTCCTCCTCATGAAACTCCACCTCCACTTATTCATATACGCTCTCCTGGACCAGAAGTCCATATGAAAGAATCACAAGGAGATAATATAGAACAAAGTCATGCAACCCCTTCTTATTCTACTATGATAAATTATGGTAAACGCTCTGATTGGCGTACCTACCATAAAAATAAAAATAGACATCTTGAAGAAAGGAGAGATTCCTCTACATGAGGCTTAACATTAAATATCGATCATATCCATTATAAAAAAATAAAAGATTATTGTGTAGAATGGGCATAAAAAATAAAAGGAACTATATTTATGCTTCCTCCCACTATGACTATTGCAGAATACATTCATTTTGCAACTTCTTACTGGGAAGGAAATGCTTTATCCTAGTTAATAAATTTAAAAAAAAATAACTCACCTGAATGTCAAAATATTTTACAACCTGCTAAACAACCAGCAATAAAAATGTTAGTCTCATTATTAGTAGCCGATTTCACTGGAGCGGAATGGAATAAAAATCAAAATTATGAAGAAAAACTTCATAAAATGAAATTATGTTATATATGTATGTTAGATGAATTTGTAGCTACATACATAGGATACATATATCATCTAGATAAAACTCTACAACAAGAATTTTGGATACAAGGATTCTTTTCTAAAATTCCATTTCCTTGGAATAACATAATATCTTCTAAGTATCATGAATTAATATCCTCACAAGGAACTATGAGACCCCATAAAACTAGCATGCTCAGAAGAGCTTGTGCAGAAGCTATGGAAAAAACATGTGAAAATACATCTGTTAAAAAAGAAATGAGCAAAAATTTAAAATCTTCTCGAATGGGTTACAACTGTTGTTCAAAATTCTTGGAAGATTTAAATTATGTCTATGGATGTCCTCCAGCTTATGATTGCCGAATGTATACAAAGCCTTCTTTTAAACATAAAAGAAGACACAAATATAAAATTACTAAAAGAAAATGGAAACCAAAATTTAAATTAAATAAAAAATTTAGAAAAAAGAAATTTCTTAAAAAATATAATAAAAAGAAAGGTAAAAAAACATTGTAGATGTTTTAAGTGTAACAAAGAAGGACATTACGCAAATGAATGCCCTATAAACATTAAGAAAGTTATTATCCCTAACCTAAAAGAATATTCCATCTATATTGGAACTATAGATGAATATCAGAAGACAGTTCTGTCTATGAAATTACATCTTATTCTGACTCCACAGAGTTTGAATATGTCTCCATAGAGTCAAAATCTTCAGAAAAACAAATAGAAGATTTCCAAAAACTCAAAACTAATATGATTACAATAAACAAAACATTAACTCAAATAAAGGTTATACCTTTATTACCATCACTAAAACTTCCTAAAAAAGAAAGAATATCCTCACCAGGATATACTATCTATATGGGAAAATGATTAGATTAAAACGTTATCGAACTATAGAAATAACGTTAGACCTAATCATTTTAATACCTTTTGGCTATTATAGGATAATACATAACATCCCACATCATGCCAAGAAAACATTTTCATTACTCATGGGATAATAGAACCCATGACCTATCAAGCACCTACACTCTTCATAAAAAATACTAGTTTGGAAGATTGAGATCATCTAATTAGACCAAACGATACTATTGAAACATTAGTTATTCACAAGTATGAGGATTTTCCTATAATAACATCTGAGACAGCAATAGAAGAGTCTGAAAATTCCGAAAAATATCGAGAATTCAGAATAAATATGAACGCAATTACTTCTGAAGAAGTAAATACTACAGAACTACATGATTGTTTAGGAGAACAATTTGATATATCTGATGATGATTTAGAAAAATTAAAAGAGGCTATGCCTCATGGTGAAAAAAATGAGATTTATAAAGCTCCTTTTAAATCTCGTTTTTTAAACAAACATACTTATATTTTCGAGCGTATACAAGGAAATATAGAATTAAAGGGGGACGATGATTTAACATCCATTTGTCTTCTTAACAAAAACAAAATAGACAAATTAAAAAACAAATATCCCAAAATGAAATACCTACATATAGGTATGATACAACTAAAAATTACTGCTCTATTTAGAAGTAAAATAGATACTCCTATAATGATAGTTTGTATGGACGAACGAATCATAAATAATCCTCTAAGTAGCATTATTGGAGGAGCCAAATCCAATCTTACTAATAGACTATTTGGAATCAATATCCATCCTTATTTTTGTATAAGTTTATAAGGCCAAAATATCGAAAAAACTTGTACATTATTTATAAGCCTTAAAGGTATACAACTATTACCTGGATCAAAAATCTTAGGAATACAATGGGAACATTGTATGACTCTGAATGATACATCCACATTTAGATCCATTATCCCAAATAATTTTGATCATAAATATTTTCATTTGTAAATAAATAATTCCTTTTTTCTTCTAATCCTATCTTCCCTAATTTAATACTCTGAAGAAATCTTTTCATCTTTTTTTCTCGCTCGTCTTATTCTTTAAAGTCAGGAGCTAATGCTACTTAGCAAGATTGGATTTGGCTCCTCCAATAATGATACTTAGAGGATTGTTTATGATACGTTTGTCCATACAAACTATCATTATAGGAGTGTCTATTCCACTTCTAAATAGAGCAGTAATTTTTAGTTGTATCATACCTATATGTAGGTATTTCATTCTGGGATATTTGTTTTTTAATTTGTCTATTTTGTTTTTGTTAAGAAGACTAATGGATGTTAAATCATCGTCCCCCTTTAATTCTATATTTCCTTGCATATGCTCGAAAATATAAGTATGTTTGTTTAAAAAACGAGATTTAAAAGAAGGAGCTTTATAAATCTTATTTTTTTTTACCATGAGGCATAGCCTCTTTTAATTTTTCTAAATCATCATCAGATATATCAAATTGTTCTCCTAAACTGTCATGTAGTTCTATAGTATTTACTTCTTCAGAAGTAATTGCGTTCATATTTATTCTGAATTCCCGATATTTTTCGGAATTTTCAGACTCTTCTATTGCTGTCTCAGATGTTATTATAGGAAAATCCTCATACTTGTGAATAACTAATGTTCCAATAGTATCGTTTGGTCTAATTAGATAATCCTAATCTTCCAAACTAGTATTTTTTATCAAGAGTGTAGGTGCTTGATAGGTCATGGGTTCTATTATCCTATGAGTAATGAAAATGTTTTCTTTGGCATGATGTGGGATGTTATGTATTATCCTATAATAGCCAAAAGGTATTAAAATAATTAGGTATAATATTATTTCTGTAGTTCGATAACGTTTTAATCTAATCATTTTCCCATATAGATAGTATATCCTGGTGAGGATATTCTTTCTTTTTTGGGAAGTTTTAGTAAAATAATAAATATTACTAGTGCATTGCATCATAATTATCTGATTTATTACCTAAATTTATGATGATATCTTCTTTCCTAACTTTAATTATCACATCTAATTTTTAATTTCTCTCTAATTAGAAATATTTGAATAATAAATAAATGAGATGACATAAAAGACTTACCCAGGTGGGTAACAATGATTAGTTTCTCTCATAATTTTTTAATAATTCAAAATTTTGACTCACACGAGATTCAAATTTTAGAAAATAAATAGACAAAACTTCCCTTAAAAACTATCAATTTTAACATATACATATAGTTGATTTATCAATTATATATCAATAATAGTTTATATCTAAGAAATATACTTTGAATAAAACAAAAAATCATTGAAAAATTATATCAACATGAGAAAACCATCATCACCACAACAAACACCACATCATCATAATAAAACCATATTCTACAAAAGAGAAATCACATTTCAAACTCCTCAAAAAGTTTATATACAAAATATATATACAAAAAATCCATAATACTATCATTATCTACAAGTAACTTGCTTCTAATTTTTAATTCCTATTCCTATACCTCTAAATATCCTTAGTCAGTGTATGTCTATGTCATATCTTGTAATACAAGTAAGAGAGTGAGTATAAAAATTTAATAGATAAATTAGTAATATAAATAAATTGGTATGAAAATGAATATATAATAAAATACATATGATCTTAAGCACTGTAATAATATAAGTGAGATCAAGAGTGAGAGAAATCATGTCTCTATAACTCTGTAAGTATATAACAAAAGTTTTTGAATGAAATACAAATATGTTATAACCTTTAATCTTTAAAGCACAATGATTTTCTTATCTCTTTTATTTTTCTTACAAATAATTTTTATAATTATTTATATACAAACTTTTTATCAAATCTAATTTAATCTAAGATTTTCTTATTTTCATTCAACTTTTCTTTTGAATTAATAAAGGACTTGGTTTTCCCTTAATGGCTCTAGTCCTTAACATCCTAATATTATATCTTTTAGTATCTTATCATATTTATCACTAGATCACACATTAAGATGCATATATAGACATCATTAGAGACCTTAATCTCTAGATACATAATAAGCAATGGCTGTCATATCACAAAAGTAGTAGCTTCTGATCACATAATAGGAAGTTCAATAAGTTGTAGTCACCATATCACACAACAATTGACATACATATATATCATCACTAAAGACTTTAACCTTCAAATCACACAGCAAATGATGGTCACTAGATCATACAACAAATAGTACCTCCTAATCACATAGCAAGTAGCTCAATAATCAAGGTTTGACTCTATGGTACCATTATTGTTAGATCATACAGTAAGTAGTAGTCACTAGAAAGCTCAATCATTAAGATCCAATACCAATGATACCAATACTGGTAGATCACATAGCAAGCGGTAGCCACCATATATATATATATATATCATCATCATCACTATAAACCTCAATTAGTAGATCACATAGCCATGACCGCTAGATCACATAGTAAGTTACATCTCCTGATCATACAGTAGGTAGTTCAATCATTAAGATTCGATGTTATGGTATCATTAATACCAAATTACACAATAAGTGGTAGCTACCAGATAACAAAGTAAGTGACATACAAATATGTCATCACTATAGACCTCAAGTTGTAGATCACATAGTAAATGATAGCTACTATATCACATAGAAAGTGGTAGCACTTGATCATAAAATGGTAGGACAATCATCAAGGTCTAATGCTATAATACTATTATCACTGCATCACATACTAAGCGGTAGCTTCTAGATCACGCAATAAGTGACACACACACACATATATATATATATCATCACTATAGACCTCAATTGCCAAATCACACAAGTAGTGGGCACTAGATCACATAGTAAGCAACAACTCCTGATCATACAGTAGGTAGCTCAATCATCAATATTTGATATTATGGTACTATTACTATCATATCACATAGAAAATGATAGTCACTAGATCACATAGCAAGACATGGCCATTAGATCACATAGTAACAGGCATTACAAGATAAGGTTATAAGAGAAAGAATATTTTCAACATTTCTTATTCTTCATAATTCTTTTATTCACATTCTTTTTCTTGTTCTTTAATATATCACAGGAATTTTTATCTATAATTGCTTATTTTTATGTTTAAATATTTATATATATGCATGCACTTAATTTATCCTACATAATATTTTAAATATTCATTTTTATCCCTTTTTATTACAAATATATATTAATACACCAAATCAACTATATCATATTAATCATAAATGAATGTAAATACTTATATATGTAGTCATGTTACTCATATCAAATTTTGCATTATACATGATATAATAGAAATAATAGCTCAAATCATAAAATCTTGATATAAAAATTTTATAAATAATTCACTACTTGTATTATAATTTTATTAAGTTTACCTACCTAGATTTTTGGAACTATACTATGAATTAAATTCCCTATTTTTCTTTCTATTGTGATTCATAGCCAACTACTATAGATGTCTTTCTTAAAAATTCGCATAAACTTCATAATAATTTAACAAATTCTCTTTTTTGTGTGTGAAATTGTACCTTAAGAGTTTACTTGGTTTTTTTATATTTATCCTTATTATTAATCAAATTTTATGTTTCATAATTTTAACCTATATAACAACACCTATTTAGTATAATGTAAAAAATTTTCAAAATTTGAATTATAAATATTTGAAATTCATCATATAACTCCCTTCAAATTGATCAATTTTTCTTTTCTCTCTCTTCAAGCACTTTTTATCGATTTTTCCTTTTTCTGAAACCTTAACTTGTAAAAACCCAAGAGATTCAATATTTCATTAATCTAATAGCCAATTAGGATCATGATTAGAACCATATCATATCTTATATTATTAAAAGTGAGAGAAATCAAAAGCAAGTGACACAAATGATGGGTTACAGAACTCATGAATCCTTATCATCACTTGTTTTCCCCAAAATCTCCCAAATAATAAATAATAATACAAAACTTTAATTAGGGTCTCGTATATTATTTTTTTCTTAAAATCTCATGAACTTCAAGTTAAATTTGCAAAATATAAGACATTTTTAGGTTTTAGCTTTTCTGACTTACGTAGCTCCTCGATGGTGCAAATCAGCTTCAACTTCTTGATTCCCTCAAAATGATGATGACAATCAATGTGCTCATCATTGACAAAGCAACTCTCTGACAAAATCCTAGGGTAAGGACGTTGAGCACAATTGGACGAAGTGGGTTCTATTTTTAGAAAATAAAAATTATATATTATATATATAATATATAATTTATTAGTATTTATTCCTATTAGCTTTGATTATCTATAGAAATTTAAAATGAATTTCGATTAAAATGAAACAAATATTGTTGGACTCATCCTGATGAGCTTTATCTAATTATATGTTCTTTTTTATGTTTTAAAATAATTTATTTTTTAATATTTTGAACACATTTTTTTAGCCATGTATAAGATTATATTATTATATCATGTTTCTAAAAACTTATCTAGTAAATATCTAATTTAAAAATAATGCTACAATAATAAAATATAGGTCATCACATTCATTTTCTCTTATGTGTCTATAATGTCATATGCATGTTATGTTTAGTAAGTAATTAATATCATGCAAATCCCCTTTTAGATTATTAAATTGTGTTATGGATCGTACTTATACGATTAACAAATTCATACCATATGATCAATTATAACTAAAAATCTATACTATGTGATACATGTATAATATCATTATTATATTATACAGTAAACCATGTTCCCTCTTATTCAATAGGTTCATCCAATCCAATCCACAGGTTTAGTAAAGATATAGTATAATACAATAACAATAACATATTGTATGTTTCTACTCAACCCTGTAAGTATATATCTAATGATCATCTAGTATGATCTATATAATCATACTGTAACAATATATGAAATTCTTTAATGGTCATATTATATGATTAATTCTATCATAAATAATGATTTTATTATTTCTTCTTGCTATCGCATGTACTATATGAAAAGAACATTATCCAATCCAATTAAATCCTTTTAACATTAAACCTTTAATATAACGTATAATGTGATATCTATATTGTTTTGTACAATTAACTCATCTGTGCAATAGTAACCATGCTCATAGTACTAGAACAATCAAGGAAATTGTCTAATACGATTGGTTCGACCACCATTAAATACCTCTTCTAGCTTATCATACCATATGATGATTCTAATGTTCTTACATGACATACTCTTATGATGAATCTGACACTTTTTTTACCTTTACTATCAAACCTAACACCGCATAAATGGAAAATAATTTATAACTTACCTCACTAAATATGCCAGAATCCCACAAAAATGTCCTCAAATAATACAACAGCTCCATCTTTCCCTTAGTTTCTTTACACGAAATGACTCATTGAAGCAACCCAAGCTTCACTTGTACTTGGCTCCTCCTTTACTCATCAAACCCATTTGTAGGCCATGACAAAATTGTGTTTAGGATTGGATAAGAGTTTAAGTAATGATTGTCCCCACTTTGTCAGGTGCATGTAGTCGTCAAAAATTTTGACAAGGACAATGTTATTTAAAGTTTTTCCCGATCATTACCACCATATTTTTTTTGATATTTGTTAACATTAAAAAATTTTGTACAACAATTTCACAAAAACCACTGATATTTCATAATTTAAAATATATTCTATACTTTTTCCATTTCCTTCTACATTGATATTTAGAAATTACAATGTTATATTATCATATCTAATATTTTAATATTTATAACTCTATCCTCAATTAATCAAATTTAATCTCAATAAAAATTTCTAAAATTATAAATCTACCTTGAGTAACCTATTGATAATTAAAAATATACTCACATCTTGAAAAATTTATAAGAAAATCTCTTAGTCTCCAAAAATTACAAACATAACGTTATTGAGTTCTTTTGGGTAATTCTTTCTATTCATATATTTCAAATAATAATTTTGACCTTTTTAGAATGTATGACACATCCTAAATATTTTTTTATTTTAATATTTTACATATAACAACATATCAAATTTAGCTATGCTTGATCAAACTATTATTAGATTTATTCTAAGATTTGTTCTGATCTTAATTAACATAAAAAAGGAATGTTCCAATATCAATCTCTTTTTTTTATGTAAAAAAATCATTGACATCCTTTCAAGAGAGATGCTATACTTAATTTTCTTATTTATGATGGTATAATTGATGCAAAGAAATTAGATATCTTTTTTAAGTAATTAGAGACATATTTTTCTCTATACACTTATTCATCAACTAATAAGGTAGTGTATGATTGATTAAAAATGATGAGTCATGCATTAGCTTGATGGGATACTCACTTAAGAACTAGTGTAGTTGTGAAAGTGACATAGAGCCAATTTAAAAAATTAATTAGAGAAGAATTTTATTTTATATGTTACATGGAGAAAGGTGAAGAAATAATATAGCTTATGACACTAACATGGACAAATAAAAGAAGAATATATCATAAAATTTCAAAGACAATCATGAGTTTGAGAATACGAATCAATGAAATATAGACATTATTAAAATATATTGTATGTCTATTATCCTACTGTCACCAAATTATTTTTTTCTTATTCAATATTTCAAAAAAAATTAATACATTGATAATAGCGATTTAAAAAAGAATGAATATAAAAGAACAAAACCAAAAGAATAAAATATCAAAAAAATCTAAGTATGAGTCTAAAAATTGGAGATAAAAGGAGTATTCTCTAACAAAGTATGTTATGATAATGATTACAATATAACTCAAAAGTATTATGATTACTGCAAAAATATATAACAAATATGACAACAATATTAGAAATTATATCTTAAATTATTTGTAAAATATTCAAGAAAGATAAAGTACTTATTATAGTTAAGAATGAAAAGATACTTGAAACCTTTTTTTCAAGAAGATGAAAGTTTATTACTTATGATGAGTCCAAAGAAGATATCTCAAGAAGAAAATAAAAAAACTCTTTACCATCTAAATTCAAGTAAAGGAAGAACTTATCAGTGTAATTATTAACAATGAAATCGACAAAAATGTTATATACGAAAGTCTTATAAAAAGATTAAATCTAGAGACTGCACAGCATCCAAGATCATATTCTTAGGAGTGGCATAAAGAATCTAAATCAAGAGTTGAAAAATAATACCATCTAAAAGTTGCCAATACTAAAGATTATATTGATAAGATTATGTACAAAGTGATCTCTTTAAATATTTGCAAAATATAATAGAGAATCCATATTTATGGGATCGAGATGCCATCTACTATCAATAAGTACAATAGTATTAATTTATAAAAGATAGACAACACTTTCATCTAACACTAGACAAAGAATGATAAAGCACAAAAGAAAGAAATGATGACAAAACAACGACATAGATCTATAACATGGTCTCAAACTAGAATCAATCGAGCTAAAGCTCTCCAAAATTTAATGCATACATTATAATTTAGAGAACATTCAAATGGTAGCGTTGAAAAATCATGGTTCATCCATACATCATCATGAGTACATGGTTGGTACTACATTAATGAAGGTTTCCAAATTTTAGATGAAAATTCTTAAGAAGTAGGTAGAAAGTATTTTATTATTTAGATATAAAAGTCTTCAAGAGGTATGTAAGAAGCATACTTTTGTATTAAAGAATGATATGAACATGAAAGTCTTCAAAAGTTAAGTAAGAAGCATGATGATATATTAAAAAAATTATATAAGAATAAAAATATTTTAATAGGTAGGAAGTTTTATTTTTGTATTAAATAATTATTTGTAATATTTTGTTTAAAGGATCTCTCATGAATAGATGAATGGCACATTAGTTATGATTAAAGAAAGTATATTTTTTGAAGCTTGAGTGCTTGAGTTGGCTTGGTGTTCTTCTCTTCAGTTTACATTGATAAGTGAATCATTATTTTTTCTTTATTCTCTAAACTCTACTCCTTATTTAAGCCCATTTGTCATTTTTTTATTTTATTTAACCTAAGAAATTACATCGTTCCATCTTATGACCCAATCTTCTCTCTATCTATATTATTTGGTATTAGAGAAAAGATCCTCATCATTTTCTTAGAAGAATAGTGTACCTTAATGAAAAAGAGAAAACCTTAATAACATTATAAAATCAAGACTTGATTTTTGATACTTTATTATTCATTAAGTCCCACTTAAGGTAGGATCTTATCTTTTTTATTATAGATCTTTATGTGATTAAAAGTTCTAAAAAATGACTTACATGTCTTGTTATACTTCTTCGAACATTTAATTTTTATATCAAAATAATTATAATTCTACTTCATAAAACCAAGCAACTACATTTAAACATATTATTATCCCTATTGAGTACAACTTCTAAAGAAGTGGTTTACTTCATTAGCCTTCCCATCAAATGTTAATTCTTACATGAAATCTTGAATGAATGACCAAAAAGAACTATTTTATTAATGATATGACTTATTTTAGTTTATTTCAATTTGTTGCTTGCTTGTCACCTTAATATTACAAAAAAAAGTTTAAAAATATCTTTTTATTTTTTTTCTTTTGAATCCATCTTTTTTTGTTATCCTTAAACTTTATTTCAATTTTTTAAAGCTTAACTTCATTTTGTTTTTTTTTTTGTTTCTTTTTATATTGCATAATGTATATTGCATCCTAAATCTATAATGATTGACCAACTAAATAAATTAAAATAAGTCATAAATCTTAGAATTGAATAATTAAAGAAGTCTAAAATTAAAAATTTTACTAAAATTTCTTCAATGATTGCTCAAGTTACCACTCAAGTGCAAGCCATACAAATGCAACCAAGTACCCCTACTAGACTACACCTTACTACTTCACATAAGGGGGATGCTAATAACCAACTTGAGGATTACATACTTAAAAAGAAACATGATGATAAACTACACTATAAATATTTTGACTTGAAATCTCACAAAAAGGTTAATATAAAAGTACCAAACTTTTGATGGGATCTATAACCCAAAAAATTATTAGACTGATTCAATCAAATAGGAGGTCTTTCAATTGGTACAAGATGGATGACCACCAAATAGTTAATTTTGTAAAAATAAAACTTATTAGTCATATATTGGTCAAATATTCTTATAAAAGAATAATGAATGGATATAAGAGTAATGAGTTGGATAGAAATGAAAGAAATGTTAAGAACAAAATATTACCTATCATGATAAAAAAACTTCATGGGCAATTCTTAACTTGCGTCAGGGATTCTTAAGTGTGAATAATTACTTGAATCAATTTGAAGATTTAATTTTTAGGACAAAATATAGTTATAATGATTGATAATTAGTAAATAAATTAATATTAATATTACACACAAAAATTAAACAAGAGGTGAAACTTCATGACCCATAAACTTTAGAAAATATTTTTTACCTCTTCTAATTAGTAGAAAGACACAAAAGCTTACATCCTTCAATAACATGATTAAATCTCATACTTCTCCACACATGCATAAAATTACTCTCATTCTAATGCAACATATCAAACTCTTATAATACCAAAAGCTTAACATCTTATCCCTAAAAGAGTTATCCTAAAAATTTTAAAGAAAAAGCAAAGACATAGTTTGTTTTAAATGTTAGTCACATGTAACATCAATGTAGAGCATAAATTCTATACATAAAAGATGATACCTTTATTGAACTTGAACCAAAAGAACTTCAAGATGAAGATCAAAGTTTATTTGATGAAGAACTTGGGGTAGATGATAATGAACACTTAAGAGTCATGAGGTGTTTATTAGTGTCTAAAACTAATATAAATAATTGGAGGAGGAAAAATATCTTTAGCATGTTTGGTACATGTAATGAAAATATGATATAGATTGGTCATAGATGATGGTAGTTCTATGAATATCATTTCTTCACTTACTTTAACAAAGGTTAACCTTAAGGCTAAATCCCATCCTAATCCCTTCCATGTTGGTTCAACACAACCTCTTTGTCTTTGACATCTAGATGTCTTGTTCTTTTAAAAATGGGTGTTATAAAGATAATGTGTGGTAAGATATCCTCCCTATGGTTATAACACATATCTTACTTGGAAGACCATGGCTTTATGACAATAATGTCATTTATTATGGTAAAGAGAATATATATGTATTTAAATTTAATAATAAAACTATCAAACAACTATCTTTAAAACTTATGGATAAGCCTACAATCTATAAAGCCCAACTTGAAATACAACCTACACATCCACAACACAAAGGTGCAAAACACAAATTAATTACCTTATTGAGAAACGATTTGTGTATGCCTTGTCTTATACGAATCATTAATGAAATAGGTTTTTAGAGCTTATGTAAAGAATTTTCTAATCCAAATTTATTCTTCATCATGCATATGATAGTATTTGATAAAATGAAGATGAAGATACCTTGTCCACCTTTGATACTTGACATTCTATCTAATTTTAGTGACATTACTCCTAAGGAGCTTCTTAATGAGTTACCTTTGATATGAGACATCCAACGTACCATTGACCTAATACTTGATTCTCAATTATTAAATCTGTCTTATTATCGAATGAATACCACTGAACATATCAAACTAAAAAAACAAATTGATGAACTACTTAAAAAAAGGCTTCATATAAGAAAGCCTTAGGTCATGTGTAGTTCTTATACTTCTAACTCTAAAAAAGATGGCTCAAGACATATGTGCATTGATAATACAATTATTAACAAAATAATAATAAAATATCAATTTCTAATCCCATGGCTAAATGATTTATTAGACCTTATTTTTGGTTCAAGCATCTTCTCAAAATTAGACCTCCGTAATGGTTATCATCAAATTAAGATTCGTCCTAGTGATGAATGAAAAACTACTTTTAAAACTCCAGATGGTCTTTATGAGTAACTAGTGATGCCTTTTAACATCTCAATGTATTAAGTATATTCATGCATTTGATGAACACTATTCTCAAATCATTCATTAGAAAATTCTTAGTCATGTATTTTGATGATATTTTAATCTTTAGCATTGATGAGATAACCCATTTGGAACACCTTAAACTTGCTTTAAAGAAACTTAGATAAGAAAAACTATATATAAAAGGAAGTTAATTTTTTAGGATTTGTAGTATCACTTATTGGCCTCTAGCTTGAATCATAAAAAATTAAAGCCTTTTGGATTACCCAATCCTAAAGAGTGCAACAAAAATTTGGAATTTTCTTAGTCTTACAACATCCTATAAAAGATTCACAAGAAATTTTAGTATAGTAGTAGCTCTACCTATCGATGTCTTAAAAAATTATAAATTTGTATAGAGTGTTGGTGCCCAAAATGCTTTTGATTATATCAAACTACACATGATATCATCATTTATTTTGCACTTACTAGACTTTCATAAAGCCTTTGAAGTCTCATGTGATGCTTTTAGGATTAAAATTAGATGCACCTAGCCAAGATAATCACTCATTTGTTTATTTTAATGAAAAACTAAATTCTACTAGAAAATGATATTCTATATATGATAAAGAATTTTATACAATCATTAAAACATTAGAAATACTATTTATTTTATAATAACTTTTGTTTGAATATAGATGACCATGCTTTAAAATATATTAATACATAAAGAAATTTGAATCATAAATGTAAAGTAGATTGAATACTTACATGATTATTCTTTTGTTCTCAAACATAAACCAAGGAAAGATAACAAACCTATTAATACACTTTCTAGAATAACATTAGTCATCACTTCATTAAAATCACAAATCCTCAAATTTTATATGATTAAGAATGATTACTTAGTTTGTAAAGTTTTCAATAATATCTATGGTGAGCTAAAAGATCAACACTCCATTATTTATAATGGTTATACTATTAAAGACTATTTATTTAGAGGTAAACAATAATGCATCTCAAACACATCACTTAAAGATCTATTAATTATAGAATTATATTATGAAGGAATGGGACACATGAGAGGAGACAAAACTACTCACTTAGTGGAATCTCAATTCTATTGGTCATCCATCAAATAAGACGTCAATCAAATTGTTTCTCAATGCTACATATGTAAATAAACCAAAATAACTAAACAACAAGCAAGACAATATATAGCCTTGTCTGTTCTTTGTCAACCTTGAGAAGACCTCTCCATGGACTTCACCTTAGGCTTATAAAAAACATAATGACATCATGATAGTATTTTTGTAGTTTTAGATCAATTTTCAAAAATGACTTACTTCATACCTTGTTTTAAAACAAATGTTACCTCACATATTGCAAAACTTTTCTTTCGAGAAATAGTTCACTTATATGGTTTGACTTTAACTATTGTCTTTGATTATGATGTTAAATTTGTCTCTTACTTTTGAAAATACTTTAAAAATTATTTAACACATAACTTCAATTTTCTTTAGCCTTCCATCCTCAAATAGATGGACAAATAAAAGTTGTTAATCAAACATTAGAAAATCTCCTAAGATGTCTTATAGAAAAGAATCAAAGAACTTGAGACTTGTACTTACATCAAAATTTTCATATAATAGTATTATTTCTAAAACAAATTAAGCAAACATTTGAAATTATGTATGATTATAATCTAAAACATCCTATTGAGTTGATTGGCATGCTTATACACATATTTTTATTCAACTTTTACTTTTGCATATAACTTTTAATCAAAACATAAAAAAATCAAGAAACAAATTAAAGAAAGTAATACAAAGTATGCCAAAGCTATTAATCAAAATAGATATTTCAAGGAATTTAATGAAGGAGATCGTGTTTTAATTTGCATTCACTCAAAATGCTATTCTTTCACAAAATACAAAAAATTACATGTGCAAGCTTATGGGCCTTTGAAAATTGTCAAGAAAATTAATACAAATCTTTATGTTCTTAATTTACCTCTAAACATGTTTTTTTAGTTCAATGTTTAATATTGAGGACCTTTTATCTTATAAAGGTAATTCACAACATTATTTTGCATAATCTGACTCTTGTGCATGTGGACATGATGGTCAATTATTAATATCATCAATCTCAAATTTTTTGAGGTTGACGAGATTATTATTAATGAGCATTCTTCTAATATTGATATGCCCTACAAGTTTTTTGTTCATTACAAAAATAAATCATCATCTAAAGATACTTGGATGACACATGAAGAATTAAAAAAGTTTACACCATAACTTATAGATGATTATCTCGACATTAACTCTATAGTGTAGAGTTACATTCATCTAGGAGGAAATGTAGTAAAAAAGAAAGAAATAGTGGCCAAACAATAACATAAACCTATAAAAAGTTCTCAAACTAGAATTAATCATGCTAAAGCTCTCCAAAAGTTAATACAAGTATTATATTTGGAGAAAATGCAAATGATAGTCTTAAAAGTCATAGTTTATCTATATATCATCATGAATGCATGTTTGGTACTATATTAATAAGGGTTTCCAAATTTTAGATGAAATACTTTAAGAAGTATATGCTTTTATTATTTGAGCATAAAAGTCTTTAAGAGATAGACAAGAAGCATGTTTTTGTATTAAAGAATAATATGGACATAAAAGTCTTAAAAAATTTAGTAAAAAACATGATGATGTATTAAAAAAATTATATAGACATGAAAAATTTTTAAGTACTAAATAGAAAGTTTTATTTTTATATTAAATAATTATTAATAATCTCTTATTTAAAGGACTTCTCATAAATAGATCAATGGTAAATTAGTTGTAACAAAAAAAGTATATTATTTTGTGACTTGAGTACTTGAGTTGACTTGGTAGTCTTCTCTTAGGTTCACTTTAGTGAGTGAATCATTATTTTCTTCTTTATCTTCTAAACTCTATTCCTGATTTAAGCTATTTTGTCATATCTTCTATTACATTTAATTTAAACAATTGCATCATTCCATCTCATAACATAAACCTCTCTTCGTCTACATCGAAGAAGGATTGAAAAAAAATTCTTTCTTAATACTAACCAAATGAAGATGCTAATAAATGTCTATCAAAATTGTGTGCTACTAGTAATAAAGTTAAATAAATAAGTTGATGAGATTGATAGAAGTTTTAATCTCTTAAAAAAGATAATAAAATTAGAACTTGTAAAAAATTAGTTCAAGAAAGAAGATTTAATAAGTCTTGAATCATAAAAAGAAGGGACATATAATTAAGAGGTCAATTATAAGTTTATAAAAATCCAAAAAATATGAAAAAGTTCAAAGGAGGATACTAAATGATGAAACTCATCATTGCTACACAAACAAATGAGAACCATGCTTGTAGAGACTCACTGCAGGTGTGTCGAAGCATGCACTAAAATTTGTAAGTTGCACACTACGTGCAAATATGCTGGTGTATGTAGGAATGCATGACGTGCTAGCATGTGCTACTGTATAGGATCACAGCATATGCATTACATTTGTGTGCATCAACCACCAATAGTGCACAAGGTAAGTAAACTTACTACATATTACAATCAATATGCATGTGAGGCAAGGTACATCCATGTATGGCAATAGTCCCTGTGATATGAATACTGCATGTGGCACATTCTTCCATAAGTGTGCAACAGCTCACTCATAAGCTAAGAGGCCTTTGTGTTGTAGTTGTAGAATTTTTTGGAATTTAGGATTTTGTTTAAAATCATATGTTTCTTATGAAAATTAAAAATATGTATTATGTGATGAAATATTATATTTGGATCTTTATATAAAGGGATAAAAATGATGAATAAAGTAATTCAAATTTTCTTAAACTCTATCTTCTTAGGAAATTCCATATTTTGTGACAAAAACTATCTCTTCTTCTCTTCTTTAGTTTTGTGCCATTCTAAATATTCAATTTCCACTCTTATGATTCTAAAAGGTAGGTTTGTTGCTGATGACTCGGGGTGAGCTTGCAAATAGATTAAAAGGCCATGAGAAATCTTAAGAAAACTAACATAACCATATGAGATGTTTTGGAGATTTGGGGAATTCCTTTGACTGGTAATCATGAACAAAGTAGAGAGAGAAGAAAAAGGAAGGTGTAGATAAGGAAGCTAAGAAATTTGAAAAAATTCTTTGTCTAGCCTAGTAAAGAAAATAAAAAAATTCAAGGTTCATGAAAGAAAATTTCATGAATGAACTTTATTATAAGAAGAGACAACAACTAGAAAATCAAAGTAGTTAGGCTTTGTACCATGTATGCATATTATTGATATACTACAGCTTGGAGTTTAAGGACCTCAAATAAGAATTATGATTTATTTGTGAAAATCAAAAGATGAATGTTAACATGATGTATGTCTTGTTATGTAATGTGAATTGTCACCCTTCTTATGCTATTTTGTAAAGATGTGTTTAATGGAAAAAGATGATTTGATTCAAATCATGTTTTACATGTTAATGTTTATGATGGGATAAACTCAAGTGATTTGTTTTAATATGTTACACTCATCATGCTATGAAGATGTCTTATTACATTGTTCAAGTATGTTCTATTGAGCAAACTTGCAAGATTTAAGAACTAATAAATTGTAAAGTTATTATAAATTAAATGATTTTGTTATAAGAAAAATTTCTGAAAAGGTGCATTTAATAATGGATACCAAAAGGGAATTTGAATTATATAAGTAATTGATTAAAGGGTGTTGTTGAGGTTGGATGGGCCCAAGAGAGTGCATCATAAATTTAATGAGGGGTTCCTTAAAAAGGACATTTAAATAACATGAGAAATTGATTAAAGTGTGTTACTCAAGTTAGAAGGGATCCACCAAGGTGCATCTTATACTTTACCATTCATCACATAAAAAAGAATGTTAAATCCTATGAAAAGCTAAATAGAAGGTAATACTTAAGCTAGATGAGTCCATGAGAGTGCATATTATACTTTATCATCTTATCTCAAGGTTTTACTTAGCTTGGATTGGGGCTTCAAGTGCAAATCTGTATGATGGGTGAAGTCGAAATAACAAAGAAGAATTTGTAAACATAATGATCAAGGGAACATTGCTAAATAAAGAAAAAGATAAATGGGTTAATGAAAATATCAAATAAACAAAGGAATATTAATGCATTAAATTATTTCATATAATAGAAGCATTTGTTAATATGCCTATCTACATGATTAGTTTTGTTATTTTTACATATTATGAAATATTACTTGACTTAGCATGTAGCATTATCCCAAAGATGTATTATTTTGTATATTCCTATATAGTTTTTTTCTATTGAGCTAATGATAGTTGGCTTAATCATTTTTTTACTTAATAATTATAGAGATGATGCACTTTACAAGACTCTAAGACAAAAAATCAGATAACATGGTTACTAATTCATTAGTATTTACCTTTATTTTTATTTAGAAGTTATGCATTAGAATTGCATCTAACATTTTAATGACTTTCTTAAAATTTCCCTCATATAGTTTAAGCTCCTCCTTTTATAACTCTGATTAAATCCTCTCCTTCTCATCACTCCCAATTGTCATTGAACGTGATTCTCCTTTTTCCTATCCTTCTCTCTAAACCTAACAATTATGAGCTTAGTTTTTTTTATGATTTTTTCCACTTGGAATCATCACTTGTTTGGGTTCTTTTGTTGTTAGAATTTAGGGTTTTAGAAATTAAATTATTTTTTAACAAAAACTATGTTGTTAATAATATTCATTATATTTTTTATTAATTTGACTTAAGAAAATGTATTGACCAATTTCATATAATTATCCTCAATAGGTTTTATATATCATCTAATTTTCACATTTTTGGGCATCATTGATAGTTTTTATAATTTGTCAACCCTAAAACATTATAATATTTATTTTATTGTTTCTTTAAATCCAACTCACTTTTGAGAAAACTTTATTATGCTTATCTTTATAAACTTTATGTCACAATCAAATTTCATTATTTTTTAGCTTAGTTACTATTTTTAATCATTTATGGAAGACTTCTCTAAGCTTATAAATGAAATGATTATTTAATCTTATAAATCTTTGATCTTTCATTTTATTACTTAGAGAATTTTGATTTCAAAAGACTTGGTGTTGTTGAATTTTTTATAATTTGTGCATTTACTTTTATAGTTTATTTCTTTCTTTTAAGATATTTTACCTATTTTTAGTAGTGTGTAATTTTCTACAAAAATGAATAAAACTTTTAAAAATTTTAAAAAGTTTCAAATGATAAAAAAAGCGTGATGAAATGTTAGTACTATATTCATCTAAGAGAAAAAAAATCTATTAAGAAATGAAGTAAATATATTAATGGTCAGGTTTGAAAAGAGAATAGCAAATACTAAGAGAATTATTACAATTTTTTCTTATTCTTGAATGAAAATAAAAAAAAACTTATAATGGACTTTATCACAAGATTAACTAGATCACTAGAAATACATGATTCTATATAGATAATAGTAAATGGATAGTTAAAATCAACCCATTTTTGTCTATAAAAATAATATATTCTACTAAAAAGTTAGCTAAGATCTATATTTATCAAATTGATAAATTACATGCTTTGCCAAAAGTAACTATTTTAGATCAAGATTCGAAGTTTACTTCACATTTTTGGAAAAATATATATTAAGCTTTTAATACTGATTTGAAATTCAACAATCTTTCATCATCAAACTGATGGTCAAATATTAGGAATAATTAAAAAGTTAAAATATTTACTAAGGTTGTGAATATTGAATTTTGGGAGAGATTGGAAAAATCATTTATCATTAATTAAATTTGTTTATAATAATAGCTATTAGTCTAGTAATAATATGACATTATATGAAGTTTTATATAAAAGAAAATTTTAGTTGCTTTTACATTAATATAAAAGTAAAGAAAGAAGTATAATAAGGCTTTAATTTATTGATGAATCAATTGATAAAATAAGAATTATTTGCAATAGATTAAAATAAATCAAAATCAATAAAAAAAGTATTTTGAAGAAAGTTAAAAGTGAGCCAAACAAAAGACAATACAATTTGGAAAGGGAAGAAAGTTAAAATTTCATTGATTTATTTTAGATTTTGGAAAGAGTCGAGCATGTAGCATATATGGTAGCTTTATTATCATAATTATCCAAATTTTATAATTTTTTTTATGTCTCTTTTTTAATAAGAAATATTTTAGATTCTTCTCATATTATTAATTATGAAGATTAAGATATTGAGATTTAACCAAATTTAACTTATTTAAAGATATTGTATAGATCATTAACTAAAAGGAGAAAATACTATAAAGTCGTATTCTGTTTAAAGTATTATGAGTGATCAAACAAAATGAGAAGCTATATAAGAGACAAAATTATATATAATAAAGAAGTATTAAGAACTTTTCTAAAATTTTGTGATAAATTTTTATAAGGTAGGAGGAAGGTTGTAATATTTTGACATTTTATTTTGTGTAATATGTTATAAATATTAGATTTGAAATAAAATAAATGTAAATAAAAGTATTTTAAAAAATGAAGTTGATATTTTTAAAATTTGAATAAGATTGATTAAAATATTAATATTTGGTCATAATTAAACGAATTTGTTGTATTATAAAAGTATGTCATCGTTTTGAATGATTATATTTTGTTATTTTGAAGAGGTAATTTGGTGATTTGTTCTAATTAATTCATCACTTAAAAAATAGATATATAAAAGGGGGTTTTCTTCTTTCTTCTTTCTTATGCTTGATTAAGAAGGGAAGTACTTGGGGAGAATTTGGAGATGAGCAAAAGAAAATTAAAAAGGTTCCAAAACTAGAGAAGAAAGTCCATATAAAAAGCAAAGTACCATTAGATAATATAAATAGATATTGTCGTATCCCTGGTCATACACCACTAGTTTGATTACAATAAAATCATTATATTGTTTGGTTATTAATGATTTTATTTAAGTGATTTTAAATTATGCATCTTAAAATCTAATAGATTATTTGAAATTATGCATCTTAAAATCTAATAGATTATTTATATGAAGAGCTTAATAAATTAACTCAAAAAGTTATAATGATGATGTTGGAGTGTAAATTATAATTGATACTAGAAGAAATACAAGTTTGAGTGTTATTTAGAGAAGATTATTATTGAGTTATTTTTATTAGTATAAAAATATTAAAACCTATAGTAATTTTTTTAAGACACTTAGGTTTTGATGAGAACTAAGTGAATGTCATTTAAATATTTTTAAATTAATCTTTTTTACTCATATAATTTATTTCAAAGCATACATATCCTTGAGATTATCTACATAAATATTTTATATCATAGAATATTGTATTCTTTATAGGTTTCATCTTTCATCATTACTCAATCAAGATAAAATTAGTAAAGATTGCATGCTTTGTACTAATCATACTTGTATGAGCTTACCTATCATGTAATACAATTAGTCATCACATAAGGTTAGACGATGAGTTATTCAAGTGTGATCCTATAGTATTTGATTATTTATATTATTCATATATTATAATACCTTTATCATACAAGTGCATTTGTAGCTTACATAAGAGATGAATGTTGAGATTGTGTTATTGGGCATTATATAAGTATAATATTATTTATCATATTTGTATGATATATTCATTAAGAGGACTGAACAAAGATCAGACCAAGCGATGTTATGCATGATATGGAATTGAAGTACTATATAAATATGATATAGTTTTTGTATTAATGTGATTATTATATCTAAGTAATGAGAGTTGAGGACTTGGGTTGTGAGAAAGTATATCTCTATCATACCTGTATGATATCACATTTGTACATATATGATAACATTTACTCAAAAGCATAGTATTGAAGACTTAAGTAATGATTGAGTGGACTTCATCATAAGAGTACGATTTAGTTATCAATGAATATGATATATTATGATCAATTTGAATGAAGTAATCATAGGACTCATCGATGTATAATCTTATATAATATTATATTTTTTGAGAGCTTAAAATTTAGACTTTAAGAAGATTTGTTCTTATCATACTTGTATTATGGTTCATCATACAAGGATGATCTTTTAATAATTAAGAAATTATAAAGTATCATACTAGTATAATCTGTAAATCGTACAATAACTAATAATGTGAAACTATACAATAATGTTCTAGTATGATTTGTGGAACATGCAATTATTACTTTAGAATATGAAATTATATAATAATGTATCAACACGATTTATGGATCACAAGTACTTTAAGTTCAAAATGTGTATAATAGTTAGTTTTAGTTTTTGAGGTAACCGTTAGGAGTATTGGTGTTGTTTGAGAGATAAGAAAGAGTTATTTAAAGGAGTCCAAACAAATGGTAAAGGTTAATGCTTCATTAAAATAAATGAAGCTCACTTTGCAAGTTAGTTATAAGCAAATGTTATATGATTTTATTAAGCCAATGTTTTAGTATTACTACTTAGTCTTTTGTTTGGGATGGATGTATATCCTGATTAGAATTGAACCACTTAAAATCTCTTATGTTTTTATTACATGTGCTACAACACAACAAGTTTTGTAAATCCTAATAATATTTCTTTTAAAATAAGAAGTATAAGAGCTATTAAGATTTGATAAAGTTAAAACTTAAATAATTATACATTACAAAATATTTTTGAGTTGATTTGAATTTTGTTTAAATTTAAATTTGCTTAATTTACTTCTTTCTTGTAGAAATCACACTCTTATATTTCCAATATATAATTATAATAATTTTGATGTAAAAACATTGTTATTAGTTTATACTTGGCATGTGAGTTATTTTATATTATGTTATGGTACATCATATGACATTTATTTGGTTTGGTTTTCTAATTATATGAATTGAATAACTAAAAGGTATTCTATTATTACTTATTATTAATTTGAGGTATATAATATTTGATAATATTTGATATAATCTATTCATATACTTGTGATAATGAAAATAATAATAACATTTTATAATATAATTGAAAACAAATAGAAATAATTTTTGTATAATATTATATTAACATCACATTATAGCTTGGGATGAGAAATATGAAATGTCATAATATATAGGATCAAGTTTTCTTAAGAATTTATCCTATAACTCACACTAACAGTATTTGAGGATTCGACACCAGCACTTTTGTGTAGGGTGGTAAGTATTAGTTATACTATAACTTAATAAGAGATGATACCACATATATTATAAACTCCTTGGTTGTGCCATTATTACTTTTGAGTAGAGTGATTAGTATTGGTCTTAAATTATATTTATATTTTTTTGTCACCTTTGATATTTGTACAATGAGGCCAGGCCAGTATGATTATTAGGTCACACCTATATGTGATTTAATTATTGATTATATTTATGTCTATAGACAAAGATCTATGGATATAATATATGATATATTAAAGAGTAAAGATAATAATAATAGAGAAAAAATAATCATACAAAACAAAAATGATATAAAATAATATGTTACATTATACATAAGAAATATGAAAAACGAATATTAGTAAGATAAATTTTAATGTATTTTTATCATTTTTATCATTGTATTCTTTTATTATATGATTTATTAGATGTTATTTTTTTGGCATATCATATTAAATTTGTTATCATATCAAGTGCATCATATTGATATATTTGTTAAGGCTTTTAGAGTCTCATTTAATAGTTATATTTTAAGGTATATTTTCACATCACAATAAGAGAGTAACTAAGAAGATGAATAGTGATAATATTCAACAGAAAATACATATTAAAAAGTATTCAAGATGTGTATATATTTTTACATGGCATCTAAATAAGTTTTATATGGTATTATTATGTTATAAATTGAGAGTTTCTATCTAGTACTTATAGTTTATTATAATTTGAATTTGTACTTTAAAATAGTTTATCTTTACCTTATATATTTCCTATGATCTAGTTCAAATTCTTTCACTTATTTGAAGCTTCATGAAGTTAGTTATATTCTTCATCTTGATTAAATATGATCACCTAATCATTGTATTAATTTCAATATTTTAGAAATAAAAAAAATTAAAATGACATCTCTACTTATGCTTTTAGAAAAAGTTACATATGATCAAAAGAAAATTTCTTCCATTTGAAATGTTAAATTGCTATATTAAGCTTTATAAACATAAAACTTTGTAATTTTTTAAACTATAAAAATAATTATTTTATAAGTTTGGTTGATAAATTACCTAAAGAATTAAATTATAACAAGTTTTGATTTTAAGTACAAATTAGAACTTGTAAATTTTACAAAATAATCTATTTATATCGTTATTTTATTATTATTATTATTTTTTGCATGTAATTGACTAATAACGGAACAATAACGCTAAAACCGAAGTACCACTTCACGCCCTCAGTCTTCCAAATCAACCGGTTCGCAGGATTCCAGTCTACCAAGAAAACCGAGGACCCCGACCAAATCCCGAGCAGTTACTTAGCTGAGGTCAAATGGCAAACGGCAATCCACCGTCCCTGCCGGCCAACTTAACGGAGGCCTCGCCCTATGCGCCATGTGGCGGTTCTGTGATTCACAACCGTAACGAGACCGTATTGCTGTCGGCTTCTGGCCGGTCCCACGATGGTCAAATGCAGTCAAAAGAAGATGGAGGCCTCAGGTCACCTTGGTCCCCGACCTCCTCTTCCTCCTCCTCCTCCTCCTCCTCCTCTTTCATTCCTTCCGTTCTCCTTCCTAAACCCTAATTCTCACTCTTCTAGTTTCTCCTTTCTCTCTTTACATACAAGCCCACGATTCTACTCACGTTAACTGTTAGCTTGTGTCTTTAAGGCCCTTAACCAATCTCCATAGAATTCCATGGAGGATGAGACGGCCAACGGTGACATCAGCAAGAATTCTATAGGTTGTAATCCTACGATGCCGGTTGTGGAGGTGGATGTGAAGGATGGTAGATCGTCTCTTCCCTCCGATCGAGAGACCGTTGGCCCCAAAAAGCGCGCAGCGCCAGAAAAGGAAACCCTAGCCGAGACAAAATTCTCCACCGCTTTGCCGTCAATTAATATTTCCAGCGCCTCCGACACTGGTGACCGCCGCTCGTTCTCGCAACTTCTGGCCGGGGCCATGGCATCGCCGGCGGGGAGCCCTCACCCAGCTCCTATCGTTGCCCTGCCGGTCGACACTGTGCGGGTTCCGGTGGTTGCTGTACCGTGTTTTCTGGCACCGGCAGCTCTGCTGGAGTCCCATGGCTTTACGGTTTGTAGTTTTGACTTTGAGCTTCTATGAGGTTCATACCTATCGAATACGTGATGGATTTGTTTTGATTATAGTTTGTTTATTTGTTGGATTATTTGGTAGGACTATTCTAATTTTGTTTTGGATTCGGAAGTGATATCAAAATTTGAGTTTTCCTCGATATTCGTTCCTTTCTGGTCTTCTCGTTTAGTGTTAGTTTTTTTGGTACTGTGCTTGTTGCAAGCTGCATTATTGTTAATTTCATTTCGATCCTTAGTTGTATTCGTTTGCGGGTTGAAAACCTTGGAAGTTGAGTTAAAATTGATATTTTCCTATGCCACTTACAATTCGATTTATGCCTTGAGTTCGTTTGTGTTACCCCATCTGTTTACATTGGATATGCAGTTCACTCACGATCAATTCATTGGGGGAGTTTTGTATCTAATTTCTCTGCTTAATCTCCGACCACAAAACAATAATTTGTTTAGGAAACTTTTTCCTTCTCTTATAAGGAATTCGAAACACTTTTTCCTTTTTTAAAAGGTTATTCTGTTCCACATGGTTCTCATAGCCAGTATTCTAGTTGTATTCATTTGCGGGTTGAAATCGTTGGAAGTTTGTTCATTATCTTATTTCTTTCAGGGTCAATTTGCCATGACACATCAGGCAGTTTTGGCTACAGTTACTGCTCAAGCACAATTGCAACTACAAGCTGCATATCCTTCTCCATCGGGTACATTGACAAATTCCTTATCCCAACCAATGCTACCACACATGAGCCCTGTCCCACTCCAGCAAAGGCTGCCTTTATCTTCAAGTGACACCCCTTGTCTACAAGAGATTGAGCAAGCACCCTCATCTGACCAAAAATTTGAATCTACAAATGTTGTCTTGAAGACATCCTCTGATGATGGGTACAATTGGAGGAAATATGGTCAAAAGCAAGTTAAGAGCACTGATAGAGCACGTAGTTATTATAGATGTACCAATTCTAATTGCTTTGCTAAGAAAAACGTTGAGCGCTGCCCAGATGGTCGAGTAACTGAAGTAGTTTATCGAGGCCATCACAACCATGAACAACCAATTAAATCCAAATCGTTGAAAGAAAAGGTGCTTCCATTAGGTGGGTTTTCAGGGACAACTGAAGGGGTGGATGTTCCTAGCACTGAACATACTGAATCAAATCCTTCAGCGACAAAGGTAGAACGTAATTCTAGTAATGAAACCACTGAGCAGCAGTTATATTGTTCAAGTGATTGTGAAGGTGATGCAGCAATTAAAGCTGAAGAGGGCCCAAGTGATGAGCCAGAACCAAAACGAAGGCAAGTGGTTAAAATGATAGTCTCATAAGTTATTCGTTTCTTTATTTGCATAATATGTTGAATTGCTTTACTTGATGTTGACTCAGATTAAGTGTAAGTACTGTGAAAATCTCAACTCCAGTCCTCAAATCAGTGAAGGAACCCAAAATAGTTGTGCACACTTCCGCCACAGGGCACGGAACTGATGGATACAGATGGCGCAAATATGGGCAGAAAATTGTAAAAGGAAATCCAAACCCAAGGTATGAACAATTCCTTGAACTGCCCCCTTTTGTTGTCATAAGTACCACACCACACATCAATCTACAAATGATGCAGAAGTTTCTCCCATATTATATATTGAAATTTGATATATTTTTTTCCAACTCTATAAAAAGAAAATGTTTAGCCTGAGGTTCACAGGTGATTGGCTTGCCCTTGAATTTGAAGTTCAACAAAGTATTATCATGTTAATGTGACACTACCTTTTATATTTATGACTTTTTTTTATCATAACATAACATATGCTTCTATTATAGTTTCCTTCTTATATTCATATCTATAAATGCATCCTAGCTACTGTGGCTTGTAGATTTCAGGTTGACCACATCCGTTGTAAACACTTTTGTGCTTTGTTACTAATTTGTTGTTTGTGTCAGTTCCCTGCCCCACTTACATACTTACATATGCTTTCATATTATATGTGAATGCGTATATAAATATGTACATAACACATGTAACTCTAGTCAATGTTATACACAGACCACAATTTGTTTGTTTTTATTAAAACATAAATTTGACTGAAGTTCAGTCTATGATGTGCTTGCACCTGGCTTGTTCATTCCATTCTCGGCATGATAAAAACAAAAGCCTTTATGATTATTTGATAAACTTATTTTAGTGATTCCCGATATTACATTGGCTTACTCTCATGACCTATTGATTTTTTCCTAATGCTGATATAGGACTATATTGTTAGTTCATTGCACATATGAGTATCTGACAGCTCGTTCTGCAGTTTGTCACACTTAATTTTTATTAATAAACTAATTTAAATTCTTCATTTGGGAAAGTTTTTATTTTATTGTATTCTTAAAAAATTGTATTTTCTTAGTTTTGATTTTTATAAAAGATAGCAACAAAAGTCCTTTCGTACATGTACTTTCATTTGGTTTTTAATGATCATAGAAAGCACACTAGCTAAGCTATTTGCCTATCTCTATCCAAGAATCATCAACTTTATCTGATGTTAAAATCAAATGGCCGTACCACACAATAGTTTTAACCAATGAAATATTAAAATTTTAGACTTTGATCACATTGAACAAAAGGTGATACTTTGCTTTAACTCTATTCTTATTGTAAATTTAAGAGCCATATGCCACTTTGAAAATTTTTGTAATGCCCAGAAAACTAAACTTGTATACTATTAATTATTAATTCAACAATGTTGCTTTTCGTCAAATTGTCTATTTTTTGAATTGTAGATTCTTCTCTTTTATTTTCAAATACAAATTCTTTGACTAAATATATACTTTTACACACCCTTATGACTTGAATTATAAATAATGTACTTTTCAAGTTGTTTGACCATACTTAAACAAACCACATTTTGATTATTTTTTTATCTGAATATCAATTTTATCTAAGTTCAATCCATGTTTTGTCGAGTTTTTTCATTTCAATCTGAGCATGATAAGACCAAGAGCCAATATGATTATTTAATAAGTTTATTTTATTGTTTTCACAATATTACTTGGTTTGGTGTTATAATTTTCAGATCTCTTATTATTTTTTTCCCTTTTTTTGAAAAAGTAATTGAGTTTTTCTATCATTGGTATGAAATCATAGTGTTATTCTATTACACATTTAAATATAAATATGAAAATTTTTACCTAGTCGTTAAACTCAATTTATAGTTACACCCAATTCGAATGCTTTATTTGGAAATGATTTTTTCTTTTTTTATGTTTTTGTATAAGTCATTCAATAAAATTGCTTTTGTGGTGCATCTACTTGTTTTTGGCTTTCAATGATTTGTCTAGTCTATTTATTTCAATTTGAGCATGATAAGACCAAGAGCTAGTATGATTATTTGATAAACTTATTTTATTGTTTTCACAATATTACTTGGGTTGGCATTATAATGACCTTTAATAGTTTGTTTTTTTTTTAATTAAATTACCAATTTTTGTTGAATTAGAATTATATTATTAGCTATTACACATTTAAATATAAATATGACTATTTTACCTAGGTTGTTGTACTCGAATACCAATTCAAATATTTTATTTGCGAATGATGTTTTTTTATTTATCTTTTTTTTTTTTTTGCAAAAGGCATGCAACAAAATCCTTTATGGCTCACTTTTGCTTTCAATGATCATGAGAAGCACATTTGCCAAGTTATTTGCTTATCTTTATTTGAGTAGCAACAACTTTATCTCATATTAGAATGAAATGATGCAAACACACTTCTATTTCTTTTATTGTATACATTGTCATTGAACAAAAACTAATTTGCACTTTATTTTTTATTATAGATTTAAGAACCATATGCCACTTTAAAAACTTTTATAAGTTCAGTAAATGACTCGAAGCATGTACATTGGTAGTCATTAATTTAACAATGTTAGTTTTAGTTGAATAGATGATTATTGATTGGATATATGTGTGTGTGTGTCTCTTGTTGACTTGAAATTATAGGTAATATACTTTTAGAGCAGTTTAACCATCCTTGTGCAGCTAGATATTAGTTTAATCAATAACAAAATGCCACAACAACATAATCAAACAAAGCAATTGTGGAGCTTCATAAAGCTTTTCATAGAAGTTAAGCCACGTTAAGGCATTTCATTTCCTAGCTTTACATTTGTTTGATATGGTGTTTCTAGTTTGTTTGCTCACTTCATTCTTGAAGCTATCTTTTACACATGTGGTGAATCACAATTCATTAGAATAGGTATCTATTTTTTTATTTTGATAAATATCTTCTATTGGTGTGGTCAATGATCATTCATTGGAATAGGATGTCTGTATTTTTTCTGGTAAATTTAATCTTTGCACTGTAGCCTGTGTCTGACAAAATCACAAAGCAAGATACAAATAAAAAGACTTTAGTCTCCAACAAGGTCTGGATATCTGAACTTAATTGTTGTTCATCACCACGTTATTCAAAAAGGGTGAGCAAGCCTTGCAGTGAGAATGCTTGCTGAAGGAAGTCATTTCACCCTAGTGCCGACTGTTTGTGTAGCCTTCATGGGTGAATATGCATTCTAAAGTGATGTAGTGGAGCATCGTAAAAAGGAAATCAACTAGATTTTTATGACATGCATCAAATACCTGCGTTGTGAAGGCATTGAAGCACTTCACTTTTATGGGCCTTTGGATTTTCTTTTACACACAATAATCAAGAGATATGAAACGAGGAAGGTAGCCTGATTGGGTGAATTTGAACTTGCACCTATTGGCTATTGATAGAATTCGTAAGGATACCAAGAACGGAAAATTTTGGTTGTAAAATGTAGGAGGGAAACATGGGTAATTGCAGAAGTATCTGAGTTCTATTTACTTTAGAGGTTATATGTTAACTTTTGTTGTTGTGCCACAGTGGGTAAAGCTATATGAAATATTGTTTGTCATATACATTGGTGGTGCTAAATTTCTACAAACATGTCTATGGCAATGTATACTTTGCCTATCTCAAGGAAATGGTATTGTGTTGAGCTAGCTTGGTGAGGCCTTTTTTGACTTCAAATTTTTTGTGTTTGTATGCAAGATTTAATGTTTGCTTTTGAATATATGTGGTCATGTGAGTCAAGAAATATGTTGAGGATGAAATTAAAAATTAAAACAAATACATATGCATAACATAGAATTTAAGAAAAGAAATAGAATATTCATTAATAGTGAAAAAGGTACAAGAAATGTCAAGAGTTTATCTAAAGTTGATAAGCATAATAGGTTCAAATCCTTAAAAAAGAATTCCTTATCTCTAGGTTGTATTTATAGACTGATTTTGATAAGAAGAATAGATAAAAAATGACCAAATCTCCTGGAAATTTCTATCTAGTTTCAAATGGATTGATCAAGAAGCAACCTTAGGAAACATATCGAAAGGCGCCATAACAATTGTTGCTCCACTTGAATAGAGACAGACAGCTGTCGAAGAAGACCGTAGAAATAGTTGAAAGAGTGTAACTGGCTCTCAGAAAAATACTGCATGGTTGGAGAGATGGAATGTAAAGTCAAGATTGAGATGGTTAGAAAACATTTCTGCAAAACTATGAGAATTTATATTGCTCTCCTCTCTTTGCATTGCCTTATGATATTTCTGACTCTGTTACATTTGCTCCTTGAAGGAGTTACTACCGGTGCACGCATCATGGATGTCCCGTTCGCAAGCATGTCGAAAGGTCGTCGGATGATGAAAAGGCAATTGTCATTACTTACGAAGGCAAACACAACCATGAAATACCTTCTATTATTAACGGCAGTGATCTGCCATCAATGGTTCCTCCCTCTGATGCTGCACCTGCACCATCAGCGAATCCTCCACTGGAAGAAGAACCATCTCGTGAGAAAGAAGCTGTGGAATCGTCTCAAACGCTTTCAAGCTTGGGCTGTGTCCCTTCATCGGCAGAGGAAGGGGGCAGAAACAGTTCTGATGGTTTGAAATGCCAGATTTTTACTGAAAAGCCTGCTGCAGTGCCAGTTCGGAACTCATAGCTAATAAATTGGTCTGCTGAAAATTGTCTCCGCGAGTTGAAGAATTTAGGCTTATTTGCTGTAGCTGCTTTCTCTTGTTGTATCTGCTTCTGTACAGTTACTGATGTTTCATTGGTAAGCATTCTAAAAGCTAAATAGAGGATTGTCAACATGTCTTCTTTGTATGTTGCACTCATTTCTTCTAGTTATGGCATTTCAGCATGTATTATTCAGTTGGAACCTCAAGCAGGAGACCTCATGAATAACTTAACTTGTATTGCGAGTTTATGTTTGTTGATCCCTATGGGTGCATTTGCTATCAAGGTAGAAGCCCAGTTTCATATGGGAAAGAATATTTCCAGACCTAATCTAGGCCAGTATTTTAAATAGTATAAGATTTTTGTTATGATTGAAGTTTTTAATTTCTATCTTTTGTTTAATGTTCATTTTAATATTAATGTTAAATAAAACAAATTTATAAGTTTGAGTTAATTTAAAATTATAAATTTTAAAAAATATTTAATATGAATTTGTTTGAAAAATAGAAACCCATGACTTTTGTTATAAGATGTACTTTTCATTGTATAAGGTACACATTATTTTAATTATTTTTGCTGATAAATTGGATTAAAAATATATTATTTTACTAAGAAATAAGTTTGGAAATAAAACAAAATTTTATTATTTTAGTAAAATAAACATATAGTAATTTTTTGAATTGAATATAACACCTATTTTACAAATATGAAAAATCTCTGCGCACGAACTGCATAAGCATTCAATCAATTTTGCAATTAATTTATAAATGAAGAAAACCAATGTGCAAAAATCAATCCAACGCTAGGGCTCACATCCGATACATCACACATGTCGAGATGCTTCCAACTGTCGTATGGGTAACTCAGCGAAATCATATTTTATAATAAATGTAATAAAAATATATTTTAAAAATATATACAAATGATGGAAAATAGAAATTTTGACCGACTTTGAACCAACATTAATTGAAATTGATACAAAGCGGATTGAAAACACAATCTCAATAGACATTTTTCTTGGATTGAATTAAGTAGTTTTGCTTAAGAGCATATACCTAAAGCACTTCATGATACATAACAACATTGGGTTTAGTGTTCAATCATGGAGTGGATGAGATAGAGTTAGTTACCTATCTTAGGTAATCCATCTCATATATGAAGATTACATCATAGAACAAATACATAATTTAATTAGAAATATGATTAATAATACTCTTCATGCTTAAGCATGACAGTTTGATAAAATATAGCATGAATTGTTATTTGGTTTAGGTTTTTTTTTTGTCTCATTTCATATATATTACCTTGGTATGAAGTTTAACTCATCATATAAGAAAGAAGAAGAATTAGATTTTTCATATTTTAAGTTTTATGCATATTTAAAATTGTTGGATAATTACTTGGTCTAACTTATATTGAATTATAATTTTTATATTAAGTTCCTATATTCAATCAAAATCATTGGCTAGTTAATTAATCTTACACTGCTTAGGTTTTTTTTTATTGCATATAATTTACCTTGGCATACTGTTTAATTGGCCATATCATAGGGAAAAAAGAGTTATATTTTGATAATTCAGGCTCCATGAATTTTTGAAATCAATGGTTAGTTACTTTAACTTAAATTCGATTTATTGATTAAATCATTACTTCATTCTAAGGATGTTTAACACAAATAAAGTTTCAACTATAAGTTTAGTGAATGATAATTACTAATCTAAATGATTCTATATCTTTTATTTTTTTCCTTTTTTTTGGCAAGGAAATTCAAAACTATATTTGGCATATATGACAGTTCTAAAATATCTACATGTTCAATTTTCATATCATTTGGAATAGAATTCAACATCATTAATCCATAGATATAGTTACTTTAATATGTAAATTTTGACTTGATCAACCTAATATCATAAAATTATTAATGTTATTAATTTTCTATTACTTTTTGTGTTTGTTTAAATAGTATGTTAATTCATTTAATTACAAATTTTTATTAATTCTAAAATTAAATTTATTAATTAATTGTATTTAACAAGCTTGAATTAAAATATTTAATCTTAGGTTGCACCATTGCATAATATAAAACAATTTATTATCATATTTTTCTTATAGATTGTAAGTTTGGTCACCAACTAAATTATAGATAAGGTAAATTAAGGATTATAGAAATTGGTCATGGAAACAATTCAACTTGTAATGTAATCAAAGTGTGACATGGTATCTATTGTTTTTATAGTACAATTAATATGATATGATCAAGAAATAAAAACTCAATGACTAGTTTCAAAATAATTGGGAATGTGAATATTGGCTAGTTGTTTCTTAAGAGGTTGATTGGATCCATAAATAACCTTTGCTTGATCCAATTTAAAAGCTTAAAGACATCAAAAAAGCTTTTGCTTGATTTTCTTCTCTAGTTACGGTTTTATTTTCGAGATCTTAACAAGAAGATCTTAATTAAGAAAGTATGCATGTACCTTGGTGATGTTTATATTCAATGATTCATTTTCACTCATTATACATTAGATCACAACTCTTAGCTTTTGATATGAACTCTCTTAGGTTTACAAGATTTTTGTGAATATCCTTGTTTTTATTTTTAGGGATTGCTATTTTTACTTGTAATCATTTGCATTGGTGACCTTTTGGGTGGGGCTGAAGCAAGGAGATTTGTATCGCTAACTTTGATCATTAATCCTTGCCCAAAAGTTTAAAGTGCCTCATTACAAAGCCTAACAATATAGGTGAAATTTAACTTTCCATCCTATACATTGTATAAGAGTTGACTGCAATAAGTTACTTGCCTTCTTAATTTTAAAAAATTGTGAGCAAAAGCATAGTTGGAAGAGCTTAGTGTTATTTGAAGCGATCATCTTGAAATTATGTGTGCTTTTTATCCTAACTTACATTTTTATCATGCTTAATCATTTTAGATTCATTTGCAAATGCATTAAGTTTGCATATCTAATAAATAGTTATTAAGTTTTCAAAACTTTCTAAAGAAATTTTATGTAAACAATTTATGGGCCCCTCTTGGGTTTGACAATGGATTGAATGGTGAAGCAATTATAAAAAAGTCAATGAAAGGAGTAGCGATGATGATGTTGTCAGTCATGGTTAAAGGAGAAGAAGATAATGGAGGCAATGACAAAGTAATAATGATAAGAAAGATAAATTCATATCACAACCCAAATGATATGATTATTCTAAATTACATTTCAAAAGAGGATGAAAGCTATCCTATGTCTATTTTGTGCATATATGCATTATAAGAGATCTTCAAGATTCTCAACAAAACCAAAAATAATAAATAGATATTAAGAATAACACTAGGTCAGAAACAAAAAGATAAAAAAACACTCCTAACTTAATAAAATTATAATAAAACATAAATTGTGAATGAATAAGAAAAATATGCATATCAAAATAAAAAGCCTTCACGAGTCTTATAAATAAATTGTTACAATCGAATAATAATTATTAACAATGACAAATCTAATAAAACCTTATAAAAGTCATTTGTACGTCTTTTCATATGATATGGTCCATGGTCTTCTATGAAATTAGACTTTCTACCTTCTAGACTTAATGTGATCAGCTTAATATCTTCAATGTGATTTATCTTATGTTAGTGTAACATCTTCAAAACCATGAAAATTTATTATATTAATTATTATAATTTTTGAGAATTTATTTAATTGTTCACAAAAATCATCCATCTCTAAAAGGCAATACCTAAAAGGAGGCAAACTTTAAAAATGAGAGTACAAATCATTAACAATGAAAGGTATCATGTTAATAAAAATATTATTAAAAATTAAAATAATTACTAAATGACATTAAAAGTTATAGAACTTGACTTGAACGAAGGACTTATAAAAAGACTTGTTTAAAATTATTTTAACAAGAATATAAGTGAAACAATCACAAAAATAAATGTAAAAACATTAAAAAAGAAAACATAATATTATTTATATATAGTTTTGAGAGAAAAATATTAAAAATGCTAAATTATTTCAAAAATTACAAATTTACTTGATGAGTAAACGCGGTCGACTAATTTTATTTAGAATTTGCTTCCAAATTTTTTATGGCTATTTAGATATAATAATACAAAGAATATCATATATCCTAAAGTTTTAGTTAAATTTTTATTTTTTATTTTTTTAAAACCTTAATCGGCGAACCTAACTTAATGGTGAAAATGAAGAGGAGGAACGTGGCTACCACTGAATCCATGGGTTAGGAAATTCAAGTGGCATGATAAAAGGAAGGTCACAACTATTCCAACGAGAGGAATGTTCAATTGGAGGTGAAGAACATGAAAATCGTAAGGAACTATGAGGAGAGTTTTCAAAAAAAATTCTGAGAAAATTTTGTGAGAGATAGATTAGGAAATCTACTCCTTGGATTGCTGCATGATAGGGAAAGGGCAAGGAGGTGCTATTATCATGGGAAGAAAATAAAATTTAGGAGTTTCACTATAATAGCCAAACAAAAATAGGAAGAAGAAGAGAAAGACTCAAGTTTGTGAAATGAATTACATAATCTAGAGATCAATCTCTTAAATATGAACTAAGTAGACATAGTATATGACATGTTATATTTGACTTATTGAATGTAGATGATAACTGTTTGCCTTAAATTTACAACATTGTGTATATGACATGGTGAGAAGATTTGGTTACTTGATTCTTTGATTGATTGAATGTTGTATTAAAAAAGCTAAACTTAAAAATAAAAAGGATTATATATTTAAGTGGAAGGCAAATTATAATAAGAAAATCTTATGTGCACACATTATGAGCCATTGTTTGCAATTAAGCCCATGGCTTGTGGGTTCACATAAGATTTTCTTACTTATTTAATATTTGAAGTCATTAGTGAGTTGCAATGTGTTATATATGAGATCTATATACTCATACAATATTTTTAGTTATTTCTACCTTTTTTAAGGATGTTTTGATCATTTCACTTTTAGTTTAGGATTTATCTTTTTGTATGTTATTTAGGTGTTTCTAATGAATAAAGAATGGAGATTTTGACTTGGCTTTGTGTTCTCTAAAAACCACGGTTTCTCCTTTTGCATGCATGGACAACTTGGTTCACAATCCATGATTTTTTAGATTGCAATGTGAACATCTAAATTGTGATTTAGATTCTTCATCAATTTGGTATCAAAGCCTCATTTGTAGTGTATCAACCCCATGATGATCTACCACCATTGTTCAAGTTGATTCCCTCAATTCCTTTGGTTACTGAGCCTTCAACTTTCACTACCTTATTAATCCCAAGTCACTTCTAATAAGTTTTAAAGAAAACTTTCCTTCACTTTCATAACATCACCCACTATTTATTATCCTTTTTTATTCACCATTGTCACAAGCCTTCCACCTCACCAAGTAGCATAGCTAAGTGCTGTAACTTTGGCCACCACACACATGAGAATCACATGGCACTGTAAGACGTTCCCATTCCTCCATCAATTCCTCTCATGCTACTTTTTCCTCCACTAAAACATTGCTATTTTTATCTAAACACGCTTTCACCCTAACAGTGTGTGTAATCCTTTTGCAAACCTTAGTCGTTGGTCATGCTGCCTCTTCCTTCCTTAGTCATTAAATTAGAGAAGTGAATGGAACCTAATACTAAACCATCAACTCAAATTAGCTTAGACCAATCTTAAATTGAACTTGCCAAGTAATAACCAAACCAACTTACACCTTGCCTATTCGTGACTTGGCGCCAAAGCACACCACTTGAGCTAGATGGCTTGATGTTGAATGAGATCCATAATTCAACTTGTTTCATATTCAAATTAGGAACTACTTGTTAAATCACTTTTCAATAGTTTTTAGTGATAATTTTTTCCAAATAATGAATTGAAACCATGAAGATTTGACATCAAAAGGAGTCTTATCAGCAAAGAAGAACAAACCTAGGAACTAAGGATTATGTGAGTTAGGAGAATTGTTAGAGAGTGGTAAACCATGAATAACTTAATTATTTTTCATTCCATATTATGCCTTTATTCTTTTTGCATTAAAATAGACATGAATATGTTTGGTTACAACTCCCATAAATAATTTGTAGTAATCTTAGTATACTTTTACTATCTATCCTTAAAATTAACTTAGCATGCCCAAAATATAAATTGCATGTATAGCTTGTTGATTTAGTTTCTTGATAAGTTCTATTGACAATATTATTTAGAAAAAATTTTTAGTTAATTAATTTAGTTTACTACTGCACTTCAAAAAAATTGTATATTTTGCTTTCTTACTTTTGTTGTATATTGTTTTCATAAATCACTATTAATTTAATTTTAAGACTCAAGTTTAATAATAAAATATTAAATCTTACTTATAATAGAACTTAGTTTTCTCATATTGATATATTTTCTTGGCATATTAAAACTATTATGCCATCAAAGTAAAAATGCGTAGATAATACACTTCAAGAAGAAGACACAATTACAAGGTTGACTCACTAGGGTGTCTGTTAGAGTCTATAAATGATTGATTAGATGTCATGGCTAGATTGAAAGAATTCTCATCTCACCTTTGTAAATGAACCTCAAGAAGAAGACATATGCACTCCTATAATAAATAAATTGAAATAAAGACAACACAAATCCTAGAAACCATAAGTATGATAGAATGCAAATGCATAATAAGGCTAAGTTAGAGACAAACATTTGATGGTATGACCTAAATAAATATTTTAATTGATAGACTCAAATAAAGGATTTTTTGAATGATATGGTTTTGATGACTATGAAAAGTCTCATTTTGCTAAAATGAGGTTAGTAAGGCATGCTAACATATTTTGGAATAATACTCTAGTTAAAGAAAGGAGATTACATGGATGGATTCTTATTTGGGTATAGATGAAGGATATATTAAGACAAAAATATTATCCTAGGTACCATGATACAAGTTAACATGTGCAATCATATACATTGAAGTAAAAAAAAAATTGTTGTGGTGGAATATCTGGACCCATTTGAAGAACTAGTAGCTCGAACTAATTGCCTTGATGTAGCTTGAAAATTAGGTGATAGGCATGCATTGGGACTTAGGAGGGAAATTAAGAGGGAAGTTAAGCTAAGTAATCCTCAAAGACTTGAGGATGTAAGTAAACTAACTTAACTAGTGGAGAGATTACAAATATTAATGCATATAAAGTCAAAATTTAAATCTCTAGGCTAATATATGGGGGCATTTATCAAGGCCTCACTTAATAGTTTGCTTAATCAGATAAAACATCAAAGGTTTTGCACAAATAAAATATTGAGTGAGGATATTAAATTTTAGATGGCGACTTGATAGTGTGAAAAAATCCCCAAACTAACTAAAATAAAATTTCATAAACAAAGTATTGGCATTATATAATCCAAATACAAGTTGTATAACAAGATATACAAAATTCAAGTCAATGTTTCACTTTACTTTCTATTACCCATTCTACATCAAGCATTACTTACTCTCAAATATTAGGAGTATAGTCCTCTCTTGAGAATCAAAATCTCTAAACCTTGATATAGTAGATGCATTACCTATGACATATGCACTAATGATATTTATAAATCTTAGTAAATAAATCCAATGAGGTAAACCAAACATAAATGAATGACATAATAAATGAGTGAATGAATAAAACAAAATCTATATTATACATAATGATGTTAAACCACATGTATAAATCTAAAATCATACCAAATATCATGTGTATTAGAAGTAAGTTAAATAAAATATGAATGTCAATTTTTTTTATTATTTTTTTAATTTTAAATATTCACTTTGATTATTATCCTCACTTATTCCAACACTCATATTGATAAATGACCTTTAGTAAACATCCATATAACTAAGTAGATATTCAAATAAAACTAAGTAGATATTTAATTCAAAGATCAATACCTTATAATAATATCTATTGGGCCTAATACTACCAAGCAGGTATAATAGTTATATCTTACGATAACATCTGTTGGGCCTAGTGTCATCGTTATATATAGATATATAATAACGTCATAACCCATACACTAGGTATATATCTAATCTGAAGATCAATGCCCTATGATAACATCTACTAGGCCTAGTGTTAAGGATAATGTCACAAAAAATCTAATTTTTTATTTTTATTTTCTAACTATGTAATGTCATATGTGCAACAACTATGCCAATGCATATGCAAGAAGTAGATATGCCAATTCAAATATTAAAACTAATATAAATTTCATTCCATTTGAAATATTTTTTATATTTTTTCCTCTTTTTTAATTATTCATTAATGATACAATGTAAGAAAGCCATAAAAAATAAACTATATAATAGTAGAGTCATGTGATAAGTAACATAGAAAATCACAAGAATCATATTAAAGCATAAAGCATAAGAAATTTTTATCATAATAAAATGTATACAAAAAACTATCAAAATAATATGCCAAAATAATACTGTTATGCTAGATCACAGATTATCAAAATAATCTACCTAGTTCTAACAGTAGGCTTCCCTTTTTAACATTTATCTTCTATAATTTCTTATAATATTATAAGTATGTAATGGTCAAAGTATATCTAAATTATAATATGTTTAATAAATAATTAAAATCTTGTAAATTCTCTTTTTGCCTTTAAGTTTTTACTACGTCATACCTGTAAGATTCCATAAATTATATCATACGATCGTCCATAACTAAGAAATCTATACTATATCGTACTTATACTATACTATCATCATGAAATACGATCTCCTATGCTCCCATTACCCAATATATTCATTTGGTTCAATCTATAAACTTGATAAGGCAAGTATGATAACAATATCATGTTGTATGTTCTTACTCAACTCCTTATATTTTAATATATTTCTTATGATTGTTCAATATGATCCATATAATTATATTGCACAACCTAAGGAATTCTTTAATGATCGTATCGTACAATTAATCATATCATACTAAATTATTTCTTTATGCTAATGTCATCCCCTTTTCGATTAATATGATAAATGCTTTATACTATAAGATTCTATTATTTCAAAATTAAAATCATACCTTATGATCATCATATTAATCTAATCAGTTATAGTTAATAATTATCTTTAACTTAAATAGATTATATAATATGATACACATATCATCTTGAACTTATTTATAGCAGGTAATGATAAAGTTTTGATAGTTGGAACTTCGTGAAGTTACCAATTGAATTAGGATTAGGAAGTAGGAGTCATCCAAATATCATTTTTATCCAACCCACACTACCACTACTAGAAATTTCAAAATTCCCATTCTCACCATTTTCAATGCGATGTTTTCACAAAACACCTTTATAATTATTTATTTACAAATATATCTTCCACCTTTTCTATGCCAACATCTAGAAATTGTATATATAACTCCAAAATTTGACATTCTTATATTTACAAATATATCCTCGATCAATCGATTTTGACCTAAGTCAAATTTTTGAAATTATAAATCTATCATGGCACATATGATATTCTAATATTTGTAAATCTATCATCCATCAATTAAATTTAATCTAAATAAAAAATTTTAAAATTACAAATCTATCTTAAACAATCTTTTGATAATTACATTTATAATCACATCTTTAAAAATTTATAAAAACTTTTTTGGACTCTAAATTTACAAGCTCAATGTCATTGAGTTTATCTCAAAGAGCTCCTTTTATTAATGGATTAAAATAATATTTTTGATTAATTTTAAGGATATGAGACATTCTTTAATATTTTATTAATATTTTAATATATATATATATATATATATATATATTCTAAAAAATTGACTTGATTTATTTCAAACATTCTTTTTTAATTATACTTTTGGCTTGATTATAAGGTTTATCTTTTTAACATGGGTTGAAAGTTAAGGGATATTATAGCATTTAAGAAACTAATTGAGCTCGAGGTACCTTCTTTTTTTGTAAGTTAAGTAACAAGATTTACCCATGGAAATAATCTCCAAAATAAAATTGAAATTTGTTATAGATGTAAGAACCTTGGGCATAGAAAGTTTTAATGCAATGCTATCTTAAACATTAAGGAATAAAAGCCAAACAAGCTAGAGTACATTGAAATAAACCCAAAAGATATTATCACCATTGAGGCAAGCACATAAAAAGGTGAATGATGAGGAGATACATATTATGAGATGCCTCTTTATATCTAAAAATGAAATTAAATATTTGAAGATATTGACCAAGAATAAGAAAAAGTTAAAATTCATTATAGATAATAGTAGTATAATAAATATAATTTCTACAAGTTCACTTAAGAGAGATAATCACAAATATGAACCTAATTCCAACCATTTCATGCATGTTGGATAAATCACACTTCTTTGTTAGTGATATATAAGTGAGATGTTCCATAAAAAATGAGAATTTATAAGAATAATATTTGGTGTGATATTGATATAGGATAAATTAAACTTCTATCGAGGTGTAAGTTAGAGCCAAAAATACTAGAGATACTTAATAGATTATTAAAAAATATTAAAAGATATTATATACTAATTAAGGTTAGATGACATATTTGATATTTTAGAATTATTTAAAGATTAGAATATAAAATTATATCATAAATTATTAAGTAGAGTAGGTGATAACATATTAAACATTAAGCTTAAAATTTTACTAAGTAATTTTATTATATCTAGTTTCATATATATAAAATATAAAATTTAATACAAACTTTATATGGAGTATTTTAATAATAAAAAGAGTGACTCTAATTTTATATTATTATTTAAAAAAAGTTACAAAAATAATACACCTTTTTTATGATGATGACTTATAGTTTTCTTTGAGAGTTGGCATGTAGAGCATCAAAGATGAAAAAAAGTAATGAGATGTAGGTTTGGGTTAGTGAGAAAGTTTGGCTAAAAGGATAATAAGATGGTAGGCTAGGATTTAGAGCCTTGTTAAGGAGGGTGACAATTTGGTAATTTTGTCGAGAGAGTGAAAGGTGGGTGAAGACTTGAGGGTGTTGGAGAAAGAGAGAATTTGTTTGGTTGTTAGCTCTTCCAATGAAAAGTCTCTCACTTTTGATTTTTGTCTCTCACAAGAAGAAGGGAAGTTAGAATCTTTCCAACTAAAATTGGGCACACACTCTTTACTCACAAAGATGAAAGCACATAAATGATAGAAATTTCATTTCTTAATAACAAAATTATAGTAAGGAAGCCTCTCTTATTTATAGATGAAGAAAAGCTCAATAATTATGTATAAAAAAAGAACTAAAAGTATCTTGGGAACATATTATAAGCATGACAAAGATGAGAAATCAACATGGAAAAAGACAATTTTTGAGTTAAAGCACTTAAAAATCTAAAAGAGATCTTTAAAATTTTAAGACATTAACCTAAGTCATATGATGAAATATTATTTTGGAGTTAAATCATTTAGAAATCTAAAAGAGATCATTAGAATTTCAAGACATTAACTCCAAGTTGGTATAAGAAAAGACAATTTTAGAGTTAAGTTATTTGAAAATTCAAAAGAGATATTTGGAGTTCTAAGATATTAGCTCTAAGTAGGTTAATCACATTAAATATAAAAAAATAAAAATGTATGAAGAAATAATGACAAAAAAATTAATGTAATCATACAACATGATGATTATACATCAACAAAGATACAACTAGGATGCCAACAATGGATAAGATAGATGACGACATTCAATGACAATCATAGGGCATGTGGCTGATAGGCAGCCAAGCAATGTAGAGAGCATTAGTCAGCTTGGTGATGGTTGGTGACTAGGTAATGTTGGACAACTTGATGATAATGATCAAAAGTAGCAGACGACAAGGTGATAGAGGATGAACTGGAATCAACATAGATGATGACATATTTTACTACAAAATATGTTTAGACAAATAGAGAAAAAATAATAAAGATAACCATAAGAAAAAATAGATTACTATAGTCAACCACTAAGGTTGAAAAAGAAGACAAAATAGGATTCAACTTGAGTACATCTTCGAGTTTGAATAGGACTGATGTGATGCCAATGAGTATGTATTTGTGAGCTAACATTAGACACTCCTGTGTTGATATTCTACTCATGGACAAATCTTCTTTCCTATTAAGAAGTTATGGCTATATGATCTTAATGTCATAAATTAAAGAAAATATAATACTTCTATGTTCAAATACAATGACAATCAACCTTTCCTTTTAAACCATCATTTCTCCTTAAAAGAATGGTTTATAATAAATTATTCTTCTAATTATTGGAGGAATAATAAGTAATCAATCCAATTAAGGGTGATAGTTAAAAGAGGAATTATGTTTGAAATTAAAGCAAATTAAATTTGATAAGATGGAGAAGGAATTCTTTGATGAGCAATCCTTACACCTCTTTTATATCAAGGAAGTTTTAATTGACCAACCTGAGGTCTATATTTCTCCAAAAACTCTTAAGTTATTAGAAGATATCATGGATATTATCTTAGATGAACTACTAGATGATTTGCCTCCAAAGAGAAATATCTAGCTTGCCATTCATGTCCTTTTTAGTTCATAGTTGACAAATTTACCATCCTGTAGAATGAATCCCACTGAATATTTTGATCTTAAAAAATAAGTAGATAAACTCTTTTGAAAAGGATTTCTATAAAAAAGCTTAAGTCCATGTGTTGTACCTATATTATTGATGCCTAAGAAAGATGAAAGTTAGAAAATATGCATTAACAATAGAGTTATTAATAAAATTATAATTAAATATAGATTTTTTATTCTATGCATAATGACATATTAGATTGGATTTTAGGTGTAGATTATTTTCAAAGACGAGTCTTAAGAGTAGGTATCACCAAATTATAATTAAACATAGAAGATATCCTTTAAAACTCCAAATGGATTAAATGAATAATTAATTGTCTTTTGAATTATCAAATGCTCTTAGTAATTTTATGAGACTAACTAATACAATTCTAAAGTTTGTTATTGAAAGATTCATTATGGTTTAGTTTGATGACATTCTGATATATAGTCATGATGAATTATCTCACACAATATATCTTAAAGAGCTATTCATTATATTTAAGACTAAATATATTTATTAATTTTAGGAAATGTTTGAAACTATAAAAGAAGTGAAGATTTTAGAATGTATTGTAACTATTGAAGGTTTATGACATAATCCCAAAAAAATTAGAGAAATATTAGATTTGCCTGTTCTAAAAAATTTTAGTAAAATTTGAAATATTTATAGGTTGTCTACTTTTTATAGGGATATCTATTAAAGATTTTAATGCAATAATGGAACTAATTTTTAAATTATTAAAAAAGATAAATTTCTATAGACCAACAGAGCATATAAGGCCCTTGTTGAAATCAAGATCTTAAGTACTACATTACTAGCTTTCATCCAATTTTTCTAAAGCATTTGAGTTTACTTGTGATGCATCAAGGATTAGAATAGGAGAAATTTTGAGCTAAGAGGGAATGAAGTAGCTTAGTGAAAAATTAAATGTTGTTAGCAAATGATATTCAACTTATGATAAAAGAATTTTATGTTGTAACATAAGCTTTAAGGTATTAGAGGCAATGTTTACTCCACAAAGAATTCATTTTGATTATTGATCACTATAACTTGAAATATATCAATAGTTAAAAGAAATTAAATTTAAGCATGCTAAATAATTATAATTTTTACAAAAACTTTTTTTCTAAATAAACATGGAATTAAAAACAAATCACCAAAAGCATTGTCATGATTAACATTAGTTACTTATACACTTACATTCAACATTTTAGATTTTGACCATCTAAAAGCTGAATACATGACTTATGTTGACTTTCATGTTCTATGTGAAGAGTTACAAGACAAAAATATAATTTTATAGAACACTTTATATTTAATAGATGGATACTTCTTTTTAAAAGAACAACTTGGTATATTACGAAGACTTTGTTACATGACTTCCTAGTTATTCAACTACACTCAAGAGGAATAGTAGATCATACAAGTTGAGATAAGACTATAAATTTATTAGAATCAATATTTTATTGATCTTTAAGAAAAGGGATGTGCATTGGATTGTGTCACAATATAGAGTCTACAAATTAGCTAAGGTCACTAAGCAATGATATGTTAAATATCTATCATTTCGTATTTTTGTGGACCTTGGGAAAACATATATAAGGACTTTTTTTTAGGATTATCATGTACTTCCCAACACATTGATAGGATTTTGTGGTTGTTAAAAGTTTTTCAAAATAACACATTTTATTCACAATAGAAAACTAATGATTTATCCCATGATGCAAGAGCGTCTTGTGTTAGCTCACAAATACACACCCACTGACATCGCACTAGTCCCATTCAAACTCGAAGCCGTACTTGAGTCAACTTTTATTTTGATTAGTCATCTTTGTTAACTATAGGGGTCAAATACAATACCATATTTTTTCTTATGATTATCTCCACTTTTTTGTTCTATTCATCCAAACATATTATGCAGTACAATATGTCATCATCGATGTCAGTTCCTGTGCATGTTTCACCTATTATTGTTAGTCGTCTACCATCAACTGATCATCTATTACTCCCAATCACTACTACTTAGTGGACCAATATCATCTGGTCTCCCACCAATGCTAATCCACCCATTGCTCCTTGATCACCCACAATCACCAGGTTACCCATCAACTACCACACTCCGACCATCGTCAACCGCCGTCACCTATCTTATCTACTATTGGCACCCTGGTCGCTTCATCGTTGAAGTTTCATCATCATGTTGCATGATTGTATAATTTTTTCTATGTCATAATTTTTTTATAAACTTTTATTTTTATATTTAATGTAATTGACCCACTTGGAGTTAATGTTATGGAATTCTAAAGATCATTTTAGATGCCCAAGTGATTTAACACCAAAATAGTCTTTTCTCATATATTTGATATTTAATGTGATTGAACTACTGAGACATAATGTCATAAAATTCTAAAGATCTCTTTTTGATTTTAGAGTGATTTAACTCTAAAATTGTCTTTCTCCTTTTTTCAGGCTTATGATATTTTTCAAAGGTATATTTTTTTCTTGCATTAAACTCTCTATCTATAAATAAAAGAGACTCCCTCATTATAGTATAATTATTGGTAAATAAAATTACTTTTATTTGTGTCTTTTGACCTTTGTAAACAAAGAGTGTGCATGTAGCTCTAATTGAAAATTTTAACTTCCCCTCTCCTTATAAGAGATAAGGATCAAAAGTGAGAGATATTCAATTAGGAGAGTTGATAACCAACCAAACTCTTATGAGAGATAAGGATTGGAAGAGATAGATGTTCTACTAGGAAAGCAAGCAACCAAACAAATTCTTACTTCTACTAACACCCATAAGTCTTCACCAAATCGACACCCTCCTCAATAAGGTTCCAAATCTTAGCCTACTACATTACATCCTTTTAAACTAAGCTTCTTTACTAACCCAAACTATTATCTCATCACCTTTTTTCATATTTAGTACTCTACATGCCAACTCTTATAGAATTATAAAATATTACTACCAAAAAAGGTACTCTTTCAATAATATTTATTTTTTAGATAGTAATCTAAAATTAGAGTTGTTCTTTTTTATAAAAATATTTCACATAGAGTTTGTCTTAAATTCTTTATCTTAAATGTGTGAATTAGATGTGACAAAACTTACTTTATAGGATTTTACAGTTATTCTTAAGGTGTTGCCACCTACTCAACTTAATAATCCACACTACAACTTTAGAACACCAATCTTTAAATAATTTTAAAATATCACACATATCACCAAACCCTAATTAGTTTATAGTGCCTTACATATTTTCTAATCATTTATTAAACATCTCTAATATTATAGGCTCAAAAATAGACCTTAATAAAAGTTTAAATTTGTCTTACATCAACTTTGGTATCAAAAAAAATATTTTTATACTTAACATAAAAAAATTTCTTATTAAACAAAATTCATCTAAAAAATTTCTACCTAAATTTTTTTTCTTTTACTTAGTGTATCCACTTAAGAATTCTTAGTTGGTTTTGAGTAAACTTTATCTTAAGAGGTGGCACAAAATCAGTGATACAACTCCCTAACATCTTTCTTAGAAATCATGTGATTCTGTTTAGGGTGTGATTTGGCAAAAGTGGGACCTGATCACTCATTATTTGTCTAAAAGCATACCCCATCTCAACTTTAGTGGTCTATAACTATGGTTATTTTACCTTAATAATTTTTTTAAAAAACAAACATATATAAAAAAAAGGATATTCTATATTATTCTCCTTCTTTAATATCCACTTATTTGTCAAACCTTTGTATGATTATAAGATCTAGTAGGTCCTATCAAATAAAAAATCAAAGTCAATAATTAATACAAATCTAAAGGCAAAACTTAAACCAACATCTCATGTTAGAACTATCTTGATCAATAGCCTAACTCACCCAAATGATCGGACAAATCCTTTAAACCAACAACAAGAATAAAAATTTAGAAGAGAAAAAGATAATAAGAGAAGAAGTGATAACCATTATTTTAGAAGAAGAAAATCTTAAGAGACATAGGAAACATAGAAGACATGATGATCCTTCTGATGAATCTGACTAAGATATCCATGAAAGAAATCATAATCATAAAAGAAAAAATAAACCTTCTGATTAGTTAGACCTAAATTATGACATAGATATATCTAGTGATGAGGAAAGACCTATGAGACTTTGAGAGAGAGAGAGAGAGAGCATATCCTTAATATGTAATTGAATGTCCTAACTTCTGATGATAATTTTGATCTTAAAGATTACATAGATTGACAAACTAGTTTGATGATTACTTCAACTAATAACAAATGAGTGAATAGAGAAAGTATCAATTTATTAAAGCTAAACTCACCAATATTACTCATAGATTTCTTAGAAACTTAGAATGATAATAAGTTAATAATGATGAAGAGATACACCAAATTTAAAAAACTTTAAGGTTATGTTGTACAATAACTTTGTTCTAATAACTATAATATTAAATTATTAGATAAATGAAAAAAGTTTTTCCAATATGATAAATTTGTTGAAGAATATATTAATAAGTTTGAGGATTATAAATTTTGGTGAGATATAGATAAACACAAACATGTAATACTTTCTTATTTTAAAATAGATTTAAAGGAATACATATAGGTTAAGCTTAACTTAAGAAATATCACTACCTTAGAGAAAGCTTATCATATAACAAGAAATGAGAAAAAAGGTAGAACCTTCTATTTTAAGAAAAATGACCAGCTAACTACTCTAAAGGTTTGGATCATCATTTCTCAACCCACACATACTCGTACTTCATCTACCCCCTCCAATATAATTTCTAAATCTCTTAAACTTGCATTATCATCCACTTTTGTACACCCTTCTTTAAAAAAATCACTAAGTTGCAAACCACCTAATCTGGAATCACCTATTTTAAGTGCCATGAAAAAGGACATGTTGTCATTAACTGCCAAAAAGAGTCATGACGATAAACCTATATAGTGATAATAAATAAGAAAAATTAGAGGAAGAAGAAAATATAATGCTCAATGAGGAAGTTGAGTAAGAATTAGAAAATATAAAAAGTTTCATAGTTTCAATGGTTAGATGCACCCTCACAACCCCATAATCGTAAGATGACTGAAGGTGCACCAATATCTTTAGCACCAGTATAAAAATTAAAGAATAACCATATAGGATGATCATAGATAATGATAATTACATCAATATAATATTCTTTTATATTATTAAGTAAATAAAAACCTCTCTATTGGAACACCCAAACCCATACTCTGTGTCTTGGTTAGAAAAAACTTTTATATCTATTAAGCAATGATATTCTGTATCCTTAAAATTGAGTAGGTATTGTGATGAGATTTTATGCAATATTATACTTATGTAAGTAGGTCATCTTATCCTTAGAAGGTCATAGCATTTTGATAGGGATACAACTTTGAAGAGTAAGACTAATACATGTTCATTTGTTCATAAAGGGAAGACCATCACTTTACACCCTTCCACACTTTATCAAAAGCTCCAATCACTCCAACCTAACAAACCTATAAAAACTCCTATGCCCATGGACAAAGAAAAAAGACAACTAAAGAATTTGAGCTTGATTACACTATCCTAGGTTAACAAAATTTTTTATCAAAGAGACTTAGTTTGGTTTCTTACAATTAAGGAGTTGGCCACCATTGTACTAGACCCACCACTTATTATACAAATCTTATTAAATGAATTTTTTGATATTTTTTCAGACGATTTACTTGGCAGTTTACCTCCCATACGTGACACACAACATATGATCGATCTAGTTTCTAAGACATACATCACCAAAACTCTAACTCAAATATGCATGAATCATGATGATGCTATATTCCATAACTACAAAAAAATGTTTAACATGCTGATCATATAGATGTTTAAAAATATAGTTCTTTGTAGATTAGCCACTCTACAAATAACTTGATCCTTGGCTCTAAAATCAATAAGTTGAGCCTTCAATCTCCATTCACTTTAGATGTTATAATCCTTACTCTAACAAATCCAAAGTACTATAATATATCATAAGATTTAACTAAAATAATGCTAAGCTTAACTAGATATTAGTAAATTTTAGTTTAATTTTGTGATCATCATATCAAAGGGTATAATAATCTCCCTGTGAGGATTACAAAACTGATTCTAGAATTAAAAGTATAATATTAAAGAAAAAATAATATGAAATAATTAATATTTATGAAAGTAATAAACAAAGTAATATAGTATTCAACATTATAACTCTCCCAGATTAATAACCTATACTCCTCTTGAATTTTAGCTTATGCTCCCTATGAATTATAGCACTAAGTTCTCCTTTATTTTATAATCATTAAAAGAGATTTATTACACTTAAAATAAATTTAAGTCTACAAAAAACTTTGGTAGCTAATATCTTGATAAAAATATCAGTTAATTAGGTAGAAGATGGAACAAATGTTTGTTGAATCACTTTCTTCTATACATGCTCTCTAATAAAGTGATATCATAAATTTATGTATTTTATTATTGAGTGTTAAATAAGATCTTTAGATAAATAAATTATACTTGAATTATTAAAAAATATTAGAATTTGGGTAAATTATAAGCCATAATCTAAAAGTAATTATTTAATCCATAAAACTTGAGTAGCATAATTATTTGTAATAATATAATCAACCTCTATTGTTGATAATGCCACATAATTTTTTTCCACAAGCCCAAGAAATTAATGAGCCATCGATCACTTGGCACATACCAAAGGTACTCATTCTATCAGTCTTGCTACCAGCAAAGTCAACATATGTGTAAATTATTAAATCAAATCTAGAGTTACATTTAGAATATCATAAATCTAAAGTCTTTATACCTATATGATACTTAAAGTTATACTTGATTACTTGTAAGTGTGATTCCTTAAGATTAGTTTAAAACCTTACACACAAACCTACACTAAATATAATATCAGACCTATTTGTAATAAGATATATTAATGATCCAATCATTCCCTAAACAATTTTGTGTCAACAAGTTTTTTAGCTTCATCCTCATCAATGATAGTGCTTGTACTAATTGGAGTCTTCTTTTATTTCAGATTCATATAAAAAATATTTTTAACAATTCCATCAAATACTTAGTTGAGAAATAAAAATTCCTTAACTTATGTGCTTAATTTGAAGTCCTAGAAAGAAAGTTAACTCTCTTATCATATTCATTTTAAACTCATTTTTATTAAATTAGTAAATTTTATTCATATCTCTTTATTAGAAGCTCCAAAGATTATGTCATTTATATACACTTGACATATTAGTTGATCTTCAATTAAATTTTGAATAAATAAGGTATTATCTATCTTTCTTTTATAAAATCTATTTGAAGTAAAAAAGTACATAATCTTTTGTACCAAGCTCTTGAAGTTTGCTTCAAATCATAAAGTGTATTCTTAAGTTTGTATACATGATCTATTTTATAAAGTATCTCAAATTATAAGGGTTGCTTAATATACATTTCTTCCTTTATGTATCCATTCAAAAATATACTTTTAACATCTATTTGGTATAATCTAAACCTTTTGTGACATGTATAAGCAAATAAAATCCTAATTGCCTGAAGTTTAACCATAAGTGCAAATGTCTTATCCACATCTACTTCAATATGACAATAGTCTTTGGCTACTAATCTAATCTTATTCTTAATAACTTCTTTATTTTCATCTAACTTATTTTTTAACGTCCATTATTTTGTCATTTTATCTAGGTGCAAGATCCCAAACATGATTAAATTATACCAACTCTTCAATTGTTATAATAATCTAGGACTCATCTTAAAAGCAATTTATATAGAACTTAGTTCAAAGTTTGATACAAATATTATATGATTAAAATAGCTTATAGTTCTTACTTTTTCTCTTACATCTCCTATGATCAATTCACTAAGATGATCCTTAGAATCTCTCAAATATTCCTCAAATTAATTTTATTCTTTTATTGGTTCATTGGTTTCAATCACATCCTCTAACACTTCTTCTCTAAGAATTAAATCTTTTAATTCATCAAAATGATCATCTTGATGATGACTACTAGATGTTTTAATAAGAGATTTGTCAAACTTAACATGAACTATCTCTTTTATAACTAGTATTCTCTTATTGTATATCTTAAATACTCTAAATAAAAACTGGTGGATGAGTATCTTAAAAAGATCCCTTCATTAGACTTAGCATCAAACATATCTAAATCTCTTTTCCATTTTTTAAAATAAAACATTTACATTAAAAATACTTGAAAATAAGATATCTTGAACTTCTTATCATAAAGTAACTAAAAAAAACATATCTAATAATGGTCTACATGTTATTCTATTAAATATATAACAGGCAGTATTAACTACCTCAACCCAAAAATATTTAGAAACACTATACTCATTAAGCATACATCTTATAGCATTCAATAATATTCAATTCTTTCTCTTAACTATATCATTTTGTTCAGAGATCCTAGGTGAAGAAAAGAAATGTAGCACTCCATTTATGCTGCAAAAATTATCAAATAATTTGTTCTAACAAAAAGAACCCATGAAACCTAGTTAAATCATCTACAACTACCAACTTATATTTGCTTCTACCTAGTTATTCTAGATGAATAGGATCAAATAGATCTAAATAAACAAGTTCTAATTGTTTCTTAATGGTAATATCCTTAAGTGGTTTAAATATTTCTTTGGTTTGTTTTCTTAATTAGCATGAACCACACAATTAATTACTTGATCAACCAAGGTTTGACAAACCTCTAATTAGGTTAAACTTTATAAACCTTTTAAAAAAAGATTTTCTCAAGTAATAAAATCTTTTATGCCATAAAGTATAATTATTGTCATGTGATGTAAGACATTTTAGTCCACTACCCTTAACAATGTACAAAAATAAAAATATATGTAGTATATTTTCTTCATATAATGATAAACAAAACATTATTTTTACCAATAATATATTCATTTTTATTAAATAAAATATTAAAATTAGAATCATATAATTGACTAATACTAAGAATATTGTATTTTAAATATTATATAAAGAAGACCATTCTTATAGAAGTGTGTGAGTTACCCATAATTCTAATTCTTATTACTTTTTCCTTAGAGTTATCAACAAGAGTAACTTTACCACCATTATAGATTTCAAGTGGATGAATAAATATGTGTCTCTAGTCATGTGTCTTGAGCATCCACTATACAAGTATCACATATATTCATCAATCCTTGAAAGAAGACATGCCTATAATACAGAGCAAACATTAGTTTTTGGGACCTAAATCATTTTTGGTTCACATGTCCTAACTTTATCATTAATTGAACTATTTTTTAATCCATACAAATATAAAAGATTCAATATTAACAATGTTTCTAAATTTATAATAAAAAGAAATATATCAAATTCTCATTCAATAATTACAAACTACATTTAGAGGAAAATATTATGTAATATATCTAGCATGACTAATCTTACAAAAAGAAGTCTTACAAAGAAAATATAAACTTTTTAAGTCATTTAATTCTCTAAGAATCTATTTTTGATAATAATAGAGACTTTCTCATCTCTTTCAATCTTAATCTCATACAAATAATTAGCATTCAACTTATTTAAATATTTGCACAAAAAAATAATTTTTATGTTCTTCTTTCAATTTAAGATATTTAGAAGCTAATTTATGTACTTGGTGTAAATATTAATATATTATTCTTCATAGTCATCCATAGAAGAAGACAAGAAAAAGGAGAAAAAAGAATCTACCTCATCATATAATAACGTAATAAGAACACTATCCGTTATCATAAGAAAAATCAAACTCTCCTTGTCTTCATAGCTAGAAGAACTGTTTAAATCATCCATAAGTTCTTCATAACTTTCTTCTTCTTTTTTTTGTTTTTGAAACTACTCAACTCTCTTATTGTAGTGGGGTAAGTAGGCTTAATATGCCTTAGTAATTTCATTCATAACAAATTATTTCTTCATAAGAAATCATCTTTCTCTTTTATTTTTTATTATTATCAAATTGTTTACTTGCATTTCATTTATTATATAATTTAGATAAATCTTTAGAAATAAGAGCTATCATACTTAAGATGAAGAAATCTAAATCTATAGAAAAATTAGTAACAAGTCTATTGCTTCTTCCTTCTTTTTTTTCCTTTTTTAACCACAAGTTCTTCATCCTTTTTCCTTGTAAGCTCAATTTTATTTGTTAAGAGCTCACCCAATAACTCATTTAGTACATAACCAAAATATTTTTTGTTGCTTTCAAAGCTGTCACCAATGGATCATATTGCTAAAGAATTACTCAAAGAATCTTTCTCACTTGTTCACTAATAAAAAACCCCTTGGTAAGGTTAGATAAATTATTAATAATATTTATAAATTTTATAAATATATCCTTAATACTCGCATCTATATTTATTTGAAATAATTTATACTCATGAACAAACATGTTGATTTTAGTTCCCCTAACTTAAGAAGTGCCCTCATAGGTAACTTCAAGTTTTGACCAAATCTCATGTGTCATTTTCAAATTTATGATCTAATTATATTTGGAAGTACCCAAATCACAACACAAACTATTTATAACTCAAGAATTAAGTTGAACTTTATATTTTTCCTTGGAAGTGAGTTCACTTAATGGTTTTTTTTAGTTTTTTACCACTAATAGTTTTAGTCTAAAACTCAAATGTAATTTTAATAATATTCAAAATTTCCAAATCAACCAATTGTAAAAATAAATATATAGTTTTTTAATAAAGATAAAACTCACTTTTGAATAAAGGTGCATGATGTGACAAACCTTCCTAAGATAAGATTACAATATTTTAAAAATTTCTTCATTTTGATAGAAGCCTTATTCTAATACCATGTAATGTGAATCATGTGAAGCACAATGCATAAGAGGGGAGGGGTGAATATGTATTTAGAAAATAATTTTGATTTTAGAAAGCTTTTTAATTAAAAAATTATGCTTAGAAATAAAATTTAATTTTTAGAAAGATTATTGATTAAATGAAATTGCACAACAAAAAAATAAATGCATCAAGATTTTTTAGGTGGTTCACCAAAACTCATGCCTACATCTGCCCTTGAGCATTGATCGGGCTTCCACTAATCACTCTTTTTTTGTTGAGATTGATAGGGGTAAACTAATTACATACCAATGCTCAATGAGAACCAAAATGCACAAAAATTGGTTGCAAGAAAAAAATAAAAGCTTTACAAAAATTGGTACATATAAAAATTCATACATCTTTAAATCATTCATGCAGGAGTCATACAACAAATTAATGATGTAAATATTACCCAAATGATGCAAAATAATTATAAAAAGGAGTAGTAAAGATAGGAAATGAAAGAACTCGTAACTCTTGTAAGCACATTGAAATTGATGCTTTTTGTTTTGGAATTATATTAAGTGTTTATGAAATTTTCAAGTTGATTCAATACTAAAAATATTGGTAAATAGTCTCTAATTATAGTCCAAATACAAACATGTAAAAATAACTCTCCCAATAGTTAGAATGATCTTTTTTAAAGGCCATCTATTACATGACACGAAAGAGGAAAATGAAAATTAGCTGTCATCCAATCTAGGAAGACAAAACAAGCATTGTCTGATCAAAATAATAGTTAAAGGGTTCAAATCTAATCATAGTGAGATTTGATTTGGATCATTAGATTCAAAAGTCAATTAGATGGTGATGATGAATAGCTAAATAAAAAAATACTATTCACAAATGTAGAGAAGTCCTCAGCGATTTAATCGAGCTTTTTAGAGGTATGACTAGATAAAGTTCACTATTCAAAAAAGGTGGACACAATCGTGATCATTCAATCACAAATGTGTAATTAGACGGCACTAGTTCCCTCTAGTTTAGAAGAAAATTATCACCATTTTTTTAGTCCTACATTATGAACTTCACATGGAGTTTGCATTTATATTATTTTATTACATGTATAAATCAGCTTAATGGGGTTAGCTACCCACTAGTTCTCTTGGGAGGTCATAACCTAAGTCACCTTCACACATTTTAAATGGGTTCGATTTGATCCAATCCAATTACTCAACATTCATGAGTTTGACTTGACTCGTTATGCCTAAGTTAGTTTCAAAAGCGATGTCCTGACCTGATTTATCCAAGATGTTGTAGGATTCATACCCTAGTCAAGACTCAGGTCTGACCTTACTCAATTTTAGTAGATCTCCTAACCTATGGCTCCCAAGTCTCAGTGCCTAATAGTGCAGGCCACTTGGCTTGAGCCTTCGAGCTTGGTCGAGTTGGGTGCTTAGGTAAAAATGTTTTTTACTTTATATATATATTTTTAAAACTTTTTTATAAGATTTTAAAATTTAAAAAGACTTAATTTCAAAGACCAAATGTTACCTAATGCATTGTCAAGAGATCCAACTCAAATATGCATGAATCATAATGATCCTATGTGCTACAATTATAAAGAAAATAAAGATTTAATATGCTAAACACATAGATGTTTAAAAATATAGTTTAATAATTAGCCACTTTAGAAAGAGCTTGGTTCTTGGCTCCAAAATTAATAAGTTGAGCCATCAATCTCCATTCACTTTAGATGCTAATATCTTTACTCCAATAAACCTAAACTATTATAGTACACCTTAAGATTTAATTAAAACAGTACTAAATTATGCACATATTAATAATATTTAGCTTAGTTTTGTGATCATTACATCAAAAGGTATAATAGTTGATACTTAAGTTATTTGTCATGACATAATAGAGGCCCTAATATTATAAGCATAGAATGTTATATGATCTAGATAATGACTCTATGATAGATGATGATATGATATAAGATCCTGAGTGATATTAAATGAAAATTAAAAATTGTAATAAGTAGCTTAAAAATCAAACTACACACACTATGAAGAAAGAAATTGTAGAAATAAATTCAAGAAACCTAAAAAGACAACACACAAGAGATAAATTCCCAAGGTAATCTTAATCAAGAGAAGACTGAGAGTAACATAGGGTCACTCTATATGCTAAGCTCATAACTTCTTCAAACATGTAGAGATGAGAAATTAAGAAAAAGTTTAAATAAATCTATTACAATAAAAGAAGGAAATAAAGTAAAAGTCACACTAGTATAGATTAAAAGCACTAAAAAACTTTATTATGCCTCACAAAAAACTAGAGTAACAAAGTTGTTACACATAAAGATAATCCAAATACAAAAATATTGAATCTTATAGAGCAGAAAGGTGATGATTTGTGCGATCTATGAAAAACAATTATAAAAAGAGAGAGGTGACAAATCTGAGTAAACTTTATATGATGAAGTAAAAAGGTTGTGAAAAAATAAAAAGGGAAATGATGAAGTGAGAAGGAAATGATGAAGTGAAAGAAAATGATAAAGTGAAAAGAAATGACAAAGTAAAAGGGAATAACAAAGTGAAAGGGAACTATTTTAGGGTGACAATAAAATGGTGATGTCATAGAGTTAAAGGTAAACTAATATGGTGACTCACCACTTGGGCTTTGCACCCCTCCTTATACCTAAGCTCTGACAAATCAGTACGTCAAAGTTCTTACTATGAATAACCCCAACAGCTCAATAAGACATAATAGAATAATGAAAATTTTATTCATGCAAAGATAATCCTTTACAAAGGGTAAACCTCCTCTTTATAGAGAGTCTAAGAAAAATGAAAAAAGTATAAAATCTAGAAAAGTTATTGCCAAACAACTTTTGAAAGGGCTACCATTTTGATTCAAAATATTATGGTGAAAGTTTTTGCCAAATAACTTTTTAAAAAGTTGCATATTTGATTCAGTATTAGTCAAATTCAGGGTTTATCACAGATTGGATCTGGGTCAATGTGTCATGGGAGTGTTTGTGGGTCAAGGTGGTGTTGATAAATCCACTTATGTTCGTGGTCAGGTGAACTATTTTGTTGGCAAGTTGGATTAACAAGTCAGCACAACATCAATGGGTTCATTTTCATTCACGAGTTGAATATGGGTTAGTATATCGCAAATCAATTGGTGGGTCAATGTGGCATTGGTGGACAAAATAAAAGATATAGCATACACGTGATCCTTTTGGTTGTGCATTTAATTCTTTTTTGCATGGTTATTCTTATGATGTCTTTTTATTAAATTTTTATGGTTGTTAAGGCTATTGTTATAAGGATTCTTTAACAAGAACCCTTTAAAAATTAGCTTATGGATGAATAGGTACTATAAGGTATGATCTTAAAGCATTGTATGTGTTATTCTTTTATCTTGCATAAGCTTCTTTATTGTCTTACATGGTAATGCTTATGAAAGTAAGTTTTTAAGAAGTCATAGAATTTATAAAAATTATTACACGAGCAAGATAAAAAAATATTTAAAATGATTATATTATTATCCATGTATTATGTAAGAAGTGAAGGGCAAGGAGAAATTGGTGAGAGTTATCCTCAAAGATCTAGATAGACAAATTAAATAACTATGATATAAAGTAATCAAGTTAATTGCTAACTATCTTAAGATACTGTTATGGAATATGATGTTATGTGAGATACTACATAATATAAATTGATCTACATATGTTTTTATCTATGAGATAACATATTATTATGAAATAATATATATATATATATATATATATATATATATATATATATATATATTATAAGTGTTATAACATAAAATAAAAAAGAGAATAAATAAAATATAAAAAAATAATAAAATAGAATGATTAGCTAAATAGGCTTATTGATCTATAAGATAATGAGAAAGATAAAATGAGAAGATAATGAGATTTTTTATAATCTTATCTTATAGCTTCATAATATAATGAAATCACCCTTACTATTATTAATGTCTTGATTGAGGGCTACAATATACAAAGACCCTATTATTGTTAGTACTTCATATAGGCAATGTTATCTGGTGGTTTGTGATAAAGATTGTGTATGATCTCATTCTTACTGTTGTGAGTAGGGACTTATTTTTATTAGTACTTTGATATAACCCAATGGTCGTGGAAGTGATTACTTCAATATCTTGGCTACTTATCAATGGAAGTTTTAAAATATGATTGATAATATTAAGATATGATATGATATAAGATCTATGGAGTAAGTATATTATCATTTAAAATAAATAAGGCCCTAATATAGAAATAAAAAAATAAAAAATATAAATATAAAATTATAAAAAAAGATGATATGAGTATTATATGATATTAATACAATATGATAATTATATACATACATAGACATGACATATATGAGTATATGTGTAGTGATCAAGCATATTCATGCATATTTTTTTAGATTCCTTACATTTTTGTTTACTATGTTGTTATTTATCTACTACATATGTATTTTTATATTGTTATCTACTTGTAACTAATAATTTTTCTATTAAGCATATTATACTCATTAGCTACTAGCACCATGGGCCAACATATAGATATTTAGTTGTGGTAGTTAGAGGTTATAGATAGGATCCTAAGCATGAGAGGATGCCTTATTATGAGAGCCTTGTAGAAACTTTAGTAGGAACTTATTTTATATCTATATGACAATTGTTGTATGAGAGTACCTTTATTTTTTATGTTATTAAATTGATAACTTTGAGACTCATGTGTGGCTATTTAGTTTGGTTTTTTGGATAGGAATGTTGTGGTCATACTTTTATAACCACTTTTGGTCAAAATGTTGAGATCTTCATTAGAGATAGAGAATATATATTGTGTTATATTATGCATAATGTGGATATTGTGGTTATGGTATAATATATATTAATTTTTTATATAATCATTTTAAGTGTAGAGGAAAAATAGATATTTTTAGGAGAGACTTTGCTTATTTAAATTGAGAAAATTGTTTAATCAATTTGATTATATTTTAGAGTTAAAAAGGTAATATAAAAGAATTATTATCAGTGTCAATGTCACCCTCACTTGAATAATTGATAGTGTCCTTCATTTGATAATTTACTTTGATAATTAACTCAATATTAATGTTATGAGATATATTATTGGGTATGGTTATCAAATAGGGCATAATAGGATGGTGTCAAAGCATAAGGTTGGTAACCTAGGAGAGACTTTTAAGTGAAAACATTAAAATAGCAATTGATTACTTATAGTAAATGTTGCCTTTTTATTGAAAAGTTGGATATTTTGTTAGAAGGAGATTTCTTAGAAAACATTTTCTAACAATTTGAGAAGTCGTATAAGCCTCCATCCATTAGAACAAAGATGAAATAGGAATTGAAAGTCTTAGAATAAGGAGATGTTTAATGACTAATTATAGAAAAATATTCTCTTTTCTAGGTCATTATGCACATCAGGTGGTGACCAAAAGATCAAAGGTGTTTTGTCTTCCACTATAGATTAAGTAATCTATTAAGGCTACTTTGATATCCTTTAGAAGCAATAGTTATATTGAGCTTGTAGAGCAAGCTGAAGCATGGAACAAGAGCTTAAAGTCTTCATAAGTTAAAGATTAGTGATAGAAAAGAAGAAATAAGTACTTGTGCGAATCTAGAGTTTCAACCTTTTCAAGAAAATGTTTCTTAAAGGAATAGTTGGAAGGTGTTTTGGCAATTTTTTAGCATAGTTAATAAGACTCTTTGTGCTAGTATAGTAGGATGGATACTGAGTCTAATAGGAATATATCCTAGTGTGTGCCAAATTTTACTAATGTTTCTTGAGATAAACAGGGAGGCCAACTCAATTATTTTACCTATAGAGAGCTAAGTCTTTTGAATAGAGCCTAGGACCAAGCAAAATAGAGGTAGTTTCTTCCATATACTTTCCATATATGTGCTGATTAAGGAGGTCTAAGTAGAGGTAGAGGCAATGGTTTAGTTTTAGTCTTAAGGAGTGCAGGCTGATGCAAGTCTATTTGTTGAGGTGATCAACGTACGAGTATGCCACCACCGAGTAGACTAATATACACATGATGAATCTAATAACAAGAGCTATGCTTTTTTGGTACATATCAATAGTTGTTTTATTTCCTATCATGTAATAAATGTATTGATAGTTGGATTAAAACAAATGAGTAACCCTTGATAAAATTTCTTAATGGGAATGAAATTCAAGTAGATAAATTGGTTAAGGTAGAGACAAAAATAGGAGGTAAGAATTTTTCTACAAAACTACTTGTTTTGCCCTTAGCTAAATTCAATATTATTTTAATGATAGAATGGTTATATGAACATCAAGTATTCATTAATTATGTGAAAAAGAAGTTTAAATTGAAAGCTACAAATGGAGAGGAGATAGTTTATCATGGATAAGGGAGAGTAATTCCACTCATCTCTATGATGAAGTTTCAAAAGCTCCTAAAAAAGGCTAGTGAAGAACTTTTGCTATCCATTGTACCTATTGATTAGAAATTTATGGGTGCACAAGATGTGCTCATAATTTATGAATATCTAAATATTTTTCCATAAAATTTTCCTAGCCTTACCCCTGATAGAGAAATTGAGTTTGAGATTTAGTTGGTTCTAAGAGCTTAGCTTACATCTAAAAGCTCCTTGTTGAATGGCACCTACAAAATTGTCTAAAGTGAAACTTCAAATCTAAGAATTATTATACAAAGATTTTATTCATCCTAATATTTCCTTTTGGGGATCAACCATTCTCTTTTTTAAAAAGTAAGATAGTAATATAGGGATATGTATGTATTACCATAAGCTGAACAAGTCCACTGATAAAAATAAATACCCACTATTAAGAATTAATAATCTGTTTGATCAATTGTAAAGTTATACTAAAAATATTATATATTCTTTGGCATGAGATTAAGATATATTTATTTTTATTATGAGTTTAGAAATATTATAGATAACAAATCTTTCAGGTTTATTTGGATTAGAAAGAATAGTTTAAATAAAGATCAAGTTAAGACATGAATCAAAAAAAGTTTGAGTCCCTAAATCTAATATTTGATTTGTTTTGTAGGAAAGTTTTTCTTCAAGGATTGAGAAATGTATATAATATTTAGATAGTAGACTAGAATATCTTACATCATATGATAATAATTCTACCTTATAGTATAGAAGATTTTATATCTAAAGAAAGTTTTTTTTAAAATGCTTATGAAGTTTAACTTAATTAAAGGCTTGCCAAACTATAATTAGTCAAGTGATCAATTATGTGGTTTATGCCAATTAAAAAAATAGCAATGAGAGTTTTAAACATTTTAAGGATATTACTACTAAAAAACTATTAGAACTTGGTCATTTATATTTATTTTGTCTTTTTCTTTTAGAAAGTCTAGTTAAAAGTAAATATGGGTCAATGTCGTAGATGACTTTACTAGGTTTATTTGGGTTTTTTTTGTTAGAAATAAAAGTGAAGTATGTAAAAGTTTTGTAAGATTGATTACTAGGATTATGAAAGAGTAAGAGGTTATGTTAGTCTTTATTAGAAGTTATAACAAAGGAGAATTTAAGAATGAATATTTTAATTTTTATAGTAAAACTGAAGTGTTGCATACCTTTTCTTCACCTAGAATCCCTTAACAAAATAATATAGTTGAGAGAAAGAATAGGACATTATTAGAAGCCACAAGATATATATATTTAATGAGCATAGTATTTCCAAATATTTTTTTAGTTAAGATAGTTAATACTACATACTATATATTTAATAGGATAATATGTAGACCTTTATTAAATATTTTCTCTTTTAAGTTCCCTTATAATAAGAAGCCCAATGAATCACATTTTTATGTACTTAAATGCAAATTTTTTTATTCAAATAATGAAAAAAAAGGATTTAGCCAAGTTTGATGAAGGAATCTTTCTAAGATACTGACCTACTAGTAGAATATTTAGAGCATATAATAAAAGAAGCACTAGTTATAAAAGTGATAAGTCATGTTAAGTTTGATGAATCTCTTATAGAAGTATCTAGTAGCCATTATTAAGAAAATCAACTTGATGAATTAGAAGATTTAAGTCTTGAAAAAGAAAAATTAAAGGATGTAGTTGAATCCAATGAATTAATAAAAGGAAAAAATCAAATTAAAAAATAATTGAGACATTCTAAAAATTATCTTAGTGAGTTAATCATAAGAGATGTATGAGAAAAAAATTAGAATTAGAATCTCTTTTAATCATGTAATATTTGTATTAAAATTTGAACCAAGAACTGTAGAAAATGCTTTTAAACATAAGTCTTAGATTTTTGTAATGAATGAAGAGTTGGTATAGTTTGAAAGAAATCAAGTATGAGGCATTATGCTTAGGCTAAATGATAGAACAATCATTGGTATAAAATAGATTTTGAAAAATAAGCTAGATGAGAATGAATAAGTTATTTAGAATAAAGCTAGATTAATAGTCAAAGGATATTATCGAGTTGAAGGAGTATATGTGAAGAAATATTTGGTCATATGGCTAGACTTGAGGTAATTAAAATCTTACTTATGCATATCACAGATGTTTTAGATTATACCAAGTTGATGTTAAATGTATATCTTTGAATAGATATACAAATGAAGAAGTATATGTTAAACAACTTTTAATATTTGAGATGCATGACAAGATAAATCATCTATACAAACTTATAGATACCTTTTACGATTTAAGTAAGCTTCAAGAGCTTGGTATAAAAGATTATGCATTTTTATTACTTTAAATAGATTTGATAGAAGACAGGTAGATAATATCTTATTATTTAAAATTTAAATAAAAGTCAACTAATATGTTAAGTGTATATAGATGACATAATCTTTGAAGCATCTAATAAAGAGATATGCATAAAATTTACTAATTTAACAAAGAAAATGAGTTTGAAATGAGTATGATGGGATGATTAACCTTATTCATTGAAATTTAGTTTTAAAAAATAAATGAAGGAATCTTTATCTCTTAAACCAAATATTTGATAAAATTACTAAAGAAATTTAGTTATAAGAATATTAAGTAAAGAAAGACTCTCATTAGTACAAGTATTATCATAGATAAAGATAAACTAAAAGTCCATTAATGTAAAATTATTCAAAAAATGATTGGATCTTTATTATATCTTATTATAAACAAGCCTAGTATTGTGTTTAGTATAGGTTTGTGTACTATATTTCAAGTTAATCCTAAGGAATTACACTTACAAGTAGTCATGCATATCTTTAAGTATCTTATAGGTATTAAGCTTTTAGGCTTATGGTACCCTAGATATGAATCTAGATTTAATTTAATAACTTAACTAGATATTGACTTTATTGATAATAAGGTTGATAGAAAAAATATCTCTTGTATGTGTCAATTGATTTGTGGTTCACTAATTTCTTGGACTAATAAAAAAATAAAATTATGTGACACTACCAATAACAAAAGAGAAGTACATTATTGTAGGTATTTTTATTGCTTAAGTTTTAAAGATTATATAATAATCTTTAGATTATGACTTAGAATTTATCCAAATTTTAGTCTTTTGTGATAATTTAAGTATAATTTGTTTATCTATGGATCTTATTCAGTACTCAAGAATCAAACATAGAGTTAAGATATCACTTTATTAGAGAGAGCACATGTAAAAGAAAGAAATTTAACTATCATTTGTTCCAATTTCTGCTTAATTAGTTGATATTTTTATCAAGCTATTAGCTACCAATGTTTTTCATAGACTTAAATTGAACTTAAATGTAATTAACCCCTTTGAATGATTACAAAAAAGGAGAGAACTTAGTACTAGAATTTAGGGGAAGCATAAACTAGAATTTAAGGGTAATATATGCTATCAATTGGGGGGAACAACAATGTTGAACTTAAGTGTAATTAACCTCATCGAATGATAACAAAAAGAGGGAGAACTTAGTGCTGGAATTTTAGGAAAGCATAACTTGAAATTTAGGGTTAGTATAGGTTATCAATCATGGGGAGAGTTCAATATTATATTACATAGTTTATTATTTTCATAGGTATTAATTATTTTGTTCTTACATTTACTTTAATATTATTTTTTCAATTCTAATATTAGTTTTGTAATCATCAAGGGAGAGACTGTTATACCCTTTAATATAATTATCATAAAATTAAGTTAAATATTATTAATATTTTATTGAGCTTAGTATTATTTTAATTTAATTTTAATTTTTTATTATAATGGTTAGGTTTACTAAAATAAGGACTATAAAATTTACAGTGGATGGACATTGTAGGCTCAACTTTACTAATTTTGGAGCCAATGACAAAACTCTTTATGGAGTGATTAATCCATAAAGAACTTATATTCTTAATCATTTATGTGCTTAACATGTTAAATAGTTTTTATTTATAATTATGACAATTATGATCATAATCATGGTTTATATATATTTGATTGATTTTTGGTGTACATTAAGTTATATTTTATTTTAAAAATAAAGTTTTTTTAATTCTAAATCTTATATAAAAAATTTTTAGTAAAAAAAATTTAACCTAAGAACCCACTCCTTGGCCAACCCCAAAGGATTGGGATAAGTGGCTTGAAGTATTGGGCATTGAGCCTTGGGGTGTCTTGGTTAGGGCATAATTTTTTATTGGTTTGGCTTAATTCATATTAGGGCATCACTCTTGAACCTGGTTTATGCTTATTGAGTCAAGTCAAACTTGAAATAATCTAATAAGATAGTGTCAGATTAAACCTATGTATATAAAGTAAAAATGAGTGTGTAAATCTCACAAGAATTAGTTAATTATGAGCTTTAAAATAATTATTACTATTTTTATTGTATTTATTTTTCAAAAATCCTTTACAAATTAATTTTTTGTTTATATAAAATCTTGATTTTATATATGTTAACTTTTAATATGATAAAAAAAAATAAAAATAAGAATTAAAATAATATTAAAATGTTTAGGTAGTTTGATTCAAACTAGAATCTATGTCCATCCTCAATTGAGGTCAAGAAAAACACCATTAAAAAAATGTTATAACTTAAAATTTTTCTCATAGTTTACCTCCAATCCACTAACATTTATAGGTTCAATTATAACTTGAGCTTTTATAATCTCAACACCAACTCTTTTTTTAACAAGATTAAATCAAACTTGGGCTTTCATAAATGTTAGGCTGCACAACCTAAAAGAAAATGAAAATACAACAAGAATTTTTTTATATAAATTCATATAACTTTGTATGCTTGTTGATTAATAGAACAAGTCACAATGAGCTTAAAATTATGAAGAAAAGTAAACAATTGAAAGCTTAGAAGTGTAAGGTTTAGTTGGAGGAATTTGATGTTATAAATCATAGTTAGTGCCAAGAGAATTTACATGGGGCTTTATTGAGATTTCAAAGATTATTTTATATTCATTAGTTATTTCATTCATAATGGTTAGATATTTATGAAAATATTTTTGTTATAGCCATTAGAAAGTCAAATAAAAGTTATTTGAAAAGTTGTTTACAAACTACTTAAAAGGCTTTTCCGAATGGCTTAAAAATTTTTCTAAAATAGCTCTTACAATGGCATATATAATGACTAGTTAATTAATCATTAGGTAGGTTCAATTAGAGCCATTGGATCAAATTAGAGAAGTTCTAAATAATGAGATCAAAAGCAGTAAAAGCAGATGAGTTATGGATGGTTCAATTAAGGAGGAATACTTCTGACCATCTAATCAAGTCAAATGAATTCTAAGTCATTCAATTACTTAACAATAAAATCAAGAATGATCTTAATCGTAAGATTCAAATGGATAATTTGGAGCTGCACGATTCAAGGACAAGAAGAAAACAATTCTAGCCATCCGATAAATTTGAATGAGACTACGACTACTTGATCCAAGGCTTGAAGCTTACAGGTAGGTAAAATCTTAGTCATTTGATCAATGATAGATAAAAAGATGAAATCAATTAAGACTAGTTGATTGGGATCTTTGAATGGATGGTATGATGGATCGAGATCATTGATAAAAACCTGGACACAAGTTGCACTGTTTGATCACAAAAATGCATGATCATATGACACTGAACTACTCTAAGTATGGAAGTCTACATAGGCATCAAAAATATAGTCCCACGTAGTGTAATTGCCAAAGGATTTGCTTTTTGTAATACTTTGTATGTTGTAATATGTGATTTGAATTGGGGTTGGCTCCCCTTTGTGTGCTTGGGATTTAATCACCTGGTGTACTCGTATACTTGCAGGTTTATTTTGAGTATGGGTCTAACTCGATCCATATAAATATTTATTTTGAGTTTAGCCCAACTTGATCCTCTGCCTTAACTTAACCAAATTTAGGATGCATCCTAACTAATTTTAGACCTAACCCAATTTTATTTAGCCAGTCTCCTAACATAATCCTTTCAAGCTTGCTTGAGCCTAGTCAACTCATCTGCTCTGTATGTCGCTAGCTTGTGGTGGCTTAAATTTTTTTATTTAAGAAAATTTAATAGAATTAATCATTAAAGCTAAACCTAATTTATACTAAATAAATCCAATATAATAAAATATTAAATGTTATGGCTTGACTCATCAAACACAAGTATGCCCTTACAAATTTTTCCTTTTGATAATAGCAAGACATAAATATTTAGATAAAAATATAACAAGTTAAAGATATATATTATTATGATAAGAGATATTAAAAATAAAAGTTTTATACTTTCCCTAACTACATGCTCCCCTTCACTTATCTAAGTAATAATCATTCTCTCTCTTTAACACCATCAAAAGAGAGGTATAATTTATATAATTTTGTTTATACCTAATTATTTTCTTATGATTTGAAATTGTTCAGTTAAAAGGGATGTAGTAAATATGTTGGACAATTCTTACTTGGTTCTACCAAGTCTTTAACTACTTGATTTCTAATAAAATGGTATCTTACTTCGATGGCTTGTTCCTAGAATAGTGAACTTGATTCTTTGCTAAGACCAAGGCACTAGTATTATCAATTTTAATGAGAATATGTGAGAGATCTAACAATAATCATGAAGTTGTTGTCTTAACCATAACACTTGGGCTACACAACTTCTAACTGCTACATACTCGACTTCTATGGTTAATAGGGTAATACAATTTTGCTTATAGCTTGATCATTAAATTAGACAATTTCTTAGTAATTAACATATACCTAAGATACTTTTCCTATCTATGACAGAGCCTACAAAGTCTAAATCTGTGTAACATATAAGATCATATGAAAGAGTATTTTTAGGATACCATAAACCTCTAAGTTTATTATACCTTTTAAATATTTGAAGATTGATTTAACTATCTTTATACAGCTTTTCTTAAGATTTGATTAAAATCTAACACATAATCAACACTAAATAAGATGTCTGATCTACTAGTTGTAACATATAATAAGGATCTAATAAGATATTTATAACACTTTTAATCAATAGATTTCTTAATTTTATTTAAATCTAAATGAACTGATTGATTCATTAGAATTTTCTTTTATTTCCTATTTTCATACAAAAATTTCTTAAACAATTCTTTTAAATACTCAGTTTGTAAAATACAAATCTCATTTTTTAGTTACCTAATTTGTAATTCAAAAAAGAAATTCATCTCACCCATCATACTTATCTTAAACTCTCTTATCATTAAGTCACTAAATTCTTTACTTATATTTTTATTTGTGCTTCCAAAAATTATGTCATCAAAATAAACTAGTACAAGCAACAAATGATCATTTAGAGAATTTAGAAAAATGTGGTATCCATTTTTCTTTTCGTAAAATTACTATCAAATAGATAATTACTCAATCTATGATACTATACACAATGAGCTTACTTAAGATAATAAATTACTTTCTTAAGCTTATATACATAATCATCATGTGCATGGTTCTCAAAATTGAAGGGTTGTTCTACATACACATCTTCTTTTATTAATGGATATAAAAATGTACTTTTCATATCTATTTAAAAGAATCTAAAATTCTTATGACATGAATATGTTAAGAGAAGTTTAATGGCCTCTAATCTTATTATCAATGCAAATGACTCATCAAAATTTGTACCTTTAACTTAGTTATAACGCTTAGTAATAAGTCTAGCTTTGTTCTTAATAATTTTTTCATTTTTATCTAATTTATTTTTGAATACTCATTTGGTTTCAATAACTTGTTGATCATTAGGCTTATAAACTAGTTTTTATGTTAGATTTTTCTTCAATTGATCTAATTCTTCATTCATTTCTTTGACATAATAGTCATCTTTAAGAGTATCTTCTATAGATTCTATTTCTATGAAAAATACAAATGTACTATGATAAATTTCTCTCATAAAAGCTCTAGTCTTAACTTCTTGATTAACATCTCTTATTATTAATTCTTTTAGATATGAATCTTAATACTTTTAATCTTTAGATAATTGATGATTGACTCTTTTTTCTTTGTTTACTTTCTCTTTTGCATACATCTTTATTCAAGTCCAAGTTTTTCAAGGACTTTATCTTTTCATCTAAATTTTTAGTATTTATCTTTTGAATGGAGTTGTCAAATACTATATATATTATTTTTTCTACCTTTTGAGTATACATGTTGTAAACTTTATAAGCTTTTTTAAAAGAAAAGTTCTCTAAGAAAATTTTTATGCTTACTTTTTCATCAAATTTATTCAAGTTAGACTTTTCATTATTAAAAATGATACATTTACTCCCAAAAATATGAAAGTAGCTAACATTTGATGCCTTATTTTTAAATAACTCAAAGAGTTTTTTTAAGTATTGTTTTTAAATTAATTTTATTTATTGTATAATAAGCTGTGTTAATTATCTCAACTTAAAAGTACTCTAGTAGATTGTATGCGATTAACATAGTTCTACCCATCTCTACTAAGGACATATTCCTTTTTTCTATAATCCCATTTTATTGAGGTGTATAAAGACATGTAAATTGATACCCTATATCCTTATCTTTGTAATAATTATGGAAATCTTTATTCTTAAACTCAATACCATTATCACTTTGAATACAAATTAATTTGAGATTTATTTGTCTTTGTATTTCTCTTATTAAATTAACAAAATTTTCAAATGTCTCATTTATACTCTTAAGAAATACAACCTAAGTATATCTAAAAAAATTATCAACAATCACAAATCCATATTTCTTTCTTTTATAAAATGTGTGAGAAAAAAGGTACAAGAGGGGTAGGATGAATTATGTGTTTAACAAATTTTTTATTCTAAAAATTAATAGAAAACATTTTTAGCTTAAAATAATTTTTTTATAAATATTATAAACAAAATAAGATTTCTCAATAATAAATAAAATTCATAGATTTTTAGGTAGTTTGATCAAAACCCATGCTTATATCCACCCTTGATCTCTAAGCAGGCTTCTACTAACCACTTTCCTTTGCTGAAGCCAATAAGGGTAAATCAAATATACACTAGTGTGCCATTGAGATATCAAAATCACAAACATTTTGATTACATGAGAAAAAATTCAAAACTTTATAATTTTTATATATAAAAATTTCTACAACTTTAAATCTTTAAACAAGACTTATAATATTAATGAATGAAATAGATATTATCAAAAAAATATAAACAAGATTATGAACAAAAGCAGGAGAAAAAGAGATAGACCAAAATCTGTACTCATGTAATTGTGCATAAATTTGTTGCTCATAGTTTTAAACTTCACTTGGGCTCATATAAAATTATTCAAGTTTGATTCATTAATTTTAATATTTGATAAATGAACTCTATCTATAGTTGAAAAAAACTCTAAAATAACTCTCCCAATGACTAAAATCAGGTTTTCAAAAAGCTAACCATTACGAATGAAGAAGGCGTTACAACTACCATCTGATTGAGTGCATAGAACAGTTACCATTCAATCGAAATAAATGATAAAGGGTCTAGATCTAATCACAATGAGATGAGATATGAAATGTTCGATTTGAAAGCTAGATGGATGGTGATGATTAACATGGATTTTATGAATGTAGAAAGTCATTCAATAGTTCGATCAACCATTGATTAGATGTAAGTGAACTATTCACAAATGTGGGCATCATCTGGACAATTTAATTGCAAAAAATGTGTGATTATTGGTGTTGAATAATCATGTTTGGAAGAATACTCCCACATTGTAAAACAACTCAACTATTTTTGTTTTTATAATACATCTACTACATGTTATATTCAACCTACTAGAGTTGACTTGCCCCTGGTGTTCTCAAGAAGTTTTTACTTAGGTCACCAGTGATATATATGAGTCTAACCTGACCCGATTTACATAAACCAATTCATGAGTCTACCTTGACTTATTTCACCTTAGTTGATTCAGGAGTAATGTCCTAAATCGATTGACCTAAATCATTACAAGAATCATGACTTAAATTGATACTTAGTGTTGGCCCGTCTTAGTTTCAGTTGGCTCCACAAAGGCCCATGCCCTGTATTACAGACCACTTGAATTGATTCCTTCGAGCTTAATAATGGGGTTAAGTGCTTAAGAAAACTTTTTTTATAACTATAAATAATTTTTATTTGAGAAATTATTTAAATATTATAATATTTCAAAAACTCAAAAGACTTCAAAAAAATATAACTTAACGTAAATTCATATGTGCATGAAAGATGATAACCTTATGTGTCATAATTATGAAGAAATTAAAGATTTAACATGTTAACCATTAAGATTTGAAAATATAGTTCTTTGTGGATTAGCCATTCCACGGAGAACATTACCCTTGACTTCAAAGTCAGTAAGTTGGTTCATCTAATTTCATTCATTATTTATGTTGTATCCTTGCTCCAACAAACCCAGGCCACTAAAATACTCTTTGAGATTTTACTAAAATAACACTAAGTTTAATAATATATTAGTAAATATTTAGTCTTAATTTTATGATCATCATATCAAAGGATATAATAATCTCTTTCTTAAGGATTACAAAACCAATGCTAGAAGAGAATGTAATATTAATGAACAAATCAAATAATTTAATATTCAATAGTTTAGTACATCTTGTGTGATAATCTATATTCCTCCTAAATTCTAATTTACTCTCCCCTTGAATTATAGTGCCCAGCTCTCCTCCTTTTTTATTAATCATTCAAAAGGGTTAATGACACATAAGCTTACTATAAGTCTATTAAAGAATTTAATAAATAACTTAATCGAAATATCAATTAATTGGATAAAAGATGGAACAAATGATAACTATTACTATTTTTACATGTGCTTTTGAATAAAATAATATCTTAATTCTATATATTTTGTTCTTAAGTATTCAATAGGATCTTCAGCTACTTGAATTATCATAAATGATTGGAATTTGCATAAATTATAAGCTATAATCTAAAAATTATTATTTAAACCATAGAACTTAAGCAATACAATTACCTATAATAATATACTCAACCTCTATTATTGAAAATATCACATAATTTTATTTTCTACTTGCCTAAAAAATTAATGAACCACTAATCAATTAGTACATACCAGAGATACTCTTTTTATCAATCTTACTATCAATAAAATCAATATTTGTTAGGCTATGAAATTAAACCCAGACATATATTTAGGATATCATAAGCCTAAAGTCTTAATTCTAATAAGATATTTAAAGATATGCTTGACTACTTGTAGTTATGATTCTTTAAGACTAGACTAAAATCTCATACACATATCTATATTAAATATAATTTCTACCTTATTCATTGTAAGATATAATAATTATCTAATCATTCTTTTGTATAATTTTGCATCAATAAATTTTTCAGCTTTATCTTTATCTTTGATAATACTTATAGAAGTCTTTCTATGTTTCATGTTCTTATAACAAAATTTTTTTAATAACTTTATCAATACTTAGTTTGAGAAATAAATATTCCTTCACTTGTTTGTTTGACCTGAAGTCTTAAAAAGAAAGTTAACTCTCTCATCATACTTATTTTAAACTAATTTTTTATTAAATTGAAAAACATATACTCATTTTTTTATTAAAGGCTCAAAAAATTATATCATCCACATAAACTTAACATATTAACTAACTTTTTGATGAATTTTGAATAAATAAAATATTATCTAACTTGCATCTATGAAATTCATTTGAAGTACAAAAAATACATAATCTTTACCAAGCTCTTGAAACTTATTTTAAACTATAAAATATCTTCTTAAGTTTGTATACCTGATTTATCTTATCATGTATCTTAAATCCTGAGGGTTACTCTAAATACACTTCTTTAGTTTTATATCTACTAAAAAATATACACTTAACATCTATTTGGTATAATCTAAAGCCTTTGTGACATACATAAGCAAGTAAAATCTTAATTACTTCAAGTCTAGTTATAAGAGCAAATGTCTCATCCACATCTACTCTTTCAATTTGATAATAACCTTTGACTACAAATTTAGCTTTATTCTTTTTAATTTCATCAATTTTATCTAACTTATTTTTGAACACCTATTTTGTTATAATGATTATTTTATCATTTGGCCTAGGTATAAGGTCCCAAACTTAATTTATTTCAAACTATATTAATTCTTATTCATTATAATAATCCAAGACTCATCTTCAAAATTATTTTTTATAGAACTTAATTCAAAATTAGATATAAAAACTATATGACTAAAAAAGCTTCTAGCCTTAACTTTCTTTTTTATTTCTACTATGATAAACTCATTAGGATAATCCTTAGAATATCTCAATTACTTTTTAATTTGATTTTCTTCTTTTATTGATTCATTACCTTCAATTATATCTTCTAATCTTTCTTTTTTAAGACTTAAATCTTCTAATTTATTAAGATGATCTTCTTGATGATGACTACTAAATGCTTCAATAAAAGATTCATCAAATTTGATATTAATTATTTCTTTCATAACTAGTGATCTCTTATTATATATCTTAAATGCTCTACTAGTAGGTGAGTATCTTAAAAAACTTCTTTCATCAGACTTAGCATCAAATTTATTAAAATCCCATTTTTATTATTCAAAATAAAATATTTGCATCCAAACACATGAAAATAATGTACTTTGGACTTTTTATCATAAAATAACTCAAAAGAAAAAATCTAATAAAGGTCTACATATTATTCTATTAAACACATAACATGTAGTATTAACTGTCTCAACCTAAAAATACTTGGGAACACTATACTCATTGAGCATATATCTTACAGCATCTAGTAAAGTTTTCTTCTTTATCTTAACTACACCATTTTGTTGAGGGATTTTAGGTGAAGAAAATGCATGTTTCACTTCATTTTTGTCACAAAAATTATCAAATAATTCATTCTTAAATTTTTCTTTATTATCACTTTTAATAGAGACTAACTTAACTTCATATTTTTTTAATCGTAGTAATCAATCTTATATATTTTTCAAATATTTTACTTTTTATTTCTAACAAAAATAACCCATGTAAACTTAGTATAATCATTTACAACTACCAATCCATATTTACGTTTACCAAGACTCTTTGGATGAATAAGATCAAATAAGTTTAAATAAATAAGTTCTAATGGTTTCCAAGTTGTAATATCTTTAAGTAGCTTAAAATTCTCTTTTATTTGCTTTTGTAATTGGCATGGGCAACATAATTTATCATTTGACCAAAAAGATTTAATGAACCTCTAACTTGATTAAATTTTAAAAGTTTTTTAAAGAAGACTTTCCTAAGTATCAAAATCTCCTATGTCATAATATAGAATTATTATCATATGTTAAAATATATTCTAAACCACTGTTCTTAATCATATATAAAAATAGAACATATGTATTATCCTTTTTAACTTATAAAGATATGTACAATATTTTCTTTATTAATAATACATTTATTTTTATTAAATAAAATTTTAAAATTTGAATCACATAATTGACTAATACTAAGAAGATTATATCTTAAGTCTTGTATAAGAAAGACCTTTCTTACAAAAGTGTGTGAGTTGTCCACAATTCCAATTCCAATTTTTGAAATTTTTTTACTCTCTCCTTGTAGTTGGGGTAATTTGGCCTTGTATACCTAAGAAGTTTATATTCATAACAAATTGTTTATTCATGAGAGACTATAATTTCCTTTTGTTTCTTATTATTTCTAAAATATTTATCTACATTTCTTTTGTTATACAATCTAGTTAAACTTTTTGAGATAAGAACTACCTCACTTGACATTAAGAAATTTGAGTCTAGAAGAATCATTTACAAAAGTAATTATTTCTTTCTTTTTTTTTCAATCATAAGTTCATCCCTTCCTCTTGAAAGCTTATTGTCATCTATTAAAATTTCACCCAATAACTTATCCAATGATAGCTAAAATATTTTTTTACTACTTTTAATATCATCAATAACAGATCATATTATGAGGAAGAATATAAAGAATCTTCTTCACCCATTCACCAATAGAAAACTCCTTGTTAAGATTAGTTAATTCATTAATAATATTTGTAAATCTTATAAATATAACCTTAATACTCTCATCAGTATTCAGTCAAAATAATTCACATTCATGAACAAACATGTTGATTTTAGTCTCCTTAACTTGAGAAGTACTATCATAGGTAACTTCAAGTTTAAACCAAATCTCATGTGCCATTTTCAAGTTCATGATATGATTATACATAGAGATACCTAAATCTCAGTATAAAATATTCATAACCTGAGAATTAAGTTGTACTTCATGTTTTTTTTCAGGGGTGAGTTCACCTAAAGGTTTTCTCACTTTTCGCCATCAATAATCTTAGTAAAAATCTCAAATATATTTTCAACAACATCCCAAATTTTTAAATCAATAGATTCTAAAAATAAATGCATATAATTTTTGTAATAGAGTAAAACTAACCTTTAAACAAAGGTGGTCGAAGTGACAAAACTCCCTCAGATAAGATCACATTATCCTCAACATAAGGAAGAGCCAAGAGGATCTTATCTTAAAAATATCTTTCTTTTGATAGAAATCTTACTTTGATACCACTTATAAAATGTGTGTGACAATATGTATAAGATGAGACGAGTGAATTATGTGTTTAACAACTATTTTTTTCCAAAAATTAGGAGAAATGCTTTTAGCATAATATATTTTTTATAAATATTATCAATAAAATAAGATTACTCAACAATAAATAAAATGTACAAACATTTTTAGGTGATTCGACAAAAACCTATGCCTACGTTCACCCTCGATCTTTGATTGTATTTCCACTAACTACTCTCCTATGCCAAAGCTAGTAGGGGTAAATCAAATACACATTGGTGCTCTAATGAGATATCAAAATTATAAAAATTTTAGTTATACAAAAAAATTCAAAATTTTATTATTTTTATATACAAAAATTTCTACACCTTTAAATCTTTAAACAAAAGTGACACTACTAATAAATGAAGTAGATATTATCAAAAAATATAGAAAAAGATTATGAATGGAAGTAAAAGAAATAGAGATCAATAAAAATCTACAACTCCTATAAATATGAAGAAATTTGTTGCTTATGGATTTGAACTTTTCTTAAGCTCGTACGAAATTGTTCAAATTTTTTTCAATTAATTTTAATGATTGGTAAATAAGCTCTATTTATAGTTCAAATATAAAACTCCAAAAATAACTCCCCTAACGACTAGAATCAGCTTTTTGAAATGCTAGCTATTACAGGCAAAGCAGATTGTACAACTATCATCCAATTGGGCACACAGATCAGTTACCATTAGATCAAAATTAATGATAAAGGGTCCAGATTTAATGGCAATGAGATAAAATCTAGAATGTTTTATTTAAGAATCAGATGAATGATGATGATAGACATGGATACTATTTACAAAAGTGGAGAGTTATTCAGTCGTTTGATCAACCATCTTAGATGAATGACTAGATGCAAGTAAATTGTTCACAAATATAAGCACAATCTGAACCATTTGATTGCAAAAAATGTACATTCGATCAGTGTTGAATAAATATGTTTGGAAAGTAGTTTGAATGTACCCACATTATAAAATAATTCAAGTGTTTTTTGCTTATAATCATCCACTATGTATTATATTTAACCTATTAGGTTTGGCTACCCTATAATATTCTTAAGAAATCATTATTCGATCATTAGCATGCATATACAGGTCCGACCTGACCTAATTTACACAAACCAAGTCACGAGTCTGCCCTGACTCATTTTGCCTAAGCTAATTCAAAAATAATGCCCTAAATCAATTGACCCCAAAAACTACTATAGGAATTATGAGTTAGGTAAATACTCAGACATGCATCTCAATTTCAGTAAGCTCCCCAAGGCCTGTTTCTATTGCTACGGGTCACTTAACCTGAGCTTTTTGGGCTTAGCAATGGAATTAAGTGCTTAAGCAAAAAATATATATATATATATACATATATAAAATTATAATTTGATAAATTATTTGAATATTTATAAGATTTCAAAAACTCAAATGACTTAAAAAAATATACTTAATACAAACTCACATATGCATGAAAGATGATAATCTTATGTTTCACAACTTTGAAGAAATTAAAGTTTAATATGTTAACCATAAAGATTTAGAAATATAGTTTTTTATGGATTAGCCATTCTATAAAGATAATTATCCTTGGCTCTAAAGTTAGTAAGTTGAGCTATCAAATTTTATTCAGTACTTATGCTACAATCCTTGCTCTAATAAACCTAGACTGTTAAAATACTTATTAAGATTTAATTGAAATAATATTAAGTTTAATGAGGCATTAGTAAATATTAAGCTTTGCTTTTGTGATCATCACATCAAAGGGTACAACACTTTTCACTTAACCTCAAGTATTTTATGGGTCCAAAAAGATCTAAATAAATCATCTTTAAAGATCTACTAGTAGTTAAGTCATTTTTAGGTTTAAAAGAGGATTTAACTTGCTTTCCTTTTAAACATGATTTACATATTTTTCAACTAATTTTGTTTGACTTGGGAAGACCTCTAATTACATCTAGGTTGCATATTTTCTTTAAGGTAGAATAACCAATAGGACTTAATCTTCTATGTCATAAATTATTTTTGTATGAATGTGTAACAAGATATTCTATTTCACTAGCCACTAATTGATCAAACTTAATCACATAAGTATCACCTTTTTTTCTACTAACTAATAACACTTGATCATCTTTTAATATTTTGTAATATTTAGTATCAAAATTAACAAAATATCCATTATCATGTAATTGAGTAACACTAATTAAATTAAATTCTAATCAATCAAATAAAAAAATATTTAAAAGTGTAAAATTAGGCATACTTATATCATAAATTATAATTATCTTCTTCTTAAAGTTGCCTCTTAGTGTTACCCATCTATTTGGATTACATTCTATTGATATAAATTTTGATCGTTATTTACATATATGCCTTGAGTATCTATTATCCAACACCCAAGAGCTAGATCTTAATTTTTTTCTCTATATATGACTACATAAATTATAAAATTTTAATTAAGTAATCATAAAATATAACTTTTATTTACCTAATTTGTATGTTTACTTGTACACATAATTTATAAGTATATTATTTCTAACTTGTGAATATCTCCAATACATTATATCTCCACACCATGATTATAGAGATATCTTATATTAATGTTTTTATTCTCAAACCTTAGAAACTCAAGCAAGCTTGAGTTGAGCACTAATATTTACTATGAGAGCATTCATAATATCATTCTTAATTATCTATTTAAAGCAAGGTTTTGAATTAGAAATTTTTTTCTTATTTTATAATCCTTGATGATATGTCATTTTCTATACAATAAAAGCATATAATATTTAAAATATTATACATATGTTCAAAAGGAGACATATATTTATGTTTAAAAACATAAACATGTGAAGCATTAAAATTTTTACATGTTCAAGATAATAAATTTTTGCTTTTAAACTAGTAATTTCTTTTTTCAAAGAAGAGTTATCAATAATCATGAAATTTTTTTATCACGAATATGAAGTATTTTTTTGCTCATCTTATTTCATAATTTAGAAGATCATTTTTTTTTTGTAAAATGTTTTTAATTCTTTATGTATAGACATTAAAGAAGTTAAGTCTAATAAATTCTATGTAATTATTTTTAAGAACTTCATGAGGTCAAGAGCTTATCTCATTCTCTTATTTTCATTAGATGTACTTGAATCATCATCATTTGCAATGAAGTATGTCATCCCTTCCTAGCGTTTGAAGTTGTAAAGTCCAAATCTTTTGAAGTACTCCAAGTAGTTTGAAGAGCTTTCTTCTTCATTCTCTTCTTTTTTTCCTTTCTTTTTGGTGTCTTCGAGTTGTGGATAATCTAATCTAATATAGCCATGAAGTATATCATCCCTTTCTCTTCACTATTTGAAGTTATGGAGTCCAAATCTTTCAAAGCACTCAAGTAGTTTGAAAAGCTTTCTTCTTCTTCATTCTTTTCTTTTTCTCTTCTTTTCTTCTGGTGTCTTTGAGTGGATAATCCAATCTAATATAGCTAGTTTGACCACAAACATAGCATCTTAATGCCTTCATCTTCGCCCTTCTTTTCTTTTTTTGCCAATTCCTACCTAAAAAATTTTTTGCCAAATTTTTAACTAAATCGCATCCATTTTCTCCCTAATCCCAAACCTTTAACATAAAAATTTACCTCTTCCTCCAACTTGATAAAAGAGATGGATGTCACATTCGAATCTTCTTTACTTGCTTTGAATGCCAATGGTTTATCTTTCTTTGCTATATGCTTTGGCTTACTTGTGGAAGCCTAGTCTTCAACTCTTTTATTCATCTCAATTTTGGCTATCAATAATTTCATAAGTAACTCATCCAATGTGAGCTTATTTATATCTTTGGCCACCTATATTGTCGTAACAAGAGGATCATACTCATTTGATATAATCCTTAACACTTTTTATAAGCTCTATATTAGAAAGTACTTTTCTAAGATATGCTAATCTTCTAGTGATACTTGTAAATTACATAAATATCTTTTTTATAGTTTCTCTTGAATTTATTCTAAATAGCTCATAATCATGTATAATAAGATTTATTTTTATTTCTTTAACTTTCAAAATACCTTCATAAGTTATTTTTACTTTTTCCAAACTTCATGTAAGGTATAAAAATTCATAACTTGATTAAATTCACTTGAAGATATGTGACAATGAAGGTAGTTGAGTGCTCTAGCATGTAATTATGTCATTCCCTTTCGATTACTATTAAATTCACTAAAAAACTTGATTTTATTTTGTGCTTGAATTTCTAGATAAATCAGATGGTTTGTTGGCTCTTTCCAAAGTTCTAAGTTAATTAATTATATCAAAATTTATAATCTATTTTTCTAAAATAAGTAAAATTTATTCTTAAATAATGATAAACATATTGAAAAAGATAATTCATCTAGTGTTACACAAATATCAATTATGGATGAAGACATATTAAAAAAACTTAATTAAAGAAATAAATTAACAAATACATATTTTGGAAATCATGTAAAAATAATAAAAGAAAAATTAAAATTAGTGGACAACTAAAATGATAATTAAATAACTTAACAAGATAATTAAAATGCATACGATGGATCACCAAAGTAATTTGACTAACTTTTTATAGGAAATCCACTCTTATATAAATTGAAGTAAAAATGAGTGTACAAATCCCATAAGAGTGGATGAATTATGGGCTTTAAAATAATTTTTGTTATTTTTTATCATATTTATTTTTCAAAAATATTTTATAAAATAATTTTATATTTATAGAAAACAATTATTTTATATATATGTTAATTTTTAATATGATAAAAAAATAAAAATAAAAATGATGCATCAAACTTTTTAGGTGGTTTAATTCAAACTAGAACATATGTTCACCTATAATTAAGGTAAAAAAACACTACTAACAAGAAGTTACAACTTGAGATTTGTTTTCAAGATTTACCTTCAACTTACTAGCTTTTATAAGTTCAACTATAACCCAGGCTGTTACAAGCTGAACCCCAACTTGGTTTTTTATGAGATTAAACTAAACTTAAGCTTTTGCAAATGCTAGGCTACCCAACCCAAAAGAAAAGAAAAAAATACAGCAAGAAGAAAAAATTTTGTTAAATTTGTCCAACTTCTTATGCTTGTTGATTAATAAAATAAGGCATAGTGAACATAAAATTATGAAGAAAAGTAAGCAATTGAAAGCTTAAAAGTGCAAGGCTAAGCTAGTTAGAAAAACTTGATGTTTTGAGAAGAACTAAGTTATAGTTACTACTATGAGAATTTATGTTAATAGAATACCACATAATGTTTTGTTGAAATCCTCAAGATTATTTTATGTTTATTAGTTATTTCATTCATAATTATTAGTTATTTATAGAAAATGTTTTGTCATAGTCATTAGAAAGTCAAGCAAAAGCTATCTGAAAATCTACTTTCAAAATACCTTAAATTCTTTTTTGAATGGCTTAAAAATTATTCTAAAATAGCTGCTACAATAGCACATATAATGGCTAGTTAATTAGTCGTTATGTGGGATCAACTGGAGCCATTAGATCAAATCAGAGAAGTTCTAAATCATGAGATCAAAAGTAATAAAAGTAGATGAGTTTTGAATAGTTCAATCAATGAGTGTTTAATCTAGGTCATTAAATCAAGTCAAATGAATTCTGAATCATTCAATTACTCAACAATAAAATCGAGAACAATCTCAATCATAGGATTCAAAATGGATAATTTAGAGCCACACGATTTAAGGATAAGGAGGAAACAATTCTAGCTATCCTAGGAATTCAGATTGTGGTCATTTGATCCAAGGCTTAAAAGCAAGCTTGTAAGTGGGTGAAACCTTAGTCATCTAATCAAGGACAAATAAAAGTTAAAATCCATTAAGACCATTCAATTGGGACCATCAAGGTCACTAATTAAAACCTGAAAGCGAGCTGCATCGTTTGGTTGTGAAAATGCACGATCATATGATGTTGAGTTTCTCTAAGTATGGAAGCTTACATAGGCATTGAAAATATAGTCACACATAGTGTAATTACCAAAGGTTTTGCTCTTTATAATACTTTATGTAATTGTAATATGTGAGCTCAATTAGAGTTGACTCCTTCCTTACACACTTAGGATTTCATCACTTGGGCATACTCATTTGCTTATAGGTTTATTTTAAGGACGGGTCTAACTTGATCCATATGCATATTTATTTGAGGTCAACTAGGCTCGATCCTCTACCTTATCACAATCAAGTTCAAGATGCACCATGTTCAATTTTGGGCCTAACTTGATTTGGTTCAATTAGTCTCTTGATCTGATGCTTCCCTACTTGGGCTTGGTCAGCTCAACTACTTTGTACATGGCTAGCTTGGGATGGCTTAGCTTTTTATTAGTTAAAAAAAATTAATAGAATTAATAACTTTTTGTTAACTCAAGATTTAATAATTGACATAAACTTTGGCAAAGATGTATTAGATATATTTAATCAAAAAAGGATTTAATAAAAAATAAAATTCTATAAGTTTTTTAAATCAAGAAAAGGATGAACAATTGGATGCTTAAATTAGGATTTGAAAGTGAGTTGAACAGAGATTTCTCTTATAATCAAGATCTATTTTATAATAAAAAAATCTTATCAAAGTTAATGCATATGTCTTCGATCCTTGAAGTTTACTGAACACTCCAAAGTGCTTTGAAGATCATTAGTTCACAATCTTTAAAAGTTCATAGCTTATTCATTAAAACTAAACCTAATTTATACTAAATAAGCCTATTAGAATAAAATATTATTTATAAATTAACTCATTAAACATAAGAGCATCCTAACAATATATATTCATGTAGGTGACTTGGTCATGACCTCTCAAGAGCAGTATAGGGCAACTAACTCCATTAGGCCACTTTACTCACATATAGAAACTAAGATAAATGCTAAACTTCATGTACATTTTTGAAATGTAAGACTAAAGATCATTTCATATTTACATCCAATTATAAGCAAATTAATGCTCTTTGATTGCTCTTTTTCATAAGCCAACAATATAAATAATGTCTATCTTTTTGAATAATAGAATCCATCTTACCTCTATTCAACCAGCCCTATCAAATGGTTATGATCAGTATTGTCACTTTGAATAGCAAATTCCATCGACTAGTCATCTAATAAACTTGATCAAACACCTGTGATCTGCTCTGTCTTTGTGAATAATACTCTTACGCAACAACACCATCCATCCAACATGTAGAATTTGACAATCCAGATCAAATCTCACTTGGAATAGATTTGGACCTATTAATTTATATTCTGATCAAACGATGCATGTTTTATCACTCAAATCAGATGATAGTGCTCTTCGTCTTCCTTTTTTTATTTCTAGCAATGACTACTTTTTAGGAAATGTTGTTTTCAGCTATTTGAAGAATTATTTTGGTATGTTTTGTTTGGATTATATATTTTTTAGAATGATGAATCAACTTGAAAAAACTCAAAAATGTCCAAGAGAAGTCCAATCCAAAAGCATAAATTTCACTGTAAGCTTGTGGGAGCTGTAAGTTCTTTAATTCTTATTTCTACAACTCTCTTCTTCAATCATTTTACATTATTTAGGTAATATTAATATTAATAATTTATTGTGCCACTATTGCTTAAATAATTCAAAGGTGTACAAGCTTTGCATGGGTTATTCTTGTAAAGATTTTACTTTTTCTTATAGCCAAATTTCTTGTGATTTTTATCTCTATTAACTTTGACAATGAATGCTTAGTGAAAGCTTGATCAATGATAAGAGGTAGATATAAGCATGGGTTTTGACTAAATCACCTAAAAAATCTTTGTACATTTTATTAGGTTAGTCTTAAATATTTAATATTTTATTCTAATGAGTTATTTAATATGAAAGAGGTTTGCTTGAAAAAAACAAACCATACACTTTTGAAGATGGTGAATTATTGATCTTTAAAGTACCTCAGAGTGTTTAGTAAACTTCAAAAATTAAAGACATGCATACCAAATTTGAAAAGATTTTTTTTATTATGACATAAAATATTAGTTTATTAATTATTAACCATAAGACATTTTTTATTCAAATTTTTTTTAAAAATTTTAGTTGAATTATTCCTTGATTTTGGACATAATACTTTATTTTTAAGTCATTTAATTTTTTCAAATCTTACTTAAATATGTAAATTTGTTAATTAATTCTTTGATTTAGGAAACATATAAGTATCCATTTTTCAATCCCTTAATTTTTTTTCTTTGGTTGAATTCTTCTTATACATCTTTGTCAAATTTCATATTAAGTCAATTGTTAAACTTTGGGTAAATTAGAATAAAGATTTTTGTTAAATTTTTATAATTAAAAAAAGAAACAAATATATATGTCATAAACCACATTCCAAGAATGTTCTTAAGTATAAAGCTCTTGAGCCAAGTAAGACCAAATGGGCACCCACAAACCTTGAGTCAAGACAAAGTTGGAAAAAAATCTGATCAAGCCCGATCTTGGCCACTATGTATGTTGAACTTGATTGGGGTAACATAAAGGATTGAGCTAGGCTAATCTGGAATCAAGTTTATGAATAGGTCGAATCAAACCCTTAATCACTAGTAAACCTATAAGTATATGAGTGGTTCAAGTGGTGAATTCTTGAGCACATTAAGAGGGAGCAAACCCTATATACTAGCTTGAATTATGCACATGGAAAAATTCTTATAATGAGAAAATCATTTACCAATTATACCATGTGAGTTAAGCTCCTCCATAGTTGCACTACCTAAAGCATGTGTAAATACTCACCATCTGATCATTGATCAAATGGCTAAAATCTTAATCATTGCAAGCCTTACTTTGAACCTCTAATCAGATGACCACTATCACGTCCAACTTAATTGAACAACCACTATTGTTTCCTATTTTACAAATAATCTAACTTGAATTGGATAATCTACATCTCTCTATATTTGAATCATATAATTGAGATCTAATCCACTTTTACTATTGATCAATTGAATGATCCAGATCTCATCCAATATGATCAGATGACCCAGATCTAATCCATCTTGATCAAACCATCCATAACTCATCCACTTTTACAACCTTTGATCATATGTTCAAAACTTTTTCGATTAAATCCAATGGCTCTGATCGATCTTACCTGATAGTTAATTAGCTAACCTTTATATATGTTTTATTGTACTTAGCCATTTTGGAAGAAATATTTAAAGCTATTTAGAAAAGCTTTTTAAACTACTTGGTAACAACTTTTGAAATAGCTTTTCTTTGAGTTTCTAATGATTATGATCAAAATTTCTTTTATATGAATCTAATTATTATTCATGAAATGATTAATGAATATAAAGAAGATTTTAAAATCTTAAAAAAGGGTTGTCATTTTCTACTGAAGTAATAATCTCTCAGTAATAACTATGACTTAGTATTACTTGAAATTCTAAATTCTTCTAAGTCTAAATCTTCTAAGCTTTTATTTTCTTATTTTTCTTCATAATTTTAAGCTCTTTATATCTTTCTTTATTCATTAATAGTATAGAAAATATTGTACTCTTTTATCAAAAATTTATTGATTACTATATTTTTCTTTTCTTTTGGGTTAGGTAGCTCGACATTTACAAAAGCTCGTGTTTAATTTGATCTCATAAAAAATCGAGTTAGAGTTGAGTTGACAAAAGCTTGAGTTATAGTTGAACCAGTAAAAGCTAGAAAGTTGGAGACAAATCATTAAAAAAACTATAAAGTAGGTTGGAGCGAATCCGTAAGAAAAAATCTTAAGTTGTAACCCTTTTAATAGTAGAGTTTTTCTCGACCTTGGTTAGGGGTGGATATAGGTTCAAATTTGAACTGAACCATCTAAAATTTTTATGTACTATTTTAATTCTTGTTTTTATTTTTTTAATCATAAAAATTAAAAGTTATATGTAAGTTTTATATGATAAGTTTATTCTTGATATGATAAGTTAAGTTGGGCATATAATAACTTAACTTATTATATCAAGAATAAATAATAAGAATTTTTATAGAGTAAAAAAAGAGATTAAGTAACAAAATCATTCTCATAATTATAATCCTTTGATACAATCAAACTAAAAGAGAAAAATATAAGAAATTAAAGATAATAAAATATTTTGGTATCCCAAATTATCTTAAATTTTGGAACAAAATTTCTATGTGATATAAAAATTATGATAGCCTACTTTAATTATGAAATATATTATTAATTATGATTTATTATTAGAGGTGGGTTGTGTAGATTAAGAACTTGAAAATTTGTCTTTTTAGCTTATGACCCAAGCTCATTGTGCCACACAAAGTATGCCATCATCCTAGTACCAAATGTCCATGTTGACACCTATTACCTTCACTTCATGATGAATCTAACAATCCTTGGCTTCATTTTACTGATGGAATTAAGTCCTCCCAATTTGATTCTCTCTCTTAAATATAAGACATGCAAAATCTTATTATGTATTTTATTTAAGTTACACTTTCAAATAGATATTTACAAAATTAATAAATAATTTTTAAAATAATTATTTATAAGAGCCATTAAGATTTTAATATATTATTAAATTACTTGAGTTTTTATTATCTTAAATTTGTAATTTACATAATTCACCCCTTCTAGTAAACATTATATTCTCAAATTATCAACAATCAATATCAAAGTGAGGTTATATTTAGTAACTTATCATCCTAGAGAAAATCCTTATGATGACCTATAAATTGATAATCGATCATGCTATCATAGAAGAAAGGGTTTCATCCTATCATCCATTGTTTTTTAAAAGAGATTTTTAATGACATATATTTGAAGGGATAGATTTCTCTTTTGGTCTTCTCTTTTTTTTCTATTATTTATCTGACCTTATCATTTTTAAAGTCTTTCATTCATAAGTTCTAAAAACTAGAAAATAGTGGAAGTCATGCCAACACAATGCAAATATGCTTTTACTTTTTTTTAAGAATTCTAAGGATAAAATCTACATTTTTTCTTGCATTTTTCATGTTTGCTTGATCTTCTTGATCAATAGTTGTAATACCACTAATCATTTTTAGCAAAAAAATAGAAATTACTTCTTACAATAACCTAAAGCTAAAAAATTTTCATAATTAGAATCAAGTTTTTTTGTCAAGAATTTAGAAGATCAAATTCTATTTCTTTATAGATGATAAAAATTTGAATAAATTTCATACTAGGTACAAATAAAATTATTATATAAATAACTATACAAATATTTACTAATGTTGTTATATAGATCTTGCAAAAAATTAATAAGAAGATAAAGTTTTATTTAACAGTTGTCACCATTTCAAATCCCTATCATCCTTATCGTCTTTGAAAACAGACATTAGGACTCTTTTTATGTATATTTATTAAATAAGCAAACACTTGTTTTTTTTTTTTTTTTTACTTTCCCATGTAAACGGGAAAAGAGAATTGCGGTCCATCTCATCAACGGAATAAACAAATTAAAAATTTTCTAACGAGAGTCATATAAATGCTTAACAATAATTTTAAAAGCGGAAATTTTGACCCTTCGTTGGATTTCTTCCCTGTTATGCCTTGCTATGCCTTGAATATTGTCGTCTTCGTCGTCGGATATCGGATAGCCAGTTCACATGGAAAGTGAGGACAGCTCTTCTTCCTTTCCTTCCAGCGTTTGTGTCGTCCACCCTCCTTCGCCAGCCAGCAACGTCTACATAGAGTTAGCGTACTACAAAGCTCGTATTTTTAAGACCGCTGTTTGCAACTTTCCCAGTACACCTACGAAGCAAACCGGAACCGATGAAGTGGCTGAATCTACTCGTCTTCTTCGTCGTCCTCTCCGTGAATCCGCCTGCTGAGGTGTTTGCAGGCGCTTCTTCGGCTACTTGCAAGGCATGGCTTGTTCAGTCCATTCCCACTGACATGCCGCTCCTCCACCGTGTATCGGGCGTGCTTTCCTCCGGTACTTTCTCTTTTCTATCTTCCGCACAAATAGCAGATCAAAATCCAATTTTTAGTCTGGGGATTTGTTTTGCTTGGGGCAGGGGAAGTGCTGAGATGGATTGCGGGTAATGCCACGCGGCGGCTTGACGTGATCGCGCAGTACTGGCAACTCCTGGCGCAGCCTGGAAATCCAAAATCCGGCGACTATGGATTCTCTACGGCGGACATGGAAAGGTTTGGCGCCGGAGAGGGCGCCGCTGTTTACAAGGCATTGGAGGAGGCGGCTAAGAGGATGGTCAACATCAGGTATATCCATCTGTGCAACTTGATTGTCGATATATTTTCTTGTCTTCAAGATGTTTGATTAATGGTTTTCTTTTATTAGCTATAGACGTAGGCACAACTTATATTTGCATCAATTCAAGTCGTATTGTGGAGTCCAGCTGAAGCTTATAAGTGCAACACTATGTCTCCTTGGCTAAGATGGTTTTGACATAGGTGTCAAACGTCAAAATTTTTTTCTTAGGAGTTTTAGAACTGTTCCAAATTCGTATTGCCATTTTGTTTGATGCCAATTTTTTTAAAAAGAAAGTGGTTCGAATTGTTGTGATTTATCACGTCATTAACAAACAAGTTTGTTATTGTGAGGATAATTTTGAAGCCTCTCTCTATTGTGTCTTCGTGATTTAGCTTCACTGAAATTTTGGTTACCTAGATTTGTGGCAAAACCTTTTCATGTGATTTGAGTAATCGTTGAAAAACTAAAATTTTGTGCGGTATCATGGAGAATGAAGAAATAACCATTTCTTCTTTATTTTTTGTCAAATGAATTCTGAACATGTAACACTTGGATTATAAAGGAAAGCATCAATTAGCCAAAGTACTTGAGGTTTTGGTGACATCATCAATAGAATTTGTATTTGGAAACTTTGAGGCGACTTTTGGTGTTGGTTATCTCAATTGGCGAAGATCTTGGCATTTGATACCAAGGTCTTGTTATCAATTCCACTCTACCTACTATTTGGATTTTGTCCTCAATGTCATAAAAAATTCATGACCTATTAAGTGGCTCCAAGAGTTGGTTATATAATGGATGCTTAATGCATCAACAAATGGTTGTATTGTCCCATCTTTGCTTATTGAATGCCAATATTCTAGTAAGTTGTGCCATTCCTTTTATCTTCAATGTATGGTCAACTTGAGGATAGATTTAAGATAAAAATTTCTAGGTAATAGTTTATAGAATCTTGATTGCTTCATCACTGTAGTAATTATTATAATGCTTTTGATAAGTGTCCTTATGATTTTGTATTGTTAGAGATATTCTATTTGACTAGTCTTTGGTGTAGAGTGTGACCACTTTTTTTGTTAGATTGGATATATAAAGTGTGTGGTTAAGTCATCTGATTGATCAACTCACCTAAAACTTTCTATTCAAAGTCTTGTTAATAATTTACATTAACCTTTTGATGATTTATTATCTCTTGGAATATGATAGTGATAGAAAATTGCATGTAGCTGCAAATTTTGTGAGAATTCTTGTTGTATTAGGAGTGCCACCTCTAAGAATGTGATTTGAAGAACAATTATTAGAGAAGGAATTGGTCGTAGGCCAAACTAACATAGATTGTCTTCATATTGTATGCAATGCCTATAAAAATGGGTATTGTTTATCTCTTTATTATTCTATACTATAATGGTGATGATTGACTATTTTGTGTGATAATTAAGAGTTTAGTCATTTTTCTATACAAGCTTGTGATATTTCCTGATCAAAAGGAATGTAATATCAAGTTGTCATTTTCATATTTGATAATTATTGCAATGTGTGCTATTTATAATCATGATTTTTTGCAAATGTTAGGGTGGGTGTTCAAAAGTTGAACAACACTGCAAAATGGTTATATTGTAAGGGTGTAGGGATATAACTTGCTAAAAGTAAAAATTGAAGACGATATGTTTAGCAAGTCGAGCACCATGATAGATAAAAAAATGTAACGAATTGGGATATAAATCAATTTGGATGGTGAAGCAAGGAAAAGGATTAGCATAATGGAAGAAATTAAAAAGGATTAATTGTAAATATAATTAACTTTTGATTCAAAACTCATAAGAACAGATAGGATTGATTCACAACGCTGTACTGAATTTGATGAGATGAATATCTATTTTAAAAGAGAATTATGTCAACTTCAAGGATTTTGAATGCAAAGGTTGAATAATAATGTATACTCTTATGATACTAAACATGCTTTCTTGCCCAAGTCCCATGAAGAAAACATATTAAGAAGCAAGAATTTTTATCTTTTATTATTCTTATTGAATTAAAAAAGACATTTGGTACTACCAAACAAAGTGGTTTCACTCAAAGCAGACGGAAAAGACCATAATATATTAGTTTGGATTTGAAACATATCATTATACATTGATCATATGCCAAGAATTGTAATATAATAGAAGTTGTGTGCATTTGCTAGTAGGGCTATAATTGCTTGAGTTGACCATGGCTTATGATCATCTCAAATCCTTTCAATCCAATCTTAATCTATTTTGTTTTCGGAGCTGAAGTGTTTGATGCAATCTCAATCCAAGATGAAATTTTGTTTTCAATTAATTTGAACTTGACCTGATTTTTCAATGTTGAATGTGTTTTTGCAACATTCATGTCTTTTAATTTTCAACCATGATGATATGGAGTTGACCAATCTCAGTTGCAATCTTAGTTCTCTTGATTTGTAAAAATTTCATGAAACTTTGATATGATTTGTATCTAGTCTACAAGTAGTCCCAACCATAGAACTTCAACTACATATATTAGATGCCTTTTTGCCTACCTTTGCAATTTTTTGATCCACTTAGGATTGTCTATATGGACTATTTGAGGATAGCATGGTCCTTTCCATTTTAAATGTCTTGCATAGTTTATTCAACCTTTAAATAATAATTCTCTCTCTCAATGCTTAAAACCTGTTATCAATGTTTACTGCTTTTTTCTATTCTTTCTCATCTCTTATGTATTTTGTTTATTTTTATTCTTTAATTTTATGAACACCAGCAATACTCCTTGTTAATCCTCCTTAATTTTCTCTTCCATCTCTCTCTTTCCTAACTTTCTTTGGGACTATTGTTGTACTCTTTGATGTGATAATTACAAAACCAAGCTATTTATTACTGAAGGAATTTTTGAGACATGCGCAAGATGTTTTATAATTAAATGTCTTTTTATTTCTCTTGAATTTGATATGTCAAAACCTTGAGATTATGTGGCACACTAGTAGTATTAACATTTAAAAATATTATAAAATTATTTAATAATGAATTTTCATTTTTGGGCCAAGCATATTTGACAAAATGTATAGACATGGGTATTTGATTTTTTAATATTATTATGGAATCGTTTTTTACGAATTTCTTTTCATAGCCACTTAATTAACTTATAATACTATAAGAATATAAAATTATTTTTATACACTTATATTCAAATTTGTGGCTAAAAAATTCGTCAAAAATACCCTAAAACAGCAAAAGTCTCGGGAAAAAGCACTGTAGCATGGGCGGGTCGACCCGGCGTCAAAATAGCCCGTCCAGGCCTTTTAGAAATAAAAAATATAAAAATTTGGTTGACCCGAAAGGGGCGAGCAAAGCCCGCCCAAAAACCGCCGAGAGCAGCTCGGCTAGCGCTGGTCAACGGTCAACGGAACAGTGCCTGGCTAAGCCAAGCCTGCCGAGAGGAGCTCGGCTAAGTCTAACTTCAGCGCGGTCAACGGTCAAAGAACAGTGCATGGCTAAGTCAACCTGAACCGGGTGATGAAATCCTGGTCAAGGAGGGGGGGAGCCAGCCCCAAAGTGGCTCGCAGGTTAAACGGCGCAAATCTATTATAAAGCGCTGTGCAAAATTGCATTCTGCAGTGTGGGACTAAAAATCCCACCTTATAACTTCGGCAGGATCCAAAGGCGCAGATCATGCCCGCCCAGATCCAACGGGCGAGAGTAATCTCGAACGGCTGTTTAATCAGCGCCGTTCGTTCAGCGCGCAGGATCCAAAGGCGCAGATCAAGCCCGCCCAGATCCAACGGGCGAGAGTAATTTCGAACGGCTGTTTAATCAGCGCCGTTCGTTCAGCGCGTGGGATCCAATGGTTCAGATCAAGTCCTCCCGGATCAAATGGTCTGGAGATGATCAAGCCGAGAAGTCCATCCAGCCGTCCATTCTTGAAGTGGGATCGGACGGCTGCTGCTCTCCTTTTCGGGCTTCAGGCAACGGCTATTTTCCGGTTTCTTTTTTACTGTTTTTCTAGCCGTTTGGAATTGCTTTTTGGTGGACTATATATATAGGACATCTTACAATTTATAGATTGATGAATCCACTTGCAAAAGTCTTCAAAAACTAAGGAAAAAGGCCAAAACCGAGATCAACAATTGGCATACTTGTGGGAGCTACGGGCTCAACCTTCTTCTCAAATTTCAACAGCTTTCTTCCACATTTCGTTGCATCATTCGGTAACATTTAGTTGTGCCACTTTGCTTTGAGAAATTAAAGGTGTAGGATTTTTGTATGCATTGCTATTGAAAAAATTGTATGCATTATTGTAGCCGGATTTGTTCGGATTTTTGGTGTCTCGTTGGAGCACCGGTTGTACTTGGTTTACCCCTACCGGCTTTGGCAAAAGGGAGTGGTTAGTGGAAGCCCGATCGGGTTGATCGGGGGTGGATGTAGGCACGGGTTTGGCCGAACCACCTAAAAATCTTTGTCTTTTGTTTGCTTGTCTTATTATTGCATTTTTCGTTTTTATTTCACAATTTATTTACAAACGTTTTTAATTAAAAGAATTTTCAAAAATCTAAAATTTTAGTGAAAAGCACAATTCACCCCTCCCCTTTTGTGCGTTGTTCTCACACGATTTACATCAACTATGACTTATCTGTTATACTTGATTTAAGATGGTGTTGTCACAAAATTATAAATATTGTGATAGATAGTTTATTTGATTCTTATTAAGGCTGTACATAGTAGATATTTATGTATTTTGCTGTTGCTAAAAACTGTCATTTTATTAAAGCAAAATTGCAGATGCAATATTTGATGGTCATGTTAGTGGATCTTAGTAGCCATAAACAATTATATTCCCAAAGTCTATAGTCTTTTTCCTGTCCAGATATAATTCTATCATAATTCAGCTATGGTTCCAAGTTTACACATTGCTTTAAATAACAATTATATTTTTCTTTATCCATATACATCTTGACACGTCTATTTGAAAACTAATTCATGTCACAATGTTTATGGCTTGTTTACGTCAATGAAATGAAAATAAAATACGGAATGACAGCTTGATGTCTTCTTCCTTTTTCCATTTTGAGATTGTGGGTTGATTTTCAAGGTTAATGCACTTTTATAAGATTTGACCATCTTAGTTTCATATTATGACTCATTAATTTAAAAGTTTGCCATTTGTGCTAGTATTTTTGCAACTTATATAAAATAACATTTTCTTAATTTGGATCAAACTTTACTAATAAAGAATGCAAAGTCCATCATCTTTTCTTTGGACGAATGTGCTTTCATGATTTGATATGGTTTTATGATGCAACGTTTAGGTTACTTCAACATTCTGGAGTTTATCCGGATTACACGCAAGAGCCATCTGATCTGGCTTCAGGAAAACCAAATGTGCACAATGTGACCTTATTACTTAGTAATTGGTGGGGTTCCGGAATTGTCCATGCAAAAGTTTGGATATCAGATTCTAACAATATATATATTGGATCTGCCAACAATGATTGGAAATCTCTAACTCAGGTATTTGCTTTTAAATGTTAAGTTTAACTTTCTGTTTGTGAAATTTATTTCAATAGTGCATATTCTTTACGATTAGATATTGGCACAATCAAGTTTGATGATTTATTTAAACAACTTGTAAGAGTCTTTTTAGTTGATACTGGTAATGCTCATGTCCAATTAGGAAATTGCATTTCCTTACTAGGTGTGTGGAATAGAAAACCATAAGGGATGTCCTCATTCCATATCACTGTGTGAGGATTGGTTAACAAACCATTGTAGTTCATGACCTTGTTACATTCTTTAATGAGCATTATTGAAAAGCCAAATAGCAGCCCACCAATGGCAAATGGATTTATATAAATATTCCATGTCCCAAAATGCTTCATGTGGCCTGAGTTATAAATCACATTTCCAATGATATCTCATTTTGCAATTCAAACCAGTGAAACGACCCTAAATGTTTACATAATTGATACATCTACCTTTTTCCATTGCAGCTCTAAATTGTTATGTTTGTCATCATATTAGAAATATTTTTTATGTCCCTTGGATTGCTTGGACAACTTTAATTAACACTAACATGCATCCCTGGAGAATATTCATATGTGTAAGAGAGTGACATCATTTTAACATAAAAAGGCTGTCTTTGGATAATGTGAAGTGCATGCAATAGATTTCTACTATCTTTGACATGACTCATTGTAATCTTTTTGCTAAATTAATCTCTCCTTTATTCATTGTTTAAATTCAAATTTGTTCTTTATTTGATTGGCCCTTTTAGGTATAACTTTGGTGGTTCAATAATGTATTTTCTAAATTAATTTTCAAGTAAGATTTTCATTTTTTTTTAAATTACAGTTTCTTTGTTTTATTAACTTGCTCTATGGTTGTAAATCAACATCCAGGTTAAAGAGCTTGGTATCTATCTTGAACATTGTCCTGTAATAGCCAAAAAATTAGAGGTCTATTTTGACAATCTATGGACGTTGTCATCACTTAATTCTACGGCTTATACTAGAACTGTCTGGGACAAAATTTGGCAGACATCTAGAATGGTTCCTTGTTGGTCTTACTTCATTCCTTATAAACAAAGATGCAGGTAGACTCTGGTACTTTTTGGTAAAAATCTGATGACACATTTGACTCTTCATTCATGGATAATAGTTACACTTGAAGTTTCATTCAATTATAATGCATGACTTAGGAGGATCTAATGAGAATTTGCGTCTAGTTGCATATAACGCACATGGTTTATCTATGACTTGATCATGGCTATTTAGATTGTACAAGGATAAAAATACTTTAGTGCTTCTTCAATAAAATAATTACTTTAATGAGTATAAACTTGGAAGTAACAAGAGGAATCTTATTTGCAAGCAGATCACCTCTTGGTCATTATGTTGAAATCCCTCATGTGGAAGGATACCCAATTATATCAGATCCTTATAGATTTCATATTCCACTTGTCACACCTGGATACAATGTTTCATCTTCGGTGCAACATACAAGCTATCTCTCATTTGCTCCACCAGAGGTACAAACATTTACAAAATTTGATTTTTTTACTTCTTTTCCTAATCAAATGGATTTCAGATTGCCAACATTGTGCATTAATGTATTTTAGTTTGTACTTTTTTAGGTGTCAAATTGCATTAAAAAAGGTCATGGAATGATCTTATTTTTTATCTTTTGTACGACTTACATTGCAAATCTGCCATGGTAGATCTTGTTGCTAGTATTGTTGTTTTCTTCAATCATGTAAACTTTGAGATAATGGAACAAATAGTTTAACTTTGCTGCCTATGCATTGTGCTGGTTTTTGGCCCATTTACCGTATTACTATAATCATACGTTGAACTGTTGAGTGTAGGATATTATGGGATGTTTTACTATGTACATCACTCAAAAAGAAGCGATAGTGCAATTTAAATGTACTCATCTGTTTTTTGTACTTTTTCGGTGTTTTGCACTTTACAGATGCGTTATCAAAGTGTATGGGGTTTAATTAGTTAATATATGAATATAGTTTAAAGGGTTTTTTTTTTTATTTTTTTTTTACCTTGTTGGATTTTGTACCATTGTTTTAATTAGTTAATGTAAGAATGTGATCGAAATATAGTTTTCCACTCTGCCTTGTTTTGACATACCATTCCTTGCTACTCTTGTCAGATAAGTTATAAATATAGTATCCATAACTGAATCTACCAGTGATTCTCTACTAATGCTCGCACATGACTTGTTCTATTCTTATTCACCATTTCATTTTGTTGCATATAAAATATGCGATAAATTGATCATGCTCACAAACTACATGAACATGCCCACGTCCAGATTTTGCTGTTCCATGATGTTAAATGTCCTTGAATGTGCTATATCTGCCACAGCTTTTTTAAACGAAGTCCATCTTATGCAGCTATTGTTTGATGAGTTCCAAGCAGATGAACAGGCGTGGCTGGAGACAATTAAGTCTGTAAGATATGGTGGAATTGTACGAGTTAATACGATGGACTGGCTTGGACAATCTAAGTATACAAAACAAACGATATACTGGTCTTCTCTTTCGTTGGCGATATCAGAGGTAAGTAAATGTCTTTCATGATATACACTATTTTAATTGGTAAGCATTGGTAGATACGAACGAGTGTGCTCAAGTTATTTATCCTTAGGAGACATTATAAACAGCTTAAATTGCTATATAAGAGAAATATGATCTCTTTTTAGGTGATACGGTCAAGATGTAGTCAAATCTGCCAAAACTCAGATTGCTTTACTTTTTGTGATCCAGTTTGTGGCCTATGCTCCTTTTTCAAAATGGTCAGCATCAAAAACCTAGTAAAATAACTGAAGCTTAGTAGAAAGCTGTGACTTTACTGTGGAAACCCTTGGCTAAAGAATAATGAACTCTGGTTGATGAATAAAAACATGCTTCTATTTCTAAAACCCAGTTCCATGCATTTGATTCTATTAGTTCGGGTTGCTTTCAGATTTGAGTTTGAGTGATTTTGATTGACATGAGATTTTAAAATACCACATTGTATTCATTTGATCTCTTATTGATTATATTCCAAAAACTAATATGCTTATCCATTTTGCAAGCGAGAAGTTTAGTTGCTTTATTCCATTGTAAGAATAAAAAGCAAACAATGTCTTTCGAAAGTGGAATCTCTTACCATTTGTTGGTGATTGGTCCATTGATCGAAGTATGGATGGTTTAGGAATAGATAACATATTATTATTTTGTGTAAAGATTTGAGTTAGAGCAAACCAATTTGGAATACCAGTAACAAAAGCCAAATTGGTTTATATCCAATTATAATACATTCATAGGAAAACCAGTAACAAAAGCCTTTGTGATTAAGTCATGTTTTTAAGCTCAAATTTCAAGCACATTGCCCTCTCATTTTTTGGATCTAAAACCAGGTCGTCTTCTCCAAGAATGCCACAGTCAATGTGCTAGTAGCATATTGGACGCACAGCATCGAAGGCACAGAAAAGTATCTCAAATCTCTACTATACTCAAACGTGTTGTGCAGATCATCAAAGAACAACAATTGTCATGGCAAAGTCATCATCAAGTACTACAAGGTTCCTGGTTACAACAAAACTGGAGCCGCTTTAGCGAATGGAATGGCCACGGGAAATCTCTACCCAGCATACACACGTGTCAACCATGGAAAATATGCAGTTAGCGATGTGCGAGCTCATATTGGGACCAGCAATCTTGTGTGGGACTATTTCTACACAACTGCAGGTGTAAGCTTTGGAACATACCATCCTGGTGTTGTGGCACAACTACAAGAAATCTTTGATGCAGACTGGAACTCACCATATGCTTCTTTGGTTCAACCATTACAGGCAGCTTAGGGGGCTGTTTTGAAGCCAAAACGTATGTTCTACAATTACCACTGTTTAGAGAGGTTGGAAAGAGTCATATTTTGTTCTAGTTTTCTCATCAGTATTGGAATGAATAATGTTTGGGAATACAAACGTAGATATTTCTTTTTCTAAGTTCCAATTTTACCAAAGGTATTATTGATTGATTGACCAAAGGTTAAGCATGAATTAAATAGGATCATAGGACAAGATAAAAAAAAGGCCTTTCCTGAAACTTTAAGTGCTTTGCATTATTCAACTTGGTAATTCAAACCGTTCGTTTGTGTTAATTCACTTCAAGCTAAGAAAGAGGGCCAGATAAGTTCAGTTGGTGAAATTACTTCAGGTCAAATCCAAAACGATATCAGGGCCGAATTTTAACCCCGAGTTGAAAAAAGAAAAATCAAAATAAACCTCATTTATTCTTTCATTCGCGATCATGCAAGTATACCTATGTACATTTACAAAGCATTAAAAAAACCCCAGCATTGAATTGGGTGGTCTTGGTTTTTTAGTGAAAATTATTACAAAAAACATCAATTTCTACAAATTGTTTACCAAGTCTCTCTGGCAAATACACCAACTAGACGAGTATCACAGAGCTCAAATGATATTATGATAAGATAATCATTAAATTTATTGATCACTAATGAACTAAAAACCTCATCACTAAACTTATTGATCCAACTCATTCTCTGGTACATATTAATAACAACAGATACAGCAGTCAAGGCAGAAGTTTGATTGGAACATGAGAACAAGCATTTGACTTCAAGAGGTGAAATAACATTACGTAACCAAAACGTTTTCTGAGACGATGGGCAAACGGCGGAAGCTCATCTTTCCGGAGTGGTCTCGAGAAGGCGCACCGTTCGAGGCAATACGAACTCAGCAAACACGGGATAGCGAGACGATGGGTAGAAACCATCAATGTTATCGTTCACAACTACACATGAGGCTGGGACCAACGAGCGTCCTCTATAGAGGATCCAATCAACATGCAGGTCCTGGGTTTGTCGATCCCAGCAGAGGCAAAGAGCCCTAAAAATTAACTTCAACAACTCCATGGCACCTTGTTTATCACCTGGAAGACAACAAGGAAAAAAAAAAAAAAAAGATTGATATTATTTTGGGTAGAGTTCAAATGGTAGAAAAAAAAAATACTAAAGTGAATTGTGTCTGGATTTTGTAATTTTCTGTATTGACCTACTTTATAAGTGATGAAAATAATAAATTTGGCCTAATTTATTTGGCCATGTTTGAGTTCAAAAGGTGCTACGAGGCATGTAGCATGCATTTGTTACATTGTTAAAATTGAGGGCAGTATCTTTTTGAATAATATTTTTAATGAGAAACATTGAGTTTTTGTTACTTATGGATGTTTAAAAGGAGTGTATAAAAATTCTAAAATGGGATAATGGGCAAAAGATTATTAAAAGGATGATAGTGATAATAAATATAAATTTAAATCATAACTAAAATATCTTAGAAAAACAATCTAAAAAAACTAGATTTTTTATTTTTTATTTAATGATAAGAATTTAAAAAGATTATAATACTAAATTCTAGATTGAAAAAAAATATAATGAAAATACTTTTCTTAACAAACAAATAGATAAAATAAAAAAATAATAAATAAATAAAACTCTATAAAAATGTTATATATAAATTATTATAATTAATATAAGTAAAAATATTAAATAAGTAAAACAAAATCTTATATAAATTTATTAGATTAACTTGGTATTATCATCTTGATACAACTTGTCTTATATCACACACCAAAAAAATTCTATCCCCAAAATTATGCTCTAAATATATTATCATCAAACTCAAAATCAATCTCTTTAAATCCTTTATAATCAAAATAATAAGTGATTTGACTACAAAAAAGTTAAAGAGTTCACTTTTATATACATCCATTGCCTAACTCATAAAGTGGTCACACCACATGAAAAAATAATGCATCAAACTAAGTATATCTTTGTTTTTCAAGCCATCAAATGAAACCAATGATCTCAATATATCCTAATAAAAAGATATGCATTCTATAATAGAAATTAGATTAATTAGTTTATGTATACTAAAATAAAAAATACTTAAAAATTCACGCATAAATAAAGGAACTTTTACACTTAATTGTAAAGTTGAAATTGAGGATATGAAAATTTATGTAAATAACAAAAATTCAAATATTTTTTTCTTTGACAACTCACTTTGATCAAATTTAAAAAGAAAAAAACTCAAATAGATTAGGTTCAAAAGATTCAAGTTTAAAAGTTGGTTTAATCTCAAGTAAACTTTGATGGATTTGTTCAAAAATTTCTAGAGGTTCAAATCCATACGAAAAAAATTCATTAATTTTTCCTTCGGATGATATTACTGATGAACTATAAATATGATGGGTATAAAATAATATATTGACCATTTTGAGTAAAACGATAACTTAGTTAAGACTCAATTGTTTACCAAAACCAAGTATAATCAAATATAAAATCGATTCAAGTTTAAAAGATGGTTTAATCTTAAGTAAACTTTGGTGGATTTGTTTCAAAAAATTCTAAAGGTTCAAATCCATATGAAAAAAATTCATCAATTTTCCTTTTAGATGATATTACTGATGAACTACAAATATCATGGGTATAAAATAATATATTGACCATTTTGAGTAAAGCAATAACTTAGTTAAAACTCAATTGTTTACCAAAACCAAGTATAATAAATAATAAAATCACGATAATGCATATGTAACACCCAAAGAAGGTGTGGAGTGAATATTGAGTGATGTCCAAATTCATGAATCACTAGACAAAGAAGGAATCCTAAGCAAAGCTTTTAAAGATGCAAAGATAAATCATCTCACATCAATTATTGAAAATATCCTCGTCTTTTATATATAAGATATTACAGTCTTAAGATATTGACGTGTCTTTTGAAGAAAAACGTGTTTAGATCCTATGAGGTTTCATAATTAAGCAAGTTATAGTGGAAATAATAAAGGATGAGTGACCAAGGAGGAAAACCCTTTAAGAAAGACAAAATCCACTAGTGTGTAAATAAGATGACCCAAAGAGATAATACCTTATTATAATAAAAACAGAATATCACAATTTGGTATCAAAATTAAACTTTCTACCAGTTTGATGTCATTCAAGGACGAACCAAAAGCAAATTAATAAGCCTATAATACTTAAAAATGACAATGAGTGAATTTTGGGTGAAATCAAAAGACAAAATCACTAAATAAGAATCATTTTCTTTACAAGACTTTGAAGAGTATAATGATGAATTATTCTACATCAACTACTAAGAGGAAGATCTTAGATATCATATAAGATCATAGTCTTAACTTTAGATCTCATGAGAACTCTATAGATAAACATGTTATGGTTATAATATTAGTATGTGTGACTAAGGAAAAAAAAACCTTTAAAAAAGAACAAAATTCTCTTGGATCGAGATAGAGTGATATAAGGGATAATACTTTCACATAAAAAGACTAAGATGTCATGACATATTATTCACATCATATTAAACATTATCGTAATTGTTTTTATAGTGATATATTTAAGTTATTTTAACATAGGTATCATCATCTAAAGTAATCATAAGGTCCAAGGTATAGAATGAACTTAATATTTATAAATTTATCATATCTAAATAACAATAATTAATCATATATCCTCATAAATAAGAATTGTACAACTTAAAGAATTTTCAAATGGGCCACATAAAAAGGTTATAAACCATAATCACATGGATAAAAAAGGTAAAGTACATAATTCATAAATGAAATACGTGATTCCATGGTCACTTTATGAGTATAAATATAATGAAATCACATATAATTATGAAATATTTGTTTTAAAAGTGTAGAGTATATAATGCAAGGATTAACAATAAGAAATTTTTGTAGAATAATATTAAAATAGATATGGATTTAATAATCTAATTTAATAAACATAAAGATAAATCTAACTTTTACAAATAAACCTTATGTAGCAAAATAGGTGAAGCACAGGATGGTATAGCAAACCATAGTTGGCAGTGTGAGATATGGCTAAAAATCCAATTAAAATTTCTTAAAACATTAAGTTGTTCTCAAACTAAATCTAAAATAAGCTAAAAATTTGTTTTGTTCAAGAAATTAGAGTGTTGGTACAATTCGAACCAACTAATTTGGCTCTAAGTAACAACACACACAGGGGGCATGCCAACTTTGGTAGATATGGAGTTGATTCAGGTTGGACTAGTCAATCCATGTTAAGGTTAGCTTTTTCTCTTTTTCTCTTCACTTGAGTTGGATTGGGTGAGTAGTAAGGTGATTGGGTGAGTAGTAAGGTGGCTAAGCTAATTCGTAAACATGTGTAGATTAGAGAAAGGAGAATGTGTGCAAGATCAAGCTTGTGGCTTAGACTCACAAGATGTTGCAGTTGGGAGTGCAACTTTTGGAGGAATCTTTGTGGTAGGCATGTAGGATATGGAGTCAATTTGACCATTGGATGGGAGCTCTAACAGGGCAATCAAAGGTGGAGACAATGAAGCAATTTCAGGGCATTGAAGGCAAGGTCAACCGAGGGGAAAGCTTGTGGCTAACTTGTTGATGGCGACCAGGGCAATTGAAAATTGACTGTCGAGGATCAATGAACTGAATGTGGGGTGTGCACTAACAATCATCACAGTGATTAGGGCACTACGAAATTGTCTTTAATACCAAATTGACAAAAACAAAATGAAAATCTTATCGTGAGATCATAAGTCAGATAATAACGACAAAGATGATGGTGGTGGACATAAATCTGAATCATAACTTAAATATTTTCATATCACAACCTAAAGAAACTTGCACCATAATTAAAATATGTGCATACATGCATAATAAGAAATCACACTTTTGATAAATGACAATATTAAGCAAAAATTACTCTCCTCTTTTCATTTTATAACAACAATTTAAATAAATTAAGATACACAACACTAAACCTAAAAACAAGAAATAACAAAAATATCTTTCTCAATAAAAAATAAAAAAATAAAAATACAAAAAATTAAAAATGAAAAAAAATAAAGCCCTATAAAAAACTTATATATGACCTATTACAACTCAAATAAAACAAAATATTAAATAAATAAAAAAATTCTTGTGGTTGTCATTAGTCATAAGCTTTGTGGCTTCTTATATTTTTATTGATTCTATTTTCACTTTCATTTTCTATGTTGACCGCCATTGGTTTTCAAACAATGGTTTGGTTTATGGTATAACAATTTTAATCAAATACCTAGAAAATAAATAAAATGTAGTTACAAGAGATGTTTCTATGATTTAATTATCCTAGTCATTAACCACTCCTCGTTTCTGATCCACACATGCAATTATTGATTTTTAATTTGACATAACCAATAGGTCCGTCTTCTCATGAAATTCAATAAAAGAATTTGTTATGGTAACCTTGGCCATTGTTCCATCTCTCATTCAATTAGGCAAACTAGGTTCATCCAAGCCAATCTCTTTATTTGCTTGCAACTTGATGCCCAAATCACATCTTTGTTTTTTATCCTTCATAAAGAGAGATGGGTTGATGCAAATGGAGTCCCATTAGCATAATAGGATTTAACTTGGGCACTTTCTCCTTTGGGATTCATCCTGCAATCTCCTTTGTAATTGATATTCCTTGAGCCATGAGATTTCAGATGGAGAAGCGAGAAGAAATGAATAAAAAGAATACAACATTAAGGTATATCTTAAATTTCAGGTCTTAATTATATGCATAGAACAAACCACAAGTAAAGTAAATAACAAGTATTTATATAAATAAAGCAAATTAGATTGAGATAAACAAAAGCATTTATTTTAATACATATCCAGTTTCATATCTAAATCAGGCAAAACCATCATCCCATCTTTCTTGGCTTTTGATCTTTCAATTAATTTTTAATCCAATTTCATTGATAGCTTTGTCTGCCAATTCTCTTTAATTCAAATTGTATGATTTAGGAATCTTTGTCACTTCATTTGATCGAGGTAATCATGGCTCATTTAGACCAACAATTAAAAACTCGTGTGATCTAATGCTCAAATCACAAACCTAAACTAAGTTTACTTTTTTTTGAGAAGCCGCTTAAATGATATTTAGCAAATTATCAAAGAACAAGTATTTATATAAATAAAGCAAACTAGATTGAGACTAACAAAAGCATTTATTCTAATATATATAGATTTTTATATGCAAATCTTAATCAGGTGGACCCATCATCCCCTTCTTGGTTTTTGATCATTTAATTTTTAATCCAATTTCACTGACAACTTGATCTTTTGATTCTCTTTGATTCAAATCAAATGATTTAGGAATCTCTATTACTTACTCCATTTGATCAAGGTAATCATGGTTCATTCAACCTAACCATTAGAAACTCGTATGATCTAATACTTAAATCACAAGTCTAAACTACATTTACCTTTTTTATGAAAATTGGACGTCGACTAAATGATATTTAGCAAATTATCAAATGAAGAAGTCACAATCTTCATTGTGAATCTCCAAAAATCAACTAGAATGAATATTCCACCATCCCAGAAGAAAACCAAAAAACAACAATGTTGGGCTACAAAATTTGTGACGCTATTCTCTATACTATAGATACACCAGATCAAAACAATACCAAAAGAAGACAACGTCAAGAAAACACAAAAGACCTGGCTTTAGGGGGTAGATCATAGTGGAGGGCATAGAAGATTCAATCCTATGTCTGAGCCTCCAATATCTAAATTAGGTTTACAAATGCACTGCACTTCAATATAGCTGGCTTTGGTAGTTGATTTGTACTGCTCCCAATCCTAGAAGTAATCTACGATTTTCTTGTGAAAATCAATGTAAAATCTCAACATAGATTCCAAAAGAAATGACAAAAGGTTGAAAAATTAAAGAATGCAAAGTAAAAAGAAAGGAAAGAAAAAAGAATTAGCTATTCATTCATCACACACACGCAATCATAATGCACAATCCCAGCCCAAAAAGGAGTGCAAGTTTTGAATTATGATGCTCATTATAAGAAACAGCAGATAGATATCAGTGTTGCAGCTAACCTTTGAACCCATGGTAGGTGCGTATAAGAGATACATTTTTCCTGACTCGGGCACTTGGCCAAGCATCTCTCATATCTCCAACAGCTCCATGTTCTCTGTTGGGAAATAAATCAACAATCATAACTAATTTCTAAGCTTGAATGGAAGATGTTAGGCTGATGTCATAAAAAAACCGTATGCTTCCCTTTTTATTGGAAAGTTATCCAAAATAAAAATATGAAACCTTGGTGACATTAAGTTAAACAACAAACTTTTCTATGCATCAACATGAGATAGTTGCAGCTCTAACATGCTTGAACCGTAATGCTCATTTTCAGCTTTGCTTTCCAGTACCAAAGTATTTCACATATCCTGATTGTATAGAAAAACGTTTCACTGATGATACCCCCACATACAGCTATGCCCTTGAATCTATTAAGAATTGAACTCCCAATCTAAAACAAAATTCTTGTGTTAGGAATTAAAAATTAGGGCTGAGGGATTAATGATTAATGATTAGAATTTAAAGATTAGGGGTTAAGAATTAGCTATTAAGTAGTAGATATTAAGAATTAACCATTAGGGATTAGGAATTAGAGGTTAAGATTAAAAGTAAAACAATAAGACTGCCTTGAGATTAGTGGATTATCAACTTCTCTACCTCAAGATCTCCTTCCAATATCACTAATAACTTCATTAAAATTCATCTTTGCAACCACGTTTCTTGTTCATTTAAGTTGATTATATTTGATGCAAAACTTATCATGCTGTTTTAGTTACTAATGAGTAGAATACACAGATACAAAACTCTTGAATATCAAGTCATGATACAAAACCATTGGATAAGCTAAGAGGGATCCAATTATGGTAGGAGATCAAATTTTCATAAAAATGGATTCTACTTGAAGTCAAGGAAACAAGGTTTGAATCATCACTTGCGCCTATATCATTCTCCTATAACGGCATTTCTCACCTTAATGCAATTAGATTTTTTGCAAAGTTTTGAATCAAACTAGACTTTCTTCTTTAGCTTTTCAACACATCAAAAATCCCCAAATTCTGACATTGAAGTAAAAAAAAGTTATCTTCAAAGATGACCAGTGGTGATTATGGATCTGAGGCATGCAAACAACATGGATCAGATCCCCAACAGTTGGAATACATTCATGAAGTTAGCAAAAATCTTCAAGGTCTATTAAGGTCCAACCACCACTCCAAATGCTGGATGGGACTTGTGAAACATAGCACCAACGAGATGTTGAATCTTATTTGATTCCTCAATGTCTTTTTCACTGGACTAGATGCTAGAGATTGGTTTAAAGCCTTCAATTCTAGTCAAAGTAGTTCACATTGGAGTGGAATATCAATAAGCTAGTTCATCATGATAAAAATAATGATAAAAATGTGTGAAAAGTAGAAGAGAAAATCACAATCCCTTCATGGACTCCAAGTCTTATGAACTTAAAGGTCCCTTCTAAGATAAAAGATTCTGTACTAAACTCTTTAATCCTAAACCTTCAAGAAACTCCTTGCTTCAGTTGGCATCTTATTCTCTATTACAAAGTCAACATCAAGTACATAATGATGATAACAAAAAACTTCAGAGATAAATCCATATTTATTCCCATGATTTAATTAAAATTTCACCATTTTTAGCCATTTACATTATTTTACTAAATAAATGCATAACAGCACAATTATGCTTACAAGTAAATTTAGGTACATATACTATAACTAATTTTCTGCTCCAAAGTCTTCTAAAATACAACCACACAACATTGGCTTATCGATTATAATATACATAATTACTAGTTTCAAAAAGATCTCATTTGCCAATATATGCCTAAAGATCTGACCTATGTAAACCTTTATACTACTCAACATCATCCAATCTCATCTGAAAAGTGATGCATATTTATCCAAACCCAGAGATCTCTAAATAAAAAGCTGCAACTTAAATACATAGTCATATCGAACAGAGCATAGATTAGACAAAGAACAATAGAAGACCCAGGTGAAAAATAGGCATATCTACAAATAGTTATCATCACCAAAATATTCAAGATACTTGTAAACATTGGCATACTCCATATGAAAGTAAAAAACTGAGGAATCCTCATTAAGAAAACATTACGTGAGAAAAGGATGAATTTGATCCAAACTTACATAGAACTAAGCCACATAATAAATCAATTAATAGGCCCCTTATGTCTAGACTAATAAAAGATTAGACACAATTATCAAGTTTCACACACATGTGTATCAAGTTTTAAAAGCATCTGAAATAGGTCCTTTATATGAATCACATTTAAAGCTTTAAGAACTTGATGGTAAAATTGTAAAATAGGCCAAACAACTACAAAAGAAAAAAACTGAAGGGATATTGATCTAATGTACTTGTGCATGACAATAGACATTCTATAGTGACACAATCAAGCAAGAGATTGGCCCAAATCTTGATATCTTCACTTTAATCTAGCTTTGATCTATTGGAACAAATTAGGAGCATATTAATATTTGATTAGTGTTTTAGCCATGATATTTTGATTAGTACTTAACAAGTACTAATAAAAAGAATCTTAACTAAACATTTTCTTCTTTTTGAATGCCAAGAGAGGAATCTTAGTAAGAGACAAAAGGCCCAAGGGGGCATTATATTCATTGACTCATATCCATCTATCAACATCTTGTGTCATCTACCAAATGAATCAAATAATTATAAATGTAATTCTAAGATCTACATAGTGCTCTCTAGTAGGTTTCCATAATACAATAGAGTAGCTTAACAATCAAAATCTAAAAGAGAAGCATAACCTTCAGGAATTGCTTAATAATTCAAAATTACGCTTAGTAACTATACAAGAAGCATCAAAATTTCATTAAAGGCTGTTATAAGGTTGAAAAACAAATTACTAAAAGTTATTCTAAAAACTAAGTACCCTGAAAAGTGTCAAAGGAGTATTTATCTCTAATTAGTGGAAAAGAACACATCTATCGATGGCATCACAAATGCTTGTTAATAATTAAGAAAAAAGAAGTTTTACCTCTAATAACCATGCTATTTTACAGCTTTGCCAACAAATAAGCTTCCTTTTTAGGTTTTACCAAGAAAAAGTATTTTTCATCTAATATAGAGGCATCAATGAATGAATGGAGACAACTTATGGCAATATTTTAAGTTTCTTTAGAATTTCTTTCTATCTATTTTCTAAAGTTCACTATCTTCTAGATAGGTGATTTAGATTTTTTCCTAGTTAATCTGATACATTTACCATATCCTAAATAGGTTAGAACTAAAAGGAATGCAAAAAAACTAAATAAATACATTAAAAAATATTATACTTCATCAAGCAAATGAAAATTCACCTCAATAACATAAAGGAATTCTACATTTCAGTTCTAAGCAGAAATCATGGACAAAACTCTAAAATATGCCAATAATTGTTCTTTTTTAACAACCAAGTCTTACCGAGATCTCCCAAGAAGAAAACGACCCGTGGTAGATTCCTTTTGTGTGTTGAATCCTCCACAATATACAACTGGCAAGTTAGGAGGCAAAGATGCAATGTGCTGCCATGTGAGAAAAGCACTACGTCTACGTGCTCGAGCGCTTAATTCATCAAGATAGGTATTAACAATCTGGAAGGTGAATGCTGATGGTTCTGTTCTCTTTAGTTGAAATGTGTAGATATTATGTCAAAGAAAAAAAATTAAAGGTTCTAAAAACCTAAATGATATATATATATATATATATATATATATATATATATATATATATATATATATATATATATATATATATACAAGTTCCTAAAGGTAAATGATATGTGCAGAGAGTGTCTAGAAGGATATTGCCCATGTAGCAATAGAAGGCACGGTTGATCCCCAGGACATGCTTCCTGGAACAGATGGTGATTCTGATAACCAAAACGTACCACCTTCAAGAAGTTCAACCTTCACCAAAGCCAAGAAGAATATAGCTTTATCATGGTTAAAATTTATTTTGCCAAAGATACTAAAAAACTAGTTCTTAATGATTGAAAATTTGCATTAATTAAGAGTGAGCACCTTCTCCTTGTCATAGAAGATGGTGCAATGTTCATCCAAAATGTCCTCTGGTCCGAGTCGAGAAATTCCGAATTGTGCATAACCTGAAAAATATGAAAAAAATGATGAATTTTTATACTTTAAATCAACATACAAAGATAACTACTTGTCAAGTCAAACAATCTAACATTAAACCTTTCCCTAGTTGTCAAGCACAACAAATGTTAATAGCTTCCAAATATTTGTTCTTTTGCATCTATCTATGCATAGATCAAGGAAGGAAAAGGAAATATTAAGTTATGATCATCCATAATTGATGCCACAAAATTATGGATAAATGAAGTTCTTCATACAATGGACATCTAAACTAAGACTACTGCTTAAATAAGAAAGAAAAGGGTAGGATCAAAATTCTCACTTGTAATTGCAATGTCAATCCCACTTCAATCAAACATAAAGAAAATATTCAATATTTTTCTTATTTGAAATGAATCAATAGAAACAACATTCTTTAGGTAACTCCGGCTGTCCACAACACAAGGTACACAACACATTCCATGTTAATGCAATTAAAAATGACATGGGTGACCAATATGAAAATTTAGCTCTAAATTTCCTAGAGGTTCTAATACAATGACCATAGACATAGTGCAATCAGGCCTGCACATATAAATTAAGCAGAAGAACATGCTGCAATAGTAATGGAAATATTTAATAAATAGTATGTCATGTTCTCTGATTTTAGGAAAATTAAGAAGACATTATCGGCAGTGCCTATTTAGTCGAACCCACATTCTCAGCATGTCCACATTTAAAAAAAGCTAAAAGCTGTTTCAACAAACAACTAAAGAAAAAGTATTCGATCACAAGCCATAAAGCATTCTAATCATTAAGCTGAATGAATAAACATGCCATGAGTGCTAACAGCATAGACGATTGATATTCCTACTATAATTACATTTTTGTTTGAAATTATGTGATCTAGAATACATATTATTTCAATCAATGTAATATATAATCTATCATTTGCATCATTCAATAAAATACTAGCTTACACGTAGATGGTTAAGAATATTGCAGGCTTTTATTTCTGTATCAAATAGCCAAGATAGCTAACATGAAGATGATGGAAACACAAACGTCTTATTAGAAATTGTTATCATTAAATGACAATAAACAAGTAACTTACTTCAGCTGATAACTTAAGCACAACATTGCAAGATTTCAAGTAAACTACCCAACCCCCATAAGTATTGATCGACATTTTTTATGATTATACGCTTCATCTTAATGATCAAACGTTTCATATTTATCTAGAACGGCCTTTTCATGCCCCCATCAACATTTGATGAAAAAAACAAGGAATCACCTGGTAAGCACTGCTGCAGGTACTCCAACTGCCACTTGACACCTACATCACCAAATAGAAACCAAAACGAATCAAAATCAAAACGCAAACGCCCCAAAGCAAGCAGAATCAAACAAACATTCCAAAAGCACTTCAACCAAAAAGCAACAAAACGCTAATCAAATCGAACAAAGTTTCCAGTCTAAACCTTGCTGTGTGCACAGGATGATAGGGGAGTAGCTTGTGATGACGCTGATGCAGATTTCCCTCCTCTTTACCCACGCGTTGGGGCTGTCCACCGACAGATCCCCCTCGTGGAGATTAAGAGTCATCACAGTGATCGATACGCTCATCTTTCTAAATCCTCTCCTCCTAAGTATTGATTACGAATTCGGAAGGGAGAAGCAACGATTCAACTTCGTTTACATCATCTGCCACGGAAGATCACACCTCGAAGGAGAGATTACCCACAAGCTGAGATATCAAGAAAATGAATCGAAATGGGTTTACTTACCGAAGAAGAATGTATCCGGGGTTCAACGCCGGCGCATGACCATGAAATTTTGTGCGGATGGTGCGTACAAATTTCACATGCGATAAATAACATTTACCCCACAATAAATCTACAACTTATCCAAGAACCATTCGACAAATTCTGTTTAATACGTCAAGAAAATGCCACGCGGCAACAGGCTACTTGGTTGGATCAAAGAATGGATTTTTCGTTATTGTACCCGAATTTATTTAAGCGTCACCAGCCAAACGGTCCATCAAAATAGTTAATTTGAAATTAAATAAAGTAGAATTTTCAAACAAATTTGAAATTTTGTTTTGTGTAGAAATCAATTTCAAGATATAAAATTCTCAATATCCTATTTTGATCAGTTGAACTTCTATACTATTAAATTTTGGCATAATGATACAACAAAAATGATCAAATAAACAACAGAAAATAGCAACTTTTATTAACACTGTTCACTAAATTTTATGTTAATTATATAAAAACAAGGATTTCATCAAGAATCTTCTTAAAAGATATTCTAGAATTTATAAAATATGTTAATATAAAATATCATAATCTAAAAAGGAGCAAAATCTATAAAGAATCATTGAATTATAAATCTAATTTGCACTATAATTGCTCTTGTGATCTGGACTACTTTGTTGGTCTTTCATAATGATCTTAAGCAATCTAGTAACTACTATTTGATAGTTTTTTTTATGGGTAAATTAGCTACAAGATCACACCTAGTTCAAAGATGTATTTGATGACTATTGGCACTCCTACAAATGTCCCATGACACAAGTTGTGATTCAATCTAAAAATTCAAGTTATCACAAAATGTCAACATGAAAAATCTAAGATAAAATAAAGCAAAACCACATTTTGTAATTGCAAGTAAATACACATAAACAATATAACAATTGATAGTACAATAACCTAAAGTTTTGTCTTGTATAATATATTATAAAAATTACCATTATGCTAAGGTGTATATAAATATGAGTATTATAATAATATAATCTTAGTATTTTAAATTTTTGTGCAAGAGTGATTAATAATTAAACATCTTAAAAATTTTGTCAAATTTCAATAGTATGCAAAAATTTTGTTTAAAATAAAAGACATTGATCATTTTGATAATTATGAGAAGGAGAATGATAAGATAAAAAAAACCTTGAGTGTTTGGAGAAAAGGAGGACAAAGTTGGGAAAAATATTTAATGCTATTTTGGATCATTAACTTCTAGAAAAACATTAAGAGTCTTTACCTCTAAACTAAACATTTGCTAATAAATAGATTGAAGTATTGGGCTATTAGTTTGCTTAAAGTTGTTTTATTTTCTCTTCATAAAGAAAATAAGCATTTTAGATTAAACAAGAAGGAGAATCTATGTTTCAACCTTATAGGATTCAAAGCTAAGATTTGAAGTGCATGGTTTATGCTATTTTATCATTGTGGCATATATTTTTCAACTAAATAATAAGGTGACATAATAAATTAATTTTATTATTTTTTAGAAAATATTATGTTGTTGATTTCTACAAGTTTGAAATTGTTATTATATGTCACCTCTTCACTACATAAATAAAGTGCATTATGATTAGATGAAATATTATTATCTAGATTTGAATAGAAATAATGTAAAAGCCATCAATCTTTATATATTCATTAGTAACATTTGTGCATTGGGTAGCATGGGTAGCAACCTTTTTAGCATCAAATAATATGAAGTGAAATTCATGTTATGTGTTGACTACAGTTAATATTTCTAATTTGATATTACTCTTAATGACCATTTATTTATTGGTGATTTTAGTTTTATATAATGTAAAAAATTGCATCAAGGTAGAGTCTTATGTATTTTGCATTAAAAAGATTTTTATAAAGTAAAAGATTTTAGTTAATTTAGGAATCCTATTTTAGTTTAAGAATAGTAAATAGTTTCTCAATTAATTTCATCCATAAGATAAATGTCATGATTTTACATAATAGTAATATTGTTGATTCTAAAATACCTTTTGTGACATTTAGGATTTAAAATAATTTGGGTTATTGTTTTATTGTCATACATCACCTAAAGAATATGTGTCTTCAATTTTAATATTATATGACTATTTTATCATAATTGATAAATATTATTAAAGTAAATGTTAAAGGTTAAAAAGTTGTATGAGTGAAGACACTAGTATAACATCCCTATCACATACATGTATTAAGTTATAAGTAATATTTTATAATAAATTGTGATAGATTTTGACATATGAAATCTTTGAATTAGGAAAAGAAGAATGGAAATAGAGATAGAAAATAGCAAGGAAACAAAGTAGTGGCAATTCAAAACAAATTTGTGGGAAAAAGATAGTAGCAAAGAAAGTGAATGCAACAATTTGGTAGTGAAGTATTCTCTTGATAAGGTTTTTATTAGTAAGAGTGAAAGTTTACGTAAAATAGGTAGTGGTAAAAAAATAAATGGACCTTATGGTCATATAATTAGGAAGGTTTTACCTAAATGTAAGGTTTGTGGTAAGTAGTGTTAGGAAACCAAATGACTAAATAATGATAGTTAGATGAGATATTTTGTGTACGGAAAGCTTATGCATTCAACAATAGTAAGTTCATAGGTGGGAACTAGAGTTGGAATAACATCTGTGTTGCATGATAAAAGAAGCAAAGTGATGGGTACAGGTATAGGTATAATTTCTTCTATAGATTCAATTTTTTCCAACATAGAATAGCCTAAAGAGACCAAAGTTATTGATATTGTAATATATATGTATGTCATATTTTCAATATTTTGTAATTATGCTATGTTATGATATTTTATAATGAACATGTTAATATTGTTTTTCTTGTAATTTTGTGATTGAAACTTGGTTTTACATATATATCAAAATTAAATTAAGATTTTTCATGGTGGTAATAGTTGAATATATATATATATATATATATATATATATATATATATATATATATATATATATATATATATATATATATATATATATATATATATATATATATATATATATATATATATATTGTGATAAATAACATATGTTTCTTTATTGATAAAAAAGTGTATTAATAAGAGAAATCACAAAAAATGACAAGTTATGACTACAAAGTATGTTGTGATGACTAAGTTTTTCTTATGAGATATGTCAATATTAGGACATGAAAGTATTATATATTAGTTTTACAAGTTTTAGGAAATAGTTAGTAATTCATGCATGAGGTGAAAAAAAATACAAAATAAAAATATAACTGATGGCTAGTGAATGTTAATAATGGAAAATGTTTTTATAGAGAAAAAGTATTGATTTATGAAAAGGAGAATTGATGCAAAGATAAAGATAAAATTTAATTACCAATATGAGATATTTATAAGTTAACATAAGAACATATGAATAAGATTTATTGAGGCTAACTAAAATTTGATGAACCTTATAAGAATAGTGTTCAAATGATAATTTGAAGTATATAATTACAAAAGATAGAAATTTCATAAGGAATTATGAAGAATGAAATTTTAAATGATTAAGGAAAAATGTTTAGAAATTGGGCATAATTTAATGAATGCATAGGATAACATATTTTGAATACATAGGAAATCATAAGGTAGTGAAAAAGTGGGTGCTTTTGTTGAGATCACAAAGATATATTTAAAAATGTTTCAGATAATTATTTGTTATAATAGTAAATGTAATCACTCTAGCCATGATTGCGATGTTGCTTGATATATGAATGTAATAAAAATGTGATGATATATTATTGATGGGAAGAAGTACTAGGAATAAATTAGGGAATTATTAAGTTAGTTTAATAGTGATTGAAATTTATATTAAGAAAATGCTTTAAAACAATGGTTCTTATGATTTTGGAAAAAAAAGATATAAAAGAATTTAGAGAGAAAGAGATATCATCTCATATGTGTTTGATAAGAAAAAATAAAAAAAAATTATTATATAGTAATTAAAATAAATAATAATTATAGAATGAGAGAATTTTGACTGATTTTGTTTATAATACAATTGAGATGAGCAATTTTAATTAAAGATGATTAAAAAAAGCTGTGTTTTGAAAGTTGTGTTTGTATATTACATTTGCTTGATGAACATACTCAAGCATATTGTAATTTTTTATAATTCAGATTTTAGAATTGAAATTACAAAAAAGTATATATTAAAATTAAAATTGATGTTACTAGTTTTTTTTTAATTAATATAACTTCAATTATGTAAGAAATTTTAAGAAATAATAAAAAAGTAAGGAGATTTGATTAATGTAATAAAAGAAATATATATGATAGATAAGATAAGGATGTGATCAAAGAAATAATAAAAGAGTTTGATTTATAAATGACAAAGGTTGTCCAATCAAATCAATAATGTGGATAGCTAAAACAATTATTTATATTATTATATGGAAATGGTGCACAAAGGTTCCTTAGTGTGTTGGTGAGGTTTTGGATAATTGGATATATGTGATGTTATATAAGATGAACGTGATTTTTTGAGATTTTATAGTTGTATTCTGTGATGCCTTCTATATCTATTTTGAGATGTTTCTTTGGGTGTATCAATGATGTGGTTTTTTTTATTGTGGTTTAGAATAATGAGATTCGTTGGATATGAATATTATATTTGCATAGTTAACTAATTATGGTGATATGTCATTATTTTATAGACATTTTTATGATGGATATCATCCATTTTATTTTTGAAATTTTAGAATCTTTCAAGTTAAGTTATAAAGATAAATGATTTTGAAAATTATTTAGAGTTGATCATAATTGTTATGTGCTTCTTATAAGCTTACATTTAATAAATGACTGTTGGAGCTATATGGTTATAAACTTTGTTATAAGATTGTTTGAAATTCTTACACTCCCTAATAGATCGAGGATAGTGATTGATGACCTAGACATATCTAATTAAATATGGCAATCAAAATATTATTTGTAGTAAAAAGGATTGGCAAAGCTATATATATTGAAATATAGAATAGTGTATTAAAAAGTTTAAAATAAAATGAGAATATTATAAAAAGAATTGATAGATTTTAGCTTTGTAAATAAATTTACAAAAGGAGTGGATAGTATAAAAAATCTTAAGAACTTTGATTAAGAGAAAAGATAGTTTAATGATAAGAAAATGACTTAAAATGAGTAAATAAATGTGTTTTTATTAAGTCCTTTGAAAAGGATTAAGTATAAGAATGTGAGATTATTAATATTTAGACTTTATGAGAGATTATGTGAATCATTAAAGGTGTAAGCTAACTAGTTCATAAATTAATTTTATCATTATGATTTTATATTGAGAAAGAATATACACTACTTCATATCATATTCTTGGATATTTTATCAAAAAGATTATATTTAATTAGATATTATAGTTGTTGAGTGTTTGAATGTTCTCCCTACTAAGAGTAAATTAAGAGAAAAGCTGTCTAAGAAATAGAATTACATATGATGGATAAATATTTAGAGCTTTTTTTATTTTTGAAATAAAAGTTTTATAAGATATGAAGAATATAACATCCTAGAATTGTCATATATAATATATTCCAAACATTGAGATTAGTCTAAGTCAAATATAAATATAAGTATAGTAATAAAATAAATTTAGTATTTTAAATTTTATATGAGATTGATTAAATATTAATAGTTAGACGCCTTAAAAAATATTCTAGAAAGAATTATTTAAAGGAAATCTAGTTGTGTTTTGCTTTAAATTTTTTGAGGTCTATTTATTTTATTATGAATTGGTATTCGATGTCATCCCTAATTACATAAATAAAGTGCATTATGATTATATGAAACATTATTATTTAGATTTTAATAGAAATAATCTAGAAGCCACTAATATATATATATATATATATTGAGTTCATTATTAAGGTTTATGTAGTGGTTAACAACCTTTTTAGTATCAAATAATATGAGGTGAAATTCATGATTATATTAACTATAATTAATCTTTTTAATTTTATATTACTCATAAATTTCATCTATTTATTGATGAGTTTAGTTGTATATAATGTAAGAATTGTACCAAAGTAGAGTTTGATGTATTTTGCATTGAAAAAGGTTTTGGTAAAGAAAAAGATTTTAGTTAGTTTTGGAATCTTATTTTAGTTTAAGAATATTGGATAGGTGCTTAATTGATTTCACCCATGAGACTTCCTTGCAAAAAATATCTTTTATTCAATATAAAACGTGTAAGGTGAAAAAAGTCAGTGTTAGGTTAATGTTTTCTAAGATATTGTTCATAAGTTAAATATAATAATTGAGTGAGTAAAATATAGTAAAATGGATAAAATTTATGATTAATGTGTATATAATAGTATTTATAAGAAATATGAGGAAAAAAATTATTAAAAATAATTTTACATCAAAATTAAATAAGTGAATCTAGTAAAAATGATATAAGCATGGTACTAAATTACTTATTGACAAATTGCATAGTTGATGTTTTATCAATTTGATTTTCATAGTTACTTTTCTTTATTATTTCATATGAGTATTTTAAGAATTATAATATTCTATGAGCATGGTTTATATGTGAATATGGAATAAAATAATGGTTTTAGAATATGAAATAAATAATAGAGAGATGTGGAAACATAATATCACTTTGGTTTATTGTATAAATTATGAAATAAGTTTATAACTTATCAAATAGAATAATAAATAGAATTGAGATTCTTTGAGACATTATCCTCAGCTCATATTAGAGAATCACTAGTACTTTTGCATAGGATTGCTATGTATATAGTTCAAGGATCATATCATAATTGAATATTAGTACTATGTTTATAATATAATTTCATGATGTAATCACTAGTATTTTGTGCATTTAGTTAGGTATAGGTCCGAGATATATTAAGCTTATTACAAGGTGAATCTCATAAGATAGGAGATGAATTATGTGTTTAACAAGAAAGTTGAACCACTTAAAGGCCTTAAAACAATTAGTTGTTATAAGTGTGAATGTTGCAATTGTTCAACTAATTGATCTTTTGAAAACCTTAGATTTTTAAGAAGGTTATTCTTGAATAAATAACAAATAAAATAAAATAAGAATAAGTAAAGAAAGCAAAGAAAGATTTCTAAAGTTTAGTTATAAATAAAGGCCTAAATCACTTTTAGTCTTGGATTAAGTTTATATAATAAATCAAAAAATCTTTAACCATGTTATGGGTAGGTTACTAACCCTTACAACAACTTGATAAAAAAAATAACTCACACAAACTTACAACAACTAGCCAACATAAAGTAACAAATTAAAAGAATTATAATAACTAAGAGAAAAGTAAATAAAGGATACAAAAAACATACACTTAGTCTTTAATATGATGTTATAAATGCATATTAAAATAAGATGAAATAATCTCAGCCAAAGAATGTTGTAATTAGCATAAATAATGCTTCCAATTGAAGATAAGAGGAGCAAGTTTAAGCCATAAGATAAGTTTGCAATTGAATCATTAGCTTTTTCTTCTTTGGATACTTACATATTTATATCTTTGATCAACTTATCCATGATTATATTAAGTGTAACAAGTATTTGCTTTCTTAAAGTGATGAAATTAGTCATTGTCAATTTCAATGATTATTAATACAACCAAGATCAATATAGAGTACTAAGGAGATAACTACCTAAAACTAATTACCCAATGAAAATTTATGCAACTTTTTTATTTTTTACATCTTTAAAATGTATCATATGAGTATGACCAAGAACATCATGGTATACAAGATGATTTTTGATTCACAAGTTGTAAATACTCCATACAAGATGATTACAGAGATCATTTGAGTATGATATAGTTATACTCATTAGTTAACTTGACTATTCATGAGATCATATATGTTTAATGAGTAGAACATGAGTGTATAATAAAGTGATTGTTCATAATTTATTTACTTAAAATTATCACATAAGTATGACTAAGTACATTGCTCTATATGATTGTTACTCAACATATTATTAGAGATTTTATAAACATCATACAAAATGATCATGAAGGTCATGCGAGCATGATATAGTTATATTAGTAAGCTTTCTTAGAGATTTAGCGATCATACATATCTAATAAAAGGATTGTATATGTACAATAGCTTTTGTGTTGCTCTCAAATTTTTCTTATATAATATAGAATTATATCAATATAAAGATATGAACGTCAAGATTTAACTTGTTATATATTCTTTGTACAAGTATGATATGTTTATCATATAAATATAAAGATGTAATAGTTGTGTTAATTAGTTCATTATAATAAGTCATACCTATATGAAGTAGAGTTCATACCTATATGATCCAAGTATAGCTTATTCATAACTTAAGTTTTAAGAGAAAATAACTATCATAAATTTACAAAAAGGGCTTTACATATGTATGATACATGAAAAATCTTAGAGCTTACAAGATAGGATGAACTTGCTAGATTCCTTGTATGATCGAGTTCATACTTCTTAGTTTTAACTTAAATGGCCATTGTATTAATATAATAAAACCATTGAATATATACAATATAGACCATTCTAAGTTATAATAGGATGCATGACTAAAAAAGGAGTCATACAAGTAAGATAAGTATTATTATATTAAATGATCATATAACAAATAAGATGATAAGCATAGTATTAATTGATTTGCTTTAATTACTTAGTTTTTTTAGTTTAGCATATTTTATAATAATATTAATTAAGATTTATGTGCCCAATTCTAACATCGTCAATTTTGTGGAAACAAAATTTATTTGAGTTAATTATATTTAAAATAATTTTATAAAATCTTTCTAAAAAATTTTAAGGTTATTTTTATGTTTTTTAATATATCATATAGTATTATCAAATGAATTATATAGTATGATAGAATGGGTAATTAAGTAAAATCCTAAAGAATATTGTATAATACGATTTGAAACATTGTACAGGTAAGATCAAGTGCTTTACAATGCATTACCAGAATGGGTTGGATGAGTCAGATAGTTAAAGAAGAGAAAATTCAAGTCATATAGCATGATCAAGTGGATCATATAAGTACAATAAGATTAAGAAGCATGGTATAAGGATATCTTTAGTTACAATTTAATAAGAATATGAACTAAAAGTAATGTACAAGTATTATTAAGGTATTATACAAGTACAATTAGTATAATTAATAATAAATGAAGCTACATATCAGTATCGTATTATATGAATTGAAGGAATAATACAAGTATAATGCTAAATAATAAAAATATTTTAAAATCAAAATGGCAAAACAACATAATAAATTATTAAGAGGAGAGTACAACCAATAGAAAACCATAAAAATTAAGTGAGAAAGAATATGAAGAAGCACTCAATTAAAAGAAAATGGTTGTTAGAATTGGATGAAATGTTGAAATCACAAATAGATGTCAGCTATGTATGAAAAGTGTTGAAGTTGAACTTGGGGAAAAATTTTAGGGAAAAAATCTTAATGGTAGATTTGGACAAGAGTGTTGGAGTGAAGAAAAAAGAGAAAAGAAGAATTTCTACGAGTTTAGAGAGAATCTAAGAAGAGTTGAGCTTGTAGCAAGGCAAACCCAAGAAGATCTAACCATAAATTCTTTAACAATTAATGAATTGGCTCATAAATCTAAGCTTTATTGAGACCATTATATATTAATTAAAATGTAAGAAATCTTGTGCTATATATATATATATATATATATATATATATATATATATGATTTAATGCATTATGTATCATAGGCTAGAAGCCTTAAAGAACATAAGAAATGACAAATTAAGGATGTTATGAAAGTAATTTGTGCCTAAGTGCATGATGTTTGAAAAAATTATCTTTTTAATTACAATGATTCGATAACATATTTGTTAATCACATGTTGCTTGAGCATATTATACTTGAGTTAAATTATTTGCATGTTTCATTTATAGTCAAGCTAAATTAATAATGTTCACAAAAAAGAGAATGATATAAATGTTATTTATGGTAATAATTTTAAGAGAAAAGATAAGAATATTAAAAAAAGAAAAAAGGTTCTAGTGAAAAGAAGATAATGTCCAAAAATGAATGGAAGAATGGTTGTCTAAAAAGATAATAATAGTTCTAAGATGAGCTAAAGTGTTATTCATTCATGCTATTTATGTTAGAATGACATGTTCCTAAAAATGTCCAATCATTCAAAAAATGGTCTTACCATAAACAAATCCTTAAGAAGATGAAAAGATAAAAGAAGTAAGCAAATATTTCAAAATGATTACAATATTAAAAGTTAAAAACTTTTACAATGAAAATTTGCTTCACATTTTACTATTCATTCACATGCTTTCTCTTTTTCTTTCATTCTCTCACTCTCTCTCTCTCTCTCTCTCTCTCTCTCTCTCTCTCTCTCTCTTTATATATATATATATATATATTACTTGTAATTGACCAATACATGTGGTTATCTAATATTACTTTTTTTACATATATGTGCATGCTTTTATATTGAGCAATTGATGGTTGACTCAATCTATTTTTGATTTAATATTTTTAGGTCAAAATAAGGCATACCAAGGAACTACAAGGGAGCAATAAGGACCAACTTATAATTACTTAGCTTAGATGATGCTTATTTTCTCTTTGGATATAAGGTTTATAGCTTTTATGTAATTAAGGAAATGATGTATAAGAAGTTTAATCATGATATTAATTTGGAATTTGGTTTATTAAAGTTGAAAGACAATTATGTTCTTAAATGTTTTAGTTGTTTAAATTTTAGATGATTTTCTTATTGGAAAAGTAATTCAATGTCAAGTAGTCTTAAAATCAATGTTTTATTTCACTTTTCCAATCTTTTAATAGGAGTGTTATTTAAAAGGAGTTCTAAAATGAGCTTTCATTACTTGATTTATACATAAAAGAAAGAAAAACATTTCATTTTTTTCAAAATATTAAAAGCAAATTAAATAAATTAGACAATGTGGCACCGACCAGGAAAGGGTGAGTTAGAGTTTGTCATAATCATAATAATTATAACTCATGATAAGTTAATCTAGTAAGCAAGTATGAATGAATGAAGAGATCTGAATGCAATATTAAGTGACATAATACAAAGAGAAAAATCTGACATTTTATAATAGTTAATGTAATAAATGAGAACCTCCAAATAATATAGTCATGCTATAAAGAGTTTTTTCATATATTTCTCAGATCAACAAGTTGAGCCAAGTCTTTGAGCAAAGACACCAACACTCATTAACTTGTTTTTATATATGGATTATCCCATGAGACAAATGATCAAGTTCTCTAATAAACTGATGTGTTTAATCTTAATATATATAATCTAAAATATTAAAGAAAAAATATTAGTAAAATAATACAAAAATTTTATTGTCATAAAAAATTGATGTAAATATTAAGGGTTAATAATCTTCCTCTTTTTTATGATAAGAAAACCATTATGAAATAATTCAAATCAAAATGTATTAAATCATGCAAAAAATACAGACTAACTTATATTGTATTATATGATGAAGGGATATCATACTATACAATAGTTTTAATTAACTTGTTTACTCTTTTACTTAAGTTATAATATTATATAATGGATTTATGCTGTATTGTTCAATCTTTCAATTACCTTAGTTTTTTTGTAGCACTCTAGTTCATACTATGTAATACCATACTATTGTACTGTACGATAGGTTTTGCTCTAGTTCTTAGCCTCTGTTTTATGTTTGTCGTAGCACTATACGATATTTGAAATCATATTGTACAATTAGCTTTCAAAAATTAGATAGTTTTGTACATTGATCTTAGGTTCTTTATAGTACATTTAACACATTAAACAAGCATCAAATAAGGTCAAATTAAAGTCCAATAGGTGTATTTTTTGTCCAAAATGTCTACTTATGATCACCACTTAAGTTTTGCATGTTTTTTTACATTTCACATCCTAGTTTGTGGGTGAATGATATGTCTTCCTAGACCTTTCCAACTTGTTTTGCACCCACCCTAAGTTTCTATTCTCATTCTCATCTTAGGTTAGAAATATGTTTAGAATGTCCTCCTTTCACATCCTAGTTTGTTTGTTTCCAATGGTTCTCTATCCTAGAATTTCAACTACTCTCAGACCAATCATGTAGTGATCATGACTTGATTTTTCCAAATTATGATTATGGAATATCTAATTCTTTATATTTCTTTCTTTTATTTTGAAACTTGAAATGTTTTTTAAAAGAAAACACATGGTAGAAAACATTTTATAAAACTCATTATTTTCATAAAATCTTCTAAAACATTATGGAAGTAGATTTTTTTATGAAAAAACAAAATAAGTTATTATAAGGAAATCACTTTTAGAGAACTTTTAAGATGAAAATTTTCACTTTTTTTATAAAGAGAACATTTCAACATTTAAATAAAAAAACTTTGAAATTATCTATTGATTCATATATTGCTCAAGTCACATAAAGTAACAAAATGATAAGAGATCTATTGCATATCCATCACATAAAAAACATTATCACAATTACTATAACTAGATGAAAAAGTAAAGAGTCCTCTTGCAAAAGCCAATATGACACAACTCTTATTACTCTCTTGTAGTCACATGTTATGTCTCATTTTGACATAAAAATTTTAGGACAAAAATAATTTGAGTTAATAAATTCTAGCTTTGTACAAAAACATGTACATATATGTAAAAAAGACAATATTTGGGTATCGATAAATAAGCATCAATTTTAAGCAAAATAATATAAAAAAGCATGTGAATAAGCAATAGAGTAGAAATGTAAATTTTAATGTAAAGGGTTCAAAACTCTTGTCTTTTATTTTTTTTTTCAAAATTTTTCTTATTTTTTTATCTCATAATCTTCTTTAAGAAATGATTTAGGGTAAGGAGAGCATGTTTAGGAACATATCACTACATAAAAATTAACCAATGGAGAACTCTTTAATTTTGTCATATTCAATGCTTATTTTGTATAAAAGTCTCTCATTTTGACATGAAAATATTTTTTCATATCATTTAGACACTTTGTTACATTGTTCTCTCAAGTGAACAATACAAGTTTTTGTATGCTATTGATTTATTTAAGTGTTAAAATATTTGTATATATATTGTACAAATTCTTTGTTTAGATGGACCTCCATATAACTACAACAAAAAGGATGTGTTGTTTAGGTTAACCCCACCTATTTTTGATGAAAAGAAAGTGGTTATAATTTAGCTTTACCTCACTTGGAAGAAATAACAAGGGAGTAGATTTAGTAAAAGCATAGTCATTTGACCTAAGGTGGATGTAGATTCAAGTTTTGATTAAACTACCTAAAAATCTTATGTTCAACTTTTCTCTATTGATTGATATTTCTTAGCTCCTTTTCACATAAAAGATTTAAAAAACTAATCCACTTTTTATTAAAAGGTCATAATTCATCTCCTTTTTTGTGATGCTCAGCACATTCCAACAACTTGTATCAGAATAAATTGTATTAAGGAAAGTAACTCTTAAGAGAAGATCATTGATTTTGTTATTAGTTTTGGTGTAAATTATAGATTTTTTTGTGCAAAACTATCAAATTCCCTCCATTGTTTGTTGAGAATATTTTTTTTTATTGTGGAAAGGTGGATTTAATGATTTTGTACAAAAAGAAGACTAAGATTTATGGAACTTGTTTGAACAACCATTTGATATTCCCAATGTAAAAAAAATAAAAGGTCAAGAATAATTAGAAACTCAATGCAAGAGGTTTGAATATCTTATATTATGCAATAAATCAAGAAGTCTATATAAGCATTTGTCATTTACATTCAAGTAATGAGGTAATACATGAGCTAGAAAGATTATATGATGACAAGCAATCCTAAAGCTTTATTGAAGATAAAAAAAAGAAAAGGAAAAGTGAAAGAAAGAAGAGTAAAGGAGGTGAAGAAAAAATGTTTATCAACCATCATTAAACCAAAAACAATGGTAAAAGGTACAACTTATGGTTATAGCTCAAATGATTATGAAGGTTCCCATATAAAGCATCTGATGTTGTGTTGCTCGAATTCTTTGATGAATTAGTAAGAGTGCTCAACAAACTTATCAATGTATGAATCTGTACCAAGCATGAGAATAAGATATTTGAACTCGAAGAGCATTGTAACGAACTTAGAAAAAAGAATGAATCACTATTGAATGCAGTAAAATTGCATTTTTTTCCTTTTGCAAAATAAATTGTTTGAATATGAACACACATATTCCTTACATCCTACTGGTCTTAATACATTAAAAATTGAAAAGTTTTTACTAAAAAGGGAAAATTTTTAACTTAAAGAAAAATTAACTTCCATTATCATGATTCAAAAGGGACTTGCTCTTTTAAAGGAAAAGTTAATTGATACTTCTTCATATGGTGTCAATCATTTTCAATCTTATACTTAATTAAAAGAGGATGTTAATGGAAAAACGTCTTATGCACGTGCTTTCACTCATGACTTCTTTAAAATTGTGCTATCTAAATGAATTATCAAATGTTTTATGTAATTATTGTTGCAAAAGTGGTCATATGTCTTTTGAATGTTTTATTGGTAAGTCCATTGCCACTAAGAAAAATAACATAATGTTGATTCATAAGACAAATACATCCATGGGAGACAAGGAAAAATCATTTTCTCCACACTCTACCATGTTTTGTGAATCCAAGATTTTTTGGGTTCTTAAGAATAGAGCTTAGGTAGGTGTTTAAGTATAAAGGTATATCTTAACTTGTGAGTTTTTTCTTATGACTCACTTGTCAAAATCTTTGGCCCATTGAGACGAATCACATCAAAAATGCAATTGGATTCAATCTAGCCATAGATTCCCCTAAGGAGTTTATCAAATGAGAGTCCAAAAAAGGTATGGGAATTCTCTAGAAGTTCACTACCAGTTGAAGATTTTACTTGAAAATGTGCTCCTTGTCTATTAAATTTGATTGAAATTGTCAAAGTATAAATTTCTTACATATTCATATATATGTATGTGTGTGTGTGTGTGTGTGTGTGTGTGTGTGTGTGTGTGTGTGTGTGTGTGTGTGTATGTGTGTATGTACACTTAGCATTAACAAAGAAGAATAAATTTCAAGAAATAAATTTGAATATATAGAATAAGTAATTATAGTCTAAGGCTAGAGAAGATTTGAAGAAGGGTTAAGGGAGTTAAAATTATGATGTGTTCTAAGAATCGAGTCATGAAAGAGAAGAAGAGATAAGTTTGCTAGTATAGTAATTCAAAACATATTAATTGAATGACTTCAATGAGAATTCATCATTTCAAGGATCCCCTTAATTGTTTATTGACTATGTACTTAACAATTATTGTTTTTATTCTTTGATGCATGACAAAAATGGGGAGAAAAAAAGTAGTGAAATGAAATGCATTCCATGAATCCTAATTCCTTATTTAACAATTGTTTAAATTACATACATTGAGATGAAGCATGAATGTAGGGAAAATATTTATTTATTTTACATGTTTAATATCTTTTTATTTCTTACTTAATAGTTTATAATCATTAAAAGAGAAAGATTATTACACTCTTTGTTCTTAGCCCACTAGTTTGATAATAATAAAATCATTATATTATATTATTATAACTTTCTTCTTGAGTATTTTAAATCATAAATCTCAAGATTAAATAGGTCAACCTATTAGAGAACTTAATTAATTGATTTATGGGATAATCTACAAGTGAAGATAATCAAAGAGTGTTAGTAGTATTGTTTAAGCTTGGCTAAATATTCAAATCATTGAGCCATTGTTCCCAAGTTCTTAGTGGATTAGCTACTCATCTAAGGCACTTCTTCTACAATAATACTTTGGGTTATAATTCTTAAAACTCTCACTTGATACCAATTTGAAACATAATCTTGTATTCTTCTTACTCACAGATGGTTGAAATGTCAATCTCTCTTCACATGAATTAAATATTAAATAATTGGTTAAATAGATGTGGAATGTTAATATCTAAAAAGTTAAATTAATCTAAAGTTTATTGTAAAACTACTAAGAATTAAAATCATGTTGACACAACGTCTTGCATTTAACTTGCATACAAATCATATAATATGATGCTCCATATCATTCTAGAATGTTCCTTCTTTCTTACTCTATGTCAAGTTATATATAAGTAGGATTGCACATCATACAAATACAATATCTTCATTGTATTAATATGACCTTCATGTTGGTTGGGCATATATGGTAAATTCTTTTATAAGCTATGTATGAAACCAAGTGCTATTTTGTTTGTTTACTAATTTTAGGTATCATACAGCATAAAGTAGTGTTCCATGCTTGTATGATCAAACTTTCTCATGAAATAGTTAGAATAACTTAAGAGTAAAATTATTAATGTTGAGTCATACAAATACGATCTGTTATATCATATGAGTATTTTTATCTTATATAAGTAACCAAAATACCTTCGATATCATATATTTACGAAATAAATGGTTTATTTCTCTCAAGTAAATGTAGTAATACATAACCCCATATCATAAAAGAGAAATCCAAGAGAAATGAAAAAATATTGTACACATAAAATCCCCTTAGATATTCCACTCTTTTTTACTTAAAAAATGTGCTAATGTGATTGTATCATACTTGTATGATGTGATTGTTTTGTACAATATTTATATAACCCTTAATTATGTGTGTTGAGTGGCAATCACATAATATGATATACTTAGTAATACTAATATGACACATTTTAAGTAAAATTAATAAGTTGGACAAGCAATTCATTTAGGACGATCAATAATCTTCATTTATAGCCCTAATACATCAATGACCGATCTCATACGAATAGTTGTTGAAGTTTGTAATGGCTAGTTTAATGACTTTGGGAATGTAATTTTAGTCATTAAAATTCCTTTAATTGATTAAAATCTTTTGAGAGATATAGAAATGAATGTATTTGAGTTAGAAAGTGTTATTAAATCAACTTACAAATCATTTAGAAGTAGAAGTAGAACAAGAGTTGTAGGTTGTATTGCACATTGTGTAGAACTCTTTCATCCTACTTTGTTCAATGCTTATTTGCATTAAATACTCTCATTTTGACTTGGTAACATCCTGTGACACCATTTAGACATTATGTCTTATTATTCTTTCAAGTGAGTATTATGAGTTTGTATATGCTATTAATTTAATGAAATGCTAAAATATTTGAACATCTACTATGTAACTCTCTATTTAGGTTGACCCTTAACTATGATAAAAGAGGAGTAGTATTTATTTAGGTTGACCCCTAATTGGTTGCAACAATAAGAGAATAGTTGGTTTTTAAGTTTACTCCATTTGATTGTGGCAAGAAAGGAGTGAATTTAGTAAAAGCCTAATCATTTAAAGGGTGGTGGATATAGATGAGGCTTATGATTAAATCACCTCAAAATATTATGTTCATTTTATTTCTATTGGTTGATATTACGTAGCTCCTTATTCACATAAAGAAGATTTGAGAGCCAATCCATTGTTTATTAAAAGCTTACAATCTCCCCGTTGTAGACATCATACTCATCACATTCCAAAAGGTAGAAAAAACACTCATAAAACAATCAATAAGGATCAAACAATATGAGATAAGAGCCTAACAAACTAATCACCACATATTAAATTAACTACTTAAAAGAGCTTATACAATGTATCATCATTGATAAAAAAAACTATGGATAAGAGGAGTCAACAAATGTTAAGAAATTAGATAGTGAGAAAAACCAATAATCTTAAATACAAATTCTTATAAATAATGATGTAGTTTAAGAGGCACACTGATATGTTATAGATTGATTTAAAAAAATTTACAAAATTAACTAGTAGATGATGATTCACCTTAATAAATGTCAAATGGATTTGAAGAAACTTTAGCTCTTTGATCAACTCACAAAGATATAACAAATTGAAAATAAAGTTAACAAGTATTTTTAAGAGTTAATCAACTTTTAATAAACCCAAGTTAACTCCTATTCATAAGCTAATTTCAACTTGGAATTAATAATGATAATATAGCCATTTGGGCCAATAAAATATGTATTCTAATTTTATAATTGTTATTAGCATTTTACAAGCATGTTGAATTTTTTAAATAATGATGATAGATAGTTCAATCAACTTAAACCTAAATTACTGGCATTATTGGATGGTTTGTTAGATTAAGAAATAAGCAACATAATAATAATTGTATTGTTAGTTAGGTAATATAATGGTTATTGCCCATGGGTCATTATTATTATTATATTATTTATTTAATGATAACAAATCTTAAGTATTTTTAATAAATTTATTTAGGTAAAATTTTAGATTTTAGATAGTTTATGCTTATATTCATGGGAAAACTTAAAGAAGAGGAGCATAGGTGAAATCACATGAAGATCATCTTGGTTAGAGTAAAAAATTATCAAAAAATCTATTTTAAATTTAATTTTAGATATTTTAATTTTATTTTAATTAAAATATTAAGTTTGATTGAAATCTTTATTATAAGATATAAATTAAATTAAAATTAATCATATTGAAAAATATTTAAATTTTTTAATATTATTGATCTATCTTATCTTGACCATCATTTTATGTTATTCATATCTTTAAAAATCTAAATTAACTTATTATAAAAAATATGTTATAATATTATTAATTAATTTTCAAACAGTTTTTAAACTTACCTTAACTTTTAACACATTTGATATAGTAACCGTTAAGATCAAGGATTTGAAACCTCAACCCATTCAGTATAGTAAATGGGTTGAGAAATCAATCTCAAACCCACACAAAAGTTTATTGGATCAGATCATTGATCTCACGTCCACATATCAAATACACTTGCACAACATGAGTCGCGACTTCCCAATTAGGCTAAGGGGCAGCCAACCAAATATGTTGACCTAATGAATCATGCAAAGCCTTAAAAAAATTTCATAATTTTCTTTTGTAAAGTGGGACAAAACTCAGCTTTGTTTTCACATGACAAGCTTCCAAATTGTTAAGTAATCAGAATCATCTAATCGTGTAATTTTGTGATCAAAGAATCTTGATCTCATTTGTATTTTTATAATGCGTGATTATGTGATCGACCAATCTTGATCTCATCATGATTATGTGATTATGTGATTATCTGATCATTTGGTTTTTATTCAATAGCTCTTTTAATTAATATTAAGCTCTAAAAATTTTTTATTTAAATAATAATATTTTAATTAAAATAATGAACATTAATGAAAGATGTAATAGCTAATTTGCTTATTTAGCAAGTGCTTTTAGCAATTAAAAAATATTTATAAATATAAAGTTTTTGAACAAAATAGATTGATGAATTTTTATGCAATCTAAAAAAAATTTCAAGCAACTACATTCAAACTATTAGAAGCCTGTGCTGATCATCACTTCTATATGCTTTGTTTGTATTAATTTCAACTTTATGTTGTCGAATATTCTTTCTCTTATTGCAATTTTTTTTTTGTAAGGCTATAGTAGCATGTTCTTTTTTGTTTATTATTGTTAGAATTTGTCTTACCTATCTTTTAGCAGAATATCAATATTAAGTATTTTATTTTTATCTAACTTTTATTGTGGGTGGATATATACTTAATTTTAAGTTGAACCACCTAAAAATTATTGAAGTATATTTTTTATTCTTATTGATTTTTTGTTTCATAATTTTTATAAAAAAATTATTAAAAAAAATTAACATGCTTTAAATTAAAATTAAATTTGTATAAAATCACTTTTAAAGATTTGCTCTCAAGTTTTTTTAAAATATTTTAAAATTATTTCTTTAAATGTTTTTGTAAGAATATAATTTTTTTTATTTCTAGTAATTTAAATATTTTTTATTTCTAGTAATTTATTATGTCCAAATTAATTTGATGCTTACCCAATCAATAGACTCTTCATTAGACATTTAGATAGACATCCAATAAAACTCCAATTTTGGTGAACCAAATCATATATATTGTTGATAAAGCCAACAAAATGGTTTAGTAAATATTAGAAGTGTTATTGAGCATTGATTGGATGATCCAACATATAGTGAATCTATTATGTGACATAAGTTATGATAGATATCAGATCCTATATTAGATAGAATGATACACATCAAACTTAGCATCAACTAGATGTTGGAATGCCTGATGACCATTTGATAAAGATGTCATGTTTAGTTTATTAATTTCTACCTTATTAGACTAAGGATCAAATACTTTGATACTTACATGGTAGAACATGTTTAAGTATAAAATGTTTATGCTTACAACTTTGTATTTTGGAAATTTTTGTGTGAAAATTATTTTGGTAAACTTGTTGTAATTTCACATACTCATAATTTCACCTTCTAAAATCCTAGTTCCTAAAGAGATTAATTATAAGTTTTTACAATAAGTTATCGTAAAAAGAAATCAATAAAATGTTCACATTCAATCAATAGTTACATTACCATTGAATATTTGCTAGTTTAGTTTTTAGTCATAGATTTATATACTAGTTCATTTGAGGTGCCCCTAAATGTTCTGTTACTATAGCTTGAGTAACAATCTTTACTATCACTTAGAGGAAAGCATTAGATAATAAGAATCAATTTAAATTCTTTAATGCTTTCCTATTTTTATTAGGCATCAATTTTGTCATCAATGACAATCTTTACTATCACTATAGGTTTTGCCCACACGTACATCCTCTAATTAATGATAACATGTTATTAAAATCAAGATTAATAGGCATTTTTTATATAATATTTTTACATATCTTTTAAGGTTTTTAACTTAGCACTATATATTGTATTAAATATATACACAAAGGTACAAGATCCACAAACCTTTCAAATCTATGTAATGATTTCACTAAGTTTAGATCTTTGTTTCAAATCTTGATTACTATAGTACTTGAGAACTTTTTCCCTTAGTTTTGCCTTTGTTGTGCACCTAACTTCTCTCAAATTTGTTTTCAATGCTTGAGAGCACTTCTTTGTCTTATTTCTTAACTCTAAAACAAATGGTTAAAGTTAACTATGTTTGTTTTTTCCAAAACATTCTTCCCATGCTCAACATCACTTTTGTACAAAACAACACCTCTGTGCATTTCTCATTTACTCATCTCCTTTCAATGGTTGTTTGTGTTCCTTTTGTTTTGCATCTCTTTGATTTGATTTCCTATTGAATATAATAGTGTTTTATTAGTTAAACTCTCCTCATGTCAATTTTCTTGGTTGTTTATTATTTTGGGTTTTAAAATCTATATAATTTGTATTAATCACATGGTAAGATTACCTTAATCATATCATATGATTCTTAACCTTGCCTAAGTCTTCCTTAATTAGTTCTTATCATACTATAATGATCTTAGTATCATGCTTATATGATACTCCCATTCCTCATACATGTATGGATGATTTCATTTATGTTGTTATTCTTCATATTATCATATTGTAAGTTTTTGTTTATAGTATTCTATGACACCCTTCAATTGATTATTTTCAAGTACTTTTTTATGTTAATTATATAAGATTACTTATAACACTTATATGATAGATATTTTATATCTTTTACAAAGTTATAATTGATGATGATCTTATATGTTATGCTCCTATGTCCTTATCATACTAGTACAATTAATTTATCAAAATGTACATAATTTGGGGTATCTTATTTAAATGCTTTCACATCACAACTCTATCTTCTCTCACATGATTGTATGTATGATATACGTTTGTTATACTGTACAATCCAATGCTTCTATAGAGTTTGACTACACATTGTCACGCTAATACGTTTATTTGTGCATATATAATTGGGTATTGAGTTTTATGTTCAATCATATTTATATGATGATATAGTTATAATTACATGATAATCACATAACTTTAAATCTCTCACTTAATTAGATTACATGATTAATACTATCATGTAATGTGATTTATCTTCTTTCTTACATTGAAACTCAATGATTTTCTCATGTTGTGGTTATTATACAGTGGATTATAATTATATATTTATGCTTATCATATTATATGATTTATCCCATCATTACTGAAACCTTCACACTTAATTTTTTCTTCTCAATTGATCGTATTAGTACATTCATTACTTTTGCATTGTATATAATGTATTATTTGTATTGATAATCCATTCATATATATTAATGGCTTAGAACGTTGGACTGGTCATCTTATATGACTCTCAACTTATTTTTGTATGTTTTCACTCTTCTCTTAAGTTTATTTTCTCTTTTACTTGATTATATCATATAATAATTTATGATTGTACTATATAATCAACTCATTTCTTAATCTATTGAATTATTCTAACCTATAATGGTGATGTATTAACTATAATATATAGTACTTATATTATATAATCTTTTCGTACTAATCTATTTACTTGATTTATTCTCACTCGATTATATCATATGATTCTATGATATTATACTATCAATTTCTTAAAATTTTGAAATATTTTTAAAAATTTCTAAAAAAATTATAAAAATTCTTGAAATATATATAATTAAAATTATCACTTATAATTCCTCTCTTCTTAAAATCATCAATTATTCTTTAATATTTTTTTAATATCTCATGATTTTAAATTTATTAAAATATATTATCCTTATTTTTGAGATGTTATACATGCTCATACTAAATATGTAAATACAAGACAATTTTAAAAAAACATGCATATAAAGAAAGAACTTGTATTGCCTTTCTTGAATCAAAGTAACATAAATATCACTCATCATAATATATTTTTATTTTACATTTGACTTATTTCTCTCCCATTTTTAGACATCAAAAAGAAATCCTAACTACTCATCATCCTTGTCATTGCTATTCGATCTAGAAGTTATTAATTCTTCAAATTATCAAATTTGTCATTGTTGTTAAGGTTTTGACTAAATATGTTGTTAATGTAGTTCTTGAAGTAATTCATCTTCCAAGCTACTTTCTAAAGTTTTCTCGATGGATATTTTTACTAACTTGTTATGTTATATCTATTAAAATTAAATTTTTCTTATTTTGTTATTAAAAATATATATTAAATTTGACATATGATTAACAATTAGCTACTTAGTATTTATCTTACTTTGATTTCATCAAGGATTTTGTCTACCTAAGCTAACCTTAATGATCACAAGCCTTGGCTTTGACACTTAAGCTATATATAATTAATTACCATTGAGTCTAGGTTCATACAAGTATTACTAATAACTCTTTTATCTCACAAGTAATCTTGAGTCACGATAACCATCCTACGACCTCATCTAATGCATTACACATCTCTTAGATCACCATTTATGTGGTGTAATAATGTGTCATAAGAGTCTAAATAAGATCACTCATGGTCTTGTATAAAGAACATGATCATATTAAGATTTTAGTTGGTATCTTTTATCTTTTTGTTTTTATTTTTTCTAGGCCAAACTTGACATATCCATAAGTTTTATTCCCAGTTTTTCTATCTTCATCTAAGGTCATGATCAAGAGCTTAGTTGTACGAGTCTAATTTGCAATGTGCATAAAGGCTCATAAAAGATGTTTCTTTAACCCATCACTAGGATCTTCTATTGCATGTTCTATCTTTATGATTTATTCTTAAGCCTTTAAGCTTAATTCTATTGTTAAGCTTACCCTATATAAACATATCTATATACCTTAAATTTCTAATTTAATTCTATGGATTATGAATTATCCATAAGACTTGTACCATAAGGTTTAATTTCACCTTAGCACTTCTAGCCATAGCCAAACCCTATGCATGCCAACCACTTCTCTACTCAACCTATCCTTCTTATAAGGTCTTGAATCATGGCCTTTAAGGTTTCCTAACTAGACACTAAGAGCCTTATACCTTAGAAGTCATTTAAGTTCTCTTAAGAATTAAACCTGTGTCTCCCATGACTTACTTAAACCATGTTTCCATACTTCCCAAGCAAACCTAAGGTAAAGGGATACTTAGCAAAAAAAAATTATCTTAGGTTTTGGCATTATTTTCAAGTTTTTCAAATCATGGTTCATCTTCTAAACTAAGGTTTAAAAGGTTCATACAATACTTAGCACACTTCTATGCATAGTTTTGTAATATGATGCATTGATATTGTGTCAGGAAGTGATAAAGCATGTGTCTTCTTATTTAGCTAAGATTTTCTATTTCATATGAGTTATTATTTAGAAAAGCATTTACATGAAAGCTTGTAGCTTAATTTCTAGAATATGAATAATAAGAATATAAAGCTAACATCTTTATACTATGAGAGTCATACATTAAAATGTGCTCTTTCATAGTTCAACAATTTTATAATATCAATTATTTTAAATATTGCATGATGTATACAAGTTTAGACTATCAACAAAGCAAAATAATTAACATGCTTTTAAACATATTTCATATATTTAAGTCTTGAATAAAAGGTGTTATACATCAACAAATAAATATTTTGAGTTCATCTTTCATTTATATCTATAGATAAGGCTAAACATGCAAGCATATGATCATATGATTTAATTTACTTACGCAGTTATGTTATAACACATTTTTGCATGATTCTTTTAGATAAATTACACAAGATGAAAATGATAAATAACCTTTAAATGTAAAATAAAAATCTCTTTAGTCATATAACCTTCTATATTATTTTCTTACATGGTTTGACCTGTACACATCCTTACAATGTCATGATATCAATTAAATTTATAAAAATTTTCAAACAAAACTTTAGTGCCTTACATCAAAATTTATATTTTAAATAATTAGATTCATATTAGAAAAATAAGTAATAGATCTTGATTTACTTAATACTTGGCTCGTTATATCATGAACTTATGAATAAACAAATAATAAATATTAAGTACAATTTACTTAACCATGCATCCATTCTTCTTAGAACAAATAAAGATATTTAATAGAGATCTTAAATTTCAAAAAATATGATAAAAAGAAATATATTGTCTAAATCATGAATGTTTATCACTAATAAATATGCATCCTATAGTTTGCTACAAATTTTTGGCTAATTATCATGATATTTCATGATTAATCAACAAATAAGGCATAGAAGTCAGCATAGTCTCCAATTTAATTCATATGAAAAACTCGTGGTTAAAGGGTATCTTGATTCATTAATTAGTTATTCTACATTTTTATTTCACATATATCTATAATCAAAATCAAACATATAACATAACATAATGACATTAACTCAACTTTATATTAATAGGTAGAATATTTACATATATCTTTTTAGTATGGTTCCATGAAAGATATTACATGAAAAAAAGGTTATTTGGCACTTTCTGATTGCAAAAAAAAATCTACCATAGGCTATGTAGAAAGCAATGCATCATAAAAAATATAATTTATGAAAAGAAATGTCTTATTATACATATTTTCAAGGTTTCACAAATATTTAACAAAGTAATTCATTTTTATTTTGCCTATAATCTTAGTTAGGTTTAATGTATGAACTTAAAGGTCATTCTACCGAGAAAAAAATCATGTAGAAGACTTCTCCTTAATTAGATCGTTTCTTGAAATCAAGCTTGGGCCCTCCACCCACTTCTTTTTCACAATTTGTCTTGATTTTTCTCTTTGGTATGCTCTTAATTTAGCCTCTCCAAAGTCTCTTCTCTGACTAGATTTTCTAAAACCCTTAAAAGCAAACCATAAGAGATTATATAAATACTACCACACCCTCTTAAATAAAGGTTTTAGTTGAAGGAGAATCGATTTTGGGTTTGGATTAGCCATGGTTCAAGTATTTAAACCAAACTTCACTTAAACCTATCTTTGTGATCTGCTAAATATAATTCCAAACAATTAAGAATTTAAAATATTTTCTAACTAATAGATATATTCATTTATTTTTTTTCTCATTTTTTATATTTATTATTTCATAAATATTCATAATTTCTATACATTTATTTATCTTTTCTTTTTAATTTGTTTATCTTTAACCACCATGCTTAATTTTTAAGAATCTTTTTTTATATCCTTTTAGGTATTCATAATTAATAATAATAAAGATAACAAATAAAATAATAAGATAAATACTATCATAAACTCATTTTTAAGCATTAAGTCAAATAAAAGTTCTTGTGTTGCAACCTAGATCTCACCATTCATTTATGCTTCCAATTCAAATTTCATAATTTCAAATTTTAATTCATAAAATTAAACATATCTTGATCAAATAATTTTGTAATAATTGGCCTAAAATGTTAAGTATAATAAAAAAACACTCTTTCATAATAATCAGATGGAGAAACCCAATACAAGTGAGCATTTTCACTCATTAGACACAATCACAAATTCATATTAAATAGTTCTAAGTTGAGACAAATCCTTCTTCATTAATGATATCCATATTAAAGTAAATATCCACATATAAATCTACCAGAACTAATTCCTTACCAAAATATCAAAATATAAAATTTAAACAATTAGTATAAATATGTTATAGATATACATCATAATATCATACAAAATCATATTAATAACATCAATTTACTTAATGTCTCACCATCTTCACCTCCAACTGAATATGTCACTTATCCATCTCCTCTTAACCCCTCGTTTGATGTGATGTGAAAACATGATCTATAATGTAAGTACTAATGAGACTTTATAATACTTAACAGATAAATCTATAAAATAACAAAATGACACAACATACTAAAATAAAATCAATATCTAAAAAATAACATAAAGATAGAGCTTTATGATAAGAACTAGAAACATATGAAGAAGTCACTCCAATGTTTGCTTATTTATTCAAGTTTCTCATGTAACCATTAAAAAATATATTTTTGATATCGTTTATGTCTTAAGACCTTGTTTCTCTTATGATCATTACTCTTTCTCTCAAGAATACTTAATATCACGTCCAAATACTTTTGCCCATAATCATAAATATAATAGGCATCCAAACCATATGAAGGTATGGTCATAGTCACAACACCTTATCACTCTATATAAATTATTAGTGATGAAATCTATAGATAAATATATGGTCTTAGATTGATACCTATTACCTTACACAAACTACAAGTCAGAAAACTAAGAAGATTATATTATGAATGGTGCCATATAAAATTAAGGTATTGTCCCAAATAATGCCTATCACCTGACAAAAAGTGTTAGTGTCGAATTTTAAATAAACATGAGCTAAAGGACAATTTCTTATGAAAAACCAATGCCATATATTTTGTCATATCTCAATTTATAAACTTGTTTCATGAATCATGCCATAAAATAAAAGAAATACTATATTATCATATTTTTTATTAATTATTTCAAATCAAAATCATCTTTTTATTTTAGATTTATGAATAATTTATACTAATAGAATATCATATTCTAAGATACCCATATGAAATGAAATAATAAAAATTACATATAAAATTTATTTAATAATACTTTGGTTATATACTAACAAATAATTTAATATTATACATATATCATAATTATAAGGCTTATCTACCAAATTTGAAGTGAAAATTTTACAATTTTTTTCACTTTCTTTACAAATGCTATTAAATATAGATTAATCACTAAACTATTTATTTTAATAAGTTTCACACTCTCCTATGATTATTTGACTCAAAAACATCATCTTAATTTGTTTTTGCTATAATATCAACATACTATGTGCTATACTCAATGTACTATATGTTCCTTTCTTTTCTTAATAACATATCATGCATTATAACCAACGTATAATCATCTAATATAATAATCTATAATCATGTTAAAGTGTTATATGATTCCTTAATCTTTACTATCTCCCAACCTAATGTGTTGTATATTGCATCTAGGGTATGATACATACAATTCAATATGTAGTACATTCCTCCAAACAACTATATGTAGCTTTTATACTTGGTGCCATACGAGTCATACTATATGTTGAAGATTACATATGGTATGCCTAGTTTGAGATGTCATATGCCATCCTCAATGAACCTTATGGAGACATTCCCCTTATAATGCCTTAAACATCATATATTGTACACTATAATCAATATATGGCACATAGTACTTTCATATGAAAATGAGAACTACAAAACTCTTAATTTGCCTTCCAATTTCCAACCCAAACTTGCTCAAACCCTTGAAACAACATTTCTCACATTTACAATAGCTAAAACCCTGTCAAATTTACATAAGCCATTAATTAAAAAAAATTTAATTTCTTTCTTAGCCCCTCAACCTAGTTTACTCTTCACTACTCTCTTTACTACAATAACACATTAACAATAACTTTTGTGTCCGCATCTTAATTCCAAAAATAACCACATGCGATTCTTTTCTACTTTCCCTTCTCTGGAACTTCCTTAAACTCAATTCCTCTCTTTCTTACACTTCTTCTTATAGGTAACAACACATTTTCTCAACTTTCTCCTCTCTTTTTTCTTTTTATATTTCTCTGCATCCTCTCCTTCTGTTGTTTCTTTCTCAATTCATCTAATAGCCTCTCTTCCCAGCATTAATTTAGTTATCCCTTATCTTATTTAAGGTGATGAAAATAAATTTACAGAATTAGTTGTTGTACTTCACAATTGCCAAAATAAATTTTATGTTCTTTATTTCGAAAATTCATAATAAAATAATTTGACATCTAAAAATTATAAACTAAATATTGTTAAATTTTTTCAAAGAGCTCTACCTATAATATACTTAATTTAAAATTCTAACATTACTTCGCACACTTTCACATTTACCAAATTATAACTTAAAATATTAATATTTAATCCATAATTAAAAAATTTTAAAATATCAGTTTTATTTTATCAAAGCACTTATATTTACATTCACAAAAATATGAACTTAATATTTATAAGATATTATATAAATAAAACTCTAAGATGTTATAAGAACTCTAAAAGAAACCATGTAATGGATAATCATGTAGCTAAGCAATGAAGTGATAATGCTATTAATAAGAATGACTTTGTTTCCAAAAGATATTGCCATATCTCCCTAATTTGAAATTCTAGACTTTGCAAAGTTAATGATTTGTTAGAAGTTAGAGCATATTGGCTATGACCCATCAAGGGGTTCCATAGGTATCTACCCCTTTTCGTTGATCAACACAAAAGCTATTGACTAATGCTATTCAACATAAGGATGCTTTTTGCTTATAAGAAAAAAGGACAAATTGGTTAGATTAACCTTTTTAGTAAACTCTATGAAATACGTCTCCATTATGTTATAATTATATAACAATAATGTCCATAAAAGATGAGTGAATTATGTAACTATAAACCTAATTCAATATGAAACACAAGATTAAAAATAAATAGAATTCTTTAGCTTTCATAAACAAAAGCAACTATTCAAATAGACTATGAATTATGATCTTTTTAAAAACAAAACAAATCACTTCATTAACTTTGAAAAAATTGCAGTAAGCTTATAAAATCATAAATAAATTACTTCAAAACTTCAAGTACTTTATCATAATATGATCACAAATGTGATTGCAAATTGCTTATATTTAATGCAATAGTTTTTATAACAAGTTTTAGAAGAGTTGTTTATATTAGAAAACTTTTGCATGAGAATTCAAGAAAATTAAAGAACACAACTTGATTTTTAGGTGGCTCAACAAAACTTTTGCTTGCATCCACCCCTGACCAAAAGCTAGGTGAGATAAACCTAGGACAACCACTCTCATTTTTGTCGCAGTCAAATAAAAATTAACTTAATACAAATCCACTACCTTTTTATTGCATCCAAGTAGAATTCAAACTCACTTAAAAGAATAACAATAATTTAAACAAGTTTTACAAAACTTATATAAAGCAAGTCATTTAAGGTCATACACTTAATAAAATAATATAACATATCTAAATACTATGAAAGGAATTTACTAAGAAATATGAGTAATTTTGATGCAATAGATGAGTGAATAATATAATTAAGACTTAGAATGAAATAATTATAATAATAGGAATAAGATATTCTACACTTTGAAGCTCAACATACTGATAAATGATTCATTAGCCTATTCGCTTTTTGACTCACTCCTAGTTATACCACACATGAAGAAATGACTGGTTAAAGGAGTTGCAATGACCAAAAACCCATTAAAAATGATCAAAATAGTAGTTATACTCTTATATTAAGATTGCATTAGTAGAACGAGGACATTTTATCATGACGATAAGGTATGTACAGTGAGTGTCCCAATGATGTGTCTATTTGATCAATTTATTTAATGTTAACACAAATATATTGTACATATATGATGATGACTATTATCTTAATATAATAACAAGTTTGTATATTTAATTTTAATAATGATCATATAAGTTTTATATATTAGTATTCTTATATATAAAATAATTTTATATATTAATTCACATACTCATATGATTAAATATTATACTCATACAATATAATAAGTGTAACTACTAATAAACATAAATTTACATCACAAATACCTGATATTATATGATGTGCAAAACAATAATATGATAAGGTCGTACTTGTAACATCTCAAAAATAGGGGCAAAAAAATTTAATAAATTCAAATCATGAGATGTCAAAATAAAAATATTAATGATTAATGATCTTAATAAGGAATGAGTTATAAAATAATAATTTTGATCTCAATATATTTTGCAAATTTTATAATTTTTTAAAAGTTTTTAAGAATGTTTTAAGGTTTTAAAATATTGTATACTATGATATTATAATATAGTATAATATGATCAAATAAGAGAATTAATCAGGTAGATAGATTAATAAGACAAGATTATGTTGTATAATATGATTTATGTAATATATAAGTACAATAGAGTGTAGCCAGTGCATCTTCATTGTGGGTTAATCTGGCATGTTAAGAAAGAGGTTGATTGTATATACAACTATAGAGTATTGTAAGATACAATCAAGCAAGAGACAGAATGAACATAAGATAAGTGTGAGCATGCACAAAAGTGGATTGAGGATTGTACACGACAATCATGACATCGTACTACGATATTAATGCATAAGAGGAAATAATTGGTATAAACAATATAATATTATATAGTACGAAGGACACAAACATACAAGTATGATATGATTTAGAACATAACACCCATACATACATGTATGATAATATAAAAGTATCAATACAAAAATGATCTGTATAAGTATAAAAAATGTATAGTTTGATAGAACTGTATTGCATCATTTGATTACGCAACAAAAAATGAAGTGAGTTTAATGTAAAAAAGTTCAAAAGTAAAATGTCATAGATTAATCATATAATATAATACAATAAACTGATTATATCGATACGATAATAACATAAGAGCATAACATATGGGATCGTCATTGATTATGACTTAGTAAAAGATATAGTGAATTGATTTATAACAAGCAATATCATACAATATGATATATGAAAAGTGTTGTATAATATGATAATAGGAAGAATAATATTCTAAAAGAAATTATTTGAATCACAAAAGAGGAATAAGAGTATTATATTAATACAATAACATGATTGTAATAGTATGTTAATAAAAAAATTAAGATAAAATTGAGTTAAGTTGAGCATCGTAATATACGAAGGTAGTGTTCGTACTTATATGATTAATAGAAATTAAATGAATCTTAAAACTTGAAACAACAAATAATTAAGAAAAATGACTTAAATGTAAGTTTAATCACTAGAAACCCATGAAAATGAGAGTCTAAAAGATAAAAATAGATTCGCATGAATGGATACAACTGTTAGAGGTATTTGAAAGGTTAGAAATGAGAAATATTGTAATAAATAATATAAATAAGGTGTTACTTGAGACTTTAGACAATTTTGAAAAGAAAGATTTAATAGTTAAACAACCATTGGCATTTAAGAAAAACAAAAGGGAAAGGAGAAGTAATTCTAAAAGGATTTCAAAGAATTATGCAAGAAGCTTGTATCTAAGGCAAACATGAGAAAACATAATCTTGTGTATTATAGCAACTGAAAGGATTGTGCAATAATTGAGCATTAGTGAGACTAATTCTCAATTTTAAAAGGTAAGAAAAACTTGTGTTTATGTCTTTGTTTGTAATATGTATTACGGGATAGAGCTTTAATTTATTGATTAAAAATGTTGAATTAGAAATACATGAAATAGACATGATATATATAAAAGATGATTATATATATATATATAAGAGATGATCAAAAAGTGAAATTTATCAATATTGATAAAAAAATAAATATTTTCTATGTCATGATTTATATGTGTATGTGATGCTTGAACATAAGCATATGTTACTCTACTTTCAAATCACTTATGGTGGTCAAATGATCAATTAGGTGAGAAGAGGTGGAAGTATCATCACGTTATGTTGTTGGCATAAAATAGGGGGCCAAGCGAGCGGCTAAAGGGACACAAGGGATAGAGTGTCTATTAAGAGTATTAATATAATTATGTGATAATGAGCATACAAAATAAAATTATTTTATGATAATAATCACAAAGAAAAAGAAAAGAAATGCAAGTGAAATGAGAAAAAAGGGGCTTAGTGAAGTTAAGATAAATGTTTAAAACGAAAGAATGTGAATTGCAAATGCTATTTTAGAATAATATGCTTTGGATAGGGATACGAAAGAACTATTTAAGTATGGAACAATATGTTCTTAAATATGCTCAATTTGTTGATAAAAAAATTTGTTTCTAAGTCAAATCATTAAAGAGATAAAAAGAAAAAAATAATATGTAAAGATAGAAAATATTTATATATATAAGTTTCATATGTATTGTTATTTTTTATTTTTTAAAATTCTCACCAATTTTATTTATATTACATTATTAGAAATGAACATTTTATGTAGTTATCTAAATATTATAATATTTCACATATATGTATAGTTATTTATCACTAAGCTAATGTCGGTTGACTTATGTTTCTTTTGGCCAATACTTTCATATTAGAATAAAATGCTACATGAGAATGCAAATGAGCAATGAGGGTAGATTCAAGACGATTTAATCTAAAAGATGTTTTATATATTATTTAGTTATATAGTAGTTGAGATCATATATTCTTTTTGGACAACGATGGATTATATATTAAGATTATTGTCATGATATTGGTTTGAAAACTTTGTTTGCAACTTATGATAAACTAGTATGGTCAATTGTTTAGTTTTTATAAAGCTTGTCTTATTATCTTAATGGCGATATAATTTTAATAAAAAAAAATTTTATAATATAAATTTTATTATGCGCTTCCACAAGTTCTAAAGAAAAAGATTTTTTTATTGAAAAAGAGATTTATGTAAAGACTTTTTCTCTTTATTATAAAATTAAAAAAAGATTTCTTTAAATACAAAAGTTTACTATTTAAAGTTTTTAAAAGTTGCTTTTATTATCAGGGAGATATATATATATATATATATATATATATATATATATATATATATATATATATATATATATATATATATAAGAGACATTACAATATTAGTATAATATAATAATTGTATTAGTATGTATCATAAACAGATTTATTAACATATATAAAATTTTCACAAGAACATACAATTATGACACGAAATATATCACACGACTCATTCATAATAGAATATAGTCATAATAATTTGATATAAAAATAGTACATGTTTAAATATTACTTAGCTTGTATACACAACCAATCTTAAGAGGAAATAAATGGTATACTCATACCAAGAAATTTTTGAACAATACATATACAAGATTAATATCACGTACGACTTGATTCTCACTTCTAATAGATTATTGGGTTGATGGTCATAGTTGTAGCCTATGATGCCATGATGACTTCAGGCTTCAAATGAGATTTTAAGCCAAAATGTAAACCGTCTTATATGATATTAAACATCGTACTGTATGAACAATAGGTAGAAAATAACAAGTGTTGATTTAACATCCTTTAAACTAGATTTTTGTAAATGAAGACTTAAGTTAGACTTAAAATAATTTGAAGTGATATTTAATAAAATTTTAATATAATTCTAGTGATCATAATTACTTTTAAATGATATTTAATAAATGAATATATGTAATGTAACTTTAATTGCATCATATCAATATCAAGTAATAAATTTAACAATTCTAACCAAATAAAAGGTAGATGATGAGCTCCAAATAGGCAATCACGTTATCAAGAGTTGGAATAATGGCTTTATGATTTACAAATTGAGCCAAGTTTAAGAAAAATTACTAACACTTTTTAATATGTTTTTGCAAATAAATTATTCTATAAAACATTTGATCAAGCTCTTCAATTGATTTATCACTATTTCATCTTAAGATATATGATCTAAAACATTAAAAAAATATTAATAAAATTAATACAATAATTTGTTATTATCAAATAAGTGATATAAAAAATAAATGCATGATAAATCATCCTAATAAACTTTTCAACATTATAAGACAAGATAAGACCAAAGAGAAGAATATCATCAATATAAAATAAATGAGTGATGAGCAAAGCATTAAAAGCAATTTTATATGCTTAACAGTATCATAAATAGCTTATTGATGGGTCATGAAGGAAAGAAGCTCAAGGCTAAGGATAAAAACATAGGGCAATAAGATATAACCATAACGTAAGCCTTTCTTATTAATGATCCACTATGATCTAGCTTCATTAGTCCCGACAAAATATTGTGAGTTAGAGATGCATTCTTCAACCTATGATAACCACTTATTTAAGAAGCCAAAATGTCTACGAATAGTTAGCAAAAAGGTTGAGTTAACTTGATCATAAGCTTGCTCCATGTTCACGTTAAGGGTCATAAACTTAATGACCAAGTTAAAGACATTCATTCTATAAAACATTTCTTAGGCTAAGATATAGGTATGCAATATACTCCTCATAAGAACAAAAGCACTCTGGTCACATGCCATAAGCTAAATCAAACAAGGATGCATATGACAAACCAAAATTTTAGCAATAATCATATGTCATGTTTTATTTGCCAAACTTAGTCGACCATGGAGGCATTTTTGACCTTGGGAATAACAATAATTATCATGTCCTATTATTTTTATGGCATCACACTAGTCTAAAAAATGTTAAGGGCAATCTTGACTCTTCATTTCAAGTGATTCTAATTGAGGAATATCTATTCATTTCAAATGATTAATCACTGTTTGATCAAAATATTCATGATCTGAAACATTAAAAAAAATTAAATAGTAAAATTAATACAATGATCTTGTTATTACCAAACAAGTGATAAAAAAACAAATGTATGATAAATTATCCTAATAAACTCCTCAACATTATAGGACAAAATAAGACCAAAGAGAAGAATATCATCAACATAAAATAAATAAGTGATGGGCAAAGCATTAAAAGCAATTTTATATGTTAATAGTATCACAAATAGCTTATTGATGGGTCATGAAGGAAAGAAGCTCAAGGCTAAGGATAAAAACATAGGGCAATAAGATATAACCCTAACGTAAGCCTTTCTTATTAATGATCCACTATGATCTAGCTTCATTAGTCCCGACAAAATATTGTGAGTTAGAGATGCATTCTTCAACCTATGATAACCACTTATTTAAGAAGCCAAAATGTCTACGAATAGTTTGCAAAAAGGTTGAGTTAACTTGATCATAAGCTTGCTCCATGTTCACGTTAAGGGTCATAAACTTAATGACCAAGTTAAAGACATTCATTCTATAAAACATTTCTTAGGCTAAGATATAGTTATGCAATATACTCCTCATAAGAACAAAAGCACTCTGGTCACATACCATAAGCTAAATCAAACAAGGATGCATATGGCAAACCAAAATTTTAGCAATAATCATATGTCATGTTTTATTTTCCAAACTTAGTCGACCATGGAGGCATTTTTGACCTTGGGAATAACAATAATTATCATGTCCTATTATTTTTATGGCATCACACTAGTCTAAAAAAATGTTAAGGGCAATCTTGACTCTTTATTTCAAGTGATTCTAATTGAGGAATATCTATTCATTTCAAGTGATTAATCACTATTTGATCAAAATATTCATGATCTGAAACATTAAAAAAAACTAAATAGTAAAATTAATACAATGATCTTGTTATGACCAAACAAGTGACAAAAAAACAAATGTATGATAAATTATCCTAATAAACTCCTCAACATTATAGGACAAAATAAGACCAAAGGGAAGAATATCATCAACATAAAATAAATAAGTGATGAGCAAGGCTTTAAAAGCAATTTTATATGTTAATAGTATCACAAATAGCTTATTGATGGGTCAAGAAGGAAAGGAGCTCAAGAATAAGGATAAAAACATAAAGCAATAAGATATAACCCTAACATAAGCCTTTCTTATTAATGATCCACTATGATCTAGCTTCATTAGTCTCGACAAAGTACTATGAGCTAGAGAAGCATTCATCAACTCAATTTAACCACCTATTTAGGAAGCCCTAAGAATAATTAGTAGAAAGGTTGAGCTGACTTGATCATGAGCTTGCTCCATATTCACCTTAGGGATTATAAACCTAATGACCAAGTTAAAGGCATCCATCCTATGAAACATTTCTTAGGCTGAGATGTAGTTATGCAATATAATCATAAGAACAGAAGCAATCTACACACCATAAATTAAATCAAACAAGGATGCATATGACAAACCAAAAGTTTAGTAATAATCTTATATACCATGTTTTATTAACCAAAATTAGTCAGTCATGGAAGCATTGTTGACATTGAGAATAATAACGATTACCATGTCCCATCAATCTTATGGTATCACACTAGTCTTAAAAATGTCAAGAACAATCTTAACTTTTCATTTCAAGTGATTCTAATCGAGGAATATCTCTCATTATCTTTTATTCTTTTATCATCATTCCCCCTTCCTATAAAGCTTTTAACCTATTTAACATTATAGGGTCTTAATAAATTTGACAAAATTATTGGAGGAACTTGAAGAACTTCTACACGAGATTTAATATTTTGACTATTAATCAAGATATAAGACAAATTATGTTAAAATCATCAATTTTCAAACTAAGCAAGTCATTCATCAATTGCATAAAGGTCATTGGTGCACTCACAACTCAAATCATAAGTCATGTGCAAAGTACTTAAGACTTGAACGATATCTTCAATATATCCTATTTTTGGATACAAACTTAATGATAATCCAAATTCAAATCCAATTTAGTCAATAAACATACATGTTTTAACTTATCGAAGATATCACTATTCTGATTAATAAATATACGCTATTACTAGTGATCTTAAAGCAGTGCATAATAATCGTGCATTCTTTAACCCATTACTATGGTTTTCTTCAAAATCATTATAACAATTGATTCACATAATAAATTGCTTAGATTCAAAAGTCTAGAATTGAAAAATTATTTTAGTTGTTTCTTAATCTTTTCATTCTTTACAACCAAGTGTTGCTACATTCCAATATTAAGCAAGGGGAAGCACATTAAAATTAGGCTTGTGCTCCATATTTCTTTAGATATGCCTAGTTTTTGTGGTCATAAAAGAAGCAAAATATAACACTTATAATCACTCTGGTCAATTCACCTCCAAATTGGGATTTTACCAGGGACTAACTCAGCTGGAATTACTCCGATTCAGAATGGGTCGGAAATTTACTGGTGAGCAGGATAAGATCGGTTCCACATAAGAGTGATCCCAACCGTTGTAATCTGTGGATGGCACATGGTCCAATAGCAAACAAAGGGCATTTCCGTAATTTGAAAACATAAACTAAATCCCTAGCAACATTTTTGTCTAACTGCACTGAGCTACTGGCCTGCTTGAGAGAGGAGAGAGAGAGAGAGAGATGGCTGTGAACATGAGCGCTACAACGCCATTTCTTCTCCTCCTCCTCCTCGTCGGCAGCGCCAGCGTCGTACTTGCCACCGACCACATTGTGGGTGGCCATCTGGGGTGGAACCCTAACATCAACTACACGCTCTGGTCCGACAACCAGACCTTCTATGTCAACGATTTCATCTGTAAGCCCTCTCCCCAGCTCTCTTTCTCTATAAGCATCTTCATCTCCACCCCCGCCCCTAGAAATATCCTAACCCAAATCAAACCAACGCAGCATTCAGGTACCAGAAAACCATGTACAACGTGTTCGAGGTGAACTTGACGGGCTACCTCAACTGTACCATGGATGGTGTGGTCGGAAACTGGAGCTCCGGCAAGGATTTCATTGCACTCACGCGGCCGGGAAGCTACTACTTCATCTGCGGCAACGGACTCTGTTTCTCCGGCATGAAGGTCGCCATCAAGGTCCTGCCTCTTCCCTCTCCTCCTCCGTCGCCCTCTAGGTCAATTGCTGGTCACTCCGATTCCGCCGTCGGTTGGTCTCGCCCACCGCCGGTCTATTTCTTTGCCGCTCTGGCTGGGGCTGCTTGGATTGCGATCTGGATCTGATGAATTTTTTTATTTTTAATTTCTCGTTCATCTGTTTGGGGACCAGCGAGACAGATCACGTCTATAAAACGAATGTTCGTAGTATGTTTTTTTCGTTTCACATGTTTGAAGTAGATGAGATGGGCATTATGTTAACACCTAAAATTAATGTGATTAAAGATGATTGGCAATGGTGATAATGTCCAAAAACAATGGTGTTTATGGTGGTGATAAGTGATAGTGGCAATCAATGATCATGGTCAACAACAATGATCATGGATGGTGATTAATGGTTGGTGACAATCAATGACGGTTAGTAGATGGTGATCAACGAGTAGTAGTTAGTAGTTGTGGTTAGTGATAGGTGATGCTTAGTGGTGTAGTTCATGAAGATACTAATTTGTGAAGACCATGTTGAGTGAAAGAGTTGATGGTTGCCAATAACACACAATGATGGTTGATAATTGACGAAGATGACAAGTAATGGTAGTGGTAGAAGTCAATTGCAGGGCTTTAAGATGGTGACAAATATTAAGTACCATAATTAAAATATTCAAGAGATATATGATTTTTAAAAGTCAATGAAATTAGCTAAACTTTAGAATTATTTGAGACTTTAAAAGTATTTGACATTAGATGCTTATTTGAATTTTACATGATATTATATGCTTGTAGATCCTCTTAGAATAATTATTTAGTAAATTAAATATATAACTATAAGCCTATGTATGTATTATAGGTGGACACATATTCCATGTTATCAAATGGTAGTAATAATTTACAATTATCACTCAATTTATCCTTGATAATTGTGTTATCCATGAGTCAAGTTGAATTATATGGAGGTAATGAGCTACTCAAATCCCCAATGGTAAAAGGCTTGTAATATGTCTCAACTCAATGTTTTCTAGCTCTTGGTTCTTATCATTAAATCTTTGTAAAAATAGTAGATTATGCTCTTCATTACCTTGCTTCATATTAAGGAGATGATGGAATGATTTCTTTAAAAAATTTCAATCATGAAAAAATAAGGCAAAAGATCCTACAAAGAAAAGAAAAAATGATTGATTGAGGGAGGGTGGGATCTTCCAAGATACTCCTAAGTTACTTCTTTAAGGATGAAATAAAAATTATAATACTTGGTCATATTAAAGATGAAATTCAAAACCTATATGACATCATACTCACTCTGAAATATGTTGAGGACTACGATACCAAGCAAAAAATACATTAAGAGAATTTTAAACTTTGTTGATATATTCGATAAGAAATCTAATCAACAAGATTAGAAAGAGATGGCACCAAATCCTAAATCAATAAATCAATAGTAAGTGCTTACTATAATAGTGAGTGAATAAGAGTACAACATCATGCTTAATAAACAAACAATTATGATGTAAAAATCTAATAAGCAATAAATGTAGGATACAATGCAAACCATGAGACACTTGTTATGTACAAAAAACACATAAATAACATTTAGCAAAACAACTGTCAAAGCAAATAATTGCTAAAGAGGTTGCTATGATCAGAATCACCACTTTAATCGAATGATAATAATTAAGAAACCCTCACTAGTTAGGATTCAAGGTATTTAACATTTAAATCTAACAAAGTGATTCCATTACTATGACTTTGGCCTAGGTTATATCCAAGTGTCACATAGACATAACATCACCATTTATAGGTGCACATAATGAAATTCTATTTCTTGACCATGCATTAAATATAACAATGTAATAAAGTAAATATTCTTGTTTTTCTTCATTAGAGTAATGAATAACCTAAAAAAAAGTATACTAACCATTGAAGAGGATTACATGTCATGCTAGTCTATATTATTCCTCCATATAATTAATTTAAAATTATTATAATTGATGATGGATGGGGGAGGTACAAGGAATTATTATAATATAATATGAGGTTGAAGGTGATAGGATGATGACGGTGGACATAAATTTGAATCGTAACTTAGATATCAGAAATTATAGTTTTTAAAAATTAAATAGTAAGTAATTTTTTTATTTTGTTATAAAGCTTCAAATATATTACAATACTAAATATAGATTAAAAAATAAAATAATAAAAATATGCTTTCTAATAAAATTATATCAAATTAATAAAATATGTAAAAAAAGATAAAAAATGATGAGAGTCTTGCATATTTAATCCATGATAAACTATAATGAAATAAAAATGAGATTAAATAAAAGATAAACAAGATTTATTATGTGACAAACCATAATTTTTCCAAGCTTAATATTTTCTAATCACGAGATTAAGTTAGAGCGACTGTGCTTATATATATTTTGAGATAATAAAGTTAATTTTGTGAAATTTGAGGTCTATAGATTAAAATATTAATAATTGATTTAATATTGGAGCATGTCATGGATCCAAATGAAGTGAAAACATTTATTAGAATATGCTATTAGAAAAAACCTTTTAAGAGAAATTCAATAATATTAAGTGTGTAATTTTTGTAAGATTAGATAAGTAATTATAAATTTTGAAGAAAAGAATATGAATATAAATACTAAAATTGATGGGGGATAAAATTATAAATTTATAAAACTTGACTTTATTACCATAGTAGAATGAAATTATTTGTAATCCTTGAAATTGGTAAGTAGATAGTAGGTAGGAATTTAAGAAAAGAAAAAAGAAAAAAGGATCAATTGAGAGCAAAAGAGGAGAAAGAAGGAGAGCTCAAATAGAAAGAAGTTAAAAGAAAGAAGAGAAGCAAAAGTAAGGAGCCTTAGGACTTGTAGTTACAATTTAAATGAAGGGTTAGGATAAAAAGGAAAGTGAAATTAGTTGAGATGGGTTGGACGTGATTCTAGGTGAAACTGAGACGTTCATGAGGTTGAAATAGCTATTTGAGCATTACCATACAATAAGTAAATTGTGCTTGTACGATTTGTTTAAAATTGCTAGGATGGAGAGATTAGTTCTATCAAATGCAGTATCTTGCAAGTCTAAGTAAGTTGATCATAATGAATGATTACATTAAATGCACAAGTATGATGGGTTGTAAGTCAATAGAAATTAGTAGGTTGTGGTATCATATAAGTGTGAAAGCTGGTTGTACTTGTATGATAGGTCTGAGTGTTTATATTATAAAGATGAAATCAATTTTTATGAGATTGTACAGGTGACTAAGAAGTGATTAAAAAAGCATGATGTGTTGATTATAAAAGATGCTTGATCATAAGTTAAGAGAAAGATGAAATGACTAAGTTTGGAGAAAAAAAGGGAATGTGATCAGACAGGTGTGATGCCAATGATCATCTTGTACATAGGATGCATAGTTTAAAGAAAGGAAATGATCATCATACTCTACGATAAGTCACTTCATACAATTATGAAAGGCTTATTGGGTCAGATTACTTATAAGAAGAAGGATTTTAATCATATAATATAGTTTAGAATCTTTTAATATATGATATGTGAAGATAAAAGATCAAAATGGTCTAAAAAGAATATCATAAAATATATATATATATATATATCATATAATTACACTTTAATTGATTTTCTATAATTAGCAAGTGAGTTTGAGAAGTAGAGTTCTTAATCATTTTGAATATTTAAGATCATCTTTCTACGATCAATAAAAAATAATGGATCATAGGATAGAATCATACAAATCTAGTAAGGTAAAGAGTTAATCATATTGTATGATATAGTGCATTATGTTATATGACCATTTGAATAAAGGATGGTGGGACAAGTATGTTAAGAAGTTGCTAATCATATTATATAATATAGGAATCATATAGACACAATGTATTAACCAGTATAAGGAATAAAAGGGAATTTTTTAGTTATATCAAATAAGAAAGATATTTAATAATAATGGTATGCGAGATAATATAATAATTCATATAATGTATAATATTGTAGGAAATCTTAAAGAGAAAATATTAATCAAGTCAAGTTGATCTCGAGTTTAGATAGGTAAATTTGATAACAATGATGTAAGTATATTAGTAATTTAAAATATGTTTTATTTTTTAATTTAATTATTTGATATTTTAATTATCATTTATTTTACTTTATTACATGATATTATTATCTTAGGTGTTTATTTTAGATAAATTTGGTAACTATGGTGTTAATATATTAGTAATTATTTATGATTTGAAATGATTTTAATTAGAATTATTTTATTGGTTCTTTTGCATATGCTTATATAATGTGGTTATTTGACATACTATCTACATGTTTATTCATGACATAGTATATTAAATTGTTTTATATGAAAATATAGATTTTACTTGAATATGGCTACATAATAGATATAAATATACATCTAAATAATGGTTAAGAAAATAATTTGGTTATTTAGATATTTAATATGGTTATTTGGTAATAAATATAAAAATATAATAATTAGTAATTTTTAGAGATTTTTTTCTCGTATTATTAAGGTCAGGATACCCCTACAAATGATATGATCTTATATGATGAGTCATCACTACATTATGTATAGTATGGCTAGAGCTAGGATACCCTATACTTATAGATACAAAAGTTACTAATAATTTGTGCATAATATGGCTAAGGTCATGATATCCTCTAATTACAAATACAATCATCATCATGTTGTGCATAATATGTTTAGGGTTAGGATATCCACTTATTTGATTAGATGCCGACTAAGGTCATATGATTATTGGTTATTGGATTTAAATGATAATGGCTTAAAGGTAAATTAGGCTATATGAAACATTAAAAATGAGAAAATAGAGATAAAATAGTATACAAGAATGTGTATGCTCATATTTTTTGTAAGATTATTAGATTAATTAGTTTCTTCATATCATGGATTATTTAATTATGATTATTATTTTTTTATTATAGGATAATTTTATTTTTTTATGATATTATTTTTATATATTTTGTTATAAGTTATGATTTATTTATTAAGCTATTTAGAGTTTACTAGTATTTATATTATAAATAATATATCTATTATATCAAGAGCAAAGTACTTTTATATTATAGAGGATCACACACATGTGATGTGAGAGTGGGTTGTATTTTATTTGAGTAACGTTTTTGGATCTTATGTACCCTTTAGTTTTGTAATTATTATGGTATGAATGATTATAAATAATTTTGTGATTAAAAATTTTTGTTTATTTTAATAATTTATATAGTTTTTATGGTTAATAATTAGATGCACTATAGTTTGTCTCATCATTAGGTCTTTATTTAAGATTTTTGTATTTTTTTAATTTTTAATTTATTTATATTTAAAGTATGCTTTATTTATATTATTAAAGATATTGTAAAGTGAGACTCTAACATATTGGATCATCTAAATCATCATCCTAATGTAGCCTGTATTACATTGGTTTATCATAACAAGGGAAACTTTATCGTGTAGGGGTTATACTTTAAGTGACATTTTATCAAACATAATAATAATCTAGAAGATCCTTCTAAAAAATAAAGTTATAAGATGAGGGATGATCCTTTTAATACATCTAAGAATTGAGAAGAATAAAACATCTTGTAAAAATAATATGAGATAAAAGATAATAATAAAGATGCTTAAGTAAAAAAATATTATAAAATTATTCATCAGATTTACTATTAATAAAGTTTATTTGTAATTCTTTTTGTGCACTTGTCTTTCATAATATATAGAGAACTTAATATCAAAGATATTTTTATGAAACATACGTGATGATGGAAGCCCAGGAATGTACTTTTATGCAATCAACCGGCTGGTCGATGAAAGCTCGGGAAAGCTAAAATTCGCCAACTTTCATATCATACCTGTACGTAAGCTATACCATACCTATACAATATCTGGTTATTGTTTACGGAGACGGTGATTGTGCTATTATGAAGCGCTATTCGGCCAGTTTCGTGTGGTTCAAAGCGGCAATTTAGGCAGCATATCACCGTACCAGTACTATGTCGTCATCGTACTGTACGTTTTCTTGGTATTGTCACTGGGACGCACATCGCAGTGGTATGAGTGCATCGATCGGCGACTACGATGGTTCAAAAGAATGTACGGAAACAGTGATATATCGAACGGGTATGATAATGGAAGATAGGAGCTACGATCCATGGCTGCGCCTTATACAATGCTCTCGACCAGCTGGGCACCCGGTACGTTGGTTTATAACATACAATACGAATCCCTTTCCTGTTTTCAATTTTGGGAGATTGGATTGCTTATGAAGACTTTAATTCGATAATTTGGACCAAATTTAAGTTAAATGTGAAACCCATATCCTGCTCAGGCTACTGCATTTTGAGGTCTGCCTCTCTTATTATATCTTCAGTGATGGATCAACGGTCCAAGGTAACGCATCATCCCAAATTTATGAAGTTAATCTTTGGTTTGAACTGCTGATTTGCTGAATCTCATTGGCAAGCTGAAATTATCAATTGCTATGAAGTTTAATTTAAACAGTGTTGAAAGACACTACTGCAAATGTTATGATCTGAATGCAATTTACTGGAAATAGTGGATCATTCACTGGAAAAAGTGAATCAAATTTGGGAATAAATCCAAGGCTTGCCTTACTAGCTGCAGCGGGGTAAGAGGTTGGAATTTGTGGTATTTTTGGTGCATGAAATTATACTACCAATAATTGCTCTCTTATCATGGAACATATGAGGGATTAAATCAGCCAAATTGTGCACCTATTTGCAGCGAATAATTAGAGAGACTAAGATCTTTGTAGTGGTTATACTTGAAATAAGAGTAGAGGTATTTATGCGAAGAGATGTAGACCGATTGATTGGTCGAAATTTGAACTGTTTTATACAGCTTTTGACTTCTTTGTTTTGAGGAATCGGTATATTTTGGAGGAATTGTGTTCAACTAGATGTTCTAAACCACTCATATGAGGTTATTACATTTCAACTATGATCGCAAGGCATTCAAACTTGGCTTTGTTATGTTGTATATGTTTCTAAAGATCATTTAGTTGGACGTGTTATGTGGGAACAAGTGAATCAAGCTAATGCTATGGGAGGGCCTTTTTTAATTACATGTGATTTTAATGTAGTTCTTGCATTTAGCAAAAATGAGGGTGGAAAAATTCAATTTCAAAATTTCATAGTAGGAATTTGCAAACTCTATTTATAATCCACAGATAAGTGACCTTGACTTTGTTGGAAATAAATTCATGTGGTATAACAATAAAGAAAGAAATGAAAGGCTAGACAAAGCTTTCTTAAACATAGAAGGTGAGTAGGCTTTTCTAGGCTCAGTCATCACTCTTTTATCCTTTATTGGCTTAGATCATCATCCTTTGCTAATTCAATTCCAGCGACTGTGTATGGAGAAAAAGAACCTTAGAATTTAATTTGAAAGTATTTGACTCCTGTTTCCCTAGTTTTATGGCATTGCTAAAAATGCATGACAATAGTATTCAAGAGGCAATCTAATGGATATTCTCTCAAACAAATTTGATAGATCGCTTTATACATTAAAAAGATGGAGCACAACTAAGGCTAGGAACATTGTGTGCAAAGCACAAGAATTAGAAAAAGAGATTCAATAACTTTAACAAAAAGAACTAAAATGTGGTCTTACTTATGTTGTGAATGACTACCTCACATATCAAATTTTTACATTCTAAATTATTTTCTTATTCGTTACTTTAAAATGTTTTTGTTATATTGTATGTGAATATCTTTATTATACAATATCATAAAAGAATAAGACATGAATAAGATATTAGATAATAATATATAAAAATATGACAACTTAATAAAATAATCACATTAATACCAGATTTACATAAAATGATAATTTAAAAAAAAATTTAATATTCTTCATAAAAAGAATGTCATTTAAAACAATAAGAAAAATAATTTACTAGAATATTAACATCAAAATTACTTAGTTTACCTGCTTGAATTTGATAATTAATTTCTTTTTCTAATATTAATCCTTTTTTGATTTTTTTATGATGTCATGTATATACAATGATCAATATAAATCTTATGCATAATATGCTTAAAAAGTAATTAAAATAATATTAATTCTTTTTATGTAATTAAATTATTTCTTAGAATCATTCTTGATGGTTCTCCTATCATACCATACAATCTAATAAAAATAACTATTCTAAACTATATCATACTTTTACAATCAAATGATAATATCGTTTGATTCCTAAGATCAATACTATTTTATTCATATCTCTTTTAAACTTATCATTAAGATCGTAGCATATGATCCTACTCTACTTTAGTGTATTTCATATTACTTACTGATAATATCGCTTTCAAGGTCATTGAATAATAAATGGATGAAAAATATCAAGGAAGGAGAAAACGAAAATCGGTGATGCAACACAAAGTAGTAAGGTCTTGCATTGGGTTATGCATGAAGATTTGCTACAGGCACACCAAAGCATGCATTTCAATGCTGTGATATGATGCAACTCAACAGATCTAGACCCAAAGGAAGAAGTTGAAAAAAACAATCTCGCTTCACATGCATGTGGAAGGGAGCAAGCATGTGTCTGACTTTGAGCATTATGTGTGCATGCTGTTGACCTTAGTCACGTGCACTACACGTGACTAGTAAATGCATTGACCCTGACACGCACGGGGGCACACTGAAGGTTGGAGGCCACATGCATCACGCATGCAGGGCTTATGTACGTGCGCTACTGATGGTGCACGAAAGCCGTGCGCAAGTAGGGCTTCCATGCATAATAAGTATGGGGCCGGTTGGCTTAAAATTTATGAAATTTTAAAATTTGGTCAAAGGATAAAACATCTTTTTCTAATTAAAATATTATGATTTTTTAAAATAGATATTGTATTTTAACATTTGTATAAAAGGGTGAGAATGATATATGAGATAATGAGAAAAAGTTAAAAAATTCAGAGAGCTCTCGAAATCAAAAGTTTGTGAATTCAAAATCTTCTTGAAGAGAATCTTAGAAAATTTACTCTCTTTATGACAAAAATACTTTTTTCTTTTTACTTTTACTTCTCTATATTATTACGCTTCTATTTTCGATAAGGTCTGTTGACGAGTGCTTTTGGGAAATAGATCTTTTTTTGGTATCAGAATGTTTCGATTCGATGTCAATGGCAGGTGCAAAGAAGAAGATAGTTGAAGAGTAAACCATAAAATGAATTAGGAGATTAGAAAGGCTTGAATTAAGATAATTATGCTAATTATTTTACCATCAAGCCTGAATCAATAGGTAACTTTATTAACAAAATCAATTCAAGTGTTAATAGAAGTGATACTAAAATCTTAATATCTTTTTACGATGATTCCAAAAGATAATATGTAAAAAAAATACTTTTAATTAGAAGAATTATATATTAAGTAGTAATTCCAAGTTAGTTGAAGATAAAATTAAAGATGACATCAATCTCATTTTTTTGACGTATAATAATTGACAACATTCTTTTAAGAAAAATGCTACGCTTAATGTACCTAATTATGATAGTATTATAGATGTAAAGAAATTAAATACTTAATTGGAGCAACAGGAGACATTTCTCTCTATAAAATTATTCATCGATTGAAAAAGTGGCATATGCTTGATTGAAAATGATGAATCATGTGTTAAGCTTGCTGGGATTCTCATCTATTAAAGAGATACAAATTTTGTCAAAGTATATTACAAGTTAATATTATCTTATTATTATTGAATTATCTCTTTTCTCTATTCGATATTTGAAGCAAGTTAGTAGATATTATATGATTATTAAAAAAAATTAATATAAAAAGACAACTAGAAGGTCAAAATATTAGGAGATCTAAGTATAAGTTTGAAAATTGGTAAAAAGGGATATTTTTCAACAAAATATATTACAACAACTAACAACATTACTTCTACCAGTAAAAAGACCAAAATACTAGGAAATACATATTAAACTTTTTCCATAAAATTTTTAAGGATAATGTACTTATTATAATGAAGATTAAAAAGGTATTTTAAACTCTTTTATAAGTAGACAAAGGCTTATCATTTATGATGAGTCCAAAATATATCTCCCATGAAATAAAGCAAACAAAAACTCTAGACTATTAAAATACAAGTAAAGAAAGAGCTATTAGTGTTATGTCAACATTAGAAGCAAGAAAAATCAAATATCAGAAACTCTAAAAAAAAATTAAAGTTAGAAATTATACCACATGTAAGACCCTATTCTTTAAGATAGACTCTTAAAGAATTTGAGACAAAAGTTAAAAATAATATAAAGTAAAGTTTGTTTCACCAAACACTTATTGAGAAGGTTATCTATGAAGTGTTACTTCTAGATATTTGTAAAATGATGCTGAGGAATCCCTACTTATAGGATTGTGATGCCATCCATTATCGACGAACTCAACGATATTGATTTATGAAAGATGAATAACATTTCCTTTTAAAACGAGAGAAAGAAAGATTGACAAAAGACATTGGTGCTAATAATTGAAAAGACTAGCGAATATTGATGGAAGTCTCAACCATTTAAAAAAGACAATCAAACTATATTTGTCAAAGAATAAGTTCAACAAAGAAGATTTGATAGGACTCAAATCTCAGAAAATAGAAACTTATGATTAGGAGATTACTTCCAAGATCATTAAATCAAAAAAAGAGATGAAGAAAAATAAAAAAAGACAAAATGATGAGAATTGACTATGCAAAATAAAGTTGTAGGGCTTTGGTTGGGTCACTCGTAGAGATTCGCTATAGGCACACTAGGGTTTGCACTGCAACAGGTTGGTAAAGCACTACATCCGGTGGCATGGGTGTGCCAAACTTGGAGCATCGCACGGATAACATTTGCCTCGATTACGTGTTTTGCATGTGACTGGTAAGTGCACTGACCTCTGCAAGCGTGGACATACTTGGGATTGACGGTCTGTGTGTCACACCTTTTGCATGAGCACGTTATTGATAACACACGGAAGCTACATGCAAGTAGGGGGTTTTGCGAATGTGTATGGGGTTGAATGACTCAAAATTACAAAATTTTGAAATTTGGTCAAAGGGCAAAGACATTTTTCTTCTAATACATTATATTTTTTTGTAATTAAATATTGTATCTTAACCTCTCTAGAAAATGTTGAAAATGATGTATAAGATAATGGAGAGAAGTTGAGAAATTTAGAGAGTCATAGAAATCAAAAATTTGTTAATTAAAAAATCTTTTGAAAGAAATTTTCTTGGGAAATTCACTCTCTTTATGACAAAAACACTTTTGTTCTCCTTTATTTGCTTCTCATTATTATCATACTTTCATTTTTGCTGTTATTATTCTAAAAAGGTCTGCTAGTAAGGGCTCGAAGTGAGAATACATCATAGATAGATCAATACGGTTACATTGTTAATTAGTTGTATTACTATTATAATCTCATCATACCATACAATCAATTTATTTTTTTTCTCTTCACACGATACAATCTCCTTTAATCAGAATATATGTTTTAACTTTTACTCTATCATTAAAATATTGTACCTTATGATGCTACTTAATGTATAAGTTTGATTATAGTCTCTTGTCTCACCAAACTTAATCATTTAATTTATAGCTCTGACTTATCGTCCAGTATGATCAACTCAGTCGTATTGTATGATATTCCTTATAAGACCCTTTGTATGATCATGTTGATGGACTCATATGATGCCACAATTAAACTGCTATCTCTATCATCTAATACAACTTCATGCATTGTACTAATATAATCTTAATCATCAACTTAACCAACTTGTTCTATACAATCATCATAATCGTACTAATAGAAATATATGTATTATGCCACAACTCCATCATACAAGGTTAATACTTATATCTCTTTTGTACGATGAACCTAGTAGCTCAACCCATTATATATGTATATTACTTATATTGTACTTGTGCGATAAACCTTATAGCTTTACCAACTTGAATTTCCCTTATGTTAATACGACCCAAGAAATCATTTAGTATGATGCCTTTAATAAACTTTGTACGATCTAACATCATATCTTTAAGATCCATTTTGAGCATACCATACGATATATATCATCATACTAGTATGATACTTATTAATAGCTACAATCTTTCCTCTCTCTCTTTGTTATTCTCACGACACCCATCACCTTCTTCCCACAATGAACTTGATGTTTCTTGGCTTATTTCACATGCATAAGTGACTTTCTCGATCCTATTCTTACCCCTCTACTCATAGGAACCCCAAACATGAAAAATTTAAAGACAAATAATATGGATATCACCTTTAAGTCTTACGTCATTAGAGATGCAAAAACCATGAAATGGAGCCCTTCCTACTCGATTAAAATAGAATGAAGAAGGGTTCTAATATTCACTACAACTTTGGTCGAGATGACAACACCTTGCTTTATTCATTTCATTCAACTCCTAACCAAACAGTGGCTTACTAGAGTAATTCAAGCTTCACTCGTTGATGGCTCCTCATTAGACTTGTTTGATCTACTTATAAGCTATGACGAAGGCATGCTTAGGGTATGGAAATGGATTATTAATGAATCTTTTAAGATTCGTTAAGTGGATATGGTTGTCAAGAATGTTGAAAACCAAAATACTATTTTAAGTTTTTTTCCACTGTCGTTGTAAAAGTTGACATTTCATTCCCATTAGGAGATTTTGATAAACTATTTTTATGAAACACTATGACTTGAGTCACTCTTGTATTTGATTAATTAATCTTTAAATGTTTAGTATTTTATTTTAATTGACTTATTTAATGTGAAATAGGTTTACATGTAAAAAAAACAAGTAATGAACTTTTGAAAAATAGTGAATTAGTAGTCTTCAAAGCATATTGGAGTATTCAGCAAGCTTAAATAATTGAAGACATGCAAATCAGTTTTGATAATATTTATTTTACTATGAAATAGAATATTAGATTGTTAATTTAAAGGTACTCTCTTTTCGTATCAATTTTAAATCATATTTAGATATCTAAATTGTTTAATTATCTCTTTGATTTAGCAAATGAATAGGATTCAATTTTTTAATCTCCTAATTATTTTCTTGGTTCAAATCCTACGTAAATCATTCACTGATTTAAGTAACATAATTATATTTTTAAATTATTCTTTTATTGATTAAATCATATTTTTGTATTTTTGTTAAATTTTATGTTAGGTTGATTATTAAATCTTGATTACATAAAAAATTAATTCTATTAAATTTTTCATAATAAAATAAATAAAAAAACTTATGTCACATCCCTAGTTGTGCTCGAATGCAAAGGTCTCGGGTCGAGCTTAAGCTCAAGCATTGTGTTAGGAAAAGTAGTCAGGACTAGACTGGGTTAACCCGTTCTAGTTCTTGGCAAATTCCTAAATCGGATGGGGTAAAGCTTTCGATCTATCTAGGCAACATTCGAGCCAAATATACATATGGGTTGGGTCGGACCCGTATAAATCTATATGTTACGAGTACGCCTTGGTGATTAAATCCCAAGCACACAAGTGGGGAGCCAGCCCCAATTAGACTCGCACATTGTTCCTGGGCGAATGCTTATAAAGACCAAATAAGTTTTCCTTCCTGCAATGTGGGACTATATCCCTTGTGTTTGTCTCCATCCAAAACTGGTAGCACTCAGTGCCCTCTGATTGCGCATTTTTGTGATCGAACAGTGGAGATCTCCGCCTTTAAACTATGATCTTAATTGATCCAATTGTCCATTTGATAAGCCGATCGAACGATTATTGCTTCATCCGCTATAACCGATTGATCCATTCAATGGTTGTGATCTCGTCTGACTTAATTAGATAGTTATTTTTATTTTCGTTGTTTGAAATAATTTATCCTTAATCTGATGACTTAGATCTCTCCTGTTTGAATCCTACGATCCATATCTAATCCTAATTTTACTATTGATTAATCGAAGAAAAAACCTCAAGTTGTAATCCTTTTATTACTAAAGTTTTTTCTCGATCTCAGTTAAGGTTGGACATAGGTTTTCGTTTGAATCGAATTACCTAAAAATTTTGCGTACTATTTCAATTTTTATTTTCATTTTTTTAATTATAAAAATTATAAATTAACATATTTATAAATTAAAGTTTTTAACTAACATTAATGTTTTTTTAAAGAATATTTGAAAAGTAAGTATTTTTATTATTAGCAAAAAATAGTTTAAAATCAAAATTTGATCCCCTCTTGTAGGATTCGTATGTGTTTTCACTTCAATTAGTATCAAAGCGGGTTCCTTATCCAAAGTGAGTAAAATCACTAGGACAATCCTTTATTTGTATGTGCAAATTAATTGTGACATTAATTTTAATTATTTTTTAATTTTTTATTTTATTAATATCAATTTTATTATTATTATTTTTACTTTATAATCAAATTGCTTGATTTTGTTAATGTGTTAATTTTTTTAATTTATTCAAGGATGACTTTACCTATAGTTGACAATTGTGAAACTTAGGAAAAGAATTTTCATTATGTCGTCTTTCATTATTTAAGGGTGAATTTTTTTTTTGAGAAAATGCCTTTAAAAATTTTATTCAAAAACATTGATGATAATTTGTGAGATCTTTTTATTCCATTTTTTTTACTTCTCACAAACAGAAATAATAAATTAAGAATGTTAATTCAATTAAATGCTAAAGGAATGAATTACTTATTTTGTGTATTATCTCAAGAAATTGATGTGTGAGTGTATGGCTACAACTTGTTTTGAGATGATATAGGGATTCGATAGCTTGTATAATGAGAATGAATCTCAAGATATTGGTGATGATAAGAAGGAGATGAATCATAAAAAGAAAGAAGAGAATAAGAAGAGGAAGAAGAGCAAACTCAATTTTGTGATGGATCATGGAGGTAAACTTGTATCAATTATTTCTAATTCAATCATAAGTCTATTTTTGAATCTTGTGATGAATTATCAAATTCATTTAATAAATTATTTTTTGAGCATAAAAAATTAATTAACATGTATAATGATCATAAGAAAGTTTGTCAAACATGAATATAAAATAATTGAACAAGAACATTGTGATGCACTTAAAGAAGAAAATATTTATTTAACTAATCAAGTTCTTACCTATATTTCTAATGTTTCATATTTGCAAGCTTCAAATATAGAATATGAAAATGAATTGTCTAAGCATATTACATGTAATGATGCTTTAAAATTAGAGAATAAAAATTTAAGAAAAGAAAATTCTTTGCTTAAAGAAAACCTAGAAAAAATTAATTCTCTTGAAAAAGAAATGCATGATCTAAAATCAAAACATGCTAGTTGTTTTCTCATGTATCTACTTGTAATCATTCATATGTACCTTTATATGTTATTTCATTTAATCATGTGAAAAATATTTACTTGAATGATTCACATATGTTTCAACATGTTTCATCTTACAACTATGTGACAAAAAATAATGTATGTTTGCATGATAATTATAGCTTGAAAAAATCATATATCTATGTGTTCAATATATCATATATTCCTTCTTTGTATATATCTAATTATCAAGTTAAATCTTATATTGTATATAATTATTATTCTTAATTTGGACATCTTACATTTGATTGTCCAATTAGAAAATCCATAAATCAAAAGCATAATAGATATGAGTGGATTCCTAAGGGAACGAATTCTAAAAAGTTTTTTAGAAAATCACAACATCCACAATATTACTATTGAACCCAAAATAGTTTGGGTTTCTAAATTTAATGCTTAAGTGGTTTTGTAAGTATGTCTCCATATTTTAGAACTTATTGAGACGTGCATTGCTTTGTGAGTTTGTGTGACTCATTTGCAAAATGTTTGTAGTCTTAAGCTTAGATAGATTAGGTTAGAATGTCAAATCATTCTGGACTTTTAATGTCGATCAATATTAATCATTTAGAGTTTATTTGTTAATGATGTGATTTTAGTCATTTTGTTAGTTTCAATACTCAATGTTACAAAATATTAAAAGATGATCAAGGGTTAATAATTTGTAAAAAAACAAGAAGGTGACACTTATGTGATTAAGTTCGATTAATTAGAAGATAACATATGAAAATGCTAAGATTGTAGATTCAAGTGAGAACACTTCATGATATAAAAGACTATGTTATGTTGGTTATTTCATCTTAAAGAAAATGAGTAAGATAAATATAATTAGAGGTCCTCTGAACCTAAATAAGATTAATTGAAAATATGTTAATCATGCAAAAATGGTTAAATCTTCTTTTAAATATAAAACTTATTTAACCATTAGTGAACCTTTAAAGATAATTTATTTTGTAAACAAAAATCTTAAGTTTAAAAAAAAATTGGATTTGTGATTGATATTGATTTTTCTAAATTTATTAAAGTTAAATTTCATAAGAATAAAAAAATATGATCATAAGCTTTGATTAGAAAATTATAAAGATAAAATAATTTTAATTTATTAAATTTTAAGAAATAAATATTTATATGATTATTACAAGGAATAGAAAATATGAAATTAATTTATATCTCTTAATTGAAAAAACATGTAAGAGTGTATAAGGGAAAATAATAAATATTATATGTTTGGAGATAATTTATTTAATTTTTGAAAATTAATATAAAATTGATTTTAATCATGATTTTTTAGATTTATACAAGAAATAGGTAATTGAAAATTTTGTTAATTTGATTTAAAAATTAAATGAGAACGTACCTATTATGTTTGATGAGTTAATTACAAAATAATTAATGTAATGCTTAGATTGAGTCATTGATGAATATTGTAAATTAGACAAGAAAGAATGTGAAAAAGAAGCTAATCAACAACTACCTTGAGTTTGGTAGTATCAAAATCTATAGAAATCAAATAAATGATATATTAATTAAGGAGTTAGAACACGAGTTTCTATGAAAGAAATCAATCATAGTATGATTGTTTTATCATAGAAACTACATTTGTTGAAGAAGCTTTACAGGACATAGGTTCATGTCATAAATTGAAAAAAATATTAAAAAATTAAGTATACGATTTAATGCTTAGGCTTAATGATCAATAATTTATTAGAGTTAAATAAATACTAAAGAATAAACTATATGAGAAAGAAGTAATTATTAGAGAAGATTAAGCTTATTGTTAAGAGTACATAATCAATTTCATCATTATAAAAAAATCACAAAAATGTAAGATTTCTTTTTAGAAGATTAATAGAATTAGAATATATACTTTTAAAGTAAGAATTTATCTACATATTTAAAAAATTCTTTCAATAGTATAATAGAAATTGTATAAATTGTAGATCCCTTTTAGTGGTGTTAAAGAGAGAGAATAATCATAATTTAGATAAAATTTAGATTAATCATAAAATGAGCGGGAGCATGTAATAAAAGGGAGCATGAAATAAGGGGGAGCATATGTATTTTATTTTTACTTGTTATCTCATTTTTTTAAATATATATTTTTTACTTGTCATATTTTTATCTAAATATTTGTCTTATCATTATCAAAAGGAGGAGATTATTAAGTTACCCTTATGTTTGATAAGTCAATTCTTAAATATTTTAACATTTTATTCTAATGAATTTGTTTAGTATGAAATATATTTATGTATAGAGAACAAATCATATACTTTTGAAATTGTGAACTAGTAGTCTTTACAGCACATTGGACTGTTTAGCAAGTTTCAAGGATTGAAGACATGTGCATCAGTTTTAATAAGATTTTATTTTACTATAAAAAGAATGTTAGCTTGTTGATTTTAAGATACTCTCATTTATTATCAATTTCAAATCATATTTAGACATCTAAATTGTTTAATTATCTTCTTGATTTAGCAAATGAATAGTATTCTTCAACCTCAGCATTGGGTTAAGAAAAATAATTGGAACCAGATTGGGTCAACCCGTTCTAGTTCACGGTGAATTTTTGAATCGGATGGGGTAAGACATTAGATCGAACAAGGCAGCATTCGAACCAAATATACGTATGTGTCAGGTTAGACTAGTATAAACTTATATTTTACGAGTACGCTCAGGTGATTAAATCCCAAGCGCACAAGAGGGGAGCTTGCCTCAATTAGGCTTGCATATTGTTTCTGAGTGAATGCTTTTAAAGACCAAATAAATTTCCTTTCCTGTAATGTGGGACTATACCCCTTGTGCCTGTCTCCATCCAAAACTGACAGCGCTCAGTGTTGTCCGATAGTGCATTTTCATGAATGAACGGTGGAGATCTCCTCTGTCTTTAAATAATGATCTTAATCGATCCAATCGTTCATTTGATAAGACAATCAGACAGTTGTTGCCTCATCCGTTGTAACTGATTAATTCATCTTACGGTCGTGATCTTGTTTGACTTCATCGGATGATTATTTTTATTTCTGATGTTTGAAATAATCTATCTTTGATCTGATGAATCAGATCTCTATTGATTGAATTATATGGTCCAGATCTAATCTTGATTTTATCGTTGATTATTCAAACGATTTAGATTTCATCCAACTTAATCAAATAGCCTTGATCTATCCAGCTTGATCCAATCATTCAGAACTCATTTGCCTTTACATCATTTGATTGTACGATCGAGATCTCCTTTGTGCTGATCCAATGACTCTGATCAACTATGCCTAACGACTAATTAATTAGCCATTACAAGTGCCATTGTAGTTAGTCATTTTAGAAGAATATTTTGGAGATCTTTTTAAGCTATTTGGAAGCAGCTTTTGAAAGAACTTTTTACTCACATTCTAATGGCTCAAATTTTTTTTATAAATACCTAATCATTATGAATGAAATAATTAATGAACGTGAACAAGATTTTAACATCTCAAAGAAGAACTGTATCATATTTAACTAACGTAAAATTTCCTTGGCAGCACTTATGGCTTACGACTACTGAAAATGCCATATTCTTCTAATTAAGCTTAATTCTTCCAAGCTTTTATTTTCTCAATTTTCTTCATAATTTTGAACTTTTTGTGCTTTTTTATGTTTATCAACAAGCATAAGAAAATTTGTACAATTTTATCAAAAATTTATTTATTGTTTTATTTTGGTTTTTCTTGTGGGTTGGGTGGCCCAACATTTGCAAAAGTTCTAGTTCGATTTTGATCTTGTAAAAAATTGAGTTGGGGTTGAGCTCGTAAAATCCCGGGTTATAGTTAAACCTACAAAATCTAATAGGTTGGAGGTGAATCATAAGGAAAAATTTCAAGTAGGTTGGAAGTGAACCGTATAGAAAAATCTTAAGTTGTAATTATTTTATTTTATGAAGTTTTTTTATCTCGATTGTGGGTGGATGTATGTTCTTATTTGATCTAAATCATCTAAAAATTTTGGTGTGTTATTTCAACTTTTGTTCTTATTTTTTTTAATCATAAAAATTATAAATTAACGTATTTATAAATAAAAAATTTTAATCAATATAAATTTATTTTTATAAGTAATATTTGGAAAATGATTATATTTCTTATTTGCAAAATAATAGTTTAAAATTACAATTCACCATCTTATGAGATTCACATGCTAGTTTTTTACTTTACTATATAATACAATTCTATCATCTACTAATTTGATTTGTTTGCCTCTAAAAATTATAAATTTATAAATTTATCATAATGTACTTAACATTTTCTTATTTGTAGATTTATCATATTTGAATTTAAGCCAAAATTTCTAAATTTATAAATCTATCTAAACAAATATTTAAAAGAATTACAATTATTTTTTAAATCCTTAAAAATTTATAATAAATTCTCTAGCCTTCAAAAATTATAAATTCAATATAATTAAACTCATCTCTTAAAGTTTTTTTTCTTATTGATATACTCAAATAATATTTTTGATTAAATTCATGCTTAATACACTCTATAATATTATATTATTATTTTAATATTTTTATATATTAATAATATATTTTAAGGCATTTACTTGATCAAATTCAATAATACTTGTTCATAATTTTATCTTAATTTCTGGATTTCTTTCATCTTGATCTAGGTAAAAAAAGATTCATTATAATCTTGTCTCTTTATGAAAATTTTATCTTAAAATTTTAGAAAATTTTGATTATAAAATTAGAGTTGTTACAACCCAACTATATTGAATATTTTTGTGACTTATCATTATGTTAGTTATATTATATATTTTTATTACTTGTCATCACTTAAGTTATATCACATTATTTTATGACTCATTATAAGTTATCATAACAATAATATCATCTCACTTGTATCTCTTTAATAAATATATAGATTATATCAAAATGATAAATTAACAATATATCAAACATATGTACATTACATTAGTGATAAATATTTTGCTTGATTTTCAAAGAGTTTTCTTAATTCCTCTCACATTTTTCTTCCTTTCTTATAATTACACAAAGAGTATACATATTACTTTAATTTCTTGTATTTATACATCTCATGCTCTAATATGCTACTCATAATTTTATATTTATAATTGCATCAATTAGATTTCAATAAGCCTCATAAGACAAAATTTTGCTTTGATTGAACCGTCTAATCCATTTCATCAAATAGTTTGATGTGTATTAGATAGGCTTTAAACCCATTTAAGTACTCCTTTTGAACCTTGATCTAATCCCTCTTATGTCCTCATCGGGCCATCCGATAATCTTATCAAAACATTTGTTCCACTTCCATCAGATGGTTCCCAGAGAATCCATCTATCTATCGTTTATTCCTCTTTAGGTCTCTATTGAATCATTAATTCTTCCCATCACATCTTCCAGTTTTCACAACAAAAAAATAGGTACCTATGAACCTTTTTGCCAAATTCTTAGATTGTTTAACATTCCTATCGAATTATCTGATACCCCATTAGAATATTAATTGCACTATCTAATGAGCATTCTATTACATAATTCAATTTAAATTGTTAGTTTTATTGTATTATTTGATCCCTTTTTCGACAGTTTGATAATCAACTAGAGTTACGTACTTACATTAGTGAAACCCTTTTCACAATTTTTCAAAACAAGTCTCAATGGCCCCATTAGCTCACAACAAAGCTTTTCACCTTCCTCGTGCACTTTATTACAATAAGTTTAGTATTCTTTAACAAACTTTGGCCTTTTGTTTACTTGCCAAATCGCCTCTAATCTTAATAAAATCACCATCATTGGATCCTCTTATTTTGTTCTATTATATTGGGCATTTTTCTAGGAGTTTACACTTTATAATTGATAAATATGCTTTTCTAGCTCCTTTTTATATTTCATTTATTTCAGAATTTTTAATATAATAGTATTTTGTTCAATTGTATTTTACATGTACAAAGGATATCCTAGGATGTTACAAAAACAAATAATCATAATAGTTTTGGTATTTTTTATTTCTAATATTTATTATATTTTATGATTTGATCATATTTTTGTATTCTAAGATGTTTTAAGACATGTTTAGTGAAATTACAAATTTATTTAGTTTAATATAAGATAATTTGTATGAGTTTAAGATTCAATTGAATTGTATCATATAATGACCCCATAATACGATATGAGTAGATAGAGATAAGTCACAATCAATGATTTTCAATATCTCATTTGGCAATTACCTATATTACATTATTTTGGATATCAAATAACCTTTCTGTATGATGTGTACTAACAACAATTGCATGAATCGGTTAGTTTGAAAAACAATGATGTCGCATGTGCTTTCAACATGAATAGATCACTGATTTGTCCAGTAATATCTTAAAGGTGAAATTTTCTAACAAGAAGATATTCATAACAAGCTAATATTGAGATTTTACAAAGACGGTTAATCTCATATCAAGGATAAAAATAAGTTTTTAAATTATTCACAGGTAACATTAATATTTTAATATTGTCAGTACATTTTTTTTTACAAGTCAGCTTTAGTTGATAGTTATGCGGATAGTGCAATATAATTTAATGACAAAACTAAATGAAAAATAATGAACCAGTGATATCTTAAAGGTGGAATTGTCTAATAAAAAGATGTTCATAACAAGTTTAGATTGATATTTTACAAAGAAGAGTAATCTTATATTAAAATTAAAAAAATATTTTAAATTATATATGTAACATAACAGTGCACTCACTCTCTATTGCAATTTGTTGTCTTCTTTCCACCATTCTCTTTGTAGTGTACAACCACACAACTGCATCTTTTGGTAGTACAGCGGCCGTAGATGATTACGGCTATCACTGGCTTAGCTTCTTTTTGACTTGCGCATGAGGAGAATGGACGGGATGTGTGGCTCCATCCATTTGAAAACCGAAGTAAACTAAATGAGAAATTAATACCTTAAGTTAAAAATTACTTCTAACAATCGAGACCAAATCAAACGCGAACAAAATATATTACTCCATTTTTTTTCACTTCCTAATTCTACTTGTAAGTGATCTACAAAAAAACTCTAACGACCTCGTGTCTTCAGAAGCATCAGTCAAGTCCGTGGGTCGGGTTGGTTCTCCTGGTCGGCCGCGTGGGTGGGTTTGCGTCTTTGTTTATTGGCCGAGTAGGCAAAGAAGCCGAAGGCGATGAGGAACGCCATTCCCAGCCCGCTCACCATGGCCGTCGGGCCGATGTAGATTCCCCGTGGAGAAGAGAGATTGCTAAGGCCGGCCGGCCGACCCCTTACCACGTTCTTGTGAGCATCCTCCGGGCAGGCCCTGTTGTGTTGGGGTTCACTTCCGGTGGGTGATCCGGTCATCCGAACCCGTTCCCTCGGCCTTCCTCTTTGTTCTAAAAATAAATAGAAACTTCAAGGGCGGTGTGGAAAGCGTTTGTTTAACACGTGTTGACAATTGGAAATTGCAGAAGGACGAGAAGGCGCGTGTTAGAATTCGATTTGGATTTGTTTCTGGTTCGCTAAATTAAATTAGATGTACATTCGGATGAAAACAGTTCTGTTTTGGATATTTATATATAAAAAAGTCAAAATTAATTAAAGTATTTATAGGATAGCAAAATCAATTTAAAATCATCAATAATTATTTATAGACAAAGTTGAAGCGTTAGACAAAGGTAATTTACTATTCTAATCCCTATTTAGAAGAGAAACAAGCTGATAAGGTAACCAAGTGTCTATAAATACAAAAAAAAAAAAAAAAAATTGACCTCTCCAAATTTTACTACTTACATGAAGTCTGATGCATGTGGGAAACTCTTTTTAATTCTTGAGTACTCATGATATTGGATATAAGAGTAGAGGAACTACGTATATGTTATTAGTTTAGTAGAGCTTATCATTGTTATTTTGGTGGGTTTTTTTTTTAATTTGAGCTTTTTTATATAAATCATAGAGTTTTATTATGTTTTCTCATTTTTTGTTGTTTTGACATCTTTGTAGGCTGCATATTAGTTTTACAATGCACAATCTCAAGTATCCATTTGGTTAATTGATTTTGAAATTAACATGATCATAATTGCTTGCCTATCATTAGCATTGTTTAGAACTTTCTTTTGGATAGGTGCTCTAAGATTTATGGCCTTTACCTTTGACAATTCCTTAACAATTATCAATCAATGAATATTGAGAGAGCAATAAGAACTATTTCATTGGTTGAAAAGTCATCTTAGGTGGATAATCTAATGACAAACGCAAGTTCAGTATCTCATTCATCAACAAATGCCAAATTAGGTGCTTAAATCCTTATTTTCTTTCTTATTTCCTCCATATGGTCGACTTATCTACTATCATTGCTTTGCATATGTAATGCGTCATACCCCGCATTACTATCGAGCACTGCCAAAATTCCAAAGCACTATTCCATGATGTCGCTTAGCCTCATATTTTTTCAAGCAACATTTTTACAATGCCTTGTTTATTGTTTACCATTGTGGTCCATTCCCCCACCATCAACAGTTGTTTGACAATAATAACTAACCAAATTATTGTCCTTATTAGTAGGTGCTATCTTTGCTCGAAGTGCAGCAACGTTTTTGCAATGCCTTGTTTACTGTTTACCATTGTGGTCCATTCCCCTACCATCAACAGTTGTTTGACAATAATAACTAACCAAATTGTTGCCCTTATCAGTAGTTGCTATCTTTGCTCGAAGTGCAGCAACATTTTTGCAATGCCTTGTTTATTGTTTACCATTGTGGTCCATTCCCCTACCATCAACAGTTGTTTGACAATAATAACTAACCAAATTGTTGCCCTTATCAGTAGTTACTATCTTTGCTCGAAGTGCATATTAATGTTTCTATGTGATTGGAATTTACAATATTCATGTGGTTATGTAGTTGTGGAACTTGAGATGAACATGAATGTGACTAGTAAAACATACTACACATAGCATGCAACATTAATTTTGCATCATACAACATGCATCACACTGCATGTGACATGTGTTCTACATCATTTGATTTGTGTTGAGTAACGTGATTCTTGCTTGTTGTAAAGAGCATCCTACATTGTGTATTGGAAAGCATGCAATGTATGATAAGCAACATACAACGTGTAACATTCCCCATAAGTTGTACGATGTAAGATCCGTATGTTCTTGCACAACTTCTTCAAATTTATATTTTTACACCCTAAATATTAGTTATTATAGCTTTATATGTTTTGAATGAAGTATTTTATTTATAATAAATAATATGAATATTTTATGAATAATTTAGTTATTTTTGTAGAAAGATACTATTTATGTTAGTGGTTAGAAATGGTGGAAGAATATCCCATAAAACACATACAACCCACCCACTTGTGAGAATGCTAGTCAAAGCACGATGTGTCTATGTCAGATAGTGGTCAAAAGAATCAACATTCGATAAGTTGGCAATGGCATCAGCTAACTAGGCAACCTACTATAAGAGGTTGGTGGTTCAACACACAAAGTGATCAATACCCTTCAACAAGCATGAGCAAAAGTTGATAAGTAGTATTGTTGCAATTTGTTTTTCATTTAATTATAATTACTATAACGTTAGTTGAACAATACAACATATGTTATTTGCAAGTGGTGAGACTAGGTTGCAAACCTACGTATATTGAGATTTTTTAATCTCATAAAGTGAGCATGATAAGAGGCTTTCATTGAAAAGTGAACTTGCATAGTTCATATAAATTTAGCTCAAACTTTTTAAAAATTATATTTTAGTTTTCAAGAATACATATTTTTTAGTCCAAGAGCGTTACGATGAGACATTACATTAGTATTGTGGAGATCCCACTTCTTAACCCATTTTTGATGCTAACATATGGTGTGAGATTTTCAGTGACCAAAAAAGAGCATAATATGTGACTTTTCTCATACTCAAATATCATGACTATCGTGACTTCTCATTCAACCAAGAATAAGATATTAACATACCAAGAGTCACTATATTCACACATGATCTATAAAGTGCTAATGCAATAATCCACAAAATAAGTGGCATTGGTGCCCGACTATAGTGATAGTTGTGGGTGAGTTAGTTGAAATTTTGGAATCAATTTGTGTAGCAAGTTTGAGCATAGAGACATGCAATGGTGGCACACATCATCTCATAGTTATATCAACTTACGTATCCGCAATCATCCTACAAAACCATCACAAGATGTACAGGATGAGACCATTTGCGTATATTTTGTTTTTATTATTTTATAGATTATAGATGTTGTCTTTGTTGTGTGAATACAAATATTTGATATATAATAGAATTGAATGTAATGTATATTTTATTCTACTCAAAATTAGGAAAATTAACAACCTAACAATAATGAAAGTTGAACTGAAGCTCAAATACTAACCAAACGGCAATGAATTATTGATCAATTATGATTAGACATTAATGACATTATGACCAACATTCCATACAGAAACACAAAATATAGCCAAACTATTAATTAACATCTTAGATATTGATATAATAACATCATGTCAGGTATCAATCCGTGTCTAAAATTGATCAACAATTCAAATGATATTCCTTCACTGCATCTTTCCAATCAAAATCCATCGAGTCACAACTCTCATTTGTTGACATGATACAGTCTACATTTTGTTGCTTTTCCATTGGTAAATTACTAATGGAACATTTTTAATTAGTAAAATATTAATGACCAAAAGTTTCATTGACTAAATTTGAAACAAAAGTTTTATTCGATGAAGGTCTTCAATGATCAAATTCTAGCTATCCGTGACATATTTTTGGTAGCTTGAAGTTTTTATTCTTTTGGTATTGTTTGTGGTTATGGATGCTTTTTTATGTGAGAGGCTAAGTTATGGACAACATGGTTAAGTTTTGATCAATATTAGCTGATCTTTGAGTTTAAGGAGTTTTTGAAATAGTTTTCTCATGAACTCCTGTCGTTAAACGATTATGAGTTAAGAATTTCAAATTCTAATTTTCAATTTAAAATCCACAAGTGAAGTACATATTATTTTTTAATTTAAGTTTTCATTTACTGTTTTCTTATGTGAAGTAGAAGCTTTTTTAAAATTTTTTAAACCATACATTCATGATGAATGTGAAAGAACCAAGATACAGTAACTTTTCATCAATTAAAAATTAGTCATAGAAATGTAAAGATGACAAGAATATGATGAACATCTATGTTATAGAGATTGGTGAATATGCTAATTTGCATGACAATTTGTCATAAGAATAGGTTGGTATCCAATTCTATACTAATTGATACGTGCTAATTATGGTTAATCATAAGTTAAAATATTAAATTTGAAGCTTTGACTAAATTCTCTATGAAATAAGAATAATTACATTTCTTTCCAGATCCACAGTGTAACATAATGATTTGTTAAGATTTTGAAATCTTATAGTTTTATGTCCGACATAACAAGTTAAGTAGATCTAGTAGAGCAAAGATATAGGTCTAAATTCATCAAAAATTATAGAAGATATCATAAAGAAAGGGATAAAAAGGGCAAAAAATGATTTTGTTTTCTTTTTGTGTTATTAGTTTATAATATACCATATATGAGATCCAATGTTATTTTTTTATTTTATTTTTGTATATTTTTATTTTTATTATTTTATATTATTATTTTCTTAACTTTTAGATTGAGAGAAACTTTGGTTTTATTCATTTTTAATAAGGCTTCTCTCTTGCACTCTATTTAAGAGTTTTTATTTGTCATTATTTTGTTATAAAAAGTTTTGTGATATGCATGTATGCATAAGAGATTTTCTTAACTAAAAAGTAGTCTCAATTCCAATTGCATTGTAATCCAAATCAACTCTACTTCACCTCCACCATTTTAATCATTAGATCCACCTCCATTATCTTTGGCAACTATTATTGATTAACCATATAATATGCTTACATCTTTGTCAATAGTTATTGGTTCTCTCTCCTTAATTGGGTAGCTTATCCTTCTAATGATTAGAAGCTTAAGTATGAGTTCATTAAATAATCAAGAAATTCAAAAATTAAGAAAAAAAATCAAAGAAAAAAACAAAATAATGAAAATTCATCATTGAGCACCAAGTGAAAAGAAGCTTAATTATGAGTTCCTTAATTGGGTAGCTTATCCTTATAATGATTAGAAGCGTAATTATGAGTTCATTAAATAATCAAGAAATTCAAAAATTAAGAAAAAAAGACAAAAACAAAAAAAGGAAAATTCATCATGAAGCACCAAGTGAAAAGAATTGTGCTCTCGACCATGCACAAAGGCTTGCTACAAGTGCACTAGAGCACATGCTACAATGAGAGGGTCATGTGTTGCGTTCGGAAAGATGCGACACACTGAAAAACCGTGCGGAGCACTTGCCTCTTTAGGTTTACCCATTGCTAACATGCATTGTATTCGAACACGTCGTGCCACCTACCACACGTGCCATCAGCGTGTGTGGTAGGACACTATCCACATGTGGGAACAGTACTTGCAAGCGTGAATAGTGCCAGTTAGTGGTCATTTGCATTTATAAGTAGTTTGCATGCGCATTGATAAGCTTTTTGTAGCACAAATTTATTGGAATTTACAATTTTTGGCCAAACTCTCGTGCTTCTTGTGGAAACTATAAAAATATGTATTTTATAATAAAGTATATTATCTAAATCTTTATATAAAGGATATAAAAATGATGAATAAAGAAATCTCATCTTCTTGAAATTTGATCTTCTTAAGCAATTTTATATTTTTGTGAGAAAAGCATTCTTTTCCTTCTTTCTTCCTTAGTTTTTTATTATTCTCTTTCTTCAATTTCCACTATTACAACTCTAGAACATGGTATGATGTCAAGGGCTTAGGGCAAAAATGCCTAATAGTAGGAGCTCAGAAGAAGGTCATTGAAGTGCAAGTTTTAAAAGGGTATCAGGAGATTGAAGAGGTCTTAGTTGAGGTGACTATGCTGGGTATGTAAATATCAAACCTAGAAGAACATGTAGCCTTATTAACTTAACAAATATAAGTGTTAATAAAAATAATGCTAAAATTTTTATCCCTTATGACAATGAATCATAAAGACAATCCACCAAAAAAAAATGCATTTAACTAGAAGAAATTTGGATTTAGCGATAACTCAAGATAATTGGAGATGAACATAAGGATGAAATCATCAATCTCACCCTTTCTATGCACGAGAATCGACAAAATCCTTTCAAGATAGTACTACACTTGATTTACCTATTTATGATTGTACAATTAATGTAAAAAAATTAGATGCTTAGTTATAACAATTAGAGACATATTTTTTTTTGTATGACTATTTATCAACTGATAAGGTGAGGTATGCTCGAATAAAACTAACGAGTCATTCTTTAGCCTCGTAGAATTATAGAAGTTACATGGAATCAGTTAAAAACTTAATTAGAGAAGAATTTTTTTCAAAGAGTTACATGAAAGAAAAATGAAGTGACATATTTAAATACTTATAAGGACAAATAATATCAAAATATATCACAAAATTCTAACGATAAGTTATAAATTTGAGAATACCTATCAACGAGATACATATATTGTTAAAGTATATTATAGGTACGTACTATCGTATCACCATAAAGGTATCTTTTTTCATATTCAATATTTAAAGCATGCAAATACATTTGCTATAGTTAATGAATAGGATAATAAATGTAAAGGGACAAAATCAAAAAGACAAAATACTACGAAGTCTAAGTATAAGTTTAAAAATAAAGACAATTAAAGATATGACACATACAACAAAAATATTATAAATTAAATCCTAAATTATTTCCAAAAAAATAAAAAAAAAATAAAACACCTATTACTGTTAAGAATGAAAAGGTACTTGAAACCCTTCTTTAAGTTGATGAAAGCTTATCCCTTATAGTGACAAAAGACATCTGTCATGAAGCAAAACAAAAAGAACTCTTCAACATCCAAATTTAAGTGAGAAAAGAGCTTATTAATGCTATTATTAATTCTAGAAATAGAAGATTCAAATATCATAAAGTTTTGCAAAGATGTTAAAATTATAGGCTATAACACATCTTAAGACTATCCTTTGAAGTTGATTCATAAAACTTCTAAGGTGAGATTAAAAAATAATACAATATAAAATTTGTTATCATCAAAGACTATATTGATTAGGTTATTTGTGAAGTGACACCTTTAAATATTTGCTAAATTATATTAAAGAATTTATACTTGTGAAATTGAGATATTATCTACTACCAATGAGCACAATGGTATTGATTTATAAAGGATGGCCAACACTTGCTTTTAACACTAAACAAATAAGTATTAATAAAGAGTATTATTAATGCTGATAAATTGAAAAGGTTAGTAAACACTTATCAAAATTATATGATATTAATAACAAAGTTAAAAAAAATCAGTTAATGGGATTGATGAAAATCTCAACCTCATAAGATCACTATAAAAGATAACATAATTATATCTTGTAAAGAATTAGTTTAAAAAAAATATTTGATAGAACTTGAATCATAAAAAGAAGGGATCTATGATTCAGAGCTCAATATAAGTTTATTAAATCATGAAGAACTCTAAAAATTAAGAAAATAAATCAAGAGATGAGACAAAATAATGAAAAAAATCTTTATTACTACACTAAGTTGTAAAAACTGTGGACATGGCCGTGCCATAGGCACAAAAGTGTGCATGAGAAGGTATAGCACATTGGAAGTCTGCATGAGACAATGCAGGACCAGAGCACATGTGAAGCATGTGTCTTGGTGAGTACACCTACTTTGCTCATGTGCATGCCACACCACTTACTATGCATGCAGTTTACACACGTGGTAGGTAATCCTACAATGTCGTATGGTCAGCATGTGTGTGACAAAACACTGTCCTCACCTGCGAATAATACATACATAAATAGTGCCAACATGTAGTCACCCACACGCTTGTAATAGCTTGTGTCATGCAAATAGACCCTTAGCTATACAAATTTTTAAAATTTATAATTTTTTTTTCAAAGCTTCATGTTTCTTGTGAAAATTAATAAAATATATATTTTATAATAAGATATTATATACAAAATTCTATATAAATGAGTAATAATAGTGAATGAATAAATATTATTTTTTTAAAATTTGATATTTTAATTGAATTTCATACTTTTTTGTGACAAAAACTCTCCTCTTCTCTTTCTTAGTTCCTTGTCATTCTCATATTTTTAATTTTTGTTATTATGACTTTAAAAGAAGATTTGTTGGTGAGGTCTCAGAATAAGAACACCTCGAATATCAATCACCTAACCTCGAAGTCATCGACTAAGCACACTATGCATCACGCAATCACTTAGTCACATCAATCTCCATTGAGGAACTCCTACATTACCAATTACACTTTAATTAACACCTTTTCACAACCATGTTCACATTCTAATCACATACAAGATCTAACAACAATGGTTCCTTTTTATTATTGTTAAAACTTGCTTATAACACCTTTGAACCTTCCCAATAATCCAAAACTCACTTACTCTACCAACGTCCTGGCAATCTTGACTACTTATAAGCGTTGGAACCATCTTCCTTGTGGTTATCGAGTTAGGCTCATCTCCACCAATCTTAAAGCTACCCAATGCCACTAGCAATAGGCCCATACAACTAATGAGTCTCTCCTTATCATCATTATTATTTTATGTGCTCTGATTGCTAGTCTCACATCCCTATGCCCAAGCATGAAATGTCATAGTATTCTCTTTCTTATATTATTTTGGCAATTTTGGTATTGGAACCAAATTCGACCATACACTTCTTTATTATCACCCACTAGCATGAAACCAAATTTTGTAATGTTCCAACCATTATGATTGTCTAGTTTTAATTCAAGTTTGAAAGGCTTAAAGGTTATAATATTAAAAGGGATCATCTACATAACAAGATTATGATGGAAGCTTAAGAGATTATAACTCAGATGTAGCATTCCAAGTTTATAATAAAATGTAATTTTATTATTATCCAAATTTTTAGATATTGTTTTAGAATCTCTATGAATTTTATAAATTATTTTATTTTTCTTCAAAAAAACTATTAAAAAGAGGTTTTGGCATCTCAACAAAGGGAGATGAGTTGAAAAATAAGATGTAGAAAACATTTGGAATCCAATGAGATCAAGTTGGTTGAAATCAAAGTTATGTGTCACTCACATTTCTTAGGTTTAGTGCCACATCATCATTGTAATTATTACTTTTTCTTAGTTTCGAAAACCATTTTTTAATAAATAAAATTATGGCTATTAGATTTCAAATCATTAGAGAAAAATTTCAACTATAACATTTTATCTATTCAAAATCACAATAAAGTATTATAAAACCATAATATTGCTTTTATAAGAACAAGATTTGTACATGATCTATTATAGAAAAATAAAATACCACAAGTCCATTTCTAATGAAATAAAACTTGCTTTTGTAATAACTTCTAAAATGTGATAACATAAGAATAAACTACTAACATTATCAGTTATCTCTCTCATTACTATCTTAGAGTCTCATATTGTGTCTTATTTTAATTTTAAATGTTAGGACATGAAAAAGGCTAAGCTAGTTATCACTAGCTCAGTAGCAAAACCTATGTAACATATACATAAAAAAATATATTTAGATCATGTCACACATTACATTAGAATCTTAAAATGGCATATAAACAACAAGGAGCATATATACAATCTTTTATATTCTTTATTTTTGTAAATATTAATATCTATTTTAAGAAATCATGTAAATTCTTTTTTTCTTTTTCTCTTTATTCATTTCATATTTTAGTTTTTGCTTTTTGTTGGTTCTTGGATGATGGCCTTTAGTGTTTTAATTTCTTTTAGTTTTCACCTTTAAAATACATCATTATGAAATGAGATTTTCTGGTTCTCTAAGATATGCCATACACTTTTAAAACAATTTTGTTTTTACTCATTTTATTTTATTTTTTTAATCTGAGCTTGTTCTAGATCAAAAGTTGGCTAGATTGTGAGAGAACCTAAAAGATCATCTATAACTTGTTGGTGACATTTAATCAAAAGTGTCATTTCTATTAGATATTATTGATTCTAGTTGCATATAAAAAATGATAGTTTAAATGTGTTTTGCTTAAATTTTTCATATTCCCCATGTGAAGGTATATAGTTCTTTAGCCCACCTTTGATGTTCAATAGTGATCAAATCAAAGGGTTTTTCTATTTCAATTAGCGCTTGAAGCTCAATACAGCTTCACATAGTTGTTTGTTAGGTCTACCTAACAAGATGCAACCTCAGCAATCAAACAAATAGATAAAGGAGAGTACAGATAAACAACATCATAAAAGTCTAGAGAAGTGTCATTCAATTTGAGTTCAATGAGAGGTCTTAAAAACCTTTTTATAGAATTTGGATATGGATAGATCATAAAATAGAGGTCCAATATTATAGGAAAAATATTATAAGTGTTTTAATAGGGAATTAAATTATCATATGGTCTTAGAAAAAAATTTGAAAATAAATTATGAAAAATAGATAATTTCTTTTCTAATTCAATACAATGAATAATTGACTTTAAAAATAATTTCTTTTACCTTTACTAACTTTTTTGGTGATATTATAACATCAATATGCTCATATATAATAATTATTAAGTAATGCATTATCAATTCAATATCATGTTAAAACTGAAAATAAACAATCAATGATAGTACAAATGAATATCACAAATATCCTCTAAATTTTTCAAATTAAATTATGATTTGTAAGGGTCATCATATATCAATTAATAATATAAAATTTTTGAGAAAAATAATATAATTATATATAGATATATATTTTTAAATTTTAACAATTAAAAATAATTATAAAACTTAAGTTTTATTATATTTGAGATACTACAAATTTTTTCTTTTTATAAGATCTCTAATGAATCACAAGATGATAAGTTTTCTTTTAATTTAAGTACTAAATAATTCAAAACTTTTAAAATATTATTTAAATAATTATCCTCTTTTTTGAGATTTTAAAAACTTTTTAATGTATAAAAATAAAAATCAAAGTCTTAAGAGATTTACTAATAAATTGATTAATGATGATCTTAAAGATACTTTTATAAATTATTAGAAATTTTAAATAAATTTAAAAAAATAATGAAATATTTTTAAGATATAGAGTTTATAAAAATAATCTTGATGAAAGGTTTTCAATATAAAAAACATATGATGATCTCAAAATTAAAAGATAAAACTAATTTAAAAAATATAAAAAGATTTATAAGTGTTTTGAACATCAAATTAAGAAAAAAATGTCAAAATATCTAAAGTATTTAAGTTTAATTAAATTAGGTTTTTAATTTAATCCTAAAATGCTTAATTTTCTTAACCTTAACACATAGTAGGGGAATTAACCCTTTGATAATTTAAAATGATGGCAAATCATTGGAATTTGATGGACAGAAAGATAAGGAGGCATCCAATGAAAATCCTTATGGAGAGAACCATTTGGAGGGATCTACAACACTAAGAAGGTGATAAGATGTGTGAACTCATATAAAAAAGAAAACTCACATACAATACATGAGCTTAAACACATGTAACAAAGTTCTTATGGGACGAAGGAGAAAGAAGAGGAAAAAGAAGAAGTTTGGAGGAAGGATAATAGAAAATTTGTAAGTTGGAGACAATCGAGCAAGTAAGGGAATTCATGAATTTCTATTTAACAGTTGTACAGTGGAATTGAAAGAAAAGGATTTGAATTCATGGAAAGATAGACAAATCAAGACCAACTTTAAGGAAAGACCACAACAAAGGAAAATAAAGGTAAGTAGGCTTTGAACTATTTATGTATATGCTTGTTGTATTATTGTATATTACTTAGAGACCTAGATAATTTAAATGAATTGAATTCTATAATTTTGAAAATTATTGTGACCCTTACTTGTATTGTCATTAATTGTTATTATCTGATTCAACAAAATGATTTCGTTAATTATTTTATATGATTTTTGTGTAAAAGGTGTTATAATATTATATTGAAGATAAATAGAGGTAAAAGATAAAAGTGAAAAAAAACTGATTGTTTATAATACAAATTGGAAGGAAAAAAAAGGAAGGATGTGAAGACAAAAGTTAAAAAAAATAATAAAAAAATAATAAGGACTTAAAAGTATATAGATGCTGGTTTTCCAGAGTGGCTTAACTTATAATTTGAAATAACTTGTTCTAGACATGTCATAATTTGGTATAACATGTTCCAGATAAAGTGTTAAAAGAACCATTATTAGGATTATTCTTATTTTGGAGTAGCATGTTCTAAGAATAGTCCATGATTTTTGTTTGGTGGTTTATTTCATTTATTATTATATTATCTAAGTTGTTGCAATAGCTCATTTTAGTTCCCTAATAATGGTCATATATTAGTATAGGCATGTATTAATATTTCTACTATGAGGCATGAACCTTGCTTTTAAAAGAAATGTAATAGTATATATTATTTCCAAATATTGACTTTATTAGGATTAAGTTGGTTTCAAAATTGTGAAGATGCTACTTGCTTTTACCTATTTATTAAAAATGATTTTTGAAGCAAAACCACAAGATATCATGGCATCACCTAGAAAGACGAGCTAGTTTGCTATATTAGGAGAGGTGGCTTGCCACCTATGAACAATAAAAGTGATTATCATATCTCAATATAACTTTAATATTTTTCATAGATAATAGCATGATGAATATATTTGCTTGCAACTTCCTTGAATGACATGTGATCAATTTTATCTATTATAATTAACCAACTTATTTTTAATTGAAACTCCTTTTAACCATTTAGTGATTGGTGAGAGAATGATTCACATATTTAAACTTTATCCTACCTAGAATATAAATTGCATATCGAACATCTTGAATATTTTCTAGATAAGACTACTAAAATTAATGCTTAAGCAAATTTAGGTTATATGGTTGCCACTTGCATGCTTTGATGAAAAAGTTTTCTTAGTTTTTCTCTTTTAGTATTCTTGCCTATGATTAAAAATTCCTTCTCTCCTCTTGATAACCTTTTTGACATATTAAAATTGCATAAACCCCTGAAGTAGAACTAAGTGAAAAAATGGCATGTAGTTTTGACATTGATATAATATAGCATGTAATGAAAAATTCTTTTAATATGTGTAATAGAATTGAAGCTATGTTGAATGACTTAGTTGTCCAATTTAGAGAAGTAATAGCCAACATTATTAGAAATCCAACCTCAACAAAACCTTAAAAGGACTTTCTCATAAAATTTAACATCCTAAAGGTATATTTTTTTATTTAATTAATTAAATTATTTAGAGAATTGATTATTTAAAGAAAAGGTAAACCAAATGGTGAATCACAGCTTAAAGGAGGGAGCAAACATAGAACTATAATTGGAGATAAGAATTTTATTAAATTATGATTTTTATAGATTTTTTTTTGTGATTTTTTGAATTTTTTAAAAAATTGTACATGCTTAAAGAAAGAGGTTACGAGTTCTAAGAAGGGAAGAGAATCTCATATATAGAGTTTGAAACTATTAGAAATCTTATGACTCAAATTTTATAAAATTTGGATTTGGAAAGTTCATAAAATAAAGGGCTAGAGAAAACTTATTATAATTATTTTAATAAGGGAATTATTAATTATCATTAGTCTTAGAAAAAAATTGAAAAATAATTATTAAAAATAGCATACTTTAATTGGATTCTAATGGTATAATTTTTGTAAAATTTGACATTTTTAAGAGACTATATTTATAAAGAAAGATATTATTTATATGATTTTGGAAAGAAAACTTTATTCAAAAATAAACAATGTTAGAGAATTATAAAAATTTTATTGATGGTAGAGTTTGATGAAAGATTTACTTTAGAATTTATTGATAAGATTTTGAAGATCATATGGATAAAAAAATGAAACATTTAATTTTTTTTCCTGTAGTCATATTTATATTTTACTAAAACTCAATTCCCTAAATCCATAATTAGTGAATTATAGGGAGAAAAAGCATGTAAATGATGGTGAAGAAAGATAAAATTATAAAAAAAAACTTTAATTTGAGGTGGAATTAATCCTTAGGAATGTTTGTATTTAGAATTTGACTTTTAATCATTTTTGTAAGAGGAAATAGGGAAACTGATGAGAAATGCCAGCGAAATTTCTAAAATCTACAAAAAGTGAGATTTGACTTTTTTAGAAATTTTTGGAAGCAAATAAGAAGACTATGAGGCAAATTTGGAGAGGATTTGAGAAATTGAAGAAGAGAGAGGTTGTGATAGTTTGAGAAAAATTTGGTGTTCAAGTTTTTGCAAAATCTCAAAATTAGAGATTTTTCAATCTGGGCATTTTAGCAAGAGGAAGAAAGCAAAAAGGAAGCTTCGAGGTGGGTAAAACTTGTAGAAGGTAGTTTTCATAAGAAACTGAGCCTAAGAGGAATCACGAGAACAAATTAAGGTAGGTGACTATGGACCTCGTAATGTATATACTTTGATATATGATATTTCATGAGTTAGAAGCCTGAATATCTAAACTGGATGGATTTATAAACACAAACTTGGGACATGCTTGTTGATTTTCTATATTTTCCAATTCACATGTTATGCTTATTTCAAGCACATTTTACATACATTTATTTATATATTTATTTGTATAGTATATGGCTCTTAATTAATTATGATAATTGGTGACATTGTGAAAACATAATCAAAGGTTGAAAAACTAGAAGATGGTTTGGATCATTACCTTGGAAATGGATTAAAGCTCTCAGGATTGGATAGGCAAGGTGATTCATGAAACATGTAACCTAAATGAGAAAAATTCTATAAGAGTATAATCTAATTGTGAGAAAATTTATCTTCAAAACCTAGTCTAATGATATCCTATGACTAATAAAATTTAAAGGGGTCAAGAGACCACTAAATTGGAAAATAAAGAAATGACAAAAAAGTGGTATTTGTTATTGTTTTTATTTACGTTCTTGTGATTATATTGACATAACTTGTAATATAACAAAAAATTTGTATTAATTTGTATTATAAGTAGTTTTCTTATTAGGACAATGTTAACTGGCTTAGTTGTTTCTTGTATTAGCAACTATAGTGATAATAGTGCACATTAAAAGACTTTGGGGAAGAATTAAGGGAACAAAGATCTAGTGATTTTTATTTTTCTTTTTTTAGAAATCATGTATTAGGAAGAAATGATGGGACTAAGTTATTGTGTTAAATAATCTACTTTAGAATATATAGTCTGCATTTTATTTTTAGTGATTGAAATTTTTTAAAGTTGAAAATGTTATTATAAGATTGATTGTTTATTTCTTCTAATACAAATTCTAGAAAAAACATGATTTAATTAAATTGTATGATTTCCTTCATATTCTATAGTTGCAAAAAGCTTTTATAAAAAAGAGTTGTTTTAATCAATAATAAGAAAAGAGTTTTGAAGACAAATAAGAGTTCTATTAGTATATACCTTGGCTTCTATATTAAAAAAGAAAAAAAATTTCAAGATAAGATTAATAAGGCACTTTTAAACAATGGATTTTGTCACATTATACATTTCAATAAATAGAAAAACCTTGCATAAACTTAGGGAGAATTGGGTGGATAGAAAACTTAACCTCTTACAAATTACTAGGATGATCGCATGGAAATCTATAATAAAATTACTGTTGAAGTACCAACACTTAATGATGTCAGCATTATAATGTCCCAAATTTTCATTTAGTATATTGAGCTTGTATATTTAGGATTGTAATATTAGTGTCTTATTTATTGAAGTAGATGTTTTTAAATTTGATTAAGTATAATAAAACTTAATATTAAGTGTGTCTTGAGAAGCATACAAATTATAAAAAAATTTAGAGTTTGAAGAAGAGTATATTTTTTTAATATAACTTGCTAAGAAAAACCAATTGACATGAGAGTTGTACTTTTTTATAGCAAAATGAATTTATTTGAAATTTTTTAAATCTTAAGCAATTTATGGACTTTATTGAAGTATTTGTTGTCTTTTTTCCTTAAACGATTGGATATTCTTCCCTTCAGTAGCTATATGTAACCTTAGGCAATTTTAAGGTCTTTTTGCCTTAGAGTGTATCTTTTGAGTGGCTTTGAGGTTGGAATTAATAGAAGTGTGAAAATCCTTACATGTAAAGCCCTTGGCTAATGATTTTTGGAAAATTGCAACCATAAGAAGGTGAAGAGGAATTTACATGTTATTACAGGAGTGAAGAATAGAGGAGGGAAGTCAATGGCTAAAGCAAAACTTGATAGATGTTTTACAAAAAAATACTTGAGTTATTGCATTTGCTAGAGCTAGAGTTTTGTGAAGTTAAAGATATGTGTTTCCAAGGAGTAAGTGTCTCTAAAACTTTAAGTGAGTGTTATTACTTTTAAAATGACGGAGTGTAAAGGAAAATTTATGAGTATTGCTATTGCTTGCTATAGAAATCAAAGAAAATTAGAAGATTCTAAACCACTGCAAGATAGAACTTTAAAAACTTCTTTTAAAACTCTTTTACATTGTTGCATGCATGAAGAAATTTAGTAAGATGAGCCTTTGCATAAAGTTTATTTTAAAAAATTTTTATTAGTTTTCCATTTTCTACTTGTTAGGCCTAGTAGGAGGGCTAAGAGAGGTCATTTGTGTCTTAAGGCTTTATTTTTTCTTCAACTTTCTAATGAGCATGCATCATATTTTAATTAAACATGTGTTGGAGTTAGATAGGGCTATTTTGTAGCTTTAAAGCTTGGTTTTGTTAATCTTGAATGTGATTACCCTTTTTTTTTGTCACAACTCAATTTATTTTCTAGACTTAATTCCTACTCTAATACCATAACTGTGACATCCTTATTTTCTTGTCACATATTCAAACTCAAATTATTATTCAATTAAATTGTACTATGATACAACTTATAGATAACCTTTATTTTCACCACATGTTTAATTTATTTTCTAACAAATTTTAGAATTCAAACAAACAAAAGTTTTTCTAAATTTTTTTTAATTTATAAATACATCAATATGATAATTATATCTATAGTATGATGACTACACAGTATCCATAACTATTAATTATAAGCAATTATAAATAAGTAAAGCTATGACAACAATCATATGTCATAGTTTTCATAGTTTTTTTTATAGTATTACAACTAATTTTCACATTTATTATAATACTAAATAAACCACATGATTAACAAGTCTTAAGCACAACTCTTATAGTTTTAATTTCTTCTCATTGTTTATGCTTATAAGTAGTCAACTTTTTGTTAAGGTTCCAATGCACTTAAAATTTTAGTACTAAAAAAGGACAAAATGAACCATCATTGACTTAGCAAACTATCTTTGATACTAAATAAATATGAAAATAAGTAATAATTTGGGACAACTAGATGTAGGGTCTAAGCATAAGTATTAACCATAATATGTAAGCAGAGTCTCATTTATATTAAAATATAAAAAATTAGACATGCTATGAACAAAAAAATATGTTACAATCTCTAAAAGAAATAGTAAGCACACGTAACTTTTTTTAAAAATTTTTAATCTTTTCCTTAATATGGTTTTATTTAGTAGAACCTATTTTTACTCAATTAAGTAAATCTTATGATAGTTAGTGTTGTTGGTCCATCTCTCTTAGGATAGTTAATCAATATTCTCATTTTTGTTTATCAAGTTACAATAAAAATCTCTTTTATTGATTTAGTATATCATTTTTCATGCATAATCATGTTAAGTCTTTTCATATTTTTTTAATAGCTATAGCTTTGTAATAAATTATAATAGTATAATTCACTAGCCACTAGTCACCTCATGATAACAATGTTAATCATGTGACACACTGGTCATTAGCCACCTCACAACGATAATTCCCTTAATTTATTTTCATATTTAGTATCCTCAATTTTCATAGTATTTAATTATATATATGTTTTTACATTAGCACATCAATGTTATGCTTACACAATTGATCATGCCAAATAATTTCACATTTGCACAATATTAAGAAACATATATCTAATTCTAAGTAAAAATTATCTTGCAGTCATATATGATAACATTATATTAGTATATTAGAATCATATGCTCTACACAAATTTACTTGTAGGGTCTTACTTTCAATAATCACCAATACATTAAACATATATATAATATTTACGTTAGAGTATCTACCTTCGTAATTTTTTTCTTACTTGGGGTTGATTTGTAGCTAGTAAACTTCTTCTGCTTATTAATTTTATCCTATCAAATTAAAATTTTTTCAACACAATTTATAAATTTCTATACAAATTGAATAATTTTAAATTATTAAATAAATTTCATGACTCACTTTTTAAATAAAAAATGACCTATTTTCACTCTCCTTTCTCATTTTTTCCTTTTTCCTAAAACCTTGATTTTTCTTGTTATTGATGGTTTTCTCCAAAACTTTCAAGCAATAATATAAAACTCTAATTAGAATCTCATATAATGATTTTTCTTAGAATCCCATAAATTCAAAGCTAAATAATATAAGATAAAAAGGAATTTTTGGGTTTTGACTTTTTCGACTTACTCGAGGTTCCCAATGATGTAAATTGGCCACAAGTCTTTGATTCCTCCAAAAGGATGATGAGAATTGATGTCTTCATCATTGGCTAAAAGAATCTCTAAAAAAACTCCTAATCAACTGGTGTGAAATCTCATCTTAAGTTTTGCATCAGGCATGAAGTCATGAGAAAAGGGCTATTTTTAATAAAATTGAAAATAGCTAATATATATATATATATATATATATATATATATATATATATATATATATATATATATATATATGCATATTTATATTTATACTTATTAACTTCGATAATTTAAAGAAATTCCAAATGAATTCCAATCGAGATGAAACAAATATCGTTAAACTCATCTTGATAAGCTTATCTAATTATATATTTATTTTTATATTTTATAATACTTTATTTTTTAAGGTTTTGTTTTGTTTTATAAAATTTATTGATTTGTATCTAATTTGACTATCAATGATGTTCAAATTCTTCACCTGTAAGAATTTTATCCTAAAAATTCAAAATAGCTCAATACACTTCTTTGTCATCTCATCCTTGAGTTCCTAGGTAGCTTCACATTCTATTTGGTAGTGACTTTGTACTTTAACTATAGGAATTATTTTCTTTCTCAATTGTTTGATCTCTTTAGCTAAGATTCTTATAAACTTCTCTTTATAACTCATATTTGGTTATACTTTTATGGTGTTTTGATCATATTGCACTATATAGGATTGATCAACAATACATTTCCTCAAAGTTGAAATATAAAATACATTATGCATATATGTCAACACTAGGTAACATTACTCTTTAAGCAACATCTCTAACATTTTTTAATATATGGAAAGGTTTAATATACCTTGGCTTCAACTTCTTACCTTTACTAAATTGAGTTATAACCTTTATTGGACTCACTTTTAAGAATACATGATCTCCTTCTTAGAACTCTACCTTTTTATGTTTTATGTCAAAATACTTCTTTTGATGATCTTATACTTTTTGTGTTCTATCATGAATCATTTGAATCTTCTAAGTTATTTCATCTATCATTTTTAACCCCCATTAAGTTTTATCACTTACTTCATACCAACATAGTGATGATTGATATTTCCTGTAATATAGTGCATATGACGCTATTCTAATGTTGGATTGATAATTATTATTATAATTAAATTCAATCAATACTAGATGAATGTCCTAACTTGTATTAAAATTTAATATACTTATTCTCAACATATCTTTCAAAATCTTTATAGTTTTTTTAGTATATCCATCTATTCAAAGATGAAATATCATGTTAACTCTTAATTAAATACCAAATGCTTCATGTACGTATTTTAGAAATGTGAAATAAATTTAGAATATTGATTAGATATAATTGGCTTTGAAACTCCGTGTAATTTCACAATTTGATCAACATAAATCTGTGCTAACCTTTCACCTAAATAAGTAGTTTTGATGGATAGAAAATAGGATGATTTTGTTAATCTATTAATAATTACCCATAAAGTATCATATCCTTGACTAAGTTTTGATAACCCAAGTACAAAATTCATTATATTTTTTTCATTTTTGCATTGGAATAAGAAGAGGTTGTAGTAACCCATTTGGTCTCTATTATTTCTTTTTCATCTATTGACATATCATATATTTGTTAACATAATCATCAATATCTTGCTTCATACCATTCCACCAAATTCTTTGTTTCAAGTCATGATATATTTTTGTAATTCTTAGATATATTATATAGCTTATTTTTTGAACTTTTTTTAATAAAATTGGTTTTCATGTACTTATTATAGGAATATATATTATGTTCTTATAAAATAAAACATTTTTATTTAAATTAAAATTTGTTTCCTTTCCTTTAATAATTTTTATTTTGATTTGTTGAATGTCTTCATTTGTAGTTTATGTAACTTTCAAAACTTGCAACTACTCTACTGTAATAGCTAATTAAGAAAATTTTCTTTTAATAGCTACTAATATTATATTTAATTCAAGCTGGTTCATTTCAACTATTATTGTGCTTCTTTCAAGCTTGATATCATATTATGGAGACTAACCCTCTGACTCAATGCATCAGTTATAATATTAGCTTTGCCTGGATAATAAATAATCTCTATTTCATAATCTTTAATTAGTTTTGACCACCTTCATTATCCTAAATTTAACTCTTTCTGTGTGAAAATATCCTCGAAACTTTAGTATTCAATAAATGGATAACTTTTCACATCATAAAGATAGTATCTCCAAACCTTTAAGATAAATACAATTGTAGTGAGCTCAAAATAATGTATAAAATAATTTCTTTCATGATGCCATAACTGTCTTGAAACATATGCTATGACTCTATCATTCTGCATCAATATATATATCAAAACCTTATAAAGATGTATTAGTATATGCTTATAATTTAGTTTCTTTCTCAAGAAATATTGAAATAACTATTGAAGTTAATTTCTTTTTTAAAGTTTAAAAGTGTCTTTCATAATATGAATTCTATTCAAAAGTCAATGTCTTATGCATTAACCTTGTTAATCGCACTATAATATGAGAAAATACTTTTACAAATTTTCTATAATATCCAACTAAACCTAAAAAAACTTTACACTTTAGTTACATTTCTAGGCTCTAGTCATTCGACAATAGCTACTATTTTTTAAATTTTATAGAGATGCTTTCTACACTGATTTTATGTCATAAGAAAAATATACTAGATAATAAAAAACTATATTTTAAAAACTTTATATACAAATGGTACTCTCGTGACTTCTATAATGCTAGATATAAGTGTCTTTTGTATTTTACTTCATCTATAGAGTAAATCAAGGTATCATCAATCAAAATAATAATAAAATGATCTAACCATTTTCTGAATATTTTGTTCATCATATCTATAAAAATTAGAGTATTTGTTAGATCAAAAGGTAACATAATAAATTGAAAATGATTGTATCTAATTTTAAAAGTAGTTTTTAAAATATTTTTTTTCTAATTTTTAATTGATGACAATCAGATCTCAAGTCAATCTTTGAAAATACTTTTAGCTCTCTATAATTGATCAAATAATTCATCTATTATAGGTAAAAATTATTTATTCATGATTGTGATCTTTTTTAATTCTTAGTAAACAATATACACCCTTAAATTTTTATCATTTTTCTTAACAAATATCATAGTTACATCTCTAAAGGATACATTGGATCTAGTAAAACTTTTATCAATCAAGTCTTGTAATTATATTTTTAATTCTTGTAACTCAAGTGACACCATTCTAAAGGGTACTTTTGAGATTACTATTACTCTAGATACCAAATCAATCATAAATTTAGTATCTCTATCAAAGAAAAATATCTAGATATTTACATATCATTAGAACTTCTTATAATTGCATTTTCTTTTTTCAACTTATTGTATTTATGTTAGAAAACACTCATAACCATTCTTTATAAATTTTTTATTTTTCAAAATAGATATTATAGATACTTTCCTTCCCTTACAAAACAAATCAGATTAGTATCATCTATTATATAAATCTTTAATTTCTTGTTTCAACAATTAATAATGATCTAATAAGATGTTAATAAATCCATTTCAAAAATGATGTCAAATTATGATAATTTTATAATAAGCAATTAGGAGATAAAAGATGTTCTATTTATTTTCACATCCTATTTGATATATTTATATGTGTTTACCTCCTCTCTTGTAGAATGTTTTATTAAAAGAAGAGTTTTTACTACATGTTTTTTAACTAACAATCGTATAATTAGATCAACTGATATAAAGGAATGCAATGAACGACAATCAAATAAAATTGTTACATATATATCTTGCAATATAAAAGTACATGTGATTACATCAAGTGATGCAAGAGCCTCTTTTTAGTTGATGGCATAGATGTATGGTTGTGTAGTTTTTTGTGACACTATAGAAGCTAGCCCTCTACTAGCTAAGGTACCCTGTTAAGTCTTACTATTATAGATCCCTAGATGGTTTTCATTCAACCACTAGCATGCTGACTTCCTTTCTCTCCTTCAATATTTAGAGGATAATATGCAACAATATGGTTGACCTGTTGTGACTTGTAGAATTTAATTAGCTATGATCTTCGACACTTTACAAATGGAACTTTGTACATATTTTACATTGTGACCTTTGGCTGAATCTTGATTCAGTAAGAACTATAGAATATTGTAACCTTAATTCATTTGTAAATAGTTTCTTGAATTTTGATACACTTCTAGATGCAAAATGGAATCAACTATTCATGCATCATAGTATTTGAATATCGATTGATCCTTAGGACTTCAATTGTTCTAATATCACAAATGTGATGTCCTTATTGTCTTATCATATATTCAAACTCATATTACTTTATAATTAAATCATGCTCTAATACTACATATATGAGAACCCTTACTTTTATTATATATTTAATTTATTTCTTCCAAATTTTAAAATTTAAGTGGATAAAATCTCCATTAGATTTTATTTATTTTTTTAATTTACGAATACATCAATATAACATTTATGTCTACAACATAACAACCATATAGTTTATATCTACAACTATTAATTATAAATAACTATAAATAATTGAAACCATCATAACAATCACATGTTATAGTTTTTATGTTTTTTTACAGTATTACGACTGAATTCCACATACATTATAATACTGAATAAACTACAAGATTAAAAAGTCATTCAATGCAACTCTTGCAATGCAAATCTTTTATTTACAATTCCTTATTATAAGCTATTCTTATGAGTAGTTCTCTTTATGTTAAGGTTACAATGCACCTATAATATTAATACCAAAAAAAGAGTTAAGCTAACCGTCACTAGCTTAGTAAGTTGTCTCTAACAATAAATAAATATATAAAATAGATAAAAATTTAGGATAATAGTATGTAAGGTCTAAACACAAGCATCAATTATAGCATATAAGTAAGAAAGGTGTCATTCATGTTAAAAAATAAAAAGAAATATGATGTTTTATAAAAAAAAATTATGTTATAATCTTTAAAATAAATAACAAGCACATGTAACTTTTTTTAATTTTTAATATTTTTCCTAATGTGGTCTTGTTTATTACACCTATTTTCATTTAACTGGGTAAAATGGTCAGCGTTGTTGCTCGCTCTCTTTCTTAGAGTAATCAATTAGTATCCTCATTTCAATTTACTTAGTTATAATAAATTTTTTATTGATTTATCAAATCATATTTTCATACACAATCATACTTAATTTTTTGATTTTTTTTTATTGGCTTTATTTTTATAGCAATCACTAACCACTTCACGATGACAATGTTAATTATGTAGCACACTAATTACTAGCCATCTCGTGATGACAATTCCTTTAATTTATTTTCATATGTACAGTCCTTATTTTTCATAGTATTTAACTAAATTTATGCTTTTGCATTAGCACATCAATGTTATGCTTACATAATTAATCGTATCAAATAATTTCATATTTATATTTTATCTATATTAAAAGGTATACATTTAGTTACAAGTATAAATTCTCATGAAGTCACATATAATAACATTACATCAATGTCACATGTTCTATACAAATTTACATGCAAGGTCTTACTTTTAATGATAAGCAATACATCAAGCATATGCTTACAATATTTATGTTAAGGTACCTATCTCTATAGTTTCCTTGTTATTTGGTGTGGATCTATGGCTATTCAACCTCCCTTATCAATTTCAGTCTATTCAATATTTAGTCCCACATCACCTATTCACTTTAACGTTATTTTCTTAGAAGAGTTTTGTTGTGCTTTTGAATTAGTTGAATATTAGGGTTACTTGCCCCTTCGCTCTCTTGGAAGGTAATTACCCTTATTTGTCAATATGTGCTTATAAGGTTTAGGAATCATGGCTTGACCCGATTACTTTACCAAATGGGTTCAAGCATAATGCCTTGACTCGATCCTTAAAGTTTATACTTGGGCTTTTTTAGGTTAAGTAGAATTAAGTTTTTTATTTTAATTATTATTAATATTATTATTATTTTACTAGTTAATTATTTTTATTATAATATATTTTTGTAACAAGTTATTGAATGAAGATTTTTAAATATATGATTAAAAATAAAGTAATTTTTAAGATGGTTAATGTAAAATAGATAAAGTTTTGAAAACCTGATATTTTTTTAAGATGATTAACTTAAATCAAATATTTGTGCCTTATAAAAATAACTTCAGTTAACCTTAACATTCTAATCAAACTAAAAGTGAAATATCTAAAATTAAACTCAAAGTGAATCTTTTAATGGCCTGTCACACCAATCAAGATGATCTTCATGAGATTTGATATTTGTTCATCTTTATTTTTTTTAAAGTTATTCTATGAACATAAACATCATATATCTAAAATTTGAAAATTTATTCAATAAATTTATTTAATACTTAGAGTTTGTTATCATTAAATAAAGTATCATGACTAAGGATCAATATTATAATATATAATGACTAAGACAAATTGTCATATAACAGGATGAAAGAAAAGAGATGATGATAACAAGAATGGTGATGATGATGGAGTTAGAACCAAATTACAACTGAGATAAACTTCGAATCACAATCCAAAAAAAATCTAGATCGTAACCTAAGATACATGCACAGTAAGAAATTGTAGTTTCTGATAAAAGAAAAAACCAAGCAAAAATTATTCTTCTTATTTTCTACCTTTTATGATATACTTTTAAAATGAGTATAATCCAATACCCTAGACTCGAAAGAAAAATAACAAAAATTCCCTTTTCTAAAAAAGAATAACAAAAATAAGAAAAGATACAACAAATATAAAAATATAATAAGAGCTTTATATATGTCACATTAAACTCAAATAAAATAGAAATATACAAAAATAAGAAAATCCTTATGTGGGAGCAATTGAATCAATTTACCATTATCCTTCCAGTACAATCTATCCAATATTAGTTCACATTACCAAGAAAAACTCTACTTTACAAAGTTACATTTCAACTACATCTTCATCAGTTTCAACATTAATCTCTTTAATTTTTTGTATGATCAGAACATCAACTGGCTTGACTATATGGAAAGTTAAACAATTTAGCTAAGTATATTATAAACCTAACTTATCTTGTGATCTAACCATGTAAAAGATCAATACATTCAACTAAGTACATATTCTATGTCATAATAAATAGACATACTTTCATATTGGAAGTTAGATTAAATATTTTATGCATAATAAAATTAGAATCACTAGAAAATCATATGTAAGTAAATAAACTTTTATGCTCAATAATGAAGCTAAGATTAAGGATAAAAATATTTGTAAAGGTAGCACAAATTTAGTTGATTTTTCTTTTAATAGATAATTTGGTATAGCCTCAAGGGAAACAGACTCAAGTGGATTAGAATTGGAAGGCTAAGACTTAAAAGTGATGTCGATTGGGTAGCACAAATGTTTGAGTAGTATAGAGATTGACTTATATAAGTTAAGAACAAAGAACAAATAGAAGACAAATACGAGAAATCTAATAAAGGTAACACACAAGAGGTACCCATACAAAGCAATACTAGTCAAGTGGGGACCAAGACCAATACAATAGTTGCTTCATATGCTAGGACCCAATCTCTTCAGCCACATAGAGATGTGATACTCATAAATGCACTTGAAAAAATTGAAGTCATAATAAAGAAAAGAATGAGATAAAGGTCACATGAGCACAGATTGAAAGCACCAAAAGTCATTGCTAAATTTTATGGGAAACTAGAATAAAAAATTAAGTTGCTCATAAATGCGATCCACGATCCAAACACTTATAAAAACTAGATCGAAGAGTAACAAAGGTGTTGATAGATGGAACAAATAACCCAAGGAGACTTAAGCGATGAAATAATAAAGAAAAAATTGTTGTGACGAGAAATGACAAAGTAGGAATAATCAAAGTGAAAGGAACAATAAATAGTGGCAAAAGGAAGGTAATGCCATAGAGCCATAGGTAAATAGGCATGATATCTCATCATTTGAGCCTCGAACCCCTCCTCCTAGTATTAATGTTTTAAAGAATTAACATGCTAGAGTTCTTACTATAATGAACCCTATATCTCAACAAGATAAAAGAAAAGTGAAAGTTTACTAATAAAAAATTAACATTTGAAAGGGTAGGCTTCTCTTTTTATAAAGAAGCTAAACACAAATGATAAAAAAATAAAAAAAAAATTAAACAATTATTGTTATTAGTTATTATCAAATAGTTTTTTGAAAAGCTAATATTTTGGTTTCTTAATTCTATTTACTAAGAAGTTATTAACAATGTTATGGCCAAAGTTGGTGCCAAACAACTTTTTAAAAAGCTATTACTTTGGCCCAAAAGTATGTTATCAAAGCTGTCAACAAACAACATTTTGAAAAGTTTCATTTTTGTTTTGCATTAGTTGGGTTAGCATGGGTTGTCACATGTGAGATATAGGTTGGAGGGATGGAGCAGCCCTGTATTCCATCGACAATGTCGCAGGTCAATTATGTTGTCACGCGTTGCAAATTAGGTCGCTGGGTTGGTGCAATGTTAGCTAGTCAGGTTGATGTGTTACAAAGCAGGTTGGTAATATGTGAGTCATGCAATTTGAAGTCGAGTTAGTGTATAACAAACATTGTCAATGGGTCGATGCAGCATGGTAGATCGTTTGCCGGTCACATGAACCCATTATCCAAATGAAACTCATTTGCCTAACTGATTTGGTTGAACGAGGTCAGAGTGTACCAGTCAGGTCAGGTGGGGCCAGCCCAATAAGCCATTTTTTCTTACATTTTGAGTTATTGTACACTATGTTCGTCTAGACCTACATATGTAAAATTGGTATCTTAATTGCCCAAAAGTGCTGACATGTGTTTTGTGGCCTAGGCATTGAAAATCTTGACCAATATTTTCACCAATTCTTTTAGAGTAGAAAAAACTCATCTCTAATGAGTCAATTACTCTAAATTGACTCTCATAAATCTCAAATCTATCTTAGTCTAGTGTTTTTAACTCTTGTCTTGTGATCCAAGTATCTTTGAAGTCTAATTAGCCTTTCCAATGAACTAAATACTTTTGATAATGCCAGTTTCTTGTTAGTATAGTCTAGTTATCTAGTATTCTTTCAATGTACTCACTCTTCTTACCATGATAGGCTGTTGCTCTCTCGAGTAGGATTTCACTCTTAAGAAGTGTGGATGACAACACAATGGCTCACTAAGAATCACAACGGGCTCCTTGTAAGCCACCAAATATAAGACGTTGAAGGCATTGCTGATGTCATAGGCATTTGATAACTATAAAGTGTAGGCATTTTGTCCTACCTTTTTTAAGATTTGGAATGTATTAGCATCTCTATGTAACTTCTACAAAGGTCACAGTGGAATCTTTTTAGACCTGATTCAAATCATCATGTATTCTCTTTTCAAAAATTCTTTATTTTTATGATGTGCATTGACCAATCTTTTGTACTACTCATTATTAAGATCTATTTTTTTATTATGGTTATAGACCTCCCTTATATGTTGTGTGAATTCTTGTGCAAAAATGGATGTGCATGCTTTAATAAGTAATAAGATTAGGTCAATAAGACTGAGATTTATATCTATTATAAACTTCAAATGAGTTCATTCCTATAGACATATTGATGAAACTTTTATAGGCATGCTCTCCATATAATAAATGTAGATCCCAATTCTTTATATTTTTTCTTACTAAACATCATAAGAGGTTTCCTGAACTATAATTTATAATCTCGATTTGACCATTGGTTTGGGTGTAGTAGATTAACAAGAATTTTAATTTCATTCCTATAAGATGTCAAGGGATTTTCCAAAAATATTAAGTGAAATTGACATCCCTATTGATTACTATGTTATTAGGCAACCCATTATGCTTCATTACAACGTTAAAGAATAGTTAAGTGAAATGCGAGGTATCAAACATTTTGTAGCATAAGAAGAATCTAGCCATTTACATAAATCAATCTACTGCCACTAAGATGGAGCCATGTCTTTGAAGGGCTTTGGGTAACCTAATGACAAAATCTATATTACAGTCTTCCCATGGTTGTGATGGTACTAGCAATAGCATTTAGAGTCTAGTGTTTTGAGTATGATGTTTGGTGACTATCTCATCAATTATCCAAGTAGCATGTCATTTCAATTCTACCAATAAAACTTATCTTTAATAGCCACAATGGTTTTTTCTCATCTAAAATAACCTACTAGTCCTCCTTCATGAATCTCTAAAACTAAGAAATCCCTAAGTGATGTTCGTGATATGCATAGTTGCTTATCATGAAAAAGGTAACCATCATTAATTGTATAATCATATGTGACCTTTGTTGGGTTAGCAACTAATTCCTTATAGATGGGTTCAAAATCCATGCAATATGGGTATGGACTTCATAGGATTTCAAAGACAATGACAGAGAAGGAAATTGTGGTAAGTAGGTTCTCTCACCTACTGAGGGCATCAACTACTACTTTCTACGCCTGACTTATGTTAAGGACAAAGGTGTAGCATTGAAGAAATTTAGCCCACTAAGCATGTTGTGGCTTTATTTTCTTCTATGAATTGAGGTATCTTAAGGCCTCATGACTAGAATAAAGTACAAATTCATTGGGCAAGAGATAATACCTCCAATGCTTTAGTGTTTGATTCTTTATCATCCATAATGTATTCTTATGGGACTCATTCAACTTTTTAAAGTACGTGATTTGTCATCCTTTCTGACTAAGGACCCCTCTAATTCCTACTCCTTAGGCATCACAAGAGACTTAAAACATGATAGAAAAATATAGAAGTCAGAGTATGTTTGCTTGAGTCAAACTCTCTTTAATCTTCATAAAGGCTTTCTCAACTACAAGGATCCACTCAAAATTTTCTTTTTTGATACAACCAGTTATAGAGGCAATGTTAATACTAAAACCTTTAATAAATCTCTTATAAAATATTATAATGCCATGGAAACTTCTAACTTCATGGGCAGGCTGAGATAGTTAATTAACTACTGCCATAATTTTGTTGAAGTTGGCTAATACGCTATCTATCGAGACTGTGAAACCTAAAAAGTTTACATGATCGATAACAAAAACACATTTTTTAAGGTTATCACAATAGTTGGTTCTTCCTAAACATTGATCAAATCTTTTTAAGATGTTCTAAATAGGATTTAAGGGTGCACTTAAAGATTAAGATGTTATCAAAATAAACTACCACAAATTTTCTTAAATAAGATCAAAGTATTTAGGTCATTCTCAAAAATATGATGGACATATTAGATAAATCAAAGGACATGAATAACCGTTCATATAACTCATCTTATGTTTTAAAAATAGTTTTTCACTTATCTCCTAATCGAATCCTAACGTGGTTGTATCCACTTTTTAAAACAATTTTCAAGAAGATAGTATCCCCACTTATTTGGTTTAATAAGTCATCCAATCATGGGTTAAAGAACTTATTCTTTATGATTATTTATTAATACCCTTACTATTAATACACATTCTTCATTAACCATCTTTCTTAAGGGATAGAAGGGCGAGGATGACACAAAGGCTAGGGATTTTTTGTGTGAATACTTTGTCTAATACCTCTTAGACTTGTTGTGTGAGTTCTTCATGTTTAGAAGAACTCATCCTATAATGTGCTATATTTGGTAAACTAGCTCCAATCACGAGGTTTATAATATATTGCATGTCACGAAGGGGTGGTAAACCTTAGGGTTCTTTAATGAAAACATCAAAAAAACTAGAAAGAATGGGTGGTTTTATTGAGAGAGGTAGGCTATGTTAGGTTCCTTAATTGTGATCTCTTACAATAATGTCCCATGTGACACTATCTTTGATAAATTCACAATCTCTCTTACTATGGGACATAAACTAGGTTTTTTTATCTAGGTTAGTGGTGAATATGATGCTTAAATGGTGATGGGTGGAGCTTGAATTTTTTGTCACAATGTGTGAATGTGCAAGTGCTAGCCTAGCCCATGAGAAGGGCATCATGGTCATATAACCAAGATAATCCTAAGATGATACTTTCTACCTGTATAAAAACAACATCAAATAAATTATCATCAAACTTTTGGGTAAATTTAAGGGGTACAACACATTGTTTCTTGACAAGAACAGATATTTCATTGATCTAAGAAATAATGTATTAGTTTGGGTGAAGAGTGATGTTAAGTCCAATGCATTTTATACTATTAGTAAAAATAGCATTGATACTACTATCACTATCTATGATGATGTTACAAACCTTTCCTCAAAGTTTAGTGAAGGAAAAGAAGATGGTGGCATTTTCAATCTTCATTAGTATTAGGTTAAGTGAGGGTACATCTCATAATTGTAATAAGTTGTGTCCTCAATTATGTTCTCTACTTCCTCCTCATGGTATTCGTTAGCTAGGTTAGAATAAAAAGTATATTCCTTAGTCTCTCCTTCTTTCTCAATGTTAAATTCCTCATATATCTCTTCCTTAACATAGCTTATTTTTCATGTGGGGCATTGGGCCTCCATGTAACCTCACCCTTTACATCAAAAACAAGTTATCATAGGTGTTTGGTTAGCTAGTTAATTGGGTTTTGTGGGAGCCTAAAGATTGGGTTTAGTGGAGGAAGTACAAGTGGATGACTAGTGGATAGTTTGGAATTGGTGAGTCAAAAGATTAGCTTAGGTGTCAGTTCAACTATTTTGGTAGGATAAAGCTTTTGTAATTGCTCAACTCATTAATAATCCTATAGACCTCTTCTAAGGTATGAATGTTACGCATGAAACTCATTCCAAGTTTTTATGGGCAATGATTCTCTTTGTTATTGGTGGGTGTGTATGGTTTCCACAAATAGTCATGCTTGTTTGGTCAACTTCATTCGAGCAAACAACAACTTCCATTCTTCACTAAGTCTGAACCATTAGAAGCTATGGTCCAAGGCTACATCTCACTTTAGCTAGTTCTTAAGGTTTAGGCTACCTTCAAAGATTACATGTCACGTTTTATGAACTTCATAAACTTGTTATCATCATTTTTATACTATTGTCCTAAGAAAGGGTCACTAATCCTAATGGGTATTTGATTATGTAGATTAGCAATGCAAGTTTAGAGAAGGTAGGTTCATTTGGAGTTTACTCTAAGTGATCTTAACTCCATATTTTGCTTGTTGGTTTACATGATTTCTATTCAGATTGAGAGGTGTTAGTGTGCTTGGTTAATGTGTGGGTGCTCCTCACTGCATATGCATAAGAAAAAGAAAAAAAAAGAAAAGAAGAAAGAAAGAAGCCACCCCTTTGTTTTGCCTTTTGTCTTTTTTTTGTTTAGATGCCAACATAAAAGAAAATTTAGTTCATATTTGCTTTGCTGTTAGCATTGCAAGCACTAGAAAATTGAGCATTGATACCATTTTGATGCCAAATGGGGGTGACACACCTATTTGAGCAGCATAGAGATTGACTTACATAAGATAAGAATAAAGAAAACATGAAAGATAAATACAAGAAATTCAAAAAAGACAACATATAAGAGATACACATCCAAAGAAATCTTAGTTAAGAGAGGACTAAGAGCCACATAGAGATTGCTCTTTATGCTAAGCCCACAACCTCTTCAATGACACAGACGAGGAACTTGGAAATGGGCTTGAAAAAATCGATGTCACGATAAAGAAAAAAATGAGATAAAGTCACACGGGTGCAGATTAAAAGAACTAACTATCATTGTTAAACTTTGTGGGAACTTAGAATAATGAAGTAACTTGCTTGTAAAGGAGATCCAAGCACTTACAAAAACTAAATCAAAAAGTAGCAAAGGCATCGATAGGCAAAACAGACAACCCAAAAGACTTAAGTGGCAAAATGAAAAGAAAAATGATATTATGATGAGAAACGATAAGGTAAGAATCAACAAAGTGAAAGGAATCATAAGCAATGATAAAAGGAATGTGATGTTATAAAGTCAAGTAAATTGGCATGTCTCATCACTTGGGTCTCAAACTCCTTCTCCCATTACCAAAGCACTCACAAATTAGAACATAAAAGTTCTTGCTGCGATCAATCATATACCATAATAAGGTGTAAGAAAAGTAATATTTTTACTCATACAATGATCATCATTTGAAGGGTAGACCTCCCATTTTTATAGAGAGCCTAAGCATAACATTCAAAATAAAAATAAAAAAAATTACAAAAATTGTTGTCAAAAGCTATTGCAAACAATTTTTTAAAATCTATGTTTTTGATTTCTCATTTCTATTTACTAAAAGCCTATTGCCAAAGCTTGTGCCAAATAGCTTTCTAAAAAGCTATCATTTCGGGCCAAAAGATATGTCATCAAAGCTCTTACCAAACAGCTTTCTTAAAGCCTACATCTTCATTTTTGTGTCAATCTTATTCGCAGAGGTCGTCAAATGCCAGATTTGGGTTGACAAGTCATTAAGTAGGTTCGCAGATTCATGTGCCATCGACAGATTGGGTGAGCAGGTTGGCACAACATTAGTGGGTCAGGGGTTGACATGTCACTAAGCAGGTTGATGGGTTAATGCAGCATTGATAGTGATGCAAATTGACATGTAACGAATCAAGTTGATAAGTCAACGTAGTTTTGCTAGTTGAAGTTGAGTTTCTGCGTTGCAAACTTTGTTAATAGGTCGTTGTGCTAAGAAGGATCATTCGTGGGTTAAGCAAATCCATGATTCAGATCGAACTCGTTCCACGAACCAATTTGATTAAACATTCTCTGGGTTGGCCACTCGGGTTGGGAGGTGCTAGCAATGAGCAACATAGGCGATGATGAGTGGCATATCCGATAGAACGGGCCCAATGGGCCATTTTTATGGCTTTTTTGTGTTTTCGTTATAAATTTTAAGCCCAAAGTTCAATTTTAGGCCTCGCCTAGACTTTACACATACAAAATAGATATCTTAATTGTTCAGAAGTATTTTCATGTATTTGTCTGGCTCACATGAAGGCTTGGTAAAATTATGTGAACTTATACATTTTGATATAATAATTGCTTTTTAAAAAAATACTTAAATTTTAAAATATTTTTTTTAAGGTATTTGGTGGTAAAAGATGAAAATTTTCGAATATTAACCAAATTAATCTAAGTGTCCTAATTATTTAAGATATTTTTTAAATTACTTGAGATTTAGATCATGTCATAATAATAATATTTGAAATGTGTTAAAAATACTAAAATTTGGTTAAAATAGGTATGATAATGATTATTAGCAAGTTTCATATTGATTCTCTTGACTTTATAGAATCAAGCTAGTGAATTGATATCCAAATAAATTGCAATTTGAATCATAATATGCTTAAAATTAATGTTTTTGAGATGTTATACGTAGGTTTGCATCATCGATAAGAACACTTTTCGTATATTCTACAACAATTGTTTCGTATGATTAATTTGTCAACCCTAAAAGTTGAACTACTTAATTAAATTATAATTCAATTCATATTTTGACCATAATAATATTTTTTATATTTAAAATAGAGTTATATCTCCTTCCTTTCTATGTTTCATATTGAACACCCTTCATATGACTAATTTGACCATTTGTATTGGTTTAAGTTAGATAATTAAATTTCTTAGCCAACTAAGGCTAATTCATGTTTATAATAAGTATTCTATTGATTTAATATAATAGTAATTACATTAATCAAACTCAAATGTTATGCAATTAAAGTAATGCAATATATTGTATGTTTTAGCTCTTAAGAAATAAAGGATAAGCATCATACCACAAGCTGAACATAAATCCTTATTAAGATAAATAAAAGTTGCTTTGAGTCTCATGTAGTTCTGAGAGACTTTTTATAATTTTTTCTCTTTATTTCAGTGCTAAACAATATAAAGCCATGGCCATCACCAATTAAACTATATAAATAGATTACCTAGAAGTGTTGGCTCAAGACAAATGATATGAATTGGGTTAGTTAAGCATTAAAATAAAAAGGAAAATAATTTGTCGTGTTTTATCAGTTCATTAAGTATGAAATTAGAAATAATAAAAAGGTATTTCAAAAACTTATACTAAAATAAAAAAATAAGTATTTTTTTAAATAATATATGATATTATATGTTTTATTTATTTTGTTATGAGTTTTTTATTTTATTTTATTGTAGTATTAAGTTATCGAATACGCACAAAGGATAATCCAAAATTATTGTGATAAAAAAGAGATTAAAAATGAAAATTTGTTATATATTGTTATAATATTTTAACTTTCAAAAGTTTTAACGTAGTACAAATGTCACATGTAGTTAACGAGTTAACGAGGTTAGCATAAGTAAATATATTTAAGAGAATAATCGAGCAATTGTCTGACAACACCTTTAGAGTGACAACGAAATGAAATAAAGAATGTTAAGAGTTTTAAGCAATCATCTAGCCACTTGAGAAATAAATTGAAGAAAATTGCAAGAGTTAAAGAAAGAACAACATAAGCAATAGTTCAACAACTTCAAAAATAAAGATAAAATACATATATTAAAGAACTTTGCTCTGGGTGATAATATAACACTTGAGACTAAAAAAAAGTACAAGCATTAAGAGTTATCTTTTAGTCTTATTAGTTGTTAGCTTTGAAAGACAAGCTTGAGAGAACGATCATATAATGAAGCCAAAAAAAATTCAAATTAGAAAATTCTTGCCTAAATATTGTTTGATAAGTAAAGCAAATAAAAGAGATCAGGAATATGAGCAATTTATATTAATTTGATCATCTTAATCTATCTTACTCCATTCTCTTTAACCATTTTCCTATAGGTTTTTCTCGTTAATGAGTTACTTAACAACCTATTTCAAGCCAAGAAATTACAAGGATAAGGATCACAATACTCCTGGCCTTTCCAAGATTTTAGTCTAACCCACATCAATTTTATCTTGAGAGGAAGCTTAACCCAATAAAATAATATAACTCTCTCTCAAAATACATTACAAAAGAAAAAATTTGATCACAATTAGTCTATTATGAATTTAATAAATAAGACAAACTTCTTAATTAGCATATCCTCGACATCTTAGGAGTCACTTTTGATGTTTCAAAAAAAATATAAGAATGTATAGTATATAATCATTTCTCAATCTGACATTAATTTAGGGGTAACTAATATAAAAAATGATTGATATAATAACTATTTTTATTTAATTATCAAAGGATTTTGGTTTTCACTAACTCTTGGTTTTGGTTAAATCCCATGATATAACCATCTAGTGATTTCTTTAGATAGCTAGCAAAGAATAATGATGAGCACTCAACATAAAGTCCTGTGATATCTCATAAATGAGATATTTCTTCCTTAAGTTACAAACCATAATATTCAATACATTAGTACCAAGATTCAGCATATAATAAAACTTTAGAGTTTTTTTTTAAGACATTAACATTTTAAAGGCAGTCTTTCTTCAACCATTTTTTATAATAAAATTACATATTTGAAAGTCTATCCTTTTAATATAAAATGTATTTATTTTAAAGGCCATAAACCAAATAACTTTTGCAATGTAATCAAATCATTTTTATTTTAAACATAGCTAAATATATGAAAAACTAGACAACTCAATTTCAAATCAAGAAAATACCAATGTTTTGTATTTCTTACAATGAATGCAAAACGAGAGTTCAAAATATTAATAAAACCAAATAAGTAGTTGTCACAATAACTCTCCTTACATCTAAAATTCTTAAATCCTAATACATCTTATTGGAATAGCTAAAGGTACTAGTTTCCAACTCCCTCATTACTCTCTTGGAGTCTCATAAAATGAGTCATTGTTACTTCAAATTCTTAATCCAAAAATATGGTGAACTAGAACATACATAATCTCAATACAAAACAATGCATAATTGGGTCATGTCATATGTTTGATTTATAATAAATTCATATGAATTTTTTTTAATAAGCATTGCATATTTATAAAATGACACATACACTAAGATTTTAGTGTAACAATTTATTTGATCCCTTATTTCCCAAATTTATTTTTCAATTTATATTTTGAACTTTTTAATTTATGATTCTTATTTGTCTTTTGACTTTTGTATTTTATAATTTCCATTGGATTTTTTAATTTTAAATTTATAAAGTCCATGTTACAATGTTTTTCATTCCCAATAGTTATTAGCATAGTCAATTTTAACCCAAATATTCAAATATAACCTTTAATGTCTTATCCAACCTAAGCAATAACATTTATGAGTCTCCTTAGCCTAAACCAATAACCTCCATGATATACTCTCGTGGACCTTATCTAATATGAATATCACCCTTTAGCATTTTATTACATTGTTTAAGCATGAATCAAAATATGACTAATCCCTAAGAAAACTTATTTCTCTCTTATATAACCTTTGCTTGTTTTTATGAGTTCTTCTATAATTTTCCTTATGTATGGAAATATTTGTGCCAAAGTTTGATGCATCATATACACTACCTTTTTAAACAACCAACTTTATAAGAATCATATGATACCAAATGTGATGATACAATACAAGGTACACAAAATATTTCTAAGATCAATCTTGTATTATCATTTGCATGATACTTTTTAAGAAAAAAAGCTTCACATGTATGTGAAAAGAAAATATTGCAATGTATCATGCATCACACTATATATAGATCACCTAATTATTTAAGTTTATAAATTTATTTATGAAAGTGCATAATTTTAAAAATCATGCATCAATCAGATATAGCAATGGGCAATTTGTGCACCTCCTCATGAATCTTTACAATGCAATTTCATTTTCTTTATCTTTCCTTCCCTTCATGGCTATGCAATAATTTGTCCCAATTAAATTGGTTCTTTCCTCTTTTATGGCTCACTCAAGATTCTACTTCTCCTCGACTTCCTAATATTTCCAAATTCCCTCAATTTACTCCACCTTACCTCACTCTTAAGAATTCCTTCCCAATTTCCATTGACTAACTTGCAATTTCTCCTAAATTTTTTCAATGCCTCCAAAAGTTAGCAAAAAAAAATTTTAGGTTTCTCATATGCTTCTTCACCTCCTATCTCTTCCTCTCGCTCACATGACAAGTTGTTGATAGTTAGGCTATATCCATGTGTTTGGTGTGCCTTGGTTTGTTTGTCTTCAAGATGCAGAATTTAGAAAAACCAAATTATTATTTAAGGCTTAATTAAACCATTAATCCTAATCATATTCCTTGAATTTTGTTTATTCAAATAATTTCTAGAAATTTATAAATAACTTTTAAAATAACCTTCAAACTCTACAAACTATATAAATTTCATAATTTTTTTACATTATTTGATATTTTTAATAAATTTTTTATATTAAGAAATTATTTAAACATTAAAATAATCTTATTTTTTTCTTAAAACTATCTTCTATTTTAAGATTGGGATGTTTGATTTTCATAAAATTGATATCATTAAATTCCTAATAAAGGTTTTTTTAATATCTGAGTTCATCTCCCATTTTCTCAAACTTATAACACCTTGGCAATTGTTGCTGATTTTTTTAATTTAAATAAATTATCAAACTTTGATAATACTTACTAAAGTTTCAAATTAATAATCATTCTTCTTTTAGAGGTTATTTGCAATTTTTCTCCTTCGTTATAGAGTTTAAATCCATCAAATTATTAATTTATATGATAATTATATTTAATTCTATAAAACTATTTACTTAAATAAATTCTTAGATTTTTGCGATGTTATATTATTATCCAAACTTATATATGTAAAGAATAACTAGTCTCCAAAGATATAATTTCTAGTAGAAAAAATGATTTTTATGAAAACTACTTTTTAAGGACAAAATAAAAAAACAAGAAGATATTTGAAAGTTTCTTGAGAAAAAGATAACATACAAAAATATAGATCTTAAAGAGCCCTTGCAATAGTTTTGGAACAAAAAAAAATCATAGAATCAAAAGCAAATTAAAGCTTAAGAATCCTACTTCACAATCACACTGTATGGCTATGCTAATTTAATCACTCTCAAGTGATCTTGGAAGCTTAGAAACAAGTTTAGAAGGCTATAACTCGATTAGAGCAAGTGTGCATGAGAAAAAGTATTACAAATCTTTTAGGATGTTCTTAAGAATAAAAAGGAGATGTCATGGGAGGTATCTATAGGCAACAACGGCTTTTAAGTTCATAAATATGTCAAACATTGATTAGAATAGTTTAAGAATTGTTAAACCACCCTTTAAAATTACAATATGCTATCCATGGTCAACTAAAAGTGCTAGGCAACAACTATGTTTGACAAAAAGAGGCAAGGTAGGTGGCTTCAAAGAGATTTATCTTCAAAATAATACAAAAAATAGCTCCTAATTTAAATAAATTACCAAAATATATTAAATTGAAGGTAAGGAAGTTTACTTTTAAATAATTTTTTTCCAAAGGATTTGGATGTGATAATATCTAAAGAGTGGGATTATGTTAGAATGAAATTTCAACTAACACATATTGTGGTTATGGATTTGAATTTGAAGATAATCAAGTAATTAATATAGAATTAAGGTAATAAATTTATGTATGAAAGACAATTGAGTCTAGTTTAAAAATTCATTCCATTTAATTTAAAGTTGTATTAAATGAAATATGGCTAATTAACATATGATGTAATGATCGAAATTAATATGAGATGTCTTTGTTTGCATTGATCAGATATATATCAAATTATATATTTTTGAAAAGAAAATAAAGTATAATTTATAGAAAATTAATAATTTTATATTTGAAAATACAAAATTGTGAAAAAGAAATATTCTAAATAGTAGATGTTTGAAAGTTATGAAATATATAATGTCCTAATAATAATATGAGCATTTGAAATTAATTATATGATTAAGTAAAATTAAGGATTTGAACTTAATTTTTCATATAAGAGGAGTTGGAAAGAAAAAATTTAAAAAGATTCTTGAACTAGAATAACTTTATTTTCGAGGTCTAATTATGCATATATACCTAATGACCTAGGCCTAAAAAAATGTAAAATCATGTAATTATTTTGTGCTCAAGTAATCTAAATTTGTTATTATATGCTTTTGATTGAACTTCAACACTTCTTCTTTGTACATATCCAACAAACTTAAGCATGAGTTTATACATCATAATTGATAACTAAATACTTTAATGAGATTTGTAATCATCAAGATCGATATGGTTTAACAAAAGCACACTAGATTAAGGCATTAAATCATCACAAGAAAGTATTGAGAAAATTTTTTATCATCAAATTCAAATAAAACATATAAGTACACGAGATCAATAAAAAGTATGACACAACCTAAGTATGGCATAATATAATCTCATATTTGTATGACACGATCATGCTATCATATGGCATGGTTTTATCCAAAAATCAGTATTATAAGTTTGTTGAGTGCACTTCAAGGAAGTTTTTAAGATTTTGTCCCATTGACTAATTAAACATTTGGAGAAGTTTTTGAGAGTTTCATTGGCTATAAATACATTTAGAATATGTGACAATGTTCAAGCTCTCATTTGCATCCTTAGAGTCTTCGTTAATTAATTATTTAATATTAAGCTTATTGTTGAAAGGAGTATGGGTGCCTAATCCATGACTAAGTATTGAGGAGTCCTTTAAAAACTTCTCTACATACTCTCTTTTGAGTAATGTGTTTAGTGTATAATAATTGCTTAAGCTTAGAGGTGAACATAAAAACTATTGTTCATGTTTTGCATGCTTTTCATATGTAATGTTTTCTTGATTACTTATGTCAGGCACCCCACCTTACCAACTACAGTAAATTAAGGATGCTGCATAAGAAATAATCTCGAGTGAGGACAAACCATGCCTAGGTGGGGACCCGACGGTGAGACAATTCTAACCCTCGAACCAATCTGGTATATTTTGAAAACATTTTAACCAAATCCATACCATGGAGCTGAAATGAAAACATGTGTATATTAAACTGTATATATATACAATAAACCACAAAACTGAAGTACAAAAAAAAATACCAAAATGAAACCAAATCCACTCCCACCATAAATCTATCCCCTCTCACATGTCAGGAGTATAATCCTCTCCTGTACTATTATAATCCCCAGCTCTCGGTGTAGTGGATACATGACCTGTGATGAAGCACTAATGAGACATATATATCTCAGCAGATAAATCCATTATGTAACCAAGTAAAATAAATCTCCAGATATAAAAGACAAGCCGTGAAACATGATAAAACAAAATCCATCTCATAAGCGGTGAAAAATAAACCATATGAATACCTTCTTATCAAATGTCAAGCAGTATCAAAAGTAAACCAGATAAACATGTATACCAAATTTCCATTTCCATTATTTTATATGTTATATACTTACTGGGCCCGATTCCCTTTTGAATCATTATCCTCTGGATCCAATCATCATATCAAATGATCTTCAGCCGGCATCCATCCAGTACATAACACTAGGCAGATATCTGATCCGAAGACCGATACCCTGCGATCTCATCCGCTAGGCCTAGTGCCACCAGGCAGGTATAGTACTGATACCCTGCGATCACATCCGCTAGGCCTGGTGTCATTAATATATACGAAGGTCATGGTACACATACACACTAGGCAGATATCTGATCCGAAGATCGATACCCTGCGATTTCATCCGCTAGGCCTAGTGGTGAGGATAATGTCTCCAGGAATCCAATTTTCATTTTTATTTTCCAACCATGTCACACATGTGATAAATATGCCAAAACCATATCAATATGTCCAACCAATTATATTTTATCTCATATTATGCTTTTTGTTTCAATTTCCTTTTTGTCATCTTTTATGCTTTCAGTTCAATCAGAAAATAACACCATAAAACATATATCAAGCCATGAGATAAAAATCATGTAAAGAAAAACTGTAATGCAGCCCGTAAGAAACCATGTATCGAAATATAAATAAATACTATTGTGCTATATCACAGGTTACGAATTTATCTACCTGGATTTATTATTGCAGGACCTCTATTCTCAATTTCTGAAGTCCCTACAAGGTCACATGTGCAAAATAATTAAAATAAATAAAAAGGTTTTAAGTCACAAAAACAGCTTTCTAAAAGCTTTCCCAAACACACCCCAAAATAATCCCAAAAATGGGCTTACGCGGCACTGAACCGCCCGCTGGACCGCCCGCGCACGCTCGGCGCTTTCTAAAAGCTTTTCCAAACAGCATTTTTCCCAAAATTTCTTTTCGCGGTGCTGGACCGCCCGCTCCCAGCGCGCTGGACCGCGCGCTCTCGGCGCTGGACCCGGCGTGCTCGGCGCGCTGGACCGCGCGCGCTAGGCATCCGGTTCAGCGTAACCCGGTCCAAAGCCTGGACCAGTTCACGCCGCCCCTCTCTTTCTCTCGTCCGGCGAAACCGAAATATTTCGCCGGCGAACTTCGAAATTTCTTGCGTCTCTCGCCGGCCAACTGACCGCCGCTCCCCGAAAAATCTTATAAAACAATAAAGAAAATAAAATTCTCACCTTCGTTGGCCGTTGTCGTCGTGTGTCGAAAATCACAAAATTTCCTCGCCGCCGTGCCTCGCCGCAGCGTTCGCAGAAACACGTTCCAAACGCGCAAAGTCGGCTTTTATAGCCGCGGCCGAAACCGACTCAATGGAAGGGTCGTGAACCGCATTTTGTAGAAAACCCCCTCTAAATTTTATATTTGCAAATATATCCTCCGCCAATCGGATTTGAACTAAGCCGACATTTAAAATTTACAGATCTATCCTCTACGTTACAAATTTATCCCAAATCTTCAAAAATTCATAATTTATTCATTAGAGCTCCGAAAATTACAAATTAAACATCGTTGGATTCGTCTCACAGAGCTCTTTCTATAAAAAATATAAAAATACAAATAAGAGAAAACTAAGGCTGTTACAACTTAATTACATAATTTACATAAAATGTCCATAGAATTTGCAAGTGCATAATTAATAAAAATAAATAAAAACTTAACTTAACCCAATCTTCAAAGAGCCCATAAGCCACTAAAAATTCAAAAGTGTGAAAAGTAGACACAGATGAATAGAGAAGAGAAAGAGATCAAGATAGCTAAGAGAGAGAGATAATAAGAAAATTTTAGAAGAAATATGAGAAGTGACAAAGGTTGTTAAGAGAAATAAAAAAAGAATTTGACCAAAAAGAGAGTAGTAAAGTTTGAAGAGGTTAGAGGGCATGTAGAGGGAGAGCTTTGATGGAGAAATTTTTAGAGAGACGATAAAGGTAGTCGTGTAGATAAAGGATAATAATTTTTCACAGAAGAGCGCAAAAGCAAGACAAAGTTTATTCTGCCCTAAGCAATGTCATCCCCAAACATTAGGTCATGATTACTTATTAAAATTTTATAAATTTGATTACAGAAATAAAATTTATTTATGATTTTTTTAAGTTATACAAGTAAAAATCTCAATAAAATAAAAGATGGTCATTTAAAATTGGAATTCAATTTGCTCTCCCGACCTTAATGAGATGAATATGGCATCGAATTCCAAGCCCTTCAGGTGAAGATGTAGAAACATTAAGTGTTCTACCAAATAATAAAACAAAGCAATATAAAATTCAATGGAAGAAGCATGGGAAATCCATGACATTTTCATTCAACGATTGAGTTCGTTCTCTCCCAGCTTCAAACACATTGGAATACAAAATTGAACTGACATGCCTTCCTGAAGGGAGTGATGTACATTGTGACCCTTATTGCTTGAGACCTTCACTTAGGCCTGGTGGCATTCCAAGGCTTTGGGCAAGATTGTTCATTCTCTCTTTCAAAGCCTAAAAAGATTAGAAATTATAGCTCAATTATATGATAGGAACAGTGCAAAGAAAGCTTGATCAGCACAAACTAAGCATTGCCTGAATACTCTTCTGATGAGCATCCTTGTAGGCCTCAGTAACCAGCAAAGACAGCTTCTGCAACAGAGATTTTAGGGCTCCATGGATGACAAAAGCAAACATGAATTTTAACTAAATAAGGGAGGAATAAAAAAAATTTAAGACAAGGGGATGTCTCCTTCAAGTATAGGAGAAAAAACCAATCAACTTTGATATCAATTCATCAAAATAGAAGTTAAGAGGCTGTTTGACTCGGGTGTTATGTATCATGTTAATCCAATGTAGATGTCAACGAGCCTGTCATTTAATTAACATTATCTAATAATGTTAAATCAAAAAACCAAATTCAATAAATAACAAAACATCAAGCTAACCCCCTAAATAATGCTTCATGAATCCTTCAACAAAAAGTGCAGCCCATATAACACATGCTTTATGAATCACTTCTTCGCTATACTTTTGGTATATGGCAAGAAAATCAAAAGAATTACTCCACAACAAAAAAAAAGACACTTACTATTGGTAAAGTTATTACTAAATTTTGGGAAAAATAAGTTAATTAGGTCTCATTCTGAGAATATTCAATTGTGCCAACAAGGATGTTCTACTAAAAAACAGTATAAAAATCATGTGCCAAAACAAATTTTTGCTAGATGATAGACTAATCCTTCAGCCTTCAATTTGAAATAACATAAAAAGTGATAATTTACTCAACGCATTTTGTCTCTTGTTTGCAAGAAAATGGTGTGGAGAAACTCTAAGAAGTACTCACCAAAAAGAAGTTTTCTCTTGCTTATATAATACACAAGAGGCTTGCTCTATGAATCCCCTCATCCTCCTCTATCCCACTGCATCTCTCGCTTATTTAGAAAAAAAACCATTCTCAAGATGAGTTTCCTTCAATCCCAAAATCCACATTCGAGATTAACCCAATTTAAGAACGGCAGTAAAATTGAATTATCCAATGATCCCTTAGGAGATTAACAATACAAGGATTTAACATAATCTAAAAAATCGAAGAGAACTGATAGAATTCATGAACAGGATGGAAAAAACCCCTTCCACTAGGAAAATATATTCTAATTTCTAGGAAATAAATTCATAGAATATAGGCGTTATTAAGAGGCAAATGGAAATATTGTAAATGTTAAACAATACTGAGTTCCAATATTTATGTTGTTTTTATTTTGTGATTCAACTTTATAGCATATCAATATTCTATTCTAAGAGATGGCTAAAATAAGAGGAGCTACATCTGAAATCTTTCCTTTTTAGGTCAAGAACAAAATATTTGCATTGATCAAGAGAAGAGAGTTGATTTCATGCTAACAAAAATTTGTGTTATAACTAAAGTCACATGGATCAACAAATGGGAATATCAAATATAAAACAGGGACTTCCCACTACTAAAGCCAGATTGTGCCCACCACGCCAATCCAGGCAAGAGGTAACGAATTGGACCGATATTGCACCAAACCAGTTCAGACTAAGCCTAAACTAAGCCAAACCAATTCAGACCCAACTAAATCAGTCTAGACCGAGCTGAAAAACACAAAACCAAGGTCGAACAGCGCTAAACCGAATTGAAACTGGCCGAACAATGCTAAGCCAAGCTGAACCAAACCAATCCAAGTCAGACAAAACCAACCCACGTTAAACCACATCAAATCGAACCACTTTGATCCAGAACACGCCTACAACGAAGCTTGTTCCAATCCCATTAATTTTTCACGATTTTGCTTCCACAAAAATTACTTATAATCCTAACAAGGAACTCAGAGAACGAGAACGATTTCCTCGCTTTTTTCCAAATTAAGTTTTTGTTGAAATTTCCTGAATCAATTTTTTTGTATCAACATTTTCTAGTGTTGTCTGTAGGAAATAAACAAGTTGAAATAAAAAATCAAGAGAAAACAATGCTTTTTTTTGAAAAAGTGTTTAACAATCACAACCAAAAGGAAGCACAGATTCCCAATGTCTCAAATTTCACAAACTTTTGAACTTTCTCCATCACCAACTAGTAATCCTTTTTACTCGCTCCAATAACAAATGAAATATTTCACAAAATTTCTCTCTTCTTATGCTTATAAGAGAGTATAACAAGTTTAGTCGTCTTATCAAAAGAAAATATGTTAAATATGCCAAACACCTCTCTTTCCAACAAAGATTCACTCAAAATCCTACCCACTATATCTAAACCTTATTATATAACACCCACTTCTAAAAATTTCGTAACACATTCTTTTGCAACATCCTAATAACCCATCAATACCTTATGACACAAGGTCTTCAAGCTCACACTCAACGTAAGCCCTCTGCTATCCTTAACCTAACCTCGAAATGCCACAAATACTTGTTTTTGATACATTTCTAGGATATTAACATCCCCCAAATGATGAGCTTATTTGTTTTGAGAACAAAAGTATCACTTAAATATCATTAAAAAAGTCTCTTTTTATCGAAGAGATCCTTTTCACATCTCTATCACCTAAACTTTAACTACCCAACTCCACTGTTTATTATAATAATTCAGATTTCTGTGTTTTTTTAATAGAATTTGAGATAATTTTCTTTTTATATATTATGATTAGATCTATCAAATGTAAACTTTTCTCTGCCTAGCTCAAAGATATAGCCTCATATTGATTTTGAAAATTAATTTCCTCATTTAACCAATTAAAGAAATTATTCTTATCATCTTTTACTAGCTGTGTAAATCCCAAAAAGTTTTCTAAATTTCTTCTCAATCAAAAGCAGTATCAATCTGAATAACTTCAAGCCCTCCTCCAACGCTTCAAAGAAGCCCTTGAAGAGGTAAATCAAGATGACTCTTAACTTACTCGAGTAGCCCTCATCAGGTCTTTTCAATCAGGGTTTCCAAAAACACCTGGTCAAAATAATGAAAAGTTTTCTTTAACTCTATCTGATAGATTGAAAGAGAACACAGTGCTACCTCCAAGGCCCTTTGATCAAGGATAGAAAGGCTATAAAATGACAAATTTTACTCTAAATGGGCTCCTCAAGACCGTCCCCTCAAGGATACCAACCACAACATGTGCCACTCAAAGAAATTTTGCCAACTATTAAAAAAAATAAATTGTATCAAAAGCCAAAATTAAAGTTTGTCACATGATTACTGACACTGGGTGTTTAGCTGATATCATTTCCTCCTTGATGCTTTTAATAAAATTAGTATTAGTTGAAACTTATCAAAGTGCCAACATTTCAGTAACTCCAAGACCCTTTGATCAAGTATTAAAAGGCTACAAAATGACAAATTTTACTCCCAATGGGCTCCTCAAGACCATCCCCTCAAGGATACCAACAACATTTTAGTACACCCTTAATTGTGCCACTCAAAGAAATTTTAACAACTATTAAAAAAAATGAATTGTATCAAAAGCCAAAATAGAAATTTGTTGAATGATTATTGACACTGGGAGTTTAGCTGATATCATTTCCTTGATGCTTTCAATAAAATTAGTATTAGTTGAAACTTATCAAAATGCCAACATTTCAGTACCTCCAAGGCCCTTTGATCAAGGATAGAAAGGCTACAAAATGACAAAGTTTACTCTCAATGGGCTTCTCAAGACCATCCACTCAAGGATACCAACCACAACATTTCAATACACCCTTAATTGTGCCACTCAACGAAATTTTGCCAACTATTAAAAAAAATGAATTGTATCAAAAGCCAAAATTGAAGTCTGTCGCACGATTATTGACACTGAGAGATTAGCTGATATCATTTCCTTGATGCTTTCAATAAAATTAGTATTAGTTGAAACTTATCAAAATACCAACATTTCAGTACCTCCAAGGCCCTTTGATCAAGGATAGAAAGGCTACAAAATGACAAAGTTTACTCTCAATGGGCTCCTCAAGACCATCCACTCAAAGATACCAAACACAACATTTCAGTACACCCTAATTGTGCCACTCAAAAAAATTTTACCAGCTATTAAAAAAAATGAATTGTATCAAAAGCCAAAATTGAAGTCTGTCGCATGATTATTGACACTGGAGTTTAGCTGATATCATTTCCTTGATACTTTTAATAAAATTAGTATTAATTAAAACTTATCAAAGTGTTAATAAGCTTTTTTGGAGAATCTCTAAAGACCAGGGGACCCTTCACATTGCCACTAACAATGGTGAATTCTTCTTAATCAACCATGCATATGGTCGACTTCACTGTCATCGTCGTTCCTGCCTACAACGCTATCCTTGAGAGATCGATAATAAATGGATTTAGAATAGTAGTCTCAAGGTCACACCTATATGTAAAATTCAATACTTCACTAGGGATATTCATAATGTAAGGAGACCTACAATCAAGGAGATGCTACATGAATATTATGAAAACAACATCTAAGCCAAGCATCAAACTCCAATGAACCTAGAATAGGGATCATCTAAACAAGTTCTACCCTTAAAAGTATCAAGAGAGCTTAGCTAGCGTACTCTCAATGTTCTTCATTACTGTCGAAACGTCCAAAAGTACCAAGGGAAATGGCCTCCCTTCTAATCCTCGTAACTCCCACATGAAGGATATAAGAGACAAGGTCTTAATTTCTTCTCATTCTTCATCGTTGCTCTATTACATGAAGGCTTCGAGAAACATGCTTTTGCCCTCCTCTCTTTCCTCTTCTCATTGTGACGTTACATGATGAACTCAAAAAGCCAAACTTACCCTCTCTTTTTCGACGATTTTCAATAATGCGAAGACCTTGAAAAGAATTGGTCTTACATCCTACCCCTATTCATCATTGTCTCATAAATACTTTCTTTTCAGCACCTCTAACAAAGGACTTAAAAAAGCTCGACATTGCCTTCTATCATCGCCATTCTTATAAACAATCTTTACTTCTCTCTAAAAAACTATCATGTCTTCAAAGAGAAAAATCTCACCTCAATACTTTCATCCTTATATTATTTGCACCTAGGACAGAACAAATGAACATTCATAAAGTTGCAACAAAAGACTTTGCCAAATTGTAATTAGCAATGATAGCTATTTCTAAACAAAATCAATAATGTCATCCCTTTGAAATGTAAATCTTTAAAAGCTGCCAACTCAAGATCCCTATAGATAAATTATCTTTTTGAAAATATTAAACTATATGTTAATCTCATTTGTTTTTGATAAAATTTGTAGACAATTCTTCATTACAACATAAATGAAAAGTGAAAGTTGAGGGACAAAATGAAAAGACAAAAGCATAAAAATGCCAAAAGGAAAAGCCAAACCCACAATGCCAATTGGATACACCGCGTTGGAGAACCTGTTCACGTGAGAATAAAGTCTATCTAGCATAAATTTAGCAACATTTGTCGAGCATTCCTATAAGAGGACTCCTCAAGCCTAGGGAAAGAGCATCGAAAGCAAGGAAAATTCACTAACCTTCTCTTAATTGGAAGAATCAACCAAACAATGCCCTCCCTTCAAGCCCGAAAGCTTTGCCTCTCGCCTGAAGTCCTTCGCAACCCTAGCCATGCCTAGTTGAGGTCTGGAAACCTCGCTTCAACCATTCCCGAGCTCACCTCTTCTGAGCCGACAAGATCATCTTTCTTACGCTTTGGAGTTAGACGTCCTAAAGCTTCAGGGTCACCCTTCCCAGGCTTCGAGATTCTCCTTCAAAACTCTTCACATTTGAGGTCTCCATTGTTTTGACCTCTGCTTTCCCTTTTCTCAAAGGCTCATGGCTTAAAAAAATATTTCTTTTTCTCCTCCCAAGGGCCTTACTCCCCACCAATGCCTGATGCATGTTTGTTCGAAAACACGCATGTTACTTAACCCACATCAACCCACATCGACCCATATCCGATCTGGATCAAATCTTAGGTAATTCAAGCCAGACCGTGCCCACCATGTCAAATCAAGTTAGGACGTGCCAAACCAAACAAGTTCTATGAAAAATTGGTTTAGATACTGAATTAAGAGCCAAACTAGTCTTAGATCGAATCGATCCGATCTACAACAAGTTGTAACACACTAAACCAAGGCTCAATAGTGCTAAAGCAAGCTAAGCCGAACCAAACCAAGCTGGACAACACCAAACAAAGCTAAACCAAACCAAACCAAGTAGGATAGCACCGACCCACATCAAACCACACCAAATCGAACCACTTTGATCCAAAAAAATACTTAAAGCGAAACTTGTTCAAATCCAATTGATCTTTCTCCATTTTTCTACAACAAAAATTGCTTAACGAAGTCCCAACAAAGAGCTCAAGAACAAGATCAACTTCCATGCCTTTGCCCTAAATAAGCTTTTGTTCAAATTTCCCAATTTTTTTTGTTTGCGTCAATAATATTCCTTATAGCTCCAAGATTTAGTACTTGGTAAGTTGGTTGAAAAGTTATCATGATTAAGTGTTATCGAATATTATGTTTGATAATCATATATTGAAAAATGTCTATTAGAATAATATATTTTATAATGATCAATTACTTCAAATTTTCTAATAGAAAAGTGAGAAAGTAATAATGATATTTCAAATATTTGAGAGAGCATATAATTATTTATTAACCTCTCAAAATATTAAGAAAATATTGATAATAGGCTCAACATTTGTTCACTCAAATATCATTTATAAATGGCCTTTTATCGAGCAACCCTCAAATACACAAAATGCGAAGGGATGCCAACACTTTGCCAAAGATGGCAGAAGCCATATGTGCCAAGAAATCCCTTAGCATGGTATCTAGATTATGTCTTCTTTATCTCACATGCATTGTAACCTTGGATATTTTACTCTTAGTCCCCTCAATGATATGGTGTTAGTTTGGCTCTTCATGAAGAACCACAAGAATAAAAAGGGATGATTGTCAATTACTAGACACTAGATCAAATAAATCTATGTAATGCATGTCCTAATGAAAATGACAGTTTTACTAGTGCAGGAAGCATTAAATTTTTATATACTTTTCCCAGGAAACCAGCTTGCCTGATATTTTTAATGGATGTTGACAAGACAATAACTATGAGATGCAAAAGAAAAGAGACTCAATGGCAGAAAGATAAGGGTAGGAACAAAATAAATTTTGAAGCTAGAAGCATAGAACCACAAAAAATTTGCAGCCTAAAAGGTCATAACAAGTAAAGTGTCAATAAACAATATTTGATATATTATACAGCTGATGAATCAAATTTATCATCCATCCCGGATTGTGTTAGATCAATGTTTTGATCAGTTTTTCACTCTATCAAAGAGTTTTTAAATAGGATCTAACAATCTCATTCTGGGTGTCATGTATATAAAACTTGATCATATTAATAAATCAAGCGCATGCCCTGATTGCATGCTTTTTTATCAGCACAAACCTAGCATGATTTTAATCTTCCAAAATAGTTATAAACAGATATGGGTAATACAAGCTTGTACTTGGCATTTTATTGCACAGGTTTTACTTGCAGATTCAATCATAATTACATACATAATAGTAAGATATAATTAGATTTTCATAGTTTAGTTAAATCTGCAGTTAACATGAATTGTCTATCCTCTTTAATTTTTCCTAATTAAACACTCCAGCGAAGTATGACCTATGCTAGTTAATCATCAATGCGATCTTGAAAAGTAGAATAATAAGAAAAATTTAGTATGTCGCCCTTAATAGATAGTTTTTAAAATAAGCTGAAGATGGGTCCTTACTTCAGCCCCCAACTCCATTGCAGCCTCAGTTATTTCGGTGCGTACTGGTTGTTGATTGCCAGAAAGTGTCACCTAAAAAATTGCAAAAGCGGAGATCACAATCTGTTAGAAATATAAGATGAGTGAACATAGAGAATTAGGTAAAGAGTAGAACACTACTAAAATGTAAAGTACCTAGCTTATAAAAAGAGCAGAGCTCACATATCACAAAATTTTCAAAAGGAACTGGTTGAATAAGACAAGTAGTGTACCTTGATGAGCTCGCCTTCACAGTAACCATCAAACTCTTCCCTGCAAAAACCATAACAGCCAAAAGATGCAATCTAAAATAAAGAATAAATCATAATAAAGAATTAAGCCAGTAATTCATACGCTGCAAGCTCTTTCTGAACACGAACAGCTTCAACTTGGACTACCATCTGGGCCTTCTTAACTGTTTCATATAAATTTTGCATATTGCCTAAAATTCCTGCCTGCTACAAGTAATAGATACCATTGGCATTAGCTTAGTTCTAAAAGAAGCCACAAATAAGTTAAAAGGGGAAAATGCCAATTAGGCAAAAGCTAGCAGACTAACTACACAAATCTTAATGGGTCAATCTAGTTATGAAACCCATGATAGGTATATGCTTACATAACACAAATTGTCTTGATGAAATTCAATATAAAAAATTGAAACATTTCACCATGAATTTAATTATTTTATCAACGTCAGTGCTTACAAGTCCATATGAAATTACAAGTAAAAAATTTAATGCCAAAAGCAAGCAGAGTATGATAAGATGTCTCTCAAAATTAGGCATCCAAAGAAACATAATAGAAACAAACCACCATGATAATGCATCTCTCAAAATTAAGCACGGAATAATAGCATTTTAGCCAATACTGGATTCAAAGTGCATTATAAAGCTGACACAATTATCGGGAACATTATAGTTCATTGCTTGGTCCAAATCCAACTAAATCAAGTCTTAAACTCATCCACAATACATGACTTAACCTTAGCTCTTCATGAATCTTATTGCAACTACGTCTCAACAATCTCAAGGATACCCCTTAAGCATTCATCTTGACATATCACTCTGCCATGACTCCTCTATATTTGATGTTTCAGACCTCCAAAAGAGTTCACAATACTTGTTGTAGACTCTTTTCAACAAAAATATTCCTCCTCTTGGGATTTGATTAACTAGTGGCAAATATTACATTGCAAGCCCTGAGCTTCACTACTCGAGAGTCGTAGAAACTCCTCGAAGCTTGTTCCTTATCTTCAAAAGCCATAGTGGTTCCTCAAGGCCATTTCCTCATGCCTTGGCTTTCATCTGTCAAGGTCAATAGTTGTTGCTCAAGGCCACCTTCATGACCTTCTTCATTAGTTTGGACTTCATTTATTTTCTTCTCCCCTTTGCTCAAATCTAACTGCTTTAACCGACCCGTGCCATCATCCAAAAGTTTCTTTCTAAGAAACCTTAGACTTAGCTTTATCAAATGATGTGAATTTACTCTTCCAACTTATTTTGTTAAAAATCTTATATACATTTTTAGATGAATAACCTAGACAAACCAGCTCACCCAACTTAGAATCTAATTTAACCACATTATATCTATGATTATCACAACATAACACTTGCAAACCAACATATGGAAGTAGAAAACATTAGGATTCCCACCATGCATATGCTTTTTGGCGTTGCTTTAAGCTTAGGAAATGGCCTCGTTGTGGATTGTTATTCTGCTTGCTCCTCTTTTGTTCATAGGGCCATCTCAATCTCAATGACCGTAAGGTCACCGAGAAACTTGTTGCAGCCACTAACATACTAAATCACTTGCAAGATTTTCTTAAACATATGAGCACTTGAAAAATCTCCCCCAAGGTTAGCCAAGCTAATAGTGTTATCAGCAGAATGAGTAAAAATCAACTTAACTGAGTCATCGATAATCATGCAAAAAAGTTCAAGACTATGTATAAACGTCCTTATCTTATAGTCGTTATCAAGTATCTCCACAAGTAATTTCAAGTTTATTACAAATATCTCATGTATTCCAAGGGATCATTACACAGTTATATTCTCAAACAGATTTACAATGATGGAGAATATTGATGGCCCTCAAATTAAGTTGCACAAGATGTCCTCAATCGTAAGTTTAACAAAAGATTGCATACAAATGAGTTTTTGATTTTCTTTATCTGGCAATCAGATGGATTCTCTATGATTTTCCCTAACCCAACTACTACTTCAAGATAAATCATCAATCTATCCTTCCAACAAAGACAATAATTTCATTTGAAAAAAAGAGGGCAACACGAAGAGCTAACTTCACCGAGCACGACAGAATCGTTGATTACCATGAGTGCCATTAGGATCTTAAGTTTGGAAATTACTTCTTGCTTTGATACATTGCTTTGATATCAATTACATAGAGCTATAATACACAATAGAAAAGTTGAATTGTAGATTGCTTCAAGTGTGAGGCAAAATCAACTTTGTAAAACTAAATTAGAAGGCAGAAATGTAAAACAATTAATAGATGAAAAAAAGAATATTGAAAAAGTTCAACCCTTAAATCAACCAACGTCCAACACCAAACAAATGGTAATGCTTTACTTGCTTATCATTCACAAAAGTAGCTACACAAACCTTTAACTCAATTTGTTGAGATAAACTATTTCTCAAAACTTCAACAGAGGATAAACACACAGGAAAGGAATACTCATCAATCCATCCAAAAGAATGGTAAATACCTTATAATCACTCGTCTACTTTTAAAGAGGTAAATTCCTACATTACACTGGCCTTATTTAAAGGAGGTAAGATATATACACTCCTAGATAACCTAGGAGTACAATAAGAAAAATACTAAATCACAAAATATGTTGTAATGGGGAGCTAAAAGGTTGTTGTAGAGAGAATGCCAAACTTTGCTCAAGAAACTAAGATTAAACAATTGAGTCTTTCTGGTAATGATTTGATAATTATGGTTAAACGTTTCCAACTCCTTTTCTGTTTATGTAAAATGAGTAATTGCAAAGACTATAATCCATTCCCTTACAAATAACAACCTATAAGTTCTCCACGCATGAATCATTACTTTCTACTTTATGATACTTCACATCTCATATAGATCAAAGTGTCTGAAAGAAAGATTGAACTATTTGATTAACTCGCAATAGCAGGGCACATGATGCTACCACTAAGGGTTGTGATGAGACCTTTGGTATATTGAAGGAGCTTTTTGAACAATTTTATGGGCTTGGTCCTATTAGGCAAACATTGTTGCATACTTGATCTAAGAAAAGGATTCACAATAACGCTACTATAGAGCCATAGGATCTTGGTTGAGTTTATTATAATTCACCCTCAAGTCCAACATAAAATATATAAATATAGACACACATACGATCATAATCATAATCTAATATACATATCAAAGTTATGACAATCTTATTAATTCTCATTCTTTAAACAAGAGTACCTTGGAAGGAAATTTATCGTATGGATTAGTGTCCCAAAGAAACATCACTAAATAAAACCTTAACAATTAAGTGAAATATATTGAGTTTCTACAACAAGTTGACCAAGCAATGTGTGCAAGGTGCAGGTGCCCACAAGAAAGGGCATAGCACATCAGGCCCAAGCGCGTGCTAGTGCATGGGATCGGTGACCGATAGGGCGCACGTGCGGCCTGTTGGTGACCGACTGTGTGCGTGTTTTGCACACCTTCTATGCCATCGTGATCAACACGGACATAGGAACAGTACCAGCGTGTTGGAATAGACCATTGACACGACCATACAAGTACAGTGGCATGAGCGTGCGGGCACAGACTGGAGAGGATCAAGCAAAATTTGAGAATTTTTATATTTTTGGCAAAAATCACATGTTTTTTATTTTATAATTAAATATCATATCCATGCCTCTATCTAAATAGGTGAAAATGATGTATGAAACAAATTAGAACTTCAAAATTCAAAATTCTAGAAATCAAAACTTCGTGAACTCAACAACCCCTTGAAGGAAAACTTCTTGAAGAATTCAATCTCCTTGTAACAAAAACTCTCTTCTCTTTCACTTTCTTCTTTTGCTCATTGTCATTATCAAGCTTCCATTTCCACTGTTGCTACTCTGAAAAGAAGATATGCTGTCGAGGGCTCAGGACAAGAATACCATGCAAACAGATCATTAATTATATAATTTCTTTCCAATAAAGAAGAATCCATCATACTAGTTAGTTCTTTTCGAGTGCAATACTACACAAAGATGTTCACAATAAATTAACAGAAATAGATCCAATACCAAAGCTCATGAAGATCATGGCATAAAATCAATGTTATAGAGGATAAAAATGTCACCCATTAGAAAACATTTGGGCAAGAGATTAGATCATAAAGGAAAATGCAAATAAAATATGTCAAACCTTACATGAGAAAAACAAAGTGAAAACATGTTTAACACTAGTCAAAATATGACAATCCAACAATCATATAATCTAAAGAACTATAAGCACAAGAGATGAAAAAAAGATAAAAAATTTGTCATAAGCTTTCATGACCTTCACCTAAGAAATCAAAGGCAATAAAAAAACTACTCCAAGAAAAATCAAAATTACTAAAAAAATATTTCAATAAAACAAAAATTAATAAGGGTAAACAAAGCATAAAAAAGTTCCATAAACATAACAAACCATTCTTGAACTACACAACATCTATCATACAATCAAAGCAAAGCATTGTGCTTTGCACATATGTCAACCTTAAGAATGACAATGAATTAGAAAAACAAAATCCTTAAAATAATAGTATAACTGTAGTATAACTTCCATGCAAACCAAAGCATCTACTCTATTGTTAACATAAGCAATACTCCAAGGATATTTCAAGTATTTTGTAATAAGAATAACAATGACAACAAACCTTAATACCTATAATCATGGGATAAACAAATTCTTAACTTGTTAAACCCAAAATTATTGTGTTGAATCTTGACTATTTCCATAGCTTTTTAATCAACCAATAGCCATTATTAAATTCTCCACAAAATTTCATCAATTATCCAATCATTTATGGTGATAGAGTATGCATGTGCTTAGGTCATCAATGATTATTAATGGACAATCTAATAGAGAAGTGGTAAGAGGAACTCTTGCAACAATATTTCAACCAAACTCAAATACCAATAATAATGAAAATTGGGCAGGAAAAACTCTTGTAGTTACATCTCAACCAAGTTTTGATAACAAAAAATCGATAGAGAATAGACAAAAGGAACTTTTGCAACTAGATCTTAACTAAGTTCTAATAACAAAATGGTAGAAAATGCAAATCACAATTCAAAAATTCGGACCACAACCAAAAAAACATAGATCAAAACCTAGCAAAATGCACGCATACACAATAAAAAAAAACTATTTTTTCAGTGCCAATCAAACAAACTCCTTTATTTTCTATTCCATAAAGTATATTTATAGATACAAAAAATAACTTTTGGACAAAAAAAAATTATAAAAATGTCCTAATTAATAAAATAACAAAAAAATATAAAAATATTTAAAAATAATTAAAATATAACTCTTAATGACCTTATAAATCACCAATTATAACCCATAATAAACTAAAAATGCAAGCTAAATAAAAAAAAATCCTATACGACATCCTAAATTAACTTAGTATCATCAATGATTATTGATGGACAATCTAATGAAGAATTGATAGAAAAAACTCTTACAACTATTTTTCAACAACCTCTGATACCAAATAATGACGAAAGATGGGCAAGAGAAGCTCTTGTAGTTACATCTCAACCAAGTTTTGATAACAAAAATTGATTGAAAATAGACAAAAGGAACATTTACAACTAGATCTTAGAGAAACTCTAATACAAAAACATATATCATAATCCGACAAACGAATATCACTGCCTAGAAATGTGCAAACATACATGATAAAAATAAACTACAATTTCAATGCCAATCAAACACACTCCCTTGTTTTTTTATTCCATAAAGCATATTTATAAATACAAAGGATAACCTTCGAACTAAAAACAAAAGTCACAAAAATATCTCTAGTTAATAAAATAATTCAAAAAAAATGTTTAAAACTAATTAAAATAAAACTCTTAATAAACTTTTATAAGTCACCAATTACAATTCACAATAAACTAAAAACAAAAAATCATATATGACATACTAAATCAACTTGATATCATCTATTGATAAATATTAGCTTACATCAGTCCACCCTACTAAAACAAATTCTGCTCTATAGATTTACACTCCATGTGAATCTTCATCAAGCTCAAAATCAATTTATAAGTCCTCAAAAATCAAGACATTAAGTAGAGAATGATCCTTCCAAAACATTTGAAACTAAGAAACACAAAGCAATTTGCGAAAACAACATCAAATAAAAGATAATAATTAAAATATTTAGGTTAAGAAATATTCAAGAATTCTTCATAAAATTTACTTTTAACAAAATTTACTCACAATTCTTTCTCATATACTAGATTTGATTCAATAACCAGAACAAAATGAAGAGCGTCAAAGATAATTTTATCAAGCACATAAAACAGTAAATCTAAAATACATGTAACATCAATCACTTTTCTAGATAATTCAAAAGTCTTTAAATCGAAACTTTTGAATTGTGAAGAATATAACTCTATGCAAATATACATTAATAATTAGTCACTCATTAAATTTTCTTTAGAAAACCAATTTAATTTACAAATCTAACACACTTAGAATTATTAAATCTAATATATTACATAACTAAATTAAATATGAATTAAAAATTATTTTAAGATACAAATAGAGAAGAAATAATAATATGCATAAATTGTTTAATATATTTTAAGAATTCTAAAGTATAAGTCATCAGCTAACTCTATTTCTTTTAAGTTAATTTTCTTTTTTTTATCTCTTCATCATTATCATCAATATGTTTAATTTCTTTTAAATAAATCTTCTTATCCTATATTTTTTTCTCCTTATCAATATAAAAAATAACTTTTACTTTTTTATACTCTAAATTTTCTTGTTTTTTATTAGAGTTCAAGATATACATACATTGATAGCTATTATATCCAATCTTCTTACATTTATAGCAAACTTCAAATGAGCTATGTCACTAACATCTTTAAATATTCAATGATAATGTAATTTAACTTTCCTTCTTGTCTCTTTTCTAAGTTCGAAAAAAAATCTTTTAATTAATTGTCAATTCTTATTAAGAAAATTAATTCTAGGTATTAAAAATTTAAATATATTAAAAATTCTATCATAATAGAATCATCTTGTTTCAGTATATATGATAGTTCATACAATTTATTATTATGATATCTATGAATTAATGGTATGTGTGATAACATTTTGTTTATCAATTTTAGACATTTGGTCAATTTAACTTCTAACCTATATAGTTTGTCATTTATAATAATATTTCAATACATTAATTTCATTCTTAATATATTCTAAATTTTTCATTTGGTCATGCCTAAAAGTTATGACAAATAAAAGATATGATTAAAATACTAAAATTTTGTTCATGCATTGTTTAATTAAAATAATAATGCAAAAAAACTGATACAAACATAATTAAATTAATTAAAAACTTTTTAAATAAAAAAATAAATTATATAATCTTTTTAATAAAAAATAAATTAAAAAAAATAATAACAAAAAGATATTAACATGGTTATCAAATAATTGTCTTTAAAAATTTAAATTAAATACTAAAACTAATGACATTTTATGTGAGCTAAAAAATTAAAATAAAACAATTCCTTAATTGTCACTCATGAATTTCAAGATAGATTTACTCAAGGTTATAACTAAGTTTTCAAATAGAATAAAATCTATTAAGTACTACTACAACAATTTATGAATTTGTAAATAATTTACTAATATTCAAGTTGAAATAATCCTATTGAATGAAAGAACCTCATTTGTATTCACTAATTATTAAATTTTTTATATTTATCACCCAATATTTAAAAATTATCTCCTATCTAAACTCACAAAAATGTTATAGTAAATATGCTAATTAAAATGTACAAATTTTGGTCCAAAATGCTTTGAAAAGCATTTCAAAAAGCTTTCCCAAACTGAATATGAAATAAGCTGAATTTCTGGCTTGAGTTCAGGTGCGGTTAGTCTGATTTGGATATAGTGGCTCGGTTCAGTCAAGCTTGTTTAGTGAACTTGGCACTTAGATTGAATTGGATTAAGTAGGTCAGCTTCCAACGGTGAATGTGTAAGGCACATGCTGGTTCAGGTGTTGGCATAAGGCCGTTGCAACATTGAGTCGAGAACATGCAAGACGCATGCCATTTCAACAATGGGTCAATTTGGTCTACAATTCAGTTTAGCAGTGAAAGCCAATTCAATAAGCTATTGCACTGATCTGATTGCAGTTCACTGCTAGGGTTTATCAGTTTGGATGTATAATTGAGAGACGCGGTGGTGACGGATAAGGTCTATTGAAAGAAATTGCTTAACAGTTGTGTAGTAGAAGCAAACACGATTTGGCGAAGCTATTGTGCGCAACCATGGAGGGGCATGTGTGCACTGGCACAATTGCATACATGCGATGCCAAGCAAAGGCCAAGGTCTGTCGTAGGCACGCACAACTGGCTGTGGAAACTAATTGCAATGCAGTAACTAGTGACACAAAACTAATTGCAATCGCTTAACAGTTATGTAGTTTTTTTTCTTTTTTTTTTTTTGAACTTATGAAGCGACTTGGGATTAATGGGGGTGACCAAAGGCTTGGAAAAAGCACCTTGGCTAGAGATGATAGCTAATCATCGTAGTGGTTTGAACGCCACGAAGGAGGATCTGATACCAAAAATGGTGAAAAGGGTAAAACTCCTTGAACTAGAACTCAACCAACCCCTGATATCAAATATTGACGAAGGATAAGCAAGATGAACTCCTACAATTAAATCTCAACTAAGTCTTAATACCAAAAATTGAAGAATAGACAAAAGGAATGCTTGGAACCAGATCTCAACCAAACTCTAATACTAAAATAATAGAAGATCCAAATCATAATTGGGATGTTTGAATTATAACCCCAAAAACCTTGATGTAACTTAAAAATGTGCATATATGCATATGACAAAAAGAAAAACCATAGTTTCAAACAATGCCAAGAAAATAACCTCTCTTATATTCTATTCTATAAAACATATTTATAGATATAAAGGACAATCTCTGATCTAGAAACAAAAATTACAAAAATACTCTTAGCTAATAAAATAATAACAAATATGAAAATATATAGAAATAATTAAAAAGCTCTTAAGAGCCTTATAAATGTTCATTATAAGCCACAATTAATGAAAAATACGAAATAAATAACAAAAACTCAATAGTCTACTAGATCAACTCAATATCATCTATGATATAATATGTTTTGTATCACAATTCCAACCATCTTATTATATCTTAAAGCTTAGTTGGACAATAGTGACTACCCTATCCCTACCAACCTTTTTGGAGAGGAAGAAAATGCAATAAATGGGGACTAAATAAGGAAAGAAGCTATGATAATGGCAAAGTTCTACATTTTTATTCCTTATTCTCTCTCTATTAGTGCCTTATGCATGAAGCTCTGCCACCATTATTATTTATATAATACCATATTATTATATATCTTTCTCATAAAATTTAATGTAATCAAAATATTGATATTGTACCAATTTCCTTTCATAATGGAACTTGTCACCGCCTTCATAGTTCTTCCCCCCAACTAGAGATTCTTCAAATAAATCTATGCCCCTTCTGTTTTACTTATTTTTCTTTATTTTTGCTCCATTCTTCTCTCTTTTAGTCACTTTTTTTTAAACTAGATCTCCATATTACCCTCAAAAAGAACATCAAGGTGTTCTATCTAGTTGATTATTTCTGGCTCCAGCATAATTGATAATGAAAATCCTTAAACAAGACCACAAATTCTAAGAATAACAACAGCATCCTGAAAACAAAAAGACCTAACATAATGCAAAGCCAAACAATAAATTTGCATATTGTAGACCCAAAATCTACATCAAAAAGTGTTTTTTCTAATTAGACAATCCATGTTAGCCTAATGTCATGTACAGAGTCCACCCAGGCTAGAAGCAAAAAAGGCTAAAGTAGGAGAATGATCATTTCCTTATGAGAGGAAAAAGATCTATATTATGCTATTAATTAGCCATATAGACTCTATGAATCAGAGATGTAGCATATACCATTCTAAAGTCATATACCACACTGAATTTGTCAAATGTGTCTTCTAACTTGTTTCTAAGTGAGCAAGCATGAAGTTCTTCATAGCTAAAGCAAAAGCATTACGTACCATTTGTATTAGTATAATTATCAACATATTCAAACTTCAAAAGTTTTGACTATCACGTACATGATCTAATAAGCAAAGAAAATATTGTTTTCTGACCTTTGATGGCATATCATCACCATTGTCAGTCTTATCCTTTTTCCCACCAAACAAACCATACATTTGAAGAGAGCTTCTTCTACGACTCCTTTTGCTATAAGACCATGATAAAGATCGTGCAATACGTTCATTATTTTGAATGATTGAACAATGACCTGAAAAGTAAATATCAAAATAGCTCATCTAATCAGCACTCAAATAGATAAAGTATAATATAATTCTATTGATATATAAAACTAGGAATTGATTCCACATTTTATGATTGCTTGAGAAAACAATGGCATCCCAATGAAAATGAACAGAAATCTGCCTTTAGCAAGTGCAAAACAATCAAAAGCTCAGCCTCATGGTAAAAGTGCAACAACACAACAGATTTACCTCAAAGTTCAGAATACAAAACTAAATAAACAAGATCAGGAACAATACCATGACAATGTGACTCATGCTCCAAAACATTAAATAAAAAAGTAAAATTGAAGCATCTGCAATAATATGCTGCACTCTATGAACCCACAGACAAAAAAAATCAACGAACTGCAAACAATACTAAACAATATTTTCATCTACTTCTCTGAGAAATAAGGGTTTGTTTGATCTGAGAGTGAACTTAAGGAAAATTACTCACAAAAGTTACTTATTTTATTCCTCCGAACAGTCAATTGGCTCACTAACCTACACCATACCAGCTTACCCCACATCCCTCACACTACCTAATTAACCCAAATATTACTTATCCCATATGCTCTACGTTACCTTTATTGCATCACTCACAGGAAACAAGTGGTTATTTCTCCTACCATCGAAGTCATCTTCTACGAATACAGCTATCATTAATATGCATTTTCTGCAACCCTTATCCAGACCTACTTGCTTGTCAATTCATCTCCATCATTACCTCAGATTGACCATTTTTTGGTTCCTCTCCATATGCCTTAACCATCTCACTTCTCTTGGTTTCCAGAGAACTTCATGGGTAGATCTGGACTAAAAAACCTCCAGATCTGATCATTGCCTGCTTACTTGCTTTTGGCTTGAGATCTTGATTTTTTTTGCCAAGCTTGGTTGCCACGAACTCACCAATTTTGTATGCTAGTTAGCTTTCTAATAGTTTGTGACTATTACACTACTCTTTATCAACTGCCATAGTGAGTAGCACACTAGCTGTAAATGTTAGCCCTTTCTCTAATAGTTGGGAGGAGACTTGTTATAGAAAAAGAAATGCATGGGAATGACATGCAATTGTTTGATAAAAAGTCATCCAACCAAGCATACATTTGTCATTCTGTCATCATCATGCCACATGTGCAATTTGCCTTTACAATTATCACCAAAGGGCTATGTCTTACCGATATTGATCCTAGCTCAAGAAGAATGCTCTCAGCATGCTTAACACATGCAAGTCGAACGGAAAGTGGTGTTTCCAATGACGGACCAGTGAGTAACATATAAGAACTTGTCCTTAGGAGGAAAACAACAACTACAAATAGTTGCTAATACCTCATAAGCAGGAAGTAAAATGAGAAATCAGTCCGATCAAATGTATTGAATTGTACATAGTGTGATCATGGATGAGATTGTGTGTAGACATTATGTTTATTAGAAAGCACTTGCATGTTGTGTATGCTAACAATGCTAATTTTTTGCTTGCCAACATGCCAATTTCGTCCCCTTTATTTTCAATGATGGAATCAACTAAGCCTTGGTCACATAGCAAGCCATTTACATGGTTTTGATTGTGATATTTGATTGCACATATGGCTATACCTAACTTTCCTATGGTGGTGTTTTGCTTCCACAATATGGATTTCCTTTGATACTTGATCCTTTGTTTTTATATGGTCCATTTCATTGTATGTGCTCTAAAATGTCACCTTCCACATTGTTCATGTAAAAATAAATGAAGGTTTGACTTCTCCTTGGAAGCCATGTAGTGCCCCACCTTTTTGTATTTTATGTCCAAGTACATATGCCTTCAATTTTGTTTTGATTACATGATTAGTTATGTCATGTTGGATACTCTTCACAATTAAGTTTAGGATTCAAGACAATAATGTTTGTGTTTTTGAATTTATATGCTCAACAATCATGGTATCCTAGTAGATGGATAACATGTATTATTGTTATGCCTTCTGCTGATCTAAGGTAGATGTGGTGCTACATACATGAGAGAGAGCCATTACATCCAAATCAAATGACTCCTTTGTTGTTGTATGCCACTTTGATGAAGACAATTTCATAAGTTCACTTTTATCTTTGTGTAAATAGAATGAAAAAGCTCATAAACAATTGCATCGTAAAGGAGAGCCAACTCATTAGGTCATCATCATACATGTCCAAAGGCAATGAGTACAAAAGTAGTGCAAATTGGGTAATGCCCCTCATAGCATGCATCAACTAGTAAGTTATAGGTGCAACTTCAGAGAGTGCTACAAAGTGATTTTAATAGCATTTTCAAGCTAATGGCAACCCAACTACCTTGATTTGAAATGATATCACTAATTCATTTAACAAAGCAACAAACACAACCAAAACAATGCAACAAAAGCCTAGAAGATACTAAAAAAGAGTTCAAGAAGTAAAACAAATATACTAGCCATAGTGATGACATTGGACTGCATTAAGGAACATCCCAGATATCAACTCTAATGTGTGGAATGAACCCTTCCAAATATGATGAGCAATCTACCATTTAATCATGCAACAACTGAAACATTTTTCATTGGTTCTTTATTTAGATGTTTTACAAATTCTTTGATATGCTTAGAGTATGCTCTCTTGATAAACAAGCCCTTCTCATAATAGAAAATGGTTGGCAATATAATCAATAACACTTTACAATTGATAACCACTCAAGCTCTAATGCTAACCATGAAATGAAAACCAACTTACAAGAGGTGCACTTCAACGCACATGCACTCGAGGATAATGGCAATAACAAAGCTTAGGATAACAGGCTTAAGCTTTGAAAGGAACTCTATCTTCATTTAAGATGGGGAACCTGTAAGTGAACACTCATCAGCACGGAAGCGTATGGTTGAAGGTGCCACATAGCTAAGGCAATGGAGAAAAAGCATGATAAAGGAGGACAATAAGTCATTGTTGAATGAAGTCAAGAAAAATAATAAAACAATGAAAAATGCAAGAGGAAATTGAGAAATCCTAAAAACTTAAGAGAAAATCATCTTAGCATGGATTAATGCATTTAGTGAAACTACAACAAATATTACAATTTTCATTATCCTCAATGGAGCTTAGAGACATGGATTACAACAACTATTATATGAAGTGCACAATATGAATAACTACCTGATGTATTGGTAGATGGAGGATGATTGCTCAAGTGTTAAAACACCTAAAGAGTGTATAGTTATGCCCTCGTAAATCTCTTTAAACGGTGGCTAAAGGGCTCTATTTGAAAGGTAGTTAGCGTCAACAAAGTATGATGAAGAAGTTTTAGAGAACAAATCGTGAGTCAAAAAGCATGTAGAGGATTCTAAAGTTGCTACAGAGGAAAACCTGAGAAGAGTAATAAAAAAATGGTGATGGTTTTAGGGTTTAAAGGAGATGGCAGTGTGACAAACAAGGTTTAAGAGAAAGCAGAGAGAGAGGACTAAGTGATTAAGATGGCTTAGAGGTGTTGCAAAGCAATGAAAAAAGGAGAGACTGATTATGATCAAAGAGGAGTTAAGGATACTTTAGGGTTAAGATTGCTTAAGAGAAAAAATAAAAAAAAATTAATAGAGAGAGAAAGACATGAAAACAAAACATCTCTTAGAGCTAACACTAAACTTTTGTAGTATAAGACATCAAACAATGCACAATATTCCTTAATAACAATTACCTAAACCTTTATTTATCTCGAAAGTCTATTAAATACATGAGTTCATGAAAATCCATAAAAACAAAATAAATACTCATGACACCAAAATACTAAAAAAACTATTTCTAAGACAATAATATAATAATTTAGGACAAAAGAATTAAGTAATAAAGAAAGAATTCAAATAAAATAAAAAACAATATTATATCATAACAAGACACTTATTTTAGGCAATTACAATAAATAAAAAGAATAAAAAAATTATAATGTTCTCAAAGGCTTAGTAACAAGCAATGCTTCATCTAAAAGGTTAACTTATACATGTAGCAAATCATACCAAGATTCACTTTCATGATTTTATATTTGAAAACATGACGAGCCATAAAGAACCATAATAAACTATGATGAAGCAAACATGAAACAAGTAGAACTACCATGAAAAATAAACTATTTCAAAACTTGTTAATGCATGTTTCGATTAGAATAACCTTACACTAAAATCATATCAAAGGACTACATTGAATTTGGTTCTTATGAACCAAGGTAACTTCCAACTCATTGCATCAAACACCTATTTTAAGGATCATACAAACCCATCACTCCACTTTTTTGTAGTATCCAAGTATTTTCACTTGCATTGTCATTATTTCTTTCAAGGGAATTGTGGTCCTACAAGCTTATATTAACCTATTATTTCATTTATAAGAGCAATTATGAATTGCTATTTCAGTTAGACTAAACATGCATTGGTTTTCATTACAAGACCTCTTGGTTATCCTTTTTCTTAACTTTAATGCATATGGATCTTAGACATTTCAAAGATAATGAAGTGTTGAACTCCATTGCTACTCTAGATGAGGATGAGGCATTAATTGAAACTCTCAACCAACTAATCATATCAAGGTAAAATGTATGTATGGGAAATTTTAAGTGATCATGAAGCTAGAGCATACAATTCCTTTAGCATGCCAATACCAAATTTCATTGGTTTGAGAAACATAATAATAAAAAGTGATTTTCTAAACAACACTAAATTCACGCCAATAGTCAAACAATTAGTTCTTTTGTGAATAATAGCTTAAGCAGATAAACATTGTGTTTTGGTGAATTTTTCTAGCACATATTGATAACCAATTATTTTAAACTTCTGAAAAGGTATCAAGGATCTTATCCTTGAACGATTACTTCATTATATTCTTGGATGCAACCAATACATATCATTCAAACAATAGAAACAACTCAAACTCAAACACGTATCCATATATCAAAGACCCATAGATTCACATGATAAGTAGAACCCATATAAAAATATAAAACATTTGGCATCATAAAATACTATTGTGACTCTAAATTTTGAAGGAATATTTGTGTTCGTTAGAAATGGGTGAGAGGACTTGGGATTGACATTGAAATAAGGTAATTTTTCTCTACAATTAGGTATATTGAATTAATTTCCCTTTTCAATAAATATTTAATTCATTATCATATCTACATATTCTTGCATCAACAATAACAACAAAAGTGTATTTGGTTGACTTTGGATATGCAAATACTTGATACAAATGCAAGCCTTTAAGAACACCGGAATAGCTATAAAATACAAACACAAAATAGATAACAGAACCACAGACACGCTCAATTTACGAATGTAGTAGAGAAAGCATCTGGTACGTTCAAAAAACAATTTCAAGCTGTGAACGGATATGAAACCATTCCAATTTAGCATGCAATCAGATGTTATAGTTACGTGTTAACGATTTTGTTTAACTAAATATGTTTTTGTTTCATATTCTTGTCCCCGGCAGCTAAAAAGGATCCAGGCAAAGCTGCCAACCCAGCTGGCAATAAATGACTAATGAGGTTGGCATAAAACGAGAAGATTTGCAATCCAAACGGACCTAAAGCGATAGAGTGGCAGCCCTAATAGGCTGGAAGGAGCGGCGAGAAGGCTTACTGATTGATGACGATTGGAAAGTGGGGCTTCTCCCATACCTCGCGCCAAATATGTTGAAAACCTGGCCACCAAGAATGCTCGCGGACGCCATTTGTAAATTGGAAATTGGAAATTTGGGGAAGTATGGAATTTAGAAATAAGAGATTCGCCGGAGCCGAAGCGTAGATAACGGCGAAGATCGAGATTTTTCCAATTTGCCCTTCGTTCAGCTTACAATTATAATCTTGTATTTTATAAAAAAAAAAATGGAGGGGAAATGCAAACAGTGTACATTAATCTTAAAAAAAAAAACATATCATCTTCATTGTCAAGATTTTTTGTGCAAAACTAATCGTTAAGTAAAAGGCTCAAACCTAAATAAACCTAAACAAAGATAGCACAAATTACTCAAATTTATAAAATACAATGATAATAAATTTATCTCATTTATATTGACTCATGGAGTTCTCCAATGATGAAATTCAAAGCATTTATTGTTTATTATAGAATTATGAAGTCACGTTCACAATAAAAAGTATTTACTTTAAATGCTTCTCAATAGCTATAAAAGTATCTTCTATGCACAAGAAAAATAAGTTAGTGAGGGGATGGATGGAAGATAAGAAAATAAACAACAAGGTTGAATGTATAGACATTATGTTTATGAATTATTAAATTTTTTCTAAAAATTAAATTTTCTTATAAAAATGAGTTATGAGTTCTAAAGAGAGAGATGAATATTAAATATAGAATTTCAAGTTATTAAAAATTTTATAATACTCATGAACTAGTACTTTAATTAAACATAAAACAAAAGATCAAAATTATAAAAAAAATATTAATATTTTTTGGAAAGAGAATTATTAAATTATCAAATAATATCAAAAAAATGAAAACATAATAAATTTTATTTAGAATCTAATGATATTAATTTTGAAAATATTTTATATGTCTAAAATGCCGTATTTTTAGAAAAGATATTAATTATATGATTTTTAAAAAATTAAAAAGCATTAAAAATATTAAAAAAATAACAAAAAAATTATAAATATTTTATGGATGGTAGAGTTTGATAACAAAATTAATTTCGAATTTTCTAATGAATTTTAAGAGATCATTTTGACAAAAAAAAAATTAGAAATCAAAATCAACATAAGATTTTAATTAAAAATCAAATACTTATCCAATTGTCTAAAAGATCTCAAATAAACCTAAAATCCTTAATAAAACTGATGATTGAAACCATGCATGCCATGTCTAACTATGAAAATGATGAGAGACTTCAATAGAATGTTAAATAATGTGTTATCTCCATTCCCTTGAAGTGTGGTATATTATGTTTTTGAGAGTATGGTCTATAAAGAACCAAGGATTTAATAGTCAAATTATGACTTATAATGTCATGTACCATTTGTACTATTGTACTTTATTTAATAAATCATTATTTTAGCATAGTATTAATATAGAAATTAAGGATATAATATTTCTCAAATAAGAAATGATGATATTCTTACACCTATAGTTATATATATCTATATTTCTTTTTCAAATAAAACAACTCACTAAACTTGACCATTTGCAAAAGTGTATAATTATTTGGTAAAGCTTAGTGATTCAAATTCATTCTCATTAGCACCTCGATTTACTCTTCTCTACGTGTTAGTGGTATATCCTATAAAATAAACAAAATAAATAATAAGCATAAAGCTCAATAAATCAATTTGATTAATAAATAATATTTAAATGTGAACTATAATAAATAAGAAATGTGAAAATAAGGCTAACTAAAATATTATTATGACATCTATGACTTAAAGATCTCATATATATACAACATATTAGTACTACTTCATTAAAAAAGAAAGAATAATTTTTTTGTATATATGCATATATATAAACATACACATATGTACTAACACACACACATGCACAAATGTGTGTGTGTATTCTTCTCCATATATGAAGCCACATACACACATTGAAATATATATGCATATAATCATTTTCTTTTTACTTAAAATAAAATCTCTCATATATTTCTTTTTTTACTTCTCTTATGGGTTCATATATTAATTTTTCTTCATTACTTTTGGACCTTGTTTTCTTTAAGAACTATTGTTCTATTGATTTATTTATTTATGTTTATTATTTATTTAATATCTCATCACTATATAGACTTTAACTTATAAGCATATCATATCATATCATATTCATATGTTAGGACCTTGCATAAAGTGCTTATATAACAATATCAATACACGCATCCTATATGTAGCATAAGTAACATTCAACTATCATCATATTATTATTTCTCAGTACATCTACTTTATATAAACATAAGTGATGTGAACACATGGCATACTATATTTCTAATGCCTCATTTTTTCCTACATTATGTGTTATTATATTATTTTTTTTCATTCAATTACTATAAAATAATATACTTGAGAAAATCATGTTTTATTCTTATTCTTTCATTTTTCTTATAATATACATACTAATAAAGTATAATCAAATTTATTTGGTCTATTTAATATTCATTTTCTTCTTATTCTTTTTTGATATATATTTTTCATTTGTAGAAAGAGATTTAGATATTCATTCATATACATTTACTTTTCTATGAGTTTGTATTTCCATTTCATTTATTAAAAGATACATATCAATTATATATATATATATCCTTCCTCTTAGATGCATATCATTTCTAATATCATGCATATGTATAAATTGAAGTACCATGTTTATGCATATATCAATGTATTCTACTTAAATATCTTTCTTTTTTACTTACTACTTAAATATAAAATTTATCTACCTAAAGTCTCAAGGATGAACTAAGTTTTAATCCTTCTTTTCTCTTTGTGCTCTACCTCACAAATCAAATATAATTATATTAACAAGTTATTCCATAATTTCTTTTGTAATTCTTACATTCCTCAATATTTCATTCATTTTTTCTTTCTTAATGTAAAATACTTCTAGTAGATTTTATTATACATTAAGGTCTCTTGATCTTTTAGATCATTTACTCCTCTTAGAATGTTCAACTAAGCCTTTAGTATCATACATTATTTACAACATATCATACATTAGGCTCAGAAAAATAGGTTCATTTAAATAGGTAATTTTTTCTTTTCTTGCTATAAATATGAGAGATTGGGCATAAGAATTATCATTGTAAGTATATCTTTACTTTTGAAGAAAAATAATTAAAAAAATTAGAGCATAAAAAAATAAAAGTTATTTTTTCTTATTAATAAAGTGAAAACAAATAGAGGCCAAGAAGGTTGACATATAAGAAATTGAATCTCTTATAGATAAGAATGAAAAGATAAAGAAAAAAAAACTAAGTTTAAAAAAGAAATTAACCCATTACCTAAGCTTTAAAAATCTTGAAAATATTTTAAACATATCTATGCATATTATTACTTTTCTCTATATGTATTTTAAAATAATTTTTATAACATGATTAATTTAGTTAAGTAAAAAATTGGTTTTAATAATTTTAAATGTGCTAAATTATTGAAATAAGTTGAGTTTTTTAAAAAAATTTAATAAGAGTGACTAATTATTAATCTGTATTTATCTAGAGAGTTAGATCCCAACATAACTAAAAAATTATAATGAGTACTTTTGAATTATGTAAGAACATGGGTTATTACACATGTTTTAGATTTGTTGTCCAGTGTGCTTCATAAAAATATTTTTGATATTGAGTTTTCTCTATTTTATAAAAGACTAGTGCATGAAAAAGAATTATTTGTAAACTCTATTATGACAAATCTAATGAAAACTTCTTGAATATTTATTTATCCAAATATATTGATTATTATCTTTTATCTAATATTATTCCTATAAGCTACTTTATTCTTCTTAGTTTTATATATATTAGATGGACTATTCCTTACATGATGTTTTGATTTTTGAGAAGAACCTATATAGATTGTCTTTATGCTTAATGAAGATTCATTTAAAGTATAACTCTATGGGACAAAGTCTCTCTTGAAGAGATAGAATAATGCAAGATAAGCTACATCAAGTAGATAATATTAAACTGATCTAATAGATCTTATTTAGGGTTTTTTCTAGTTTATTATATTCGTAGATCATTATAGGTTATAATGAGTTATAAATGTCACCCTTAACAAGTTTTTGTATTTTTTTAAATTTTTATTATTTTTTATTGAGAAGAATATTTTTATCATTTTTAGGTCTAAGTTCTACTTTATATTTCTATAACATGTTTTATGAAATGAAAAAGGAGAAAGAGATTTTTGCCTTGGCTTTATTTTTCTCAAAAACTATAGTTTTTTCTTGTCCATTCTTGCATAAGCTTGGTTGTGATTTAGGGTTTTTCTAGTTATAATTTGGACATCCAAAATAAAATTTGGATCCTTCACTATTTTTTGTATTGGAACTTAGTTGAAATCTTGCTATAGGATTTCGCTTTTATCTATTGTCCTTCATATTTTTTATGCATATTTATAATGATTGATGTATTGTAAATAGTGACATATTAAAAGCTTATCTTTAATATAATTGGTTAGATTGGTGGTAATTACCACAATACACATCATGTTAGCTTGCTTATTGACCTTGATTGAGAATCATCATGGTTTGCTTCACAAGTTTATTTACAAAAAACTAGCTTATGCATATTCTTGATATTACATGAGATTTATCTCATATCAACTTTGGGCATGGTCAAATAAATAAACCATATTAATATAACAAACAATTTTAATGAAATTCCTTAAAGAAACCAAAAAGAGTAGCTAAAAAAACTTAATCATGGTTAAATCATTTAAGCAAAGGTATGAATGATGTTGTTCAGGTTGGATATGACCCATAAGAGTACATCTTATTCTTTATCAATTCATCACAATGTATTACTTAAGCTAAAAATAGCTCTTAAGATTATGACATATGATATGATGGGTAAGGTCAAAGGACTAAGAAAGTTTTACAAAATTAAATGTTTAAGGGACCACTGAGAATTTAAAAAGGATAAAATGAGCTCAAAGAAATTATAAATTAAAAAAGAATAAAAAATTAATTAGAATGGTCCAAGTAAGTTATTACATTAAAATTTAATGCATTTGTTATTTTATTATTATGTAATGTATTGATGGACCTAGTATGCAGATGATCTAAAATGTATAATCTTTTGCATTAAGATATATGTAGGCACATCACAAAATTACAACAAAAAACTAAATGAGAGATTGTTATAACTTTTGGGTTATCAACTTACCATGTTATAGTGATCATGTGGTTATCAAATTTACTATGTTATAGCGATCATGTGTAGAGTATTTATTATGAGATTAAGTTAGTATATTAGCTAATTTATTTGAAATATGTGTTAATATTTACTTTATTATGTTGCAAAAACTTATAGTGGAATTTGAAATGGTATTTTCTATCTCTAACGTATTTGTAAGAGTTACTTAAATTAGAAGAAATATGATTTTTATTCCACTACAAATTAAAAGTTTTGCTTTATTTTTAGATAATATGGAAAGAGAAATGATGATTTAAAACAAAAAGTTCATGATCATGATTCTTTAGTTAAGAAATTCAATGATTTTAAATCTTTACACTCTACTTAATTTTTACTGTAAACCAATTAGTAAACTAGTTTTTGATATAAAAGCTAAAAGATCTCATGTACATATACATGTTGATGTTTAATATATTTATAATAACAAACTTACATGCTATTATTACATGCAACCCAATCATACTTCTTATGCATACAGGATTAAAGCTAACATTAATTTTAAATTTCTTTCTTATGCTTAATTAGTGAAAAAAATATAGTTCATGTACTCTTTAATATGTGGAACCCAAAATGGTTTGGGTTTTCTCAAATCTTTTATGTGTTACACTATTTTGTTAAATTGAAATTAATTCATCAAAGTAGGAAATTTAGGCATTATAAAAAGGTCAACAAGTTCAGAATCGTTCGTTCACAAAAATATGAAGCTTTTACCATGCAGTTAATAAACATTTATGCCCTCATACTAATCTAGTCATAATATACATGTAGAAGGAGTTTATCTAAAATTATTTTGGATATTCATTTTTATATATATTTTTATATTTAATAATCTTATTAAAAGTTTTTTTATCATCAAAATAGGGAGATTGTTATAATTTTAACCCATTAGTTATGGTGTTTTGTTTCATAAAATAAATTCTAAGTATTTTTAAAGAATGTATTTATGTGAATTTTTATATTTTAAATAGTTAATACATATATTCATGAGAATACTTAAAGAAAAAGATGAGAAAAAGTAAAACCCTATAAAGATCATCTTGGTTAGAGTAAAAAAATACCAAGAGATATATTTTAAATTTAACTTTAGGTATTTTAAGTTTATTTTGACCAGAGTGTTAAGCTTGATTAAAATATTTATTACAAGATAATACAAATTAAATTAAAATTAATTATCTTATAAAATGTTTAATTTTTTAATATCTTTGATCTATCTCATCTTAATCATCATTTTATCTTAATCGTATCTTTAAAATCTTGAATAACCTATTACAAAAAGTATGTCATAATAGTATTAATTAATTAGTAAAACTTTTAAACTTAACTTATTAACCCATTTGGTACATTAATTGCTTCAGGTTAGGGCAATGAATATTGAACTCATTCGATACAATAAATAGGTTGAGAAATCAATCCCAAACTCTGATGAAAGTGCATCAAATCGAGTTATTACTCTCGCATCCATAAATCAAGTATAAAGCATCATTGGCTACATGGGTTCTGACTTGCCAAGTAGACGAGAGGTAGCCAACCCCAAAAATAATCTAATCTTAAAGCACAAGAAAAGTTTTATAAGTAAAAAAATGTGACACAAATACACCATGTGAGACTAAAACATAAAGGTTTTACCACATAGCTAACTTCTAAATTTTGGGAGTAATGAAACCTGTCGATCATGAAATTTCATGATCGAATGATTCTGATCTTAATCGTCTTTATGCAGTGCCTAATTATATCCTCCATTGGATCACAACATTTTGCTATCACATGGTCTATGTTTCATCTATGCATAAGATCTATATCAAGTCATTAGATCCTGATTCAAATCTAATGGTATATATCAAATCTATTTTCTAAACAGTGCAAATTTAATACCATCCATACAATCTTACAACTTTTGTAATCAAATGGCCCAGTGTTCTTTTGATCGACATGCTCTCATTTTTATAAATCTAGATTGGATGATGTCGATGGATCACATGTGCAATGGCTCTTTCAGTTGTTATTAAGAGCTATTAGAATATTTTATTTAATAGTAATTTTTTGATAAAAAAATATGAATGTAGATGAAATAGTAGTGGCTAATTTGTCATTTTGGTAGGTTCTTTTACATGTTAGAAGATGTTTATAAATAAAAAATTTCTTGAGCAAAATTGATTGATAAATTTTTACATTATATAAAGAAAATTGTTTAAGCCACAACATTCAAGCTGTTAGTAGCTCTTGCTCATTGTCATATCTCTGCATTATGTCCTTTAGCATCAAACTCCTAAATTCAACTTTTTTCTTCAATCAACTAAGTTATCAGGAATATTGTGTTATGTATCATTATTTCTTAAAAGTGTTAGGCCATAAAATAGGTTGAACTAATTATTATTAGCTTAGTAACAAAATAATAAAACATATATAAGGAGATCAACTTGGAGTCATGTTAAGTATTTTATACAAACTTTTAGATCAATCCATCTCTCTCACAATCAAACTCTTATTTGTCTTTTCCATTCTTGTACGCAACAAAATTAACATCAACTTTTAATACACAATCTAACAATTCATCTGCTCTTACTTGTGTTGAATCCAAAATGGTTTGGGTTCTCAAATCTAATAATTAAAATAAAGTAGAAGAATATATGCATGTAAACCTTAATGAATCAATTTCAACAAAACAAAATAATATGAACATAGATGATGAATAAAAAGGATTTGAGAAATTTTGTTTCAAAGACTCAAATGAAATAGTTATGGGAAAAAATAGTTGAAGAAAATATAGTCCTTAAAACCTTAAAATTTAATAAGGACCATCTTAAAGAATCAGTTGTAGGTGAAATTATGGATGGTTTAAAACATGATCTTATCTTAACCTTTAATCTTTTGTAGTAAATTTTGAGCCAACATCAATACAAGATGCCTTAGATAGTAAATTTTGGATAATAGCTATGAATAAGGAATTAAATTAATCGGAACAAAATTGTGAGAGTTGACCCCTAGACCATTAGATAAAAGTTTAAATAGAGTAAAATGGCCTTTTAGAAACAAATTAAATAATCAAATGGCTGATATTTTCACAAAATCCTAAGGTTGTGAATAATTTAAAAAATTTTGATCGAGTCCCTTTTAATGATGACAAGAAAGAGAGAGAATAAAAATTGAAAGAAATAAACATAAATTAAGGAAAGCATTAATCTAGTCATGGCATACATGTAAGAGAAGATTATTTTTAATTATGATAAATATTTTTTATAAATTGTTTATATATTTTTTCAATTTTATTAATGGTTTTAAGATTTTTTGTTGTTGACTCATAGCCAAGGTGCTTTATTTGATGATAATAATCCCTAAATATTTCTAATAAATTTATCTAAGTAAATGTTTAGATTTTAGACAGCCAATACTCTTGTCCATGGGAGAACATGAAGAAGAAAAAGAGAAAATATCAGATTTCATAAACATTATCTTGGTTAAAGTAGTAGATCACTTTGAGATTAATTTTAAATTTAATTTTAGGTACTTCACTTTTAATTTGAATTGAATATCAAGTTTGATTAAAATCATTCTTACAAAAAATCAAAAATTAAATTTTATTAACCATCTTAAAGAAACATTAAGATTATTAAATATTGATATTCTTATATTTTAAATTTTTTTGAATAACTTTTCTCAAAAGTATATTATAATAATTATTATTATTTAGTTTAATAACCCATAAAATAATTATAAAAATATAATTCTAATTAGCCTAAACTTCTATAACTTGAAACCCTTCAACTTCGATCAGGACATTACTTTTGAATCTAGTTCAATACAATAATTGGGTCAGGACATAACTATCAAACTCATATGTAATAGTGTAGGATTTAGAAATCACTCTTGAATCCATTTATCTATTATAATCAATTACTGGTAACATGGGTCATAACTTCTTGAGTGATTTAGGGGGTAGTTAACTTTAATAAGTTGATTATAAAGCACAAATAATCATATATTAATAAATATATCATCTACTATTAGATGTTGTGGGACTAAACATAAAGTTTTAGATCATGTAACTGACTTTCAAATTGTAAGAGTGATGTGAGTCATTTGAGCTATTTTATGATCGAATGGTCATAATCCTATGTGCCTATTGAAAATGCCTAGTTAGATATGTTGTTTGATCGTGCAATTTTGCAATTTAACGATCCAAATGTAATATGCATGTAAGATCTAACACTAGTTAAAAGATCGTTGTTAAGGTCTAATTATCCAATTAAAATCCTATCTTCTAAATATTGCCAGTTTAAACCCAGTTGTTTGATTTTACAATTATCATGGTCAAATTGTCCAAAGTCTTTTCATTTGTACGACTTGCATTTTTGTTTATTGGAATTAGACGTTTCTAGTGATGTCTAACAAACCATTTATGCAGCGATTTTTTTGTCATTATTATTAAGCCAATCAAACTATTATTAAAATATTAAAATCTAAGTTTTTAATGATTAATTGGTCTCTTTAATAACTTCTTTTAGCCTTTAAAAAATGTATATAAATAGTAAATTTTTTAAACTTAATTGATTAATAAATTTTTGATAAAAAATTTGGTTAACTTTGAAGAAAAATTTAAAATTATTTAGCTATTATCAGCAGGTCCTCATCATAGCTTCCATTCATTTTGTCCTTTAGTTGTCAAACTCTGATTTCTCTTTTCTTATTAAATCAACTAAGTTCTAAATTATCTTTTTTTCTTAATTAAGGCAATTAAAGCACTTATTTCTTATTAGCATTTTTCAAGCATAAGATTTTATTTTGTACTAATAATAATTTTGTTGCCAAATTCTTTTCTTTTATTACCAATTTCATTTCATTATAAGGCCATTGTAGCATCTCTCTTTTATTTCTTTTTATTATGAAACAAAATATTAGTTTATTGATTACAAGGGACATCTCCATTCATCTCACTTTCAAATCCTAACTCAAGCATTCGATTATTCAAGAAGAAGAAGATCATCTCCTTAATTTAGAAAACATACAGGATTCTATTTTTTCAATTATTCTTGGTTCAAAGCTTACTTAAACTACTCATTGATTTAAGAAACATATGATTCTATTTTTAATCATTTTTTCTTGGTTAAATCCTAATCATGCATTCTTGTCAAATTTTATGACTAAATTAATTATTAAACTTTAGTTCAATTAAAAAATAATTTTGTTAAAAATTTCATAATTTAAAAATAAATTATTACCATAAGCCACATCCTAAGCATGTGCTTAAATGCAAAGCTATCGAGCCAAGAAAGCCCAAAAGTGCATTCTCGTAAGCTTTGGGCTAGGAATCAACTAGAATGAAATCGGGTCAAGCCTGATCTCGGACATTACCTTCTAAACCTGATTGGGGTAAGGCTAGAGTCAAGCTAATATCGAACCGAATGTGTATATGGGCTAGGTCGAACTTATACCCAAAACTTAACCCGTGCAAGCACACCTGAGTGGTAAAATCTCGAGCATATAAGGGAGCTAGCCCCAATTCAGTTCAAATAATAACATTATGCAATTGTTTATAAAGCACAAATCCATTTCCTACTCAATAATATGGGACTAAACTCTTGGTGCTTATTTACTTCCAAAATCAAACGTTAAGCAACATCGTCTGATTGTGTATTTTTGTGATCGTAAGATAGAGATCGCTTCCGACTTTGAATAGTGATCTTAATCGATCCAACCATCCAGTTAATGAGCCTATCTAATGTTTATTACTTCATATGCTATAAGTACTTCATCCTTGCCTGACATATGATGACCATGATCTTGTCCAAATTCATTAGACAACTTTGAGTGTTTTCTCCTTGTGAAATATTTGTTCTTGAATCGTGCACACCGAATAATCCATTTTGAATCTTATGTCTGAGGTCATTCCCAATTTTACCATTGATTAATTGAAAAATCTTGATCTCATCTTACATTATCAGATTGCCGAAATCTAATCCACCTTGATCCAATCATTCAAAACTCATCCGCCTTTACAGTATTTCATCGAACAATGGAGACCTCTTCTAAGCAGATCCAATAGCTTCTTTTAATCCTACCTATTGGCTAATTTTCTAGCCATTACATGTCCCATTGTGGACACCATTTAAGAAGAATTATTTAAGCATTTGGAAAAGCTTTTTAAACTATTTAGCAGTAACTTTTAAACTAGCTTTTTTTTAAAACTTTCTAATAGATATAATCAAAATTGTCTGTAAATACCTAATCATTATGAATAAAATAACTAAAAAATGTGAATAATATTTTAACATCTCAAAGAAGGGATTTATCATATTCTACTAGCATAAATTTCTCTTGACAACACCTATAGCTTATGACTACTTGAAAGTCTAAATTTTTCAAGCTAAGCCTAATTCTTCTAAGTTTTTATTTTCTCAATTCTTTTTATAATTTTGAGCTCTTTGTGCTTTCTTATTTTCCTCAATGAGTATAATAAAATTTGAATATTTTTATCAAAAATTTATTTCTTATTGTATTTTTATTTTCTTTTGGGTTGGGCAGCCCAATATTTGTGAAAGCCTGGGCTTAATTTGATCTCATAAAAATTTGAGTTAGGGTTGAGCCCATAAAAGCTCAGGTTATAATTAAACCCACAAAAGCTAGTAGGTTGGACATAAACTATAGGAAAAAACCTAAAGCAAGTTGGCGGTGAATTGTAGAAAAAAACCTCAAGTTGTAACTCTTTTACTAGTGGAGTTTTCCTGACATCGATTGTGGATGGACATAGGTTCTAATTTGAATTAAACCAGCTAAAAATTTAGTATTACATTTTTACTTTTATTTTTAATTTTCTTAATCATAAAAATTATGAATTAATATATTTATAAATCAAAATTTTTTATAAACATAAAATTATTTTTTAAAGAATTTTTGTAAAATAAGCATAATTCTAAAATTAGTAAAAATTTATTAAAACCCATAATTCACCTACCTCTTGTGAAATTTATACACAAATTTTCACTTTAAGAATAAACAACTTAAACTTGATATGATACCTTACATGTATAAATATTTTCATGTTCCAAGCTTTTGTTAGTTGGTTTCATCATTTCTTTGTTATGTACATAGATTTTAGACGTAATGAAATTTGTTATACATAGGTTCCATGGGTTCCACAATTAGTTGAGAAGTCAAGGAATGGCAAATCAAATCTAAGGTTTGAGAAAATTGTTCTACATTAGAAGCTACTTCTCAATCTGTTCCCCTTCATTCTCTCTCTCTCTCTCTCTCTCTCTCTCTCTCTCTCTCTTTCTTTCTCTCTCTCTCCCTGATTAGGTTTCATAAACCATAATTTCCCTTTTTCTTAATTTTTTTTTCTCTCTCTCTCTCTCTCTCTCTCCCTCTTTTATCTTTCCCAAGCCTTCTTCAATTCTTTGACCTTCTCCTCTTCTCGCTATTTTTTGGCTTCTATTAGGAATAAACACTGGTAAGGAGTTAGAGATTAATAGTGAGAGAGGGGAGTTAGGGTTTTAGAAATCTCCAATGTGATTCCTTGGTCAAATGGGAGAATAGTGATGTTATAACTCATGACACTCCATTAGCTAAAAATGGCAAGTAACTAAGTAGAGAAATCACTACAATTTTTCATCACAAGCCAACCCATGCAAGTGAAGAAGAAAAATTGGGTATGCTGAATGGTGAATTAGGAAGTCATTTGGGTTATTTGCTTGTGTTTATGTGTGAATGTATATATGTATATATGTATATATATATATATTAATATTTTATATTTATTATTTAACTCTTAAACATAAAATATTTATAATATTATTAAACAAACTCTGATTGAGATGAAACAAATGTTCTAAGACTCTTCTTAATGAGCTTTATCTAATAAAAAATATTTTTTTTTCATTTTTTATTACTTTATTTTTTAGATAATTTTTCTTTAATTTAAAATATATTTAATATGCTTATAAATTCATTTTAAAATGTTAATATAATTAGGTTGTCTTAGGAATTTAAGGGTGCTGCACCTAAAATGTTACATGAAGTATAAACCAAAATTGTAATGTCTTACATGAATGACTACGTACTTTAGCTTGTACAGCCTACAACAGTGGCTTGACCGAGTTTTTCCTAATATTTTAGATACCATTGATGCATAATTCGATACTTTAAGGGAGAAATGAGATGAATTTGAAGCTTAAATATGGTTATTAGTGCAACTTTACTATAGTGGAACTTATGTAACAAACTTTAACTTTAAGACATTTGAATATGTTATAATAGTTTTTGTTATGCCTTTCATTATAGTGATAAAAGACAAGTTATATTTAGTTCTTATTATTTTCACTACAACATAATATTTTTTTAAAAGTTTGAAATACTAGGTACTTCTATATTTGCATGACATCTATTATAGATGTGTCAAGGAATAATGTTAATGATTCAAATATCTTAAGAAGTTAATTATTGGGTAAATTATGTGATCATGGGTATAGTCATAAGAGGTTAGACATAAAAAAGACCAATGCAAGACAATTAATGCAATTTTTCGATCATGGTACATGCTAGTTAAATATCATAAAAAAATAAATGGAGTAATTAGCAACTATCAATAAACAATTATGCATGTAAAATAAGAATTTATTTAAAATTATTTTTGTCATCTTTCATAATTTTCTAATTATTGGTCCTTTGGCATACCTTTTTTATTTTCATTTTGGTCTTACATAACCAAGTTGAAATTGGTAGGTAACGTTTCTCACAATTGGATTACACTCTTTTTTTTTAGCATTTTCTCTTTATAGGTTGTACCCTTTTGAAACCTTTTCTTTTATGGGTGTCCTTACTATCTAAAACCATGGGAACATTATCCAATTTTTTAGGATAATGATTCACAATGTTTTCATGTATTAACTTATTCCTCTTTGTAACTTTGCTTTTTCCAAACCATTTTTTCACTACATTCAAAATTGTTATAAATTTTTCCAATCTCTTATGCCAATGATCATGAAAATAAATAAATTACTACATGAGCATTTTATATAATATATAAAATTATGAATAGTGAAACCAAGACATGATTGAGTAAAATTCAAATCATATGTTAATTTCAAACTATTAATTATCAAACATATGTACTACAAGGTCAATAGATGTCTACCTTGAATTTGATGTCATCCTCACATTGAGTAAAATTCTTTCTAGTGTGACCTCTCATGAGCTTCACAAAGCTCAAAGTCTCCTTCCATTTGTTTCACTTTCTAAGATGCCCAAATTGAAAAACCACCAATTTCAATTTTTTCTAAAAAACCTAAACACTCGATCTCCTCTAACTTCTTGTTTAACTCACTCTCACTTCATTAATTTCCTTTAAATAATCCAAAAATCTCCTTTACACAAGAAATACTTAATTCATAATTTCCAATTTAATCATTAAAATTCATAACTATACATATTTTACCACCTACTCATTTCCTCTTCTTCCCCTTTGAAAACAACAATAAAATCCTCAAATCGAAAATACATATCTTCCAATTCCTAATTCCTTCTGAAATTAAATTGTTTCAATAGTCTCTCCTCTTCCTTCTTGTTTCATGCATTCTCTCTCTTATTGGTGTCATTAGTTTTTTTTCCATTAAGGTTAGGGCTTTTAGTTACAAAATTCCAATCCTAGCTTTGGTTTTTGGAAGAAATCTTGCTCAAGTCATATTAATGACTTTTAACACAATTAAATAAAAACATTCTTACATTAGCATACTAGGGTTTCCATAAATATTATTAATTATTCCTAATTGAGTTCTATAGCAAAAAGTTTGTAATAAATCTGAATTCTTCCAAGCTATATAAATTGCAAAACCTCATAGCAATTATATCAACAATGTAAGCATACATATTTTCCTTTCTTTGTCAAGTCATAGTTCTCTTTACCTGTAAGCATAATTTGTAATTTTAGTAAGATCATATCTTTAGGATTAATGTTAGCATCAAACATTGGCAAGTCGTCAATGTTATATATATCAATAAACATTCAAGCATATGACAAAGGATGTCAATAAGACTATACTATCATTAAAAATGATCATAATTTTATAATTTAAAATGATCATAATTTTATAATTTAATTCTTAGCAAACCTTAAGAGATCACTATTAAAAAACGTGAATTAACTAAGAAATTCTTCACAAAATCATAAATCTAACTTTTTGCCAACATGTTTTTAACATCAAAAATTAATCTAATGGATCACCAAATTGTGATTACAATTCTAACATCATAACAGCTAACTATCTTCAATATAACAATTGAATTTAGTATGGAAAGATTTATATAAGGTTATGTGAAAGACAAGTCCAAGGTTGCATACATCTCAATTTACACCTTAATCGAGAGCTATAACAAGTAAATTATATCAACAAAATGCATACATTTCATGTTCTTTATCAACATGAGAGCTATAGCATGCAAAATTTGCAATGTATTGCCTACATCTCATGTTCTTTATCAACCTAAGAACTATAACATGCAAGTTTAACAAAATACATGATTTAATTCTTAGCATGCTTCTACATTTTAATGCAAGGCTTGAGGTTCCAACCTTATTAACCAAATAAAGGTATCTAATAATCGAAAGTCCTTCCTCTTCATGAACCAAGCTTGAAAATTTTTCCCTTCTTCCTCCTTGCTCTTAGCTTGCCTTCCTTGGCCTCCTTGGTTGGATCTCCTTAGGTTAGTCAAAGCTAAAGGTTAAAGAAAATGTCTAACCCTAGTGCATCATATCCTTTTATAGCTAACTAACCCCACCTTAAATATTGTTAGGTCAATTAGAATAGTTCTATCTTGTCCTATCTTATCCATAAGCTATTGTTCTCTTTTTTATCTTCAATCAATTCCTTATCTTAGCCAACAATTGATCTTATCCATAAGGGATTTCATGCATTTTCTTAGAATTTAACCTTTGAAGTATTTTTACAAAATATTCATAATGTAAAATTCAATGCTTTATTCCAGAATTAAATTCAAAATTTAAAATAGTTATACATTCAAATTTTGAACACATTCAAATAATGAATCTTACTTTAAAATTTAAAAAATGCACTTCTAGTGCCCAACCAATGTACATTCAATGCCACACAATAAGAATTTGTAGATTGAATAATACCAAAACTACTTCTTTCAAATTTTAAGCTTGAATCCTCTTGTCTCCACTCCTACATTATCTTGGAATCCAAGACTCTTTCTTATTCTCTATCACTTTGTCATTATCATAAATAGTTCACATCATTATTTAAAATCAATCATAAATGAGCCTTTCTTATGCTCCTAAGAAGCCATATCACCAAATAGTATCGCTATATTTTTGATTTAGTTGTTCGCTTAAAAATGACTAAATCTCAAAAAATGATCTATTGAATAATTAGTTTGATACCATTTCACTTGCTATTTATTTCTAACATGTGATATTTCTTATTAAGCTTACCCCTTTATTATATTTTCCTTTATTTCTTAATTCCTATTTCTTATGAAATGCTCATCCTTTATTATTTTACAATTGAAAAACTTTAACTCCTTCCAAATTTTATTTTTATCATTTAAACAACTTATACTCAGGTATTTGCACTTCAAATTTCTTAAATATCACACATATTGATCAAGAGCTCCATTCCAGGTTCATTAAATCCAAAGATATAAAAATAATCAAGGAATGAGACAAAACTATGAAAATCAAAATTGCAACACCAAGCAATACAAACCACGTGTGTAAGCTTACTATATGTGCATTGGAGCATGCACTCCAACACCCAAGTCAAATGTGAAGGCGTTGGCACATGCACAAGAAAGTGCAACCATGTAGATCAATGCACAAGCATATGTCCATCACTAATAGCACACATAGTCGATGCGCACGATAGGTAAACCTATAGCACTAATACGATCAACACACTCTCCAAAAGGCCTATTGGGTGCCAGAACAGCACCTGCACACATGAACAATGCTCTAGTGTGGGTCTCCTGTGCATGATAAACAAGCTTGGTTGTGTAGATTTTTTTATTTTTCATCAAAATCTTATATTTTTTTATTATAAATTAAAATATTATGTATTTTTCTATAAAATATTATATCCAAAACTCTATATAAAATGATAAGAATGACAAATAAAAAAATTTATAACTCTTTGAATTCAAAACTTTTTAAAGGAGAACTTCATATGACAAAAACCATCTTCTCCTTCCTTCCTTAGTTCCTCACCATTCTCATGTTTCAACTTCTACTATTATGATTCTAAAAAGAAAGTCTACTGTCAATGACTCAAGATAAGAAAACCTTACAAACATATCACAAGCTAGATTACCATCCAAAAATCAATTAACTTTTCATAACATCGAATCATGCACTATAATTCTTAAAATCTAATCCATGCCTTCTAATTTAGCAAAAGGGACTTTTTAAACAATTTTCTTTGACATATGATTTATTAAAATTATTTCAAAATTTATTTTAAATTTCTACATTTCTAATTTAAAATCCTTTCCAATTCACTAAATCATTCCACTTATATTTTTCTTAACATTAAATTCATTTGAATTATTACAAATATATTTTTTAATTTATAGATTTAACTTCATCATCTTACTTTACATTATGTTCTTTTAAATGTCTCTAAAACTTTTTTCCCACTTGCTCCAACTTTAAACTCACTTTTCCTTCTAAATTACTTTTAGTTTTTCTAAAATTATTATTCTTAATATTTTCTTGACGTTACATTCAGATATCTCCAAATGATATCTTAATCAATCATTAAATTCTTTTTAAGTTCAAAATTATCCAATATTTTAATCCTTTAAAATAATTCATTTAAATCCTCAAAAAGACCTAATTACACATCTCTAAATAAATCTAAAATTTTTTTTTAAAATATAATCTAAATAAATGATTCAAATATCTCAAACTAACATTTTAAATATTTTTAATAATCTCTTTATTTTTAGTCCTCAAATAGTCATCTAATTTAGTCCTTCAAAAAATTATTTAAAAGTTTAATCCTTAAATAATTCTCTAGAAAAACAAAATCAAATCCTCATTATACATTCTTTAGCATTCTTTTTCGTTAAATTACTCCATATCCTTAACTATTTATTCACTTAAAATTTTGTAATTTCTTAAATTGCTATTATACCTGATTTTCCAAATATTTTTCAATTATTTAAATACCAAAATTCATTTGTTAATTCAACTCCTTAAGCTTTCTTAAACAATTTATAATTGACAGTTTATTTTTCTTGACTATTTTTACTGATATACAATACATTTCTTTAGCGTATTGTACATCCACATTATGTTGGAGGACCATTAGATCCAATGGTTAATCAAATCATAAAAAATAACTAAATGTACCATACATCCCCTAATTTGTTATATGTCTGCTCTCACTCTTAATATAGCTCTCTTAATATAGCTTAACAGGCCATCTAACCAAGGGACAGGCAAGAATATCTATGCAACCCTATTTACTATATGTCAATTTTGGATTTATTACATGTTATCTTTAGGTTTACTCAATCTTATATATTATTTGTTAATTTTAGGTTGATGTACCATATGTTATTTTTAATGTGCAATATATTAGTCTTGGGTTTCCTTTTCCTTATGGATTATCTATCTAGTTTAAACTTGATGTACACTATGTTAATTTTAATATACTTAGTCTTAGATTTCTTTTTTTCTTACATATTGTTTCTCCACTTTAAACCTAACATATCATATTTTAATATTAGCATATAACATGTTAGTCCTGGATTCACATAGTCCCTATTAATTTGAGCCTAATGTACTATATAAAAAACTTGTGGAACCTTTATATATTCGTACACAAACTATTATTTTAGTTATATTTTTAAGTTATTTATACCTTACTTATTGTATATGATCCTTAACATATGTGATTTAAGCTTATTTTTAGTACTAATTATTTTGAAATTTTTATCCATTTTAATGCTTACGTTTTCTCACCACCCCAAGTTGTTTGTTTTGTTAATTTGTCCATCTTATGTTTGTTCACCTCTAAATTGTTATCCTATACTTTTTCAATCTAGGTTTGCACTCTATGTTCATTCTTTTAAAGCATAAGTACTCACATCATAATATTAAATTAAACTAAGTACTTTGTCATGCTCAACTAATACAATCCATGATAGTGAAATATAAAGAACTGACATAATAGCTTATACATCTTATTGAAATGGTAAACAATTTCTTGCTAAAATAGTCCATGAGCTACCTTACTCCCTTACAATCCAATGCAATATATGATCTTGACCTAAAATGTTAAGCTATAAAATAAGCTGAGCAAAAGTGTCACTAGCGCTAAAGCAAAAATCTAACATGAATGTAAAATAAACACATTTAAGAGCATACCACATGCTAGGCCTATATCAAAAAAATAAACATATGAACAATAAAAATGCATTATTAAAAACTCATTTCTTCTCTTTTAAGAAATCTTGTGAATTTCTTTTAACTATTTTCACATGTTTTTTCTTGTTTTATTTTTCACTTAAAGTTGAACTAAGGGCTAGGCCTCTCTAGCATTTATCAAATCAAATTGGGCATATCAAAAACATATTATTTCAAATAACCTTTACAATATCACTTTTAGCACTACATCTAAAGATATCTTATTCTCAATAATAATTCTACTTCCTAAGATATATTAATCTGGATAACAATTCATTTACTTAGGATGTTATTTTGAATAGCCTCTTGAAATAATTATTGTTATTCCAAATTTCAAAATGCTTAACCTTATTTACCAACTTTTGTTCTTGCTCCATTATTTTTCTATTTTAAATCAAGTTAATGAGCAATGAAATTAAATATTTCATGTAAAACTAATAGCATTAATGTAGCATGCTCATAAAATATAAAATCCCATAACAATAATCTTTATTTTTTTTTTCATATTACAAATTTATTCTAACATGATCTTTAAAAAATCATTTCAATAATATATCAAGCATATACATATGACACAAAATCTACCTTCCCTTTTTTTTATGTAGTGGTCACACCTTGAAATGGTTTCTTGAGATGAGTAATTTTAATCCCTTTTTTTGTTGCCACAATAATGCTACAATAACCGCACAATAAATTTCTCCCAATTCATTTTGATTCTTGCTCATGTTCTCTAAAATTTCTTTCAACTCTTCGGTATTAAGTACTCTCTATTTTCTTCTCTCTAAGGCCATAGTCAAGCCAATTATTATCTCAAATCTCCAAAAAATTTTATTTGGTTGAGTTCTTGCTTCCTTTCATACAACTTGTGGCATCAAGGCCCCTTCACGTTGCTTTCAATTCTTAATTGGACATGCTATTTCCTCTTTGTTGCTCTTTTCTCTCCTTGGAATAGGTGTATTGCATTCCTTTTTAGTGGGTTTTATGACCAAGTTCACCATCAAGTTCAATTCCCCTCCATAGTTTTAATTTAGGGATTTAGGATTTTTTTCTAAAATTAAAACTATTCTAGATTAAACTTTAGGAAATTCCTTATTCTTTGCATTTTAGAAAATAGTAAATCAATTTCATTCTAAAAACATTTATCATATAACATTTTTTCAAAATGAGATAATCCAAATTTTAATCAAAACCTTAATGGAATTAAAACTATTTCAAATTTGACATAAAAAGAATTCACCAGTATTTTACAAATGAAAGTGATATGAAAATTATTAGCATTGTTGTACAATTGCAACATCATGTCTCATTATAAATTCTTATTATCATAATAGCAACAAACAAAAATGACATGAAAACTAATTAACATTTTGTACAACTAAATCATTATATCTCATTATAAATTCTTATTATCATTATAGCATCACATATATCCCAATGATTCAAATATTTTTTAAATAAGATTGTATTATTATTAATAGGATAACATTACATGGGTACATTACAAAACTAAAAAAACAAATGTATGATCGACATACTAAGTCTAAACAATGGTTTAGTCATATTTCATTTTATCCATTATATAAGAGGAAGGAATATAAATCCATGTATATGTCCAGTGCAAAAATAGGTTGACATCATTGTAGTTTGATGAGCAATTAAAGTGAACAATAAAAAGGAGTCTTTGTAATACGATGAAGTAGTTGTCATCTATGTCGAAAGTGCCAATGAAATAAGTTGTGAATGATTAAACATACTTAACTAAATAGGGTCAAAGTATATAAAGCATATAGCAAATGTTGAGATGATCATATTAATCCTTATTGGATGGGAATTAACATAATACATGTGAGATGATGTAATTGTTCTAGCCTATCATTCAAGTATGATGATTTGCAATGTATTAGGCCAAAGAGCAAACATAAGAACAATGTCGAGTACATATTGTCGAAGAACAATATGGGAGTCATCTAAGCAATGTTCAAAACCGAATAATAGAGAGTTTCGTTACTTTGTCCGTCCAATTGAATGTGCTTATGAGCATTGTATGTTGTGCTGAATGCACAGGGAAACAATAACTTCCAATATGTGTAAAAGTCCAAATCTAAAGTTGTATTGTCTGATGACTTGTAGAAATGAATATTATCCAAAGAAAGTGCAAACATCATGCTACGATTTATGATCGTCCCAAGATGATAATAGTAAATACTTGCATGACTTTCTATGTTGAAAAAACATATGATTGGGTGCCGACCAACATATTAAACAAAAGGTAAATGCTTCGAACTTAAACATTAACTTTGAATATCTTCTTTCATGTTATCTTGTATGCCAAGTTTGAGTAGTTTGTATGGTCACTAAATGTAGGAAAATTCAACTTTCTCTATTGCTATGATAGCCTCATCCATTCTATTAATACCTTCACAAGCTTATTATCATATCGCTTTAGTAAGGGGCCTTGCAACCTTGTTTTCCTCCTTTTTAATGTTGTTCCAAGTAATGCTAATACCTTTTTTCCAATTGCATTCATTGTAACCTCTCCAAAATGGTCTAGCATGGGGATTTAAAACCTAAAATTATATTAATTAAATTAGAACATTCATGATTAATGATCACCTAAATAAATTACTAAGTAGTGCACCATTGGTGACACATTATAATACCAAGTTTAGTAGCATCCATTATTGAATTAAGATGAGCTAGTCTAGGAAAGGAATAGAGCACCTTTGGATTTGCATCCCAAATTAGTATCACCACTTTTGCTTTGTTTTGTTTGAACCATCCATGAACATTCACTCTAATAACATGTACTAGTGTTGGAGTTCAAGAGGCATGTTAATAGTAGTTAACTTCTTGAATTGAAAAGATGACAATAAGCCTAATTGTACAAAAACTTGGTTTGTTTATTGTGTTTGAGTCTATGGAAAAGCCCTAAAAATATTCATGCATTACTGATTAATGTTCTTAATTATTTGTCCTTTTGTTTTAGTTTTCTTTTCATACAATCTCAAGTTTTTAGTTGTCCAAATCTACTAACAAATTAACAAAGGAATGAGGGATGTAACTTTCATATTAGCTAGCCTACCCTATATACCTTGCCAACATTAATTTAAGAGTGAAGTAATTGGTCAGTATATGCTAACTTTTTTGTTTAAGCCCATATCATAGAATTCCCAATTCCATTGAATAATACTACATTTCGTAAAAGCATGATCAAGAGTGTCCTCATTACAACAATGTGACTTGGAAGCATGTTGAATAGGTACTCTTCTCAGATGAGTTAGAAAAGGAAGAGTATGGTTAAGCATATCCTAAAAAATGATAGAAATTTGGGTCGAGAGTTTTTCATTCTAGATTATAGATCCTTGTTTGAATCCTAAAACCTTATTTTCCCTTTCTTTTTTATCAAGTAGGCATGCTAGAAACAAAAATAGACATGTATAATTAGAAGGAAAGTATCCTTCCAAATGGGATAAGAGAATTTCATATTTCTTTTTGAAGAAATAATTAGAAAATAACATAGCAAATACAAAAATGAGTAATAAATCCTAATATAGATTGGTACAATTTAATTCAATATTTTGTTCATTCGAATTTGGTTGTGTCATACCTCTATAATTTGAATTAGGTTTATCATTGGATAAACTACATTGTTATGCTAATTTTCTACTTATAATTGCTTTCAACTTGGAGGAAAAATAAAATTAGCATTTTCCCTTATGAAATATCATGCTTGATGTTTGTTGGAAGGTTTAAAGTATATTATGAGTGCTCTTTAAAAACCTTAAATCCTCTCTATTAAAAATTATGATGTCATTGGCATAGCTAATATGTGTAATAAGTGGTACATTCTTTGGTGTAGCATAATACAGTTTTGCCCTATTGTGAAAACATTAATTAAGAATTCTAGAAAAATATTCCATTACAATGATGAAAAGCAATAAAGAGATAGGATTGCCTTACAAAAGCCTCTTTTATGATGTAAACAATTTACATTGACAGCCATTAACTATACTTGATAACTAAGAGTTGTTGATAAGACTCTTGACCAAAGAGTTAAATATAACTAAAAAATTAAAGTTATAAAGCATTTTAAATAGAAAATCCCATGACATGATATTAAATATACTTTTATTATCTAATTTAATCAATTTTTCCTTTTAAATTTCTTATTCAATGAGACCATTAACTCTTAAGTAATTGAAATATTATCAGTCATCATTTCTCTTCCTTCAATAAATTCTACCTATTTTAGTGCAATATTTTTTCTTAATAAGCATTGTAGTTTATTAGCTATGAGCTTGCTCAAACATCTTCCAACAAAGTTTAAAACACCCTGAAGTCTTGAAAGTTAGTATACTTATTGAATTTTTGAATTAAAACAATATAGGAGATCATAATTCTTTTTGAGAATTGTTATACCACACTCTTAACATCTAAAGCAATAATATCCTAATATATTGTAAAAAAACATATCATTGAAGCCATTTAGGCCTACAATAATATGCTTTTTGATTAAAATATTGTTTAACAAACTTCTTCAAGTTTCACAACTTATACAAAAGTTATGTTGTCTTCTAGAGTAATAAGTTTAGGAATACATTATAGCTCTACCTCATAATAATTGTCTCCTTTTTTCTTAAATTTTATTTAAGATATTTTATAGACTACAATTGTTCATGACTTGAGATCTTGGTGCTATCTTTCTTTTTAATCTCAAAGATGTAGAGTTTTGAATGTAAATCTTTTTCTAAAGTATGAAAAAATTTGTATGTTTTCACCATAAATTAACCATTTAGCCTTTACTTTTTTATGCCAATAAGTTTCTTCCATGCTTAGCTCATGCATAAGATGTTGATTAACTATATTCAATGTGATGTCTTCTTTTAAGCCACTTTTCATTAATTTCCTTTCATAATCATTAACATCCTCTTCAACTTTTTAATATTTTGAAAAATGTCTCCAAAAGTTATCATGTTTCATTATTTTAGACATCATTTTAAACTTTTAAGCTTGAAAGCAAGTGCCTATAACAAGTCAAGAGTATATGACTTGTCCAATTACTTTCAATAAGTTTGTATAAGGTAGGATTTCAGCTCCACATATTTTAAATTTTAATAATCATGGACCATAGAATTGCTTAGTTGAATGCTATAAGAATAAAGGAGAATGATTAGACCCCATCTAACTTAAGTGTTCAATAGCCACAGTTGGGTTGTTGTCCATCCATTATTTATTTATCAATATCCTATTTTTATAGTTCCAAATTTGTTTACCCTTTTAATTACCTACCTAAGTGAATGGTGAACTTTTAAAAAGGATCTTAGATAATCTACATTGACTAATGTAGTCCTTAAACACTTTTACTAGCTATCATGTTAAGAGTGGACATGCCCTCATATTCATTAATTGAAACAATGATATTAAATTCACCTCCTGTTAACCATGTTGTGTTATGATTAACAATAATTTCAATGACCTCATTCCACAATTCTTGCCTTAAAGTTTAGAACTTTTAGCAAACACCAATGTGTAATTTTAGACTAGCCTATTCTTGATGACTTCCAAATGTATTAACCAATCATCCTTATATATAGTAGAGTATTGAATATCATTAGAGTATCCAAATTTTGTTTAACTTATTACTGGTATATTGGTCACACTTTAATTTAAAAGCCAAATGTTGTACTTTTTTCCCTATGTGATAGATTCAAGCATAGCTAACAAGTTCATATTTTTATTTTTGATTATTTTGGTTAGTCTAGTAATAGACTTGTAATTTGCAATGCCTTTAATATTTCAAATGAACATGTTATCCATTCAGATTTTCTTCAACAATTTGTATAGTTCTGGCACTTTTACGGTTCCCTTTTGGACTAGTACATTGCTCAAGGATCTTTTTTATAATTTTTTAAAGGCCTTCCTCACTGAATCCATGCTTAGTCTCCTATATGAAAACTTTTCAATTAGAACAAATTTAAACTAAGTTGCCATTTTATCGATTTCTTCCTCTTCAAAGATAGTCTCCAGTTCTCCCTCAAAAGTTGTTAGAGTCTTAATTTTGATTAGTGAGAATAGGCTTGAATCACCAATGACCTTACAAAAGAGTGATTAAGAAACAAACTCCCTTCCCTATCCATATTCCCCTTTATAGAGTTGAATAATATGTTTAATTAGGTAAGCCAGCGAGCATATCTACATGTTGAATCCTTCTAAGTAAAACCTTAGAAGTAGCTCCTTATGAATTCACGAATGCTTTTCTGGTTCATGTCCTAGTAGTTGAATCTCCCATCTTCTTGATCACCTTTTTCATGATATTTTAGAATTCCCTAATGATTCTAATCTAACATGTGAGTTCTAAATCAAAATAAGAAAAATATACTTTATTAAGTCATTTTTTATTCCTCGTTCTCTTTGCTCTCATGTGATTTATCATTATAACCTAAAAATTTGTAAGTCAAAAATAGGGTTAGCTAACCATCATAGGTTTAACAAGTAGTCTACTTGTGTATGTAAATAATATAATTTTTTGGGTCATGATATATGCTAAGTTATTATCATAAAAAAAATAAAATAACAAAATCAAAATAACAATGCATGTAAAATAAAAAATTGCTTTAAGAATTTTGCTATGCCATTTTCCTTTAATTTCCTAATTTATTGGTTCCTTTAACCTTTTTATTTTTCAGTTTGGTTTTACATCACCATATTGAAATTCATAAGCAAATTTTCACATAATTGGGCTATGCCTTTTCAAGATCTTTCATTTGGGTTACAACTAGGTTGTACCTTTTCAAAATCTTTTCTTTTTAAATTATTTCTTTCATGAGTCTTCTTAACTATCCACTTTACTTAAAAAATTGTCTTATTTTTAATATGTAGGTCTAGACTTTTTTTCAAGCATTAATTAAATTCCTCTTTTATGGCATCCTTGATTTCTTAATCTAGAATTAGTACTGTCACTAATTTTTTCTTTTTCCTTTTTCTTTATTAGTTTGAAAAACATTTTTTTTAATTTTTAAAAACACATGTTTACCTTTATTATATAATAGAGAAATTTAAAATCAATCCAAATATCATCAAATATAAAGTTTCACATCAATATGTAGTAATTAATAACATAAGTAATCCAGTAAAATTAAAGATATCATTTTAGATATTGTAGTAGCTTGTTATATTTCAAAACCAACTTCTTATACATGATACAAATATAAAAAGAGCTAAAATTCTAAAATGTAGTTCATCCATTTACTCTTTTTTCATATTTTTGTGATATGCATCATTATTATCTATAATTGTTAATGCTAAAAAAAGTTTGGGCCATTGTCACATGCTCAAGAAACAAATAATATATAACATAAATGCAAGATATTACAATGTTGGGTTTATGCCTATTTGAGTCCAAATAACAAAAATTTCATATAAATTAAAAAGTAAACAGAATAATAATTATGGTTCCCTATGCAATGCATCCTACATTTATAATTAGTCTCTATTTTATCCTTTTTATATCATCATCTTAACCCTATTTTAATATTTTTTTTAGAACCCATAGTTCTTTTATCCCTTTAATTTACTTCTAGTTCTTCTTGTTCCTTTTGCAATTTTTATTCTTTTAAATACTTTAAGGTTACACCCTAGTTCGTTTCCTTAAATGAGAAACTCTTAGTAATTTTATTTCTATTATTGGGTTATTTCATCAAGTCAATCCCTACTATGAGATGACCTAACCAATAGTCTCCATAATCAGGCTACACTATTAGGCCATTTCCTGATACAAGATACACCCTTTTCTAGATAATATATTGAATAACCTTTATTTCTTTTTTTCCTTTTTTTCTTAGTTTAATAAGACTAGGTTTGATATATTTAGACAATCATTCATTTTCCCCTCCCTTTTATCTTGGTTCTATGTAACTAACTTATAAATTTAAACAATTATTCTATTTTTTTCTCTTTATCTTAGTTTTATGCAGCTAAGTTTGTTTGTTTGCAATGGTTTACAAAATAAAATAATCATTGTAAACAAAATGTTATGATTTCAATTTTCATGTTCATTTTATAGCAAAACATGCACTACATTTTGCAACATAAAACATAATAGTTTTCTTAAATTTTTGAAGTATTTGTAATACATCAATCATCACATAAGTACTCTTATTTTGAAAAAAATATTAAAAAAACCATCTCATTTTGTAAAAATCAACAACTATCAAGCATCTAATATCAAATCAAATACACTTATATGCACAACAATGCTATCTCGATTCCAACATTGTGGTCACACCAAAAATGGATTTGATTCGAATTCACGAAGCCCTTTATGAGTTCAACTTCTTGCTTTCATGCTTAACTAGTTGTTATCAAACTTTTTTCAATTCCTCTCTTAATTTTATTCAAATATTTTCTTTCTCCCCCTCTTCTTTTTATCTCTAGTATGACAACTTCACAATTTTCTTTTCTCTTTTGTTAGCTTGGTTTTTTAAGCAACCCTCTTATTTCTTCTTTTATAGTGATTGCCTCTCTCAAAAGCTCTTCTTCTCTTCTCCCCATCAATAGCCCTTACATGCAAATCCTCTTGTCTTTTTAAACCCATGCATGACCATCCTCTCACCCTCCTATAGTTTGGCTTCGATGAATGGCTCTGACACCACCTTCAACTCCTTCTTGTGATTCCTCTTCTTCCAAACATTTCTAGTGGTTTTCCTTATTCTTGCTCATTGTGTTTCTTCTATTACCATTGTAGCACCTATAGCATACTAGTAAGGTTTAGATTATATTATTTTTTTAAACATAATTAAATTATTAGTTAATTAAAGTCATTAACTTAATTAGTTTCTAACTCATCTACCTCTACTTAACCTGTTGTGTTGTTGTCTAATATATATTAGGTATATTATTATTGCTATTTAAAAATTAAATCTTAAGATTAATTAATTTTGTAAATTTTTAATTAATTTGATCTCCAAAAATTATCTCATCATTATTAAAAATTCCTAATTCATGATATATAGTTACTAATAAATATTTATATATATTTTACTTATTTTATTATTTTAATTAATTTTACTTTCGATAATTAATTTCTCTATTAATGTTTGGCTTCTTACATTATCACTATTGCACTTTATATTTTTATCGAGATAATTTTAACCTAAACTTTTTGATAATCTATATATTGCTCTCTAATTTCATATTTTCTAGTTTAATATTTTATTTTAATTCATTTTATGAATTCTAATTATATAATTAAATTATTATTAAATTTTCATAGTTTGATCTTTATTTTGTCATTCATCTCTTATTTTTATCCTTTTAAAATATTTAGATTTTAGATAAATTGTTCTTACATTCTTACATTATCTAAGTTTGTCACCCTCTTTTTGCGAGTCATAACTCCTTTTTGTATAATATTCAAATTGTCAAAGAAAACTAATAATTTATTATAAATTCTAAAAATAATCATATGACATTATTTATCTATGATTATATTTATAAGAATTCTCATCTCTCCATAATGTTTTGATTCATCCTCTATGATATTATGTCATTGTACCTTTATTTTTTCCAATTCGTGTTTTAAACAACTTTAGAAATTGTTCCAATCTCCAATGCTAATGCTCATGCCAATAAATAAATCATAACATAACCATTTGACGTCAAATATAAAATTAAGAGTAGAAAAAGTAACATATGATTAACCCAACATTCTAAGCATCAAAATTTAACAACAATGCTAATACATCAAGCATCATCAAATTGCTTCAATTGCAAAATTACAAATCCTATATATTAATTTCAATTTGTCAAACATTAAACCTATGCACCACAAGGTTCATAGATGTTTACCTTGAATTTGATTTAGTCATCGCACCAATGAGTGAAATTCTTGCTACTACAACCTTCTATAAACTTCGCCAAGTTCAGAGTCTCCTTCTCTCCTCTATTCCTCATGCTAAGATGCCTATATTGAAAACCTCTAAATTCTGGATTTTGCAAAAAAAAAAAAACACTCAATTTCTTTGAATTTCTTGCTCAACTCAATCCCTTTCTAAATTTTCTAAAAGCAATCCTAAAAACTCCCTCACATGACCAAAATCCCTATCTTATAATTTCCAATTTGGATGTTCACATTCCCAACTATTCTTAATTGAGTTCCCACCATTTTTCTCATTTTCCTTTTCCAAAAATTGCTTAAAACTTCTCAAATCTTAAATACAAACATTCTCAAGTCTTAATTCCTCCTTAAATTAAATTTTTTTTTTCAATGGGTTCCCCTCCTTCCTTGTTGTTTTGCTTATAAGTACAACCATCAAAATATATTAACTTTTAGAAAAAATTATACACACTCCTAATAAAAATATACTATTTTTTATATTTCTTAAAATTTTTCTAGCACGATCCAATAATGTCATAATTTTTCTCTTTTAATAATATTTATTATAATAGTTTCTTCAATCATTTTGTTTTGTAATTGATTCAAATTTGAATTTCACAAAATTTGTACTATATAATTCATGATAATTTAAGGTTTCCTCTCTTTTTAGGACTTATATTCCTTTTTTACTAACATATCATTTTTTTGGAAAACTTTCATAATTCATAATAATTTCTTTAAATCATAAAAATCACCATTTAAATAAAATTTTCTTTAACTATGATATAGTTGAAAAATATACTCCCTCATTTGACCTTTAATCTATCATCTAATCAACATATTTTTTTTTACTTGATTTAGTTGTTAAATAATCAAAATTTTTAATAATTAATTAATTACCTTACCTTTGGGATATTACGATGCATTTGAAGATAGAATCTCATCCTCAAACATTCCATATTAATTCAATAAACAACACTTCAATACTTACACTTGTAGATATATAATTCCATTGATGTTGAAAAATACAAAAATAATGTTTATTGTGATCATATATTTGACCCACATCTTAGTGAAAGTCCATAATTATATGATTTTGAGTGTCACATATCATGGAAGGGAAAACATATATTATTTTGAATGTAAGCATGATAAAATTAAGTTTTGTCCATTAAATGACCCATTAAAACTTTTTCCTTCAAAACTATCATCAGAAGCTTACTCAATCCCTTCCACAAAGAAAATGCGATTGCTATATTTGGCCATGATGGTCAATCTCTTTTTTTTTTTTTTATTGATAAAGCTAAAAAGGTACAAGAGTTTTCCAAGCTACGGGGAGCTAGGAACTACATGAGTCCAAGTTTAGCAAGGGAGAGAATTTCTGAACTGAGTAGCTGACCCGACGGTCGGAGTAAGTAAAGATTGACTATGAACTTTTGTGTCTCCCATAGGAAGCGATCAGGAGTTGCCACTGTACCCTCATGGAGTGCTGAATTCCAATTTTTCCAGGCCATCCAGCATATAGATGCTGGGATTGAGTAGGCTAATGAGTTGATAGTTGATTTGTGGGACCACCAGCTGAATATCCGGGGAAGAGATGGCCTCTTTATGTTGATGTCGAGGTGGCGTTCGAACCAAGTCCATGTGGGTTTGGTGATCGAGCAGTGCCAGAAGATGTGCTCCAATGTATCAATCTGCGGACAGAAGGGGCACTTTGGAGCAAGAGAGATGCCAATAGATTGAATTTTGTGTGGTAATGGCAGTGCGTTGTTGAGTAATCTCCACACCAAGATGGAGACTTTTGGCAGAATTCTTTTGTGCCAAATAAGTTTGTTGTGGTCATATCGCCTGGGAACCGGGGGGAGAGATGTTGAGCAAAATATACCATAAGCGGAGGCGGAGGAAAAGGAACCGCGGTTGTCGGAGCAGCAACCGAGCCATAGACCGAGCCATTTAAGGTGGCTGGCCAAGTCAAGTTGGCTGGGCCTGAACCGGCAGTGGTTGGGGCGAGTACAGACCGAGTTGGCAGAACCGGACGAGCTGGGCGAGCCGGATAATCCCGAACCATCTTCTTCCTTTTCGTGGACGAAGAGCAGATTATCACAAAACTTGACAAGGCGATGCCAACTGTGAGAGTCTCGTCTGGTAGCCCTGATGTTGTCGTCGCGGGTCATGTATGCTTGGGTGAGAAAGCTAGACCAAAGGGAGACCGTGTGAAGCAGCCTCCACCAGAGTTTCGCCGTTTGGGCTCGAATTTGCGCCTCGAGGTTAATAATGCCGATGCCCTGGTTGGTTATTGGCCTTGCGAGCTTGTTCCATGCCGCCCAGTGATGGCGGGGGCCATTGGGTGATTTGCCCCAGAAAAAGTTGGCGAGTAGGTTGTTAATGGCGGAGACTGTCTTCAAGGGAGGCGACCGGGCGGCGGAGATGTAAGCAGACATAGAAGTAAGGACCGAGTTGATGAGTACCTATCTGCCACTCATGGAGAGAAGTTTGTTTTGCCAAGAGGCAATGCGGTGACGAATTTTGTCGAGTAGTGGTTGAAATTGGCTGTCGCGGGGCTTTCCGACGTCGAGCCAACAGCCAAGATACAGGATTGGGAGGCTAGCCGAGTGGAATCCGAGGATGCAAAGAGTTCGCTTCTTTACTCGTGTTGATGAGTGTCTGCCGTGGATTACGGAAGTCTTACCACTGTTTAATTCAAGCGAGGAGGCTTGAAAGAAGCTATGGAGAATGATAGACAAATGCCGGAGTGAGGCTTTTTTGCAGGTGGTGAAGATCACCGTATCATCCGCGAACGCAAGGTGGGTGATGGCCCTGCAGTGGGTTGGAGTCGAAAATGTGTCGAGGCTTCCAGAGGCCGAGGCTGCCTAGAGGAACCGACTGAGGGTGTCCAGAGCGATACAAAACAGGGCCGGCGAGAGCGGATCCCCCTGACGAACTCCGCAGCTCGGTTTGAAGAATCCCTTTGGGCGTCCGTTGATCAGCATCGAGAGCTATGTAGATTGGAGAACGTTGAGTACCAATATGTAGAATGCAGCGCTAAATCCCCGGTTGCGAAGCACCGCAAGGATAAATGGCCAGCCAATTCTATCAAATGCGGCTTTGAAATCAAGTTTAAGTATGATATTGTTCTCCTTCCGGCGTCGGTTAAGACGGGTGATCATTTCCTCCATTAACAAAATGTTGTCTGTGATGCTACGTCCTTTAATGAAGGCGGATTGCTCAGCTGCGATGATTGAAGGCAGGATGGTGGCCAGCCGAGATGCTAGTAGCTTGGAAAGGAGTTTGCCGACGACGTTACAGAGGGAGATTGGTCTAAAATCTGCAGGCGAGGAAGCAGCCGTGGTCTTTGGGATGAGGCAAATCCACGCCGAGCCCAGGGCTTTAGGAATTGGCGAGCCCTCAAGGAATGCGTTAGCTACTTCCACTAGATCCGTAGCGAGGAGTGTCCAGAATTGCTTGTAGAATTTGACTGTGAAGCCGTCCGGCCCAGGAGCACTGGCCTCGGGCATTGAGGTGAGGATTGACCGCAATTCCTCAGCGTCCGTCGGCCTGGTGAGAGGGATGTAGGTGCGTGATTCAGAATTATGTCGATGGCGGGGAGGCAGGCCGCCCGCCCACGGAATATGTCTTGAAAATGATTTATGAGGAGGTTCTCCAATTCCTCTTCCCCCTCCGTCCATTCGCCGTTTGGCCTTTTTAATTTCTGGATATGGAGCATTTGCCTCTTAGCCTTGACGGAGGCATGGAAGTATCCTGTGTTCGCGTCTCCCTCCTTCAGCCACCGAAGACCCGCTTTCTGGCGCCAGAAGTCTTCTTCAGCGGCCAGGCGATGGTGTAGGGTAGTGTTTGCCGAACGAAGTCGTTCAGCATTTACCGGATTTGGGTCATCGATTAAGACTGCTTCCGCCTCCCTCACCTCTTGCTCGGCTAACTTGGTATTACTGAAGAGGTTGCCGTAAGTAGTCCTGTTCCAATATTTCAAAGAGGCTTTGAGTCTTGCCAGTTTACCAATGAACTTGTAAATTCTGGCCGCGGCGATTGGAGCATTCCAAGAATGGTGAATCAGGTCCTCTAAGCCCGGGTGAAGTAGCCAGGCATTTAAAAAGCGGAATGGCTTGGCCCCCCCGTTGCGAGGGTACTGAGCCCGGAAAAGGATGGGGGCATGATCAGAGGTGGTACGCGGAAGAATTTCTACGACTCCGTCCGGCACAGCCTCCGTCCAAGCTACGTTATTGAGAAAGTAATCCAACCTTTTTAGGACGATGGCACCGCGCCTTTTGCCCTGCCAGGTGAACGGGCCCCCGATAGTCTGGGGAATATGGAGGTTGGAATCCATCACAGCTGCGTGGAAGTCGCTGGCATCTTTGTTGCGAAAACGAGCTGCTCCCAATTGATCTTGCTCCATCATGGTTACGTTGAAGTCACAGCAGATGCACCATGGAGAGTCGCCAGCCATCTCACAGGAGTCAGAGATAAATTTCCACAAAGGCCGGCGGAGACTACGACTGTGCTTTCCGTAGACCGCCGAGAGCCAGAATGTAGCGCCTTGAATGGATACCTGAACCGTCAAGGCTTGTTCCGAGAGGAGGACGGGTCTAACCCGGCATTTGGAGGACCAAAGAATCCAAATCTTCCCATTTGGAGAGCTGAGGCCATCCTGCATATCCAATTTGAGGCAGAGGGGAGGTATGCTGTCATCGCCGAGGAATGGTTCGAGCAGAACGAGGACATCTATGTGATGGGAGCGGATGAGGTGTCGGAGATGGCCAGATGAAGCTTTGCTGGCTGCCCCGCGAATGTTCCAGGAGAGAAGATTAATCATTGGGGATAGGCGGTTTAGAGCCCGCCGCGCTTCTGGTATAAGGGGGGAGATTGCAACCTGGCCTCTGTTTTTTGCTCTGCGATTTTTGAGTTTAAGGGGTGCCAACGGGGGAAAGTCCATCGTCGTTGAGACGTTCTTACCTGAATCCATTTCGTTTCTGGCTGCAAAGAGAGCTCAAGTATGCCAAAGTTTATTTGAGTCCCCGGGTTAGTCTGCAATGTTTCCTTCCCGAAATTCTGAATTGACGTTGGAGATCCATTTAAGGATGCATAAGCAGAGACTATTTCGGCTGTTGGGGAGTGAAGAGAGTTCAACTCGTTCGTTGAGATTGCATCTGCAATGTAAGTATCCTGAGAATATGGGGAGGGCGTGAGGTTTGGTTCAGGTTCCCTGTTCCGAATAAGTTCGACCTGTGGGTTATGTATAGTCAATGTGTCCTCCGGAGCTGCCGGTGGTGGGGGATTCATAGTAGAAATGGGCTGTATCTCCGTCTGAGCGGGGACTGACATTGTCCTGTCCTGGCTGTCGACCTGAATCTTCGGTGGGGAGGGCCGATCTAGCACTATGTTGTTTGTCTTTTGTCCCGGTTGAAGGTCATGTCGGGGGGAAGGGCCCACCGATTTTACGGGCGTCAGGGGGAAAGATTGCAGTAGAGATTTGGGAGAGGAGCACTGACCCAAATCCGGGCCAAGATATCTTGGTGAGGAGTTTTCCGAACGCGGCGAAGGTACACACGGTCTCTTACCTTTATCCGCAGGGAGATTGCCGACAAGTGGGTTGTTCCTGCAGGTCTCTCTGCTGTGCCCAATGGTAAGGCATTGGGAGCAGTAATTTGGTTTGTTCTCGTAGGTAATAGGCTGCCAGAAGCCGCCCGCGTGCACTCCTGGATGAGCCGAAATCCGAATCCGCTTGGGTTGCTCCTTCGTGACGTCAATTTCAACGCAAACCTTGGCCACGTGCGGCCGCGAGACGGACGCCGTCGCCGAGTCGAGTTTCAGGGGCGTCCCAATGGCCGCCGCCATTGAGAAGAGAATCGCCTTGTCAAAGAGATGCAGCGGCAGGTTGACGAAAGAAATCCAAACCGGGGCGGTCGTCGGCTCTGCTTCGAAGCGGTATTCCGGCGACCATTTTAGAAGTCGCATAGGGAACTCGAGGATGTACCAGACGGTTTTAAGCCAACAGAACAAGTAATCTTCTTCATGAGCGAATCGAAGGATGACATGCCGGGAGTTGAGCAGCCCGACTGAGACCGCACCGCGGAAGCCGGCTTTGGCCAGGGACGAGCGAATGACATCCAAAGTTGGGCGACCGTGGGAGAATTTGCCTACCAGAGCGAGTTTGAAGGGTTCGGCTAACTTCGTTACCTCCTCCGGCGAGATTGTAATTTCAGGTTCGCCATGGAAAATAGTTGCGCGGCGTGGTTTGCACGGTGACGGCGTGGCGCCCCCACCAAGTACCTCAGCGAAAGATCTATTAGCAGACCCCATTGTTAGTGCATGACGTCAACTCCGCCCAAGCCGAGCCAGTTAACATCGTGTGAGGCGCTTTCGATCATGCCTCCGGGAGGGGCTGCCGATGACGATGGCCTGCACTCACCCTGCAACTTCCGTTCGCGATCGATGACGATGGCCTGCACTCACTCCTTCTTGTCAAACATAGACACCTCTATCAATATCTTATTAAAATCATGAGATTAATGGTCAATCTCTTTTGAACCTACTTGGTACATATGCATTTACTTCCATATCATTTGTATTTTAATATAAAGATTTGTTTTTTGCTTTATGCATGTAGAAAAGTTTGTCTACAATGTTTGACAATTTAAATTATATTGAAATAATGATTATATATAATTTTTTTAAAGAAGTTTAATGAAGAAAAATATGTTTTGATTAGTGTTCACTCTGTGGTATGTGTGATTTCATCTTCTCTCTAATCTTTAACAAAATGTTCTCTTTTAATATTTTTTCTCTATTTTTCTCGATTTTTTAACTTTACTCATAAGATACCCCCATTATTTTCTCTTTAGTTTCTTTCTCTTATTCTCAATTGAGATGAAGATAATAATTCAAATTATCTTTTTAAATTAGCTATACTTGAACCTTACTTAAATCATTAATCAAATTAACTTAATCCATAAATTATTATTATTACATCTTCATGTTGTTGTTTTTCTTATTTTAATCCTTTATAAGAATATGGCTCCTTGCCTAATATTTTTAAAGCTCGTTTTCTTATCAACTAAAATCTTAGAAAATCATCTTTTTCATTAAGGCATCCAAATTGGTCTCTTCATAATCTAACCTTAGTTTCTCTCTTCTTCTTAATTAACCATTAAATGCCCCTTAAAGCCACCTATATAACACTCATCTTTATTATTATAAGACTCTTGAATCCCCATTAAACCCACTTGAATGTAACCACTTTGAATCTTCTCTCATTAGTTTTATCCTAAACTTAGTCTATATCTATATTATTAAAATTGTCAACTTGATTATCATCTTTTTCATCAAGTATTTTTTTTAATCATATAAAAAATAAAAAAATCTCTCTTTTATTTAATGTCTTTGATTTATTGTTAATATCTTTGTTAATTTTTCAAATTTTTATAATATAAATGACATAATAATTTTTTTTTATAATTCTCAAATTATAACCTTATTTTATCTAGTCTTAAGTAAAATAATAAAATGATTCACTTTTTTATATTTACATTTGATTCATTATAAGTAAAAATAGTCACTTAGCCTCATATAAGTATAGTTTTATTTTTATTACTTTTCTTATTTCTTTATACTTATGATGAAGTTACTTTTGTTTTTATAAGTCATTGTCAATTACACCCATTGTCCTTCCTAATTGCCCATAATCATTATTGCCCTCATCGACGATTACAACAATCAATGGGTGATCACAAGTGACCAATGACGATGAACACTGGTCACAATGTCACAATGATGGTCAATAATTCTCCACTAACATTAATAGTTAAGAGTGGCAATTGTGATGAGCAATCCTTCAAAAATAGTTGTTAGTCTAGTTTGAGTTTGAAATTAATAAAATTATATAATATAAGAAATGACAATCCTGTTATGCATAATATAGAATTCTAAGAGGCTTTTTTTAAGGCCCATCTTCAGAAACGAACGTTCATCTTTTTGTTTTTTTTTTTTTTATATTAAAACTAGCGAGCGGCCCAAAATCGGCCGGTTGGGAACCGGGTTCGGCATAGTATTACAGAATCCGAGGGTCCATAAAAATGGATAAATGGATCAGACTGGCTTCGTGGAATCTTCTTCGTTCCCCGTACAACTGCCTCTCTCCGTCACGGGAAACCCTCAATTGGCCGCCAACGTCATCGTTGGAACGGGCAACGCTAAGGAATCTATTTTATATTGTGCTTATAATCAAAGCTCCCTTTCAAGGCATCATCCTTGTTGTCGAATCCCTCCTTGCCGTCGATACTGTTGATTCTCAGCAGACGTCCGCTCGCAGAAACGAAAAAATCGAAACCCTTGTTCGGCCCCTCACCTTTGGTAAGCGGAGACGACGTGGAACCCCTCCATCTTCGCCGCCCAATCACTGCTTTTTTGCATCACCTACCTCTGTACTGACGACAATATCTTAGACGTCAATCGAGACACCCCCCCCTCTGTCTCCTCTCTCTATTCCCAAGACCATGGCCTCTTGAAAAAGTTTTGCACTGATTTTTTAAATACTTTTGTCTGTTCATTTATTTGTTTGCTCGTGCATCGTTATTCAAAAAATGTGCTCATTTTCTTATTTCTATATAGCATAAACCATGTGTTTTTTTGCAATATTCCTTCCATCTGCAAACAATGTGTGTAACATATATTTGTATTATTATTCTGTACTATATTTTTGAATTTAAATCGTCACAGTTGTACTCAGTTAAACTTTTAAACCTTAAACATTTCGCCTCTGGTTTATTTACCAATCCATTTTTCAAAACTTTACTGGTAAGAACCTTAATGGCTGACATGAAGAGCGGGTGACTAAAAGTGGTGCATTGATGAAGTTTGATAATAATAAGGGAGTCTTTAGTCAATCTTCCTCAATTGTGTAGACGGCAATGCTTATTTTATTTTGGATAATTTGTAATGGTAACTCTATTCATTGCTTGGGTTTTCTAGAGTTTTATGTAACATTCTATCTTATGCATTCTCTAGGAAGATAAAAAAACGTGAAAAATCTACTTTTCTTGCCCTAAACTATTCCATTAACTATCTCAACAAATTGATAGCCTCTATGATCAACTTTCCTTGCATAATATTAAATTGATTATAATTTATGCCTAATCTTTTTTTTTCCCAAAGTTTAAAAATGTGGCTCAAAAAATTAATTCTCCAATAATTGGAATAATTCTATATGTAATTGTTGTTCTTATAAAGACATTTTGAAGTACTTCCATTTACTAATGTGGCATGCTCTTTTTACTTCAAAATAATATCAAGCATGTTAATGAGAAGATATTTCCTCTTGTGTTATGCTTTTTGTCTTTTGAACTTATTCAAAAGCTTGTACAAATAAATTTTTAATCTAGATTTGATGTTATCATTATCAATAAGTAATTTCTAATCAAAGTTATTAGGTCTGTAAGTTACAATAAGAGGGAGGTGAATTGGTTGTGTTAACTTTTTTATTTTCTCAAAGTAAAAAGAGAGAACTTTTTGCAAATGTTCAAGCAATTTATGGTTGCAAGAGTAAAATATAAAAACAAAATAAATAAGATAGTCACAATGATTTTTAGGTGGTTAGACTCACTCCAAAGCACCTACATTTACCCCCTAGCCAGCAAGCTTGAATATCACTCAAATTACTCATTTATTGTAGCTAGGTGGAGAAATCTAAAACAGGTGATCTTTTTCATGGGTTAGGCATAAGCAATACCTTAGATTAAATAGCATAGAATCCCTTCATATTAAACAACTAGGAGCTGGACCAAAGAAAAAACAACAACAAATAATTTACAACACAAGTTCACTTAATTTGGATAGAATATACAAATAAAACACTAAATATCAAGTAAGAGTGTTATGCAATGTATCCAAGAGCTTGTGTGATGAAAATATTTGGATAATATAAAAAGTGTAGAAGCACTATTATGAGAGAATGTAAATGGTGAATATTTTTGTAAATCTCCAAAAATCTAATAGGTATGTGCAGCTCATGTAGAAGGTAGTGCACACTTTAGGGTAGTGCAACCTGATTCCAAGCATGCGCTTACATGGATGGTGTAGCGCAATGAAGTGTGGTAGATTTGTTTTCTTAAGTATTGTGCATTGGGATGCATACCTTGCAAATTATATATGATGTATCATACATTAATAATTAACTTTGATAAATTTTGATTTTGATATATTAGAATGAGTAAAAACAAAATTTATAAATGTTATAGGTTAGGTTAATTTAAGTCTAAGATTCATTCCAAGGTTTGTAGATTTTTGCAATCATAGTCTTTTCTTATTTTTCGATGTTAATTTGATCATAATATCAAGTCCTGAATGAAAAGAATAATCAGTGGGCTCTACATGCTTCTCATGACTTGAATGAATGTTATTAATTAGATTTGCTTAGTTATGTTATATATAGTTTACTATAAGATCAAATCCCATATATGATATGTATGAATACAATTGTGTGTGTGCATGCCCTTGATAATTAAGGTCAACATTAAACCATTCTTTTGGTATGAGTTATTAGAAAATGATCATTTCTTTTTCAAAAATTTTGAACTCATACACACCATTGGAGATGCTCTTTTATTCTTTATACTCTTTAAGCTTTGCGAATATTAGACAAATTGAGTACTTTTTAAACCACTTCATGATAAGTGATTTCCAAGTGTACTTATCTTAAATATAACCCATAGAATATCCTAGATAGAAATATTAGCTTACCACAACAAATATTTAAAGGGTTTATTATCATTAAAATTAAATATTGTCTTTGGACTCGTGAGATTCAACAATAGTCTTTAATATATTTTACGTCATCTAGATCTTTTGTTTTCTTTATTTTTTTAAGTTTGCGTACATTTTTTTATCTCTTTAATATCTAATTTCATGTATCAAAGTTCAAAAGCCATTTTCTTAATTTCAATAATATGTTTCTCTTATTTTTTGAGCTTTTATGTCTCTCATTTTTCCTCTCTCACCATTGAGCCACATTTTAAAGTAAAACTTTTTTTCATTGATCATATCTTGTATTTATTGTTTTTAGCACTAAGCTTGTTTGTAAATTGGAGAATGCCCTTTAGATTCTCTTGGTATTATCATTAACTAACTTACAAATACTACTAACAACATTATTCCATGTAAGATTAGCTCTTCATCTTTATCACACGAATATAGAATGAAGGCTCTATCCTTAAAAGATTTCATCACTTAAGCTTAGGATTTGTCTTTGACTTGTTCATTTTCATAGAATGCTCAACATTCAAAATTATTTGTTGATGTTGAGTTGTCAAATGTTTCTTGGAATAAGTTTACAATCACTACAATCTAGCTGATCTTTTGTTTATAAGGAAACAATAAATATGTGTTCTAGAAGATCTTGTCTTATAAGTAACTAAATGTTTTTCTTATCTCTTAATGTATTTAGCACTCAAAAGATTATAGATTAAAGTAAATTCTTTTATCTTCTTATTTTTGTTTCTGAAGACCCATAACCTTTATGTAAGTTTATTAATTCATTTTCTTTATTTTTTTAGACACTCATTTAAGTTTCTTCTGATAAAAAGTTTTTCAAGGAATTTCTTGCATTAATTCCTCCAAACCATTAGGAATATTTTCCTAAATATTAGCATCCCTCATGATTTGAAGAGCATAAACATTAATAAAATTGATAGTTTACCCTATTATATCAGATTTAAACATATGATTCTATATTTATTACTATTAACATTCATTATGTTGTCTTTTATTTTTATCCAAAATTATATTTACTCCATTTCCTTTTGCTTTCTTGTAGTTGTGCTAAAGCTTAAGTTTAAAGTATTAATTTTTTTGTCCTTCTCTCTTTCATGCATAGTTTTACTAATCCACGACTTTTATTTTTCTATGAATCATGGTGTTCTCCAACTCTATTAGCTTGCCGATCAGATTACTTATATTTTAATATTTTAAATTAATTCTAGTGTATTGGACAAGCTTTTTTGCTTGCATCTACCTAGGATAATGTATGTACCTTTTCTTATTTAATGCTAAACCTAGATATTGATTTAGTAACACCTGTTTGTTTATCACTTTATTTTGGCAACATTACATGTTGCTTCTTGGAGATGCCTAGACGTTAACCTCATTTTGTAAAGGATTCACATAATGACTTTCTGGGCAAGTTACCTTTGACCATTAACCACTTACCTAATTTGTAATAAATTGTGATTCAAATATCAAGCTAGATTAGGACTATCGAAAGTACCTTTTATTTTAACAAATTTAACGGAAATCATTCTCTAGGATAATATAATGGCACGAAGGATGAAGGAATCATATAAAAGATTGTATTGCATGCTCAACATATTGTACAAGGTGAAGTTGAACTGTTAAAAGTACCTTTTTATTTTGACAAATTTGGAGAAAACCATTCTCTAGGATAATATAATGGCACGAGGGATGAAAGAATGATATTAAAGATTGTATTACATACTCAGCATATTGTAGGTTAATTATTGCCCTACTAGTGAGAAGCTTATCACAAAATTTTCTGCAAAATTCAAATTTTGGTGCCAATTCCTTTTTTGATGTACGGTCGAGTTACACCCATATGATTGCTGTTGGGATATTCATTTCTTTCCTTTATGTCATAACTCACAATGTTAAAGCCTGATTTCATGCCATTACAATATCCATCTTGTCTATTTATCTAGATAGCCCTTCTATGACATTAATTGTTTTGTAGGTAAAGTAATGCAGATCTTGATTTCATATGGATGTTAAACTTGCCAAGCCACTACTCTGAGTTTCTTTTGTTTTAACTTTTCTGATTTCTTTCTACTTTAATTATTTGTTTATTATTTTATGTACGACTTCTGCTTGAGTGTGCTGTATCTTTGATGTGTTTTCTAATCACTAGACTACAGTTGACAGAGCTTTATTCCTATGTCTTTGATAGTATCATGAATTATTCTGTTGTTTTTCCAGGCAACAAATAGTATACAAAGTGCCAGTCAAGATACTTCTCAGTACCAAACCTCCAAAAGTTATGCCTCTACAAAATAGTGAACAAAGGGATCATGGCCCTGGCCTCTATGCAGTTTCTACTTTTCCACCATCCATGGGGATGGTGCCTGGCTTCCCCCCAAACACACTAATTCCTCTTACTTATAAGATACCCACGTAAGTCTTTGTTGATAATGCACATCGGCGGATTTAATTGGTAGTTTGTATCCTTTTAATCTTAAGGTTTCAACATCGGTTTTATGGATATAGGATTCGTTGACTTTACTAATTGGAATTTTGTGTAAAGATATTTCTCTTTAATCTTTGATCAGTGTTCTAAATTATCATTGATGGAATAGGATTTGAATATTATTAAACTGACAATTGCATTGCTACATTATCTTTCCTTGTTTCTAAAACAAGGTTCAATCATGCAAAGGTTCTTTAGTAACTGTAAATCTATTGCATACGTGTAATATGATTCGAAGTTTTGCAGACACTTATCAACATAGTTTGTCTAGTTGAAATGAGGATATTTCCTTTCATAAAGCCATTATTACTATTGTGGTATGTAGCATGCACCTATCAGTCTTGTAGTTTTGACCCTACTAGAAGTATATGCTTAATTTTTGCATAGGTTAAGCCATTCTTCTCAAGAGGCTATCAACTGTTTTGTCAAGTGTTCAAATCTATCTTAATTAAAGAAAATGATTTTTGTTTTTTTGTTTTCTTGAAGGAATATTTTTTACGGACTTGAAGGCTGAAAAATATCTGTTTCCCACTTGAAATTATGGATTTCTGCTCATTCAGTCTTAACTATTACTGAATTGGGCCATCTTTTTGTGAAATTGGATCAATCGTTTCCTAGGTTGAAAATCTTTTTTTTTGTTTGAAACTTAGATTTTTTGATCCTTAAGATCTTGGCTTAGAGCTTGGAGGGAGCCTTGTGTATTTGGGTACAAATCTATATTATGATATCAAAATTTGATGACCTTTGAGACATTAGAAATCTAAGAAGATCAAAAAAATTCTTTTTCTAAAAGCTCTGCAAAAATCCAACTCAATCAAGGAGAAAAGGTGCCCATGTTATACTACCTGATCAAAGGATGATGTGGGTATCAGATATGACATAGGCTTTTTCTTAGTGATTTCTAATTTGCTTCCAACTTTGATCTTCATTTGTAGTAGAGTTGTGCTTAGCTCTTTTAAGGGTCTTTAATAATGACTTGATCACTAGGTCATCAGGCACGAGCCTTGGGGTGTATTTTTCTCCCAACCTTGCATTTGAATGACCCCTCTTCACCAGTTCCTCATTGTCCAAGGTGTTGCCTAGTAGGAAAGGGAGAAGAGGCATAAGAGTTGGACTTTTTTTTGGAAGGTAATCTTTGATAATGTCATTGTACAAATGAATCCAAGGCACCTAAGAGGACAACTTGTGCAATGCTCTTTAAAAAAGCACAATTTGTGACAATTCATGCGGCATGTTGACTTGGTATGGGTTGGAAGTTATGGAGGTATCTTGTATCTTAGATTTTATTCCTTAGGACTTTGATTGGAAATTTTAGTTTCTTAATAGTTCTACTTTAATGATTTGAGATTAACTGTAAGGTATAAAATAATTTTCAAATTTAAAGCGCCAAAAATGAACCCTATAATAATGGAAGCATTTATTGCCATGGTCAGACTTAACTGATTAGTCTGACCTTTAAACTTATTAGACCATTCAGTAATAATGTTCAAACAATCCATTGTAATTGTTGAATTGCTTGGATGACTAGATTGTTTGATTGCTATAATTCAAATTTTGCCAAAATTTGGAATTTGTTTTATATTTATTTTTATCTTTTTTCAACATGTTATGGATAATCATTGAGGGAGATTATAGTGAGTTTTATGAGCTTATAAATGGTATTTGAGGTTGTTTTTGTTAGGTCTTTGATATTTGTTTAGTGATGCAAAGCTTAGTAGGGACTTGCTAATTCCAAGAGGAAGACCTATGACCAGCAAGCAGTAAATATGACAATAAAAGATTTTTCTTATTTAAAAAAACCCTATAAATAAGGAAAAGACAATGACCTTTGCAGTATTTTTTACTTGTAACCTTAGATTTCTGTTTTTTTTAATATTTTTGAAAAGTGAAATTTAATGTTCCTAATTCATGCATGACATGAAGTTTTAAGGGGCAGCATGAAAGCTCTGAGCGGATTTGTTTAAAGAGTGATACTTTGATTTTGAGTAATTTCCTACTCTTTATTTTACTTTGTTGTGTTAGTAGCGCTTGCAACCTTACTGAGATTTTCATTTATATTGCTTTCGAACCATTGATTCATGAATTGTGGTTTTCAACTCAAGCATATTGATTACAGCACATATTGCTTATATAAGCGAATTTGTTTCAACTGCTCTCTCTGTAAATTCAAAAGGAAATGTTCTCAATAACTCTCATTAACCATGGTATTGATAATTGCAAAATTTTAAATGGAGAGTTAGAGAGATGGTATGAAGAAACTCTACATCATACTTGTTGACAAGGGAGTTACATCTTTTATATTGAGGCAGAACATTAATTTAAGAAGCTATAATAAATCTTAGAATCTCTCATGATAGGTGTTTATTTTTTTACAAAAGATTTTATGGCTAAGAATAAAATTTTCTGATTCTAAAAAATTGAGATTAAGGAATCAAATCTTTACTTTTTTCCTTTCCACAATCCCCCTGAAGTTTGCTTCCGTTGCCAACTTGCTTGATTTATTGTTAAATTGTTTGTTGTGTTGTCTCTCTACTAGAACACCAATGTGGTTGATAGTTGGGACTTGTAGCAGATAGATCACTTTGCCATCAATCTTTTTTTTAACGAAGTGTTTGTTGAATTTAATATGTTTTATTCTATCATGAAGGACAAGATTGTGAGAAATTGTAATTGCATCCTTATTGTCGCAATTGACCTTGATATGTAAGTGGATAGGTAGTTTAATTTTTTTCATTAAATCATTTATCTGCATAGCTTCACAAATTCCATAAGTAATTTATTAGGATTCAGCTTTTTGCACCATTACTAGCTAGAATATAATGTCTCTTGCTCCTTAGATGACATTATATGCTCCCATAAAAAGTGTGATAGTATGACGGATTTTTAATAGGCAACACATTCTGCTTAATCTGCATCAGTGTAAGCCTCTGAAGGCGATGGTTCTTAAAGTGTAGCCCCTTAGAATTTTTTTGAAGTGTTTTAGGATTTTGTAGGCCACTTCAAAATGTTTTGATCCAGCTTGATCCATAAACTAATTCATGATGCTTTTTGCAAAGACCATGATGAGCTGAATATGTGATAAATAAATTAGCTTACCAAAAGTTTCTGGCACTGCTTTCTATTCACCAAATCCTTCCATTCAACTAGTCACAATTTCAGGTTGGACTCAATGGAGGTCCTTGAAACCATGCATTACCATTTCACTGAGCAAGTCTAGTACTTATTTGCATTGCTTTGCTTGTATGGTTTCTTCAGATCTTGTGAATTCGATTCCAATGAAGTACTTAAAGGCCTCCTACATTTTTGACATTGAAGCTCCTTGAAACCATGCATTACCACTAGTACTTATTTGCAATCTATGCTTGTATAGTTTCTTTAGATTCCATGAATTCGAATTCGATTCTAAGTAAGTACTTAAAAGGCCTTTTAGATCTTTGACATTGCTTTGCTTGTATGGTTTCTTTAGATCTTGTGAATTCGATTCCAAGGAAGTACTTAAAAGCCTCCTACATTTTTGACATTGAAGCTCCTTGAAACCATGCATTACCACTAGTACTTATTTGCATTGCTATGCTTGTATAGTTTCTTTAGATTCCATGAATTCGAATTCGATTCTAAGGAAGTACTTAAAAGGCCTTTTAGATCTTTGACATTGAATTTGTCCTTTAATTTTTGCTTCATATTTTCATTTTTGATTGTATCATCTCTTGTCTATGCTGTGTGAATCACAATTTTCCCAATTCTAGTGTGTTTTCAAAACATTTTGTGGTCTGTTTGGCTTTGAGAATACCCATAGCTTTGTTATTGCGCTTCCAATACTTTCAAATGAATCTTTGGATGATTGTTTAAGATCATATGAGGATTTGTTTCTATATCATTTTACCACTGTTTGTTTCAAAGCTAGAGAATAGATGCATTAAAGCTTCTTTTCCTATGTCTCCATTTAAGAAGACTTTTTTACATCAAATTATTGTAATGGTTAGTTATAATATACAAATTAGGAGAGAAGAATTCTTATTGAGTTTATTTTCACAATAATTGCAAAAATCTCTTTGTAATCTATCCTATACATTTGAGTAAAACTTTTAGCTGGGAGCAAATGTATTTTGATAATTAACACCTATTGATTGTTACAAAATCTTTTGTATCTTTTATATGAACATCCTTAAATAACTTTGTTTTATAAGTGATCATTGTTTTCTCTACAAAATATTCAGTTTGCTTTTTTTTTAATATTGAATTGCTTTCCACACGTTCTTCGCATTTAAGGCAATACCTTTGACGTTTAGTTGATCACATCCCTATCTTCATTGATTTCGGCATGACCACGGTGATCTGATTGTGATAATGTGGTGTTAAAGTTGTATTACTTACCTGATTTGATAAACAATCAACATTGGGCTGAGAAGACTTGGGCAATTATAGTAGTCAAAATAGGAAAAAGGGGTGGTGGGTTGATGAGATAATGGCTTAGGCAATGTCAACTTGCGAAAGGTGGCTTTCTTGATCTCTATTTTTAAAGTTTAGCCATATAAGCAAAACGTGGGGATGGTGCTTGGCTTTCCTTCAAACACACTGTTTCATCTTGCTTGTAAGATACCCATGCAAGTCTTTGTTGGTAATGCACTTCAATGGATTTAAATTGTTTGTTTGTATCCTTTCAATCTTAAGGTTTCAACATAGGTTTTATCAATGTATGGTTCAATTATATTACTAGTTGGAATTTTTTTCATCTGAAGACATTTCTCTTTAAAGTTTGACCAATGTTATTAATTATTGTTTGAATATTGTTAAAATGACAATGACATTGCCTCATTTTCTTATTTTGATCTTAGAAACAAGAGTTTCTTTTGTAATTGCAAATATAATTGCATATGTAATATGAATTGGGGTTTTGTAGGCACTTATCAAAATGCTTAGCCTAATTTAAATGAAGATATTTCTTTCCTAAAACAATTATTGCTATTGTAGTGTGCAATATGCTCCTATCTATCTTGTAGGCTTGGCATCATTAGAGGGTTATGCACATTGAGCTTGTTTGTTGTATAGGTCAAGCAATTCTTCTCATAAGGCTCTCAACTGTTTGATCAGTATTCAAAACTATCTTGAAGAAAGAGAATGATCATTCTGCTTTGTTTCCTTAAAGAAATTATTTTAGGTACATGAAAATCGTTTAAAAATGATCAGAATTTTCCACTTCAAGTTACCAATTTTTGTTCTATCAGCCTTAATTTTTACTGAAGCGTACCTTCTTATTGTGAAATTAGATCATTCAATCATTTCCTAGGTTGAAAATCTTTTTTGTTGTTTGAAACCTGGATTACCTGATCCTTAAGATATTGGCTCGATGCTCGGAGAGACTCGTCATTTGGATATAAATCTATTTTATGATATCAAAATTTGATGATTCTTGAGATGATTGAAATCTAAGAAGTTCTAAAAGTCTTTGCTTAAAGCTTTGTATGATTCCAACGTCATTAAGGAGACCATTTTGTACTATTGATCAATGGGCAATGCAGATATAATATGAGAGATAACATGGATTTTTTCTTAGTGACTTTAAGTGAAACTTGCATCAAACTTTTGATCTCCATTTATAGTTGAGTTTCCTTTGGATCTTTAAGGTCTTCTATCATTACTTGATCCTTAGATCATTATGTGCAAGCCTTTGGGTACATCTTCTCTTAGCAGTGCATTTGGATGTGTTTTGTCTCTTGTTTCTCCTTGTTTAATGTGTTGCTAGCAGGAAAGGGAGAGGGACAAGAGGTATAAGAGTAAGACTATATTTTTTGGTCTTTGAAGGTAATTTTTGCTAATTTCCATGTAAAAATGGACCCAATCTACCAAAGAGGAGCCACCTGCACTAAACGTTTTAATAAAGTACAATTTGTGACAATTTATGTGACGTGCTAACTTGGCATGGGTTGAAAGTCATGGAGGTATCTTGTATTGTAGTTTTATTCTTTAGGACTTTGTTTGTAAAGTTGAGTTTCTTGTTTGTTCTATTTGAATGATTTGAGAATAACTTCAAGGTATAAAATAGTTTTTAAAGTGCAAAAGCCCATCAAAGCCTATACTAATGGAAGTGTTTGATGCAATGAACATAATTGATTGGTCTAATATTTAAATTATTACACTATTCGATAATATCTTCCTTACCATCCATCATAAATTTTGAACAGATGGATAATCATTGAGGGAGATTATAGCCAATATTAAGAGTTTATACATGGCATTTAAGGTTGTTTTTGATACATCTTTGTTATGTTCAAGTGATACCAATCTTAATAACTTGCTAACTCCAAGGGGGAAGGTTTATGGCTAGCAAACAATACATATGATAATGCAAAATTTTTCTTACTTAGAAAACCCTATAAATAAGGACGAAAACCAAAAAGCTTTAGAAATGAATTTTATGTTGAAACTTTTGATTATCTTTGTTTTATTATTAACATTTGAAAATGCCTTCTTCTAATTAATGCTTGTCATGGATTTTTGAGGGGAAACTTAAAGGCTCAAAATGGATTTGTCCTAGGAGTTACACTTTGAGTTTGAGCGTGATTTCCTATGATTTCTTTCACTTTGTTGATCTTATTGAGATTTTCATTTACATTACCTTCCATTTATAGATTCAAGAATTCTAATTTTCAACTTGAGCACATTTATCACAACATAGCTTCGTTGTAAAATCTCTTTATAAATTCGAAAGGAAATGTTCTTTATTATTTTCATTTAATCATTGTATTGAACATTCCAAAAGTGTAAAATGTGAGTTAGAGAGATGGTATGAGGAACTAGTATATCATACTTATTTACAAGGGAGTTAGCCTCTCTTATTGTGAGGGAGAGGTTTAATTTAGGAAGCAACATTAAATCTTGGAATCTCTTTTGTGTTTATTTTTTTTTACTAAGGACTTTGTGGCTAAGAATAAAAAGCTTTAATTCTTAAAAACAGAGATTTAAGGCATCAAATCCTGATTTTCCTACTTTACACAGTCCCCCTTAACTTTGATTGAAGATATCTTCCATGGCCAACTTGCTTCATATGTTGCCGAGTTGTTTGTTGTGTAGTCCTTCTACTAGAACATTAGCAAATTAGTTGATAATTGGGATGTATGGCATATAGAACACTTTTTTATCTATCTTTTCTCTAATAAAGTGCTTATTGAATTCAAAATGTTTTATTCTATCATGAAAAACTGTTTTGTGAGAAATTGCTATTGCAATCTTATTATCACAATTGACCTTGATAGATGAGGGGATAATTAGCTTTACTTTTTCTAGCAACCATTTATCTGCATGGCTTCACGAATTCCATTAGTAACTTATCGGGATTCATATTTTTACACTATTCTTGTGTAGAATATTATGGTTCTTGCTCTTTGGATGACATTGTATCCTCCATTAAAGTTGTGATAACATGATATCAATCTTTTATCAATAACACTTCTTTTTTAGTTTGCATTGGTATAAGCCTCTAAAGGTGACCATTATTCTTAAAGAGTTCTCCCTTACATTGTGTTTTTTTGAAGTATCTTAGTATTCTGTTGGTTGCTTCAAAATGTTTTGATCTAGCAGGGTCCATAAATTGAATTTATCACACTCAGCGCAGAAGCCACAATGAGTTACCAAAAGGTTTTTGATCTTGCTCTTTGTTTGCTAAATCCTTTGACTCAGCTGATCACAATTTCAGGATGGTCTCAATGGAGGTCTTGGAACTATGATGTCTCGTGTCACTTAGCAGGTCTTGTACTTAATTGCGTTTCTTTGCACAGTTTCTTTAGATCTTTCAAATTCGATTCAAAGGAAGTATTTATAAACCCTTAGATCTTTGACCTTTAATTTATCCAGTAATTTGCTCTTCAGATTTTCATTTACTGTGATAGCATCCTCCCTTGTAGGTACCATTTTATCCACAAATGATTAGAATCACAATTTCACAAATTCTAGGGTGTTCATACAATACTTTGTTACCCATTTTCCTTTGACAGTAACCATGGTTTTTTATTTCCATTCTGGACCATTCCAATGAAACTCCAACTGATTTTTTAAAATCATAAAGTATTGTTTTGCATCGTTTCTGTTATTGATTTTTCTTCTAAGCTAGAATATAGATCCATAAAAGCCTCTCTTTGTATTTCTCCATTCAAAACGACATCTTTTTTACATCAAGTTAATGTAATGACGTTGTAATTTTCAATTAATAAGAGAATAATTCTTTTTGAGTTTGTCTTTATAATAATTGTAGATGTCTCTTGATGTTCTATCCCACACATTTGAGTAAAACTTATATTCATGAGCAAATGTCTTTTGATAATCTATACTCATTGATCGTTACAAAATCTTTTACATCTGTTCAATAAATACCTTTAAAGAACTTGTTATTATCAATTATCATTGTTTTCTTTGCAAAATATTCAGTTTGTTTTTTTCAAAATTCCGAATTGCATTCCACACATCCTTTGCTTCTAAGGTAAGCAGTTTCGACATTTCAGATATCACATTTGCATCTTTGGCAATTTTAATGTGACAAGGTGGTCCAACGGCACTGTTGGTGGTGTTTGAGGTGTATTACTAAGTTTGATAACAAGTCCGTGGTGGCCAAAAGTAAGAAAAGAAGGTGTTTGGTTTGCAAGACCATGGCTCAGGGGACAACCAAATTGGGGAAGGTGGTGTCCATGGTCTCTGCCATTAAAGTTATGGCCATAGTAGCAAAACGTTTTCATGGGAAGGGGATGGTGATCATTTATTTTATTTCTACTTTCCCACCATCCATGGGGTTGGTGTCTTGTTTCCTACGAACACACTTATTCCTCTAACTTATAAGACACCCAAATAAGTCTGTGCTATTTATGCACGTATCTAATTGGTTGTTCGTATCCTTTTAATCGTAAGGTTTCAACATTTTGTTATGGATAGGGTTCATGGCATTAGTAATTAAAATTTTATCTAAGTGAAGATATTTCTCTTTAAACTTTGGTTAGTGTTATTAGTTATCGTCAGATGGAATGATGTTTGAATTTATTAAATGACAATGAGCTTGCCACATTTTCCTACTTTGATCTTAGAAAAAGCATTAGTCAAACAAAGGTTAGTAATTGCATATCTAATTGCATGTGCATATTGTGAACCTAATTTACAGGAACTTAACAACATGCCTTACCTAATTGAAATGAAGATATTTCTTCTCATAAAACCATTATTTCTGTTATAGGTTTGGCATCATTGGAGCTGTGTATATTGTGCTTATTTGTTGCATAGGTTAAGCAATTCTTCCCAAGAGGCTTTCTATTGTTTGGCAGAGTGTTCAAATCTATGTTAATGAAAGAAAATGATCCTTTTGCTTAGTTTCCTTGAAGAAATGTTTTTAGGGTCATGAAGATTTGAAAAAGATTCAAGTTTCCCATGTCAAATTATGAATTTCTGCTGAATTGGACTATCTTATCATGAAATTAGGCCATCCAATTATTTCTTTGGTTGTGGTTCCTTTTTTCTGGTTTGTTGCCTGATTCTTAAGATCTTGGTTCTGAGCTCGAAGAGAGTGTTGTGTATGTGGATATAAACCTATATTATGAAATCAAAATTTGATAGTTCTTGAGACTTTAAAATCTAATATCTAAAGATCGTTTGCTTAAAGCTTTGCATAAATCCAATTCCATCAAGGAGAAAAGATGCCCTATGTATTGCCTGATCAGAGAACAACGTGGATAAGTATGGGCTTTTTAGTACAGTGTTCAAGTGAAACTCGTATCAATCTTTTTTTGAGTTTCCTTTGGCTCCTTTAAGGGCCTTCTGCCATGATTTGATCCACTAAATCATCCAGCACAAATGTTGGGGTGCATGTTTCTTTTAAACTTGCATTTGGATGCGCTTTTGCCTCTAGTTCCTTGTTTAATGTGTTGCCTAGCAGGAAAGGGAAAAGAAATATAAGAGTTACATTTTCTTTTTTTTGTCATTGAGGGTAATCTTTGATAATTCTATGCAAATGGATCCAAGGAACCAAGGAGGAGCCGCAGCACAACTCTTCAAAATAGCACACTTTGTGATAAGGTGGCGTTTTAATTTGGCATAGGTTGAAAGTCCTGGAGGCGTGTTGTACTTTGCTTTTATTTTTTAGTACTTTGTTTGAAAAGTTTAGTTTTTTAATAATTCTACTTGAATGATTCTGAGAATAATTGGAAGGCATTAAAAATTCTAAAATTTGAAGTGCAAAAGACAACCTTTATTAATGGCAGCATCTGATGCAATGATTGGACATAATTGATTGGCCTGACTTTTAAATTGATTAGACTATTCAATGATAACTTTAAGACAGTATAATTGTTAAAGTGATTGAGCATCCAGTTTTATGGTCTGATTGTTCGATTGTTATCTTTTTCAACAAGTTGGACATCTTAGTATTGTCAAAATTTGGAAATTTCTGATATTTATGTTATTTTTTTCAACAAGTTGTGGATGATCATTGAGGGAGATTATAGTCAATATCAGGAGTTTATAAATGGTATTTGATGTTGTTTTTGATAAATTCTTGATTTTTATTTAGTGATAACCAAGCTTTGCAAGGGCTTACTCTATGGAGACTTATGGCTAGCAAGTAGTAAATATGGTAACACAACATTTTTGTTTTACACAAAAAAAGTTTATAAATATGTGAATTTTTAGTTACAACCTTGAGTTTTATTATTGAAATTTGAAAATGGTTGCTTCTAATTCATGCGTAGCATGAATTTTTAAGGGGCAACTTGAAGTCTCAAAGTGAATTTGCTCGAAGACTAATACTTTGAATTTAAGTTTGATTCACAATGTTAGTGTTTGTAATCTTGTTAAGATTTTTATTTACATTGCTTTCCATTTATAAATTCATGAATTTTAGCTTTCAACTTAGCACATTATATAGCATAGCTTAGCCATAAAAGTGCCTTGGTTTTAATTGCTCTCTCTATAAATTCAAAAGCAAATGTCCTCTATCATCGTTATTCAACCATGGTATTGATCATTACAAAAGCGTAAATGGAGAGGTAAAGAGATGGTATGAAAAAACACTATCTTATTCATAAGAGAGAACTTTTCTTAAAGTGAGGGAGGGCTTTTGATGTTATACATACTGCATCTGGAGATTAACATCATGCTTATATAGGGTTTTTCTTAGTTCAATAGTATTTTTGTTTTATTTGAGTTATAATTAGTTATATATAAGGCTTTCATACAATTTTATTTATTTTTACACTTTTTAATTTTTATAATTTATTATTATTATTTAATTAAGAAGGATATTTTTATTATTTTTTTTAGTCAAAGTTAGTTTTTATATGTCTATAAATATGTTATCAAGGAATGAAAAAAAAAGAGAAATAATTTTTGCTGGCTTTTTTGTTCATTAGAATTGCGATTTCTTATCATGTATATGCATGCTATTGAGTTGCTATCCAAAATTTATTCTCGTCATTGTCATCTCCTTCCCCTCATCTAGCTACAAGATTTCCATCTTAACTCATCCTCAAGCATTTTGGTATTAAGGTTTAGTTTTAATCTAGCTCAGGGCTCTTGTCACTCTCTCATTGATTGCCCTTTGCCAAGCCCAAGTCTATCCATGCCCATTGGATTCATTTCCTCCCAACATCTTGAAATTGCTTTAGTTGCCTCACATTGAGTGCTATTGAACCGCCTCAAATCGTCATATTATTTCATCCCTTTGTTAATTATCGTCAGCTCACACTTCATCTTTCGTTTTCGGCTGAAGGCTTTAGTTTCCCCTTTTCCAAATAGCCACCGTCCTGCAATATTTTTGGACTAGTAGTGTCTCGATACCTTCATAGGCTGGCATAATGTCAATAGTTGTAAGCATCGATCCATGCTTGCTTTGGCCTTCTTGAATCAACTCCCATGCGATCTCACGTCACTTGCAACACCACTACCCATTGACACCATGGTGAACTACAAGATGTCATTGTCTCTTTGTCCTTCCTCTTCGATCACTAAAACGCTTCTTTTGATCCACCATTATCGACACCCTTGGCTTCCTTAGAATCACCCATCACTAGCTACCACCTTAGTTAATGCCTTTGACACGGCTAACCTTTGCAACACCCCAAGCCGTCGCTACATTTGGATACTAGCCCTCAGAATCCCATTGTCATTGCTGATTGGTATTTCTTTTTTTCCCTCCCATTGGTCAACAATTCTGCTTGATTCTATCGTTGGCTAAAATTTTTCACGTCAACAATCCGTTACTCGTTGAAACTGAAAGTTGCACCCTCGAACTTACCATGAGTGATCCGTCACCTCTGCATATCCGCTGTAGCATGGCTCTTAGTGGTCCTTGTGTAGCACCTCTTTTGAGAAGAGTTTTGCCACGCTATTGAATGCGTAAGCAACAGCCTTCTATTGATTGCAACTGGTCATTTGCTCAATCACTCACTTGTTCACCACATTTTGCCAATCCCTAACCCTATTTTTAGATTATTGATTTGACCCAAGTTTGAATAATAATAGTCCAAGTTGACTTTAATTTGAACATGCTCGTTGGTTATTGATTTCAGCTAAAAATATTATGATTTCTGAATAATTCTTAATTCTTCATTCAAATTGTTGATTAACAATAACTTCATAAATTCGTTGTTCAAAATGTAACAATATGTGAAATGATGCTTTCATAAATTCGTTCACTTGTGACATTAATATATATATATATATATATATATATATATATATATATATATATATATATATATATATATATAAATGATTCAATTTTGAGTCTTGTTGAGTTGATCTAGCCATGACTCAATATTGGCTGGCAAAATGGTTTTAGCCAATTTTTTGGCCCATAATTTAGTTGAAGAACTTTGATTTAAGCTTCAATCATGTTAAAATTCTATTGTAACATCGAGTGATCTTCAATTCTTTGGATAAAGCTCTCACCCCTATCCTCCTAAGGTGTTATGTTACCATTGTGGACACTTAAAGTGATTATTACTCCCGCACTGGGCTGAAGGTCAACCAGACCAAATTTAGTATGATATTTAATAGAAAGATCACCTGCAATAACTAGAGGATGATTGCAACTCTTTTCGTCAGATAGTTGCAGGCAACCTTCACTCTATTTCTATGGTTGGTCAGTGGTTCTAATCTACATTAGTGGGGCAAGCATCTCTGTGATGTAGGATTCTTGGATTGGCACTATTCCTCTCAGAAATCATATGAAATTTGTGAATTTCCATGCGGAGCTTCCCTCCTCTGTTAGTGGGTTGCTAGTAGAAAGTGGTCGTTAGAATGAGTGTTTAAATTCAAGTTTTGCTACTGAGTGGAGTTAATTCATGGCATGAATATATTTCCTGGTACTGATGTGGGCTAAGCTTGTTTGGGGTTGCATGGAGCTAGGTAAGGCACTAACAGGCAAGTTCCACGTATAGTTGTTTTTGGGGTGCAATGGGGCTTTGCTTTGTGCTGGATGCCTTGCATTACTTTGCTTTGCTTTGCTTGTTTCAGATTTGTATTGGCATCATTCTCAAGTGTTGTTGGCTTAATTGCAAAAATCTTTCAACCATCTCTGAGCAACCATGGGGTTTTTTGGAGCATGAAGGCCTAGGACCATTTTGTTTCAGACTGCTGGTTCACTGTTGCAGTTCAGCAGAAGCTCCACTCATTGGGTTGTTTGGTGGTTATCCCACTTGTCACAACAAGTTCCTTACTATGCTTCCAGGTTGTTTTAAAAGCCCATGTGGTTTCCAGGTCGTGGTTTTGCCTTGTGTGAATCCTGTATCTTTAATTAATTTCCTGGGAGCTTCTATTATGGTCACTGATTTGGAGAATTGGGATTCACTTTGTCTTCAAGATGCATGTAAACCATGTATGCTTGTTGTATCCCTACTTCCCCATAGGGATTAAATGTGAACTTTGATGGCTTTGTTTGCAACAAAATGGTTTTACTGGTTGTGGAACAGTGCAGGGGATCATCTTCTTGTGGTTGCTTGGAAGGATCTCTTTTCATATGTTGTTGTCACTGTTTATAGCTTATTGAAGTGTCCTCTTGCTGAACTTAGTTGCTCATTGGGTACATAGTCTTTAGGTTAAGTCATCAAGAGGGACTGCATTATTTGCAACTGTATTTCTGGTGTTCTGAAGACTAGTTCTCCCAACAAATGGTCCCCTCCCACAAATTTCTTAAATTTTGATTTTTATAATATTAGTTCTTTGATGCCTCTTCTATAACCCTGAGCTGAATTTTTTGGTGCGGTATATACGTTTTGCTAGTTTTTCTTAGGAGAGGTAAATGTCCCTCTTAGATTTTTTTTTTTTACAGATTACGTTAGTGATTTTTTTGTGAAATCCTTTGTGCAAATCTTAATTTTTGTACTTGAACTTTTTTGATATTCAATATGCACACATTGACTGAACTTAAAGAATTGCATTCCAAACTGGTATATTGATTCTATAATTGCTTGTATCTACCATGGCATTATTTATAGACGGTCGAAAAGCGTTAACAAAAGCAATAAACACTAATATCTCCTGTGGAAGTTTTGCATTCCTTCTATCTTTATTCTTAAGCTCCAAGTCATTTACAACTTATGACATAAAAATATGAAATAAATAGAATTCTTCATCTCATAAGGTTCTAATGATTTTGCATCAATTTTTAGCCTACAGTGCATGTGGCATGCGTTGATCTCATTCAATATGTTTGCAACTTTTCTGTCTTTCTAAATTTACTGATCCTCATTTATGTACTTTAAAACTATGATCTTCTACAAAATTGAGCAACCCTCATGATCTGTTCTACATCAGTCATGTTTTTTACATACTGAACCATGTTTTTTTCTCTTGGTCAATAGACAATCATGTTTTTTTTTTTTTTTTTTTCTAAATTTATTGATCCTCGTTTATCTACTTCTTTACTGGTTTTGGTGTTCTGTAAGTTGATGTCTTTGGTCACATTCAAAACAGCTGATGATTTGTGAGTTTATATACTGGATGATGCACTCTAACATTAGATTTGTACAAATGCTGATTGGATGTTGTCAATATTGTTCATAGGTAATTTGCCGATAAGTTTTAGCTCATGTGGCATTGGTTTTCTTTTCCAAGAGAAGGTTTATAGTCTTCAATTTTCTATAAAAAAAAAAAAAAAAAAAAATCTCTGATTATCTCCTTTTAATGCTCAGGTTATCATCACCAATGCAATCTATACAATTTTGTTGTTCTTTTGTGTGTGGTTTTATTTTGCTAATTGTAATGGAGCTAATTTGAGTGTTAATCCATGCCAATACCAGAAGAACAAACTCCACGGGCACAAGTGAGGGACATGGGCAGGAGGTAAGACAACCGCAAGGAGCTCAAAGGCAAGTAGTTGTCCGGAGATTCCACTTTGCATTTCAGCTGGACGTGGCTCTTATCGTCAAGCTGGCAGCTGTTGTCTTTCTCTTCAGCCAAGATGGATCAAGACAACGCATCATTCTCCTAATGCTCTTTGCAACGTTCATCTATCTGTGAGCATTTTCTTTTTTTGTTTCGGCTATTCTCCATTACTCTGCTTTCCTTCGTTTTGGCATCTTTCTGTTTTGGGTTTTTAGATTAGTTTGTTCCAAACTGATTTAGTCATGGAAATGCACTCTCTTCGGCATCTGGTGTCTAAATCTTTTTGGATTAGTTCATTGATTGCAAACTGATTTAGTCCTGGAAATGTTACAGATATCAGACTGGAGCCCTTGCACCTTTGATCCGATGGATTCGAAGAGTTGGAGCTCCTCCGCAACCACGTGCTGCCGTTCATCCCGAGCAACCCCCCGTGGGACATGATGGAAACCAATTGCAGCCTGGTATTTATCGTTTGCTCTCTACCTCCATTAATGTTAACCTTCCAGTCAAGCGTAATTGATTTGGAAGACAAATACCTAGTAAAGAATTTGATGGATGATATTTAGTAAGGAGACCTTCAAACTCCATCTCCTTATATAACAAATTATTGATTCTGATTCTATGAAGGAAACGTTCAAGGTGAAAACCAGGATCAGCCAGGCCTGAATGAGCAGCTTCCTGCTGCTGTTGTGAATGCAAATCCACCAGAACCTGAAAGACCAAATGGAAACCAGCTATTGGAAATTCTCAAGGAGATCCAGATGTTTCTTGTTGGCTTTATCGCTTCTCTTCTTCCGGGATTTCATAACAATGATTAGGAACTTGTTCTATAAAATGATATCGAATTAAAAAAAAAACACTTTCTTATGTTTACAAATCAAGAAAATGTTGCGATGGACTAAATTGTTTCACCAGGTGATATCATATGTTAGCACTTAAACAAAGCATAATATAGATTATGTGCTTTCTAGTTTCTTTTTCTTCAATTTTTAACTTGATGTGCTAAAATGTGGCAAACTCTACGCTGTTGTCGTTATTAATTAGTATACAAGTCTGTAGACAGAAAGCTAGAATTTTTTTTTGTTGTTTATTGCTCTTTTTATTATCCTGGCACTATCTATTTCTCTAACAATGAATGATGAATTGATGCTTAGCTCATCTTTATAGTGTTGAACAAGTTAGCTCAAATTGGAAACCTTGGTGTTCTCTATGAAGATTTTTTGAAAGGTTCATACGTGTTCAATGCTTTTCTCCTTTTTTCAATTACAAGTTATGGTTTTTCTAAGAGATGTTGGGTTTTAACTATACTATTATGTATAACAAAATGTAATTTAAAGATTTTAAATATTTAATTGGATAATATTTTAAAATAATATTATTAAATGTTTTAGAAACCTTCGAAATTTCAAAAATTACCTTCAGCAAGAAAAGTTTGATGATTTATCTGGTTTGAGAAGTTGTTGCTGTCAACTGTAGATAAATAAAACCATATGAGGCAGAGTTGCACTGGTAAGAGTGCTCAAGGGACTAATTATTAAATCTTAATATCCTTTAGACAACAATAAAAAAATGTGTTCTTCTTCCTTTACATCCATGAAGGTAGATTGGGAAGAGTATGGTAGCACTTTGTAAATGAAATCTCTATACTCTTTGGGAGAGGCAACATTTATTTGAAAGAAAGATAGTCATTTAATATTTGAATTAAGTTTGTTGGCCTTTTCAAAGTATTTGTGCGAAGAGAATGTGAGATAAGGTATATAGTGTTGAAAGGCAAAGTGGTGAAACAATTAAAGAAACAATGATATCGGACGAATAGTGTAAATGTTTTGAGTAGCGTAATAATTGACTTATGAAAGTTAGGAAGAAGAAAAATATAAAAGATAAATACAATAAACTAAAAAATACAACTCATAAGACATATCTGCCTAAGACAATCTTAACTAAGATGGGATTAGGAGTCACACCAAGCTTATGTCAAATGTTAGGCCAACAATCTCTTCAATAGCACAACGACAGGATACTCAAAAAATGGGTTGATAAATTGATAAAAAATAACCAAGGTCACATGAGCATAGATTAAAAGCACTAAAAGACTTTGTTAAGCCTTACAATAAAATCAAAATAATAAGATAATTTGCTCATAAAGACGATCCAAACACTTATGAAAATGAGATCAAAAGAGTAGCAAAAGATAACAATAAGTAGTAAAAGTGACAAACCAAGAAAACTTAGATAGTGAAGTAAAAAGAGAATGTTGCGAAGAGAAATGATGAAGTAAAAAATTGACAAAATGAAGGAATTGTTGAACGACGGTGGTTAGATGGTGATGTTGTAGAGTCATAAGTAAACTAACATGATGCCTCACCGCTTAGGCCTCACATCCCTAATAATATTAGAGCTCCAATGGATGGGTACATCAGAGTTCTCGCCTCGATCGCCCTCGAAATTAATGAGATGTAAATAAAAGTTGAATTTTATTTAACAAAAGATCACCATTCCAAAAGATATGTCTCTCCTTTTTATAGAGAACCTAAACATAAAAGATAAAAATAAAAAAAAATATAAAAATTATGATCAAAAGATGTATTTTCAATTTTTGAAATATATTTACTGAAAAGTTATCACCAAATTTGTGGCTAAAAATGGTGCCAAATAGATTTTTAAAAAATTATTATTTTGGTCCAAAAGTTTTGTTGTCAAAGTTATTGCCAAACAGCCCTCTGAAAAAAAAACTAAATTTTTAGTTTTGCATTAGTTGGGTTCATACGGGTTGTCATGAGTCGAAAATAGGCCATAGAGTGAGTTGGTAGGTTCACATGTCGCAGGTAGTACTGCATGTTTGTGGATCTGATTAATGAGTTGTAGCGTCGGTGGATCACAAAGTGGGTCGGTAAGTCGGACGATGTTAATAGTGACATGAGTTGACATTCTGTGGAGTAAGTTAGCCAGTCAAATGGCATCAACGTAGTCACGGGTTGTAGTTGAGTGGGCATGGCCAAAGTGGGTGGCAAGATGATGTAGGTTAGAGTAGAGTTAGCATGTTGCAAATTCTATCAGTAGGTTCGTGCGTCACGGTTGATCGCTCGAGGGTAAATTGAACTCGTAATTTGGATCAAACTCAAAAGAGTCGTTCACCAAACTGATTCAATTGAATGTTGTTTAGGTCTGTCGATTGAATTGGATAAGGCTGGCAATGAGTGGCAGAGTTGGCAGTGGAGCCAACAAAATAAGGCCTAATGAGCCACATTTTTTTGCTCTTTTTTATATTTTTGTTATGAATTTTGAGTCTAAAGTACAATTTTAAGCATCGTCTAGACTTTGTATGTAAAAAATAGATTCCTTAATTATCGAGAAGTGTCGGTGCATGTATGTTTGGCTATTGGGTATCAAAAATCTTGATCGGTGTCCTTAGCAAACGACTTTTAAGGCGATGTGATTATCGAATAATCATATTGTTTTAGATAAACTCATGTTAGATAAAGTGGGAAAAAGGGTAGACTCATGGGCTGGAGTGCTATCAATCTTGTATAATAGTGGAGCTGACAACTCATTAGAATAGAGTGAAAATTTAGTAGAGAGCACATTACAGGAAATAAGAGGATCAAAGTTCTCATGTGATTGTTGGTACTAGAAGATGAGAAATGATCTCAAGTTTAGTTATTGAGGTGGAGGATTTAATGATGGATGAGATAAGGTTAGGCATATTTGACTTTAGGTTTTGGAGTTGGTGTTGGAAAAAAAGGGAAATGATGAAATATATACATCACCAAACTTGACAAAGATCATGTATATGTGCTCATAATCATAATAGGAAGCTCAAGAAGTATACAACAATGTGGTCTAAATATTGTTAATGATAAATGTAACCATTACATAATAATAAACTGAAACATGATAATCTTCACAGCTAAGATATTTTAGGCATTTATGTTTCATCTTAATTTATAGGTTTAAGATAATCTATAAAATAAGGCGTAGGATTGTAGGTTTAAGATTTGTAAAGCATGTACAAATGTGAGTTTAACCATATTGTCAATACCACTTGTAGCATATTCTTAGCACTTTTCATAGAAATAATGAATACATTTTTATTCTTAACATCAATAAGGTTCTCATCAATAGCAAGACCTATAATGTTAAGGTGACTTTGAAAGCTTTTTTCCTTCCCACATTAGAACATAAAGTCAAGGTGATTTTGTTATTAAAGCTTTAATTAAGAGTAACACCAACAAACTTAGTGCCAAGGTTTTGAGATTTTTGTAATAACAACTTAAATATGTGAAGGACATGAAGAAGGTTGGTAATAATAGCAAGATAACACCATAAATGAGCTCACGTTGTTCCATTTCATAACAAAATTGAAAAGAAATCTAAACCTTTTAAACAAAATTTTTATAATTTGGAATTTTGAATGTTAAGCAATGTTATATATAAATTCACAAGTGCTCCAATGCATTATAGTGATATTTAAAATTGAATAGTAATGAACAAATAATTATTTGTAGTTATAAACCTCCTTTGACAATGAGCAATGTTCTAAGAATCTTTTAAAGTAAAACTTTTGACTTAATTTGAAAGGTTACTGTGTGATATGTAAAGAAATAAAAGCAAATTCTTAAAGAAAAAAACACAAGCAATTATAGATGGTTCAGGCTCAATCAAGGCTTACATCCACCCCTAGTCAAGTAATTATGCTTGCATTAAACTATTCACTTCCTTTTGTCAACAATAGGTAATGGTAAACCTTGCTCAAGAGGATCTAATAAGGGATATATACAATGCTCAAAAGAGTCACAAAACAAAAACTCACAAGGCTCAATCAAACAATTTCAAAGGATAAGATTATAGTACTTCCACAATATAAGTTTACAAAGATCCTACAATAATTTATCTTTTTAATTCAAGCGGCATACCTAATAAATAAAACTCTAAAGATGTTAAAATGTAAATGCAACAAGACATGAGATTGTTGATAGCAAGATGCAACAATAACTCTCAAAATATAGCTCCATAGGAATGTAATATTGTTGAAGCATAGTTGAGCTCGAGTTGACCTTTGAGTGATATGTTAATAATTCATTTACCCTATCTCAAGTGCATATGATGAATTTTACATTCACCATTAAGATAAATAACTTTTTTTAGGAAACTCTTAATAGCTAAAATCAAATATCCAACAAGATTGACTAGCAATTATACTTCATGGGTTTTGTTCATATATGTATGGTCCAAAGATTGTACTTAGCTAACAAAGTGGCAAAGTTGATTGACCAAGGGATCAATTTGTATGACTTACTTATTTGGATTGCTTAAAAGAAATTATACACATACAATGTAACACATCATGATAAGAAAAGAATTGAAAACCTATTGGTGATGCAAATGTTGCAAGCATGATTGGTGGCATAAAGAGTAAAGACAAGGTGGTGGTAGGGCTAAAATAGAAAAAGATTAGGTAGATTCTATGCTAAGAATGACAAGAATAAGAAACTAACAAAGGTGGATGAACCTCAAGAAACTAAAAATTGGAAAGTATGGTTATGTAAGTGACTTAGCTATTTTTTTTTAAAGTTGTACTTAATTGAACCCCATTTGATAATGTAAAATGGGCATATAATAAGGCTCCACAAAAATTATAAATAAATTTTCTAGTTGGTCTTGGAATAATTAAAAAGTTTGACTAGTAGATCAAATCTCAAAAACAAACCAAGAATCATTAAGACTTGAACCGCTAAATTTCATTTTATTTGACACATGCTTGGTGAGTAAAAGTAAATAATACCGAGAAACTACAAGAAATTAATCTTTGTACAAGTTTTGAAGTGTGACTAGTTTAAGCTTATAAACATATGAAAATGCAAATTTCATATAGTAAATCTATATGGTAAGATAATCATATCATAAAAATTCATACTTTCTTTTTTGAAATTTAAGAAAATTGTATTAAGAAGTTGCAAGAATAAAGTAGTGATAGATTTGTTTAGGTGTAGTGGTGGAGATGGATAAGAATTTGATGAAAACTTAAGTGAATGATTATTTTATGGCATTTTAGTGTGACTAATGGTTATATTGACAACACATCAATAGTGGGAGGCATTTCACCACAATGTCATCTATAGCTGATTTTATCTACCATGTAAGAAGAAGCCTTATCTTGAATCACCATTCTTGTAAAAAGATAGAAGTTTACAAGCATCTAAATGATTCCAAAGCTTCCCCTTATTGTATCAGGGAAAAAAATAACAAAATGCCACATTAGCCACTCATTTCAAAAAACAAAAAACTTGGATTACATTGGATGATCAACCATCCACCTAAGGTGCTTTACTCATGGCCAACTACCCATGTAGATCAAGTTTCTATCAAGTACATCACTTTACTATCCAAGGTTACTTGAAGTTTGCATAGGTGTGGTAGTTATATCATCATCTATTCTTTATTTGTTCATTTTCTTTGAAAACTTTTTCTTTGTTAAGGAAAAACTTTTTATCTTAAGTGTTATTTTTGACATAAAATTTGATTTTCTTTGAAAACTATAAATTAAGTAAACTTTTTTCTAATGGAATTGAATCATGTATTCCTTATTGAAAAGTATATGCCAAATAAAGTTTCTTGCAAAATATAATAATCCATAGTTTTCATCTTTCTTGTAATATAATATAAGAAAATAAGCTTTCTTTTTCATTTTCAAAATAGCAAATGAAAATGGTAAAATGTCTATGTAACAGAATTAACATAAATAAAAAGCATAACATAACTTATGACAAATATTTTGTTGTCTTAACAATATTTACTACAACTTAAGTATTCAAATCCTAATACATGATTTATATTATAATATAAAAAATAATAATGTACTATGTCATTATCTCTACAATTATTCTTTTGAAGTCTTGTGAAGTGTATTTATGATATTTGTAATTTTTAAGTCAAAAATAGATTGAGCCAACCATCATCGGCTTAAAAAACAAAATCAATATAATCAAGCATATAACATGGAACATATTTGGGTCATATTATATGCTAGGATCATATCAAATGCTATGACAAGATAAATAAGCATTGCTAGAAACTAAAACAAAACATATTCATGTGATCATAAAATGATTCCAAACTTAATTTAACTTTTTTATTTTAATTTAATTTAATTTATTTTTTTACTTCTATTTGGTTACTTAGTTTATTGAGACTTTTTTGTTAGCCATATAACTTCCATATTACCATTAGATCTAAAGTTTGATCATTAGTACTGGTTAATCATGTCATTATTACCATATCTAGGTTTACTTTAGCAAACCATATGTAGGTTTGCCATAGCAAACCATATCTAGATTAGTTACATCATTTTGGAGACCTACTGATTCAACCCAATTTCATGATATTATTCTCACATTTAAGTGCACCTTAAGGATTGTATCTAATGTGATTATGCCCTTTTAAAATAATCAATCATTACCCTTTAGAATCTTGTCCTTTTTCATAGATGTTTCCTAATTTATAAGTTTTTATTCCTAGATGATTAACTCCAGTCTTTGACCTTAACAAATCTTGCATGTTTATGTTTATAAAACCATCATATTAACAATACTAAATATATGAACCACCATATGCAAACCTTTTTCTCTTTTCTTTTATTCCATCTAATAATGCTAAATGTGTGAACCACCATATGCAAATAATATGCTCAATATATCATGATGGAATTCATTAATAACCAATTGTCATACTCAATGATGAGTTCAAACAAAGCATAAAATTAGGTCATTGAACTTGCAATACATGGTACATCAAACAAAAGCACCAATATGCAAATAACATGCCAGCCTCAATTTTATGATGTAATAATCACACCTAAGGAATTGATTCTTCTCCTTGGTTGTGTGCCACTTCACAAATTTCCCATAGCCAAATTCTTGTTCTTTCCTTACAAGCTTCAACAAACTTCTTTCTTCCCTTTGCCTTACATGGTTTTCTTAAGATTTTTGCTAAACCCATTTTAGTTTACTCACAAAATTTTCTAAAATTCCCTTCCTCTTTCTTTTTACATGGCTACAACATCTCCTCTCTTTTTATGTCTCTCAAGAAGTTCTTAAATTCCTTTTGTAGCCACACAAGTTTCACTTGATGATTTTCTCTATCACCTCTTTGGCTTCTCATCTTTTCCTTTCTTTTAATGATAACCAACACTTGGTAAGTCCTACAATCACATCTCTCTACCCCCTTGTCACTATTTCAAGTTCTATGGTTGGCTAGTGTGTTAAGTACATAAGAAATTAGAAGAATTAGGATTTTAATTAACGTTTTAGTCAAAATCTTATTCCTTTTAATATTTCTTGATTTTGTTTTATCCAAATTCAATGACCACTTTTGAAATAATCTACTCTCTAAACTTTAAAGTTGTATAAGTTTCATAATATTTTGACATTGTTTGAAATTTTTTATAATTTTTCCAAAATTATATGTGTGTGTGTGTATGTGTGTGTGCATGTAAGTGGGTGGTTGCATGTATGCATGCATGCACTGTGTGCTTTTATGAGATTATTAATTGTTGACATTTCTTTCACAATTGTCGTTAACTTCAATTTCTTGTTATAACAATGATTTTTCACTTTGGCATTCTGACATTTTAGTTTGTATTTGCATTTTTACATGGCTTGTCTTAAAAAATATATATAAGCTATGTATATAGCTATATATTCGAAATCTTAATTTATCTTTTTTTAATATTTATGTTGATGTAATATTCTTATTTATATAGAAGTTGAACCTCTCATTTTATGTTCAAGATATATTTGATCTTCATAAAATTGATATCATTAGATTTTTAATCAAATAACCTTTAATATTTAGAGTTCATCGCCTCCTTTTAAGAGTCATAGCCTTTATTAAATTTTTTAATAAATTAAATAAATCATACATTATAAGCTATTAGGTACATGCTAATAGCTATAATAGATATCACAATATCATGATGTATTATAGCATATATGTCATAAATACAAAATGCTAAACGATATACCAAAATTTTTATCATAACCATTTTATTGGAATTCCTCACATGGTAAAATAATAATGTCAAACTTACAAAATAATAAATTTACTTATCTAGTTTTCCAAAAAATGATCTTCCACCTTACTTCTTTTGTATTTTTTTAGATATACCAGCATCTACTATATGATAGTTTGTAACATCCCCAATTTGTTGACATATATATTTAGGTACAAAGTTGAGAATCACTACTCATTCTTTTTCATTTATCTTAAAATACTTTTATTTTTTTAAAATAAAAAGTCATAATATTTATATTAAAATAAAGCAATCTTTACATTGAAAACATTTGGTTTTATTTTGAAAAGAAATAAAAAACTTATTTATTTTGAAACAAATATAAACCAATATTATACTAAACTTAATCAAAAGTTTAAGAAGTTTTTCAACAAAATATAAGAAATAATTCATATATATTCAAGTTATATTAGCTATTGTAATAGATTATACCATAATAAAAATCCTTACTACATGATCACTAAAAAAATAAAAAAACTTAGGAGCTCTAAAGCTATATCATCGTCTCCCACAATTATTCCTTGAAATCCTATGGCATACATCATGTTTTACCTATAGTTATTAATACCAAAATAATGTTAAGTTAATCAACACTAACTAAGTACAACTTATATGTAATGTATATATCAAGAATTACATCTTTGGATCATGTCACATAGTAAGTTAAGTGACACAAATAAACTAATCATACAAATAAACATAACAATAAAATACTTTTATTATATGTCTCAAGGTAGTTCATATTATCCATTTGTTGTATCCCGGGTCATAACATCACTTGTTTAATGATAAAAAATTATTGTGTCAGTTTGTCTAATTCTTCTATTGAGTGTATTTTAGGTCATATATCTTAAGCTCTTACAGGATCAATCAATTAGAGAGTTTTGACCAGATGTCTTATGGAGTAATTGACAAATAAAGTAATGTCAAATAGTGATGATTATCATACTCTGATTGTAGCTTAAATGTCATATTAAGGAGCTATTTAGCAAACTCTTAGTAGAGTAGCTAACCATTAGGGTTTATCTTTAAGACATTTATTAGTTTGATTGTCTATTCTATCATTTATTTACATCTAATATAATTAGGTTGCCTAACCTCATTTATACAAATGTATGATCATTGATTTCTTGTGCATTATTATTTTAATAGTTATAAAAATGTTTTATTATTTTAAGAGCTATAAAAATATTTTGAAAGTAAAACCTAATTAATATATATATAATGTTTTAAAAAAATAAAAAGTTTATCCTAAAAACTTATTCCTCAACCAAGTGGCTCGAAGTGCTAAGTAATGGGCCTTGGGGAGCAACGAATTAGGAGACCAACTGAAACCAAGTTAGATTAAACTCGAGTATTAGTTAGAGTACAATCTCATAACAGCTTTGGTTAAATTGTGTTAAGGCATCACCCCTAAATCAAGATTAGACTTATTAAGTTTGACTCAATTTAGTCAAGCAGTGGGATCGAGTTTGTCAAACCCATGTATATATATGTAAGTGGTGTCTTGGGTCATGTCCTCTCAAGAGTACCAAGAGGTAGCCAACCCCATTAGATTGTCTTAACAATGCAATAAAACTACGATATACCACAAACTACATATGCCTTTTTACAAAGTGGGACTAAAAATCACAATGCCTATTTGCATCCAATTGGAAGCAAATCAGTGTTGTTTGATCATATGTTTTGACAATAGGATAGTAAAGATTATGTTCAACTTTTTGAATAGTAAAATCCATCTTACCATCTATTCAAAAAGCTCAATTGAATGGTTGCAATTGATTCTATCATTTTGAAAAGTCCATCTAACTATCTATTCGATAAGTCTAATCAAATGGCTATGATCTATTCTATCTTTATGAATAATAATATTACATATCACATTGTCCATCTAGTATAGATGATTTATCGATCTAGATCAAATCCTGCATGGACTAGATATAGACCCCAAAATCAATCTTTTGATCAAACAGTTCTTAGTTCATCTGCTCAAATTGGATGTCGACATTGCTCCCTCTCAAAATTAGCATTCTAAAAAGTTGTTTATGTTTGTTTAGAACACTAAAATGCTTGTTTATAATAGCTATTTTGAGTGACCCCTTTCTAGCCATTAAAAAATATTAATTGTCTAGAATATTATAATATAAATAAAAGAGCTTTTGAAGTTAGATAGTTTGATGATTCTACCTTGTTACATCAATCTTGTTGGAAGAGGAGTAAAATAGAAAATTATAATCTGATTTTGATGTATTGGAGCCATGTTTACCACTCATTTTTTCTCTTCCTTCAATAGTTTCTTTATTGCATGTCTTACTAGGGACTTATTTATAATTAGTTTATTTTCTCTTATTGTTTTTTATTTTTTTGGAAAAAATTATATTAATATAAGATCTTTGCTAAGTCTATTTTTATTAATAACATTGTTACACCCCATTTTTGCCTAGGCTGATTTTTGGCATAAATTTTTTTTTTTTTTTTTTTTTTTTTTTGCATATAGACAACTCAGATCGTCCCATACCAACCTGAGTAGCCTACGAAAAACATAGGATATAACACATCATTACACACCTACTTTCCTTAACAATGTGGATCCCATCTCCTGGGTACACCGTCAAATCAGGTTCATGACTCCTGAATTAACAGATGGACTCGCGCAATGTTACTCCTACTAGACCCAACACTCCTAACCCATACCGATAGGAGAACCGGTCTAATAGAAGTCTGAACCCCCAATGTTAAGTTCCATAGTCATGTAATGACCTCACCATCAAAAATAAAATACATAACATCCTCAGATAAAATATGGCACTCCACACACTATACCATCAAGATAATAAAGTAAAACAGTGAATGAAAACTACATCACAAGAATAAGATCCAAGTCCAACAAATACAATATCATCCAACTAGATACATAAGTCAGAATTACTCTCACATAATACAAGACATAAAAATAACAGTCTCACTGAATACATCCAACAGCAACAATCAACTAACCAGAATGTCTCGGATAATCACAGATCAGATCTCCTCCACTAGCCTACTGATCACGATCCCACCTAAAGCTGGGTGGCGTCAAGTCTGCCGATCCACTTGAAAAATATAGAATAAAAAGGAATGAGCTACGCCCAGTAGGAAAGACAGCTAGTAAAAACTCACATGCAAGAGAAGGATAATAGCAAGAGTATAGGAATACAGCATAACAATGTAGGGTGGAAAGGCACTCTCAGTTCCAGACTCCGACCAATCCACAGTCACCCCCAGTCACAACAGAGTAGCTCTCCTCTGTGCTCCCAGGCAGCATGCCAGCGGGACACGCCCATCTCTGTGCCCGCATCACAACGCCTAGCACCCGACACCTCAGCGTCTCTCGTCAATCAATTTTCTGGAGACTATAGACATAACCCGTCACATAGATCTCTAGCCAACGTGAGACACCCTGGCTAGCCACGGCGAGTCACCCCTGCCGCTGCTACTCTCAGGCGCGCAGGCCTACACTCGTGGACCAGAAGAGGTCGACTCAGCCACCGTCCCAAGAAGTCCTCTCCCAACAATTTCCATAGAAGCCACGCCCCTACAGTCATTGCCAAGCTTTAACTCCAAGATTCGGCAACATGTGTCCAGATACAACAAGGCGCATATCAGTCCACATGTATACTGTGAAAGTTAAGTCTGAACCGCACAGTTACCTACCACAACTACCCTAAAACATCATATAGGGTCTATAGTAGTCCGGTCCAGTATGCCAATCCATGAAATATGCCAACACTGAGTAAACTGACTCAATCCATGTCAATGCCATCCAAGTAACACAAACTATATCGAAATTCTGACTATTCTGGTAACACTTACCCAAGTGTCACACTTCCTTCCAACTGATCCAGCTGCACTGAATTTATGGATAATTTCCAACAGTAACTTTCAACTTGTCTATGTGATTTCCCTAAATCACCTTTTTCTCGTTTCAGGAAATTTTAAATTTCAACTTCAATTTCTGCCCTTTATCCATTTTTCGAAATTCGGAATAAATTTTCGAATTTAAAATTTAAATTCCACATATTTTCCGAAAATTCGGATTAATTTCCGAATTAAGTTTTTCCTCCGCCGTTCGTCCGCGCCCGCGTTCCGCTGAACCGGGTTTCGCTGCCGGTTCGGAAAAACCCGCGCTGAACCGCGAACCCACCGGCCGAACCTTTAAATCAAATTTTCCAGCCGACGTTTAGTATTTAATTATTATTAATTATTAATTGATTACAATTATTTAATTAACTAAGCTGAAATTAATCTAATCCATCTCCTTCCTCCGCCCGGCGCCTGCGAAACCCTAGCCGACGATTCCTCCGGGAAATTCCGTTTTCCCCGTCGATTTCCGGCGACCGAGATCAAGGAGAAGCAAAATCCGATGTTCATACTATCCTAATTTGTCAATAATGCCACTAATTTCTAAGATTCAATCAAATTTCCCGCCAAAGTTTTCATCCGATCCTCATTTAACAATTTATGAAATTAAACGAACAATCTATGAAATTAGACCATTTTCAGCATTTGATACAATCTTAACATGATTAAAGTCCATAATAGAATCATCAATTGCTCGGTAAAATTTCCAATTTGACGGGTATAATTTTTCCGAAAACCCTAAAATGCTAAATCAATAATTTGCATTAATCACTTTCAAAAAAACACAATTCACATGCTCTGGTAGTTAATTGCAAAGTAATTCATATTTTTAATTCGCTAATTAATGAAATTTAAACTGAATTTCCTACCTTTCTTCTCCGGCGACGGTGGCGACGGTGAAGCTCGCACGCGACCAACCGCTGCTCCTCGCCGAACGAAACCGGTACCAATCGATTCTCCTCGATCACGCGAACCTCCAGGTACAAAAAGCCCCTTGAAAGGCTGCCGGAAAATATCGCCGTTCGCCGCGAAAGCTTCGTCTCCGGCCATTCGAAACCCTAACCCTAACAGTCGAACAGTTCGGGTTAAATACCCCGCTTTAAACCGGTATTAACCCGTTAAGAACCCATTAAGTGCCGGTTGACCTTCTAATAACGCCGCTTAACCCTGATCAACCGGTTAATTTCCACCGCTGATCTCGTCCGTCCGATCCGCTTATCCGCGGCTTCTCCAAACGCACGCGCAAACGCACTCGGCGAACCGCCCCCGCCTTCGCTGAACCGCTCCGGTCCGGTTCACGCGCGGTAAAAACCAATTTCCGGTTTAATGGACCGATTTAAATAGATTTTCGAATTTCCAAAAATCCAATTAAACAGGGAAAATTACTTAAAAATTCCTTGGTGCTCCGAAAAATCCCCAGAAAATTTCAGAAATTCCAATAGCCTCCAATTGAGCTCCTGGCTCAACCTACTGTCGATCTGAAATCATCCCAGCCAATTCGAATTATTGAAGATTAAACCTATAATATTTTACCGGGTATAACACATTAATTGACATCAAAAAATATTTTGATTTAATATTTCAAAATTAAATATTTTAGGTTGTTGTAAGCTATTAATGTGTATTTATATTCCAATATCATATTAAATATAATCCATAAACTTGTGTCATATATCATTTTAAAAGTGAATAATAAAATATTTGGTTATCTATTAATTAATATTATGCTTCTATATTATAAGTTTTTATAATTAAGATTATGATAGTGAACCCCTACTTACTATAGTAAAATACTGTAGTTTATAAAAGTTCCCTCTACTTGCTGTGGCGAAAGAGATTAGCTTTGATAGTAAAATTTTGTTGGGTTGATTAAGAGTGGTTGTAGGCACGAATTAGGCCAAGCCATCTCAAAATCCTTTTGTCACATTTATTTTCTTTATTATCATGTAATTTATGATATTTTTTTATTAATAATATTTGATTAAAAAAACATATGTAAAAAGTTTATCAAAATCATTTTCATCAAGTATAAAATATTTTATTGATTTTTTTAAAATATTATTTTTTATTTGTTTATATTTTTACTTAGTAATATCATTAAATTAGTAATTTATGATTATCAAAGTTTCATTTAAGAAAAGGTTTTCAAAATAACAAAAAAGCATAATTCACCTCCCATTGTGCATTAGCATGACATATATTACATCAAGTGAGATCAAAGAGGGTTGACATAATCCATGTCAAGTGAATCCATAAGAGAGGGGATGAATTATGCTTTTTATCTTTTTGTTATTTTGAAAATCTTTTCTTAAATTAAAATTTGGTATTATAAAAGTGTTGATTGAAAAATTTTGTTAAATAAAAATAATTTAATTTTTTTTTAATATATGTTTTTAATTAAATATTATTAAATAAGAAAAATATCATAAATTACATAATAATAATGAAAATAAAAGTGATAATAGATTTTTAAGTGGTTTAGCCTAACCTATGCTTACATCTACCTCAAGTCAACCCAACTGGGATTTCACTAAAGAAGCCACTCACTTTAATCATAGTATATATTGATAACCTTTACAAATTATATCTTTTATTCATAATAAGTAGGGGTTCATCATCATAATCTTAATTATAAAAGCTTATAATATTGAAGCATAATACAAAAAATATATATCATAATATTTTACTATTCACTTATAAAAGAATATATGACATAAGTCTATGAATTATAATGTTGGAATATAAAAATACTTATGAAAAAGTTTACAACAAATTTAAATGACTTAGTTTTGAAATATTAAATCAAAAAATTTATTAATATGTATTAATGTTGTTAAGAAAAATAGAATTAACATAGATATTGTATTAATATGATCTTTTTCAAAAAAATAAAAAAGGAATAAAAAATTAATTATAAAGAAGCCACCAGTAAGATGTTTAATTGAAGAGAATTCTGAAACAAGAAAGAGAAAAAACAAGTCATAAACGCGACTCTATAATGATATCAAAATTGGATAATAATTTTTTATTTTGCTCCTCTTTCCAAAAAAATTATGTAGCAAGGGAAAATCATTAATCCTCCAACTCTAAAGGCTCTTTTATTTATATTAAAATATTTTAAACTAAAATAAAATTTTTATAATTGCTAGAAAGGTTACTCAAAATAGCCATTAGCATTTTAAAATTCTAAGAAAATAGAAACTACTTTTTAGAACACTGATTTCTAGCAGAAGTAATGACCATTATCCAATCTAGGTAAATAGAATAGGATACATTTGATCATAATGTTGAATAAATGGTTCAGATCTAATCCAAATAAGATTTGATCTAGATTGTTAGATCTCACATACTAAATAAATGACGTTGATACATAATAGCACTATTCACAAAGGTGAAGATGATCTCAGCCATTTGATCGAGCTTTACAGATGGATGACTAGATGAAATATATTATTCACAAATACGAAAAAGATGTCAATCTTTTGATTAGGTTTTATGGATGGATGGTAAGATAAATATTACTATTCATGATGAAACTATTTTCATCCATTCAATCAGGCTTGTTAGATGGACGATTATATGGAATTTAATGTTCATAAAAGTAAGCATGATTCAGACTGTTAGGACATGAAAATGATTGATTAGAGGACACTGGTTTTCCTTAGTTTGGAAACTAATATGGTCAATTTTAATTCCATATGATGGATTGTACATGATATTTGGCATTTATAATACTTTCTCTTGACTTATAGGTTAGTCGAATGAGGTTGGCTATCTCATGGTGCTCTGGGAAGTCATGACCCAAGTTACCTACACATATATACATACAAGTCTGGCTTGCTCAATCCATTACTTAATAATTCAAGAGTTCCATCATTACTCATTACGCCTAAGTTGGTTTAGGAGTTATTTCAAAATTCAATAGTTTCGTCCTAACTCATTATGCTGAAGACAATTTAGGAGTTATTTTTTTGACCCAATTTAATCCAAATTGCATAAGGTTGTGACATGATCAAGACTTAGGCTTGATCCAACTCGGGTCATCGTCTCTTAACCCACAGCTCCCTAAGGCTTACTACTCAATAGTTCGGGCCACTTGGCCTAAGCTCTATTAGGCTCAGCCTTGTGTGGGTGCTTAAGCAAAATTTTTGTTTTCCTTTGCTTTTTTTAAACCACCTTTTTCAATATTAATTATTTTTTTATGTTTAAAATTTTTTTTAGTTACCAAAATAAATAAAATATTTTTACAAGTATTAAAATAATAATACGTAAGAAATCAATGATCATTCAAGTGAATGAATGATGTTGTGCAACCTAATTGTATCATATATAATAAATAATAAGATAGATAATCAAGCTAGTAGATAATTTAGAGATGAACTCCTAATGGTTAGCTACTCCACCAAGAATTTGATCAATGACTCCTTGATATACCATTTAAGTCAAAATGTTCATAAAGCCATCATAATTGCTTGAGATTACTTCACTTGTAGATTACTCCATGATTGATCCTACTTGAGATGCATGACATGAAAGACACTTGAGAAAAGCATTAGAGAAACTAATGCAATAGTTTTGTTGTCAACAAAGAAGTAGTGCCATGACTAAGGGTATAATAGAGTTATATCAAGGGAAGAAATTCTTAAGAAAAGATTCTATTTTTTTCTTACACTTCTTATGTGTGATGAATTATTATTTATATTGTTAACTTCATGTACCCACCAATGTTTGAAGGTTAATACTTTTCTTTGAAGAAAAATGAATTTAAAATTTTGATTTGAAAATATTAGTATAGATTTATTGTTTCAAATAATTCTAATGAATATTCTAGAAGTTTAAGGAAAAGAAATACTAAAAGAATGAATTATCTTTATTTTGTTTTGTCTTAATAAATTAGAATCAAGATTTGTCATCTAAAAATCTGTTTTGAGACTATAAAAGGACTAAAGAATTTATATAACAAATAGGTTGAACTTCCAACCTATGATAAGAAGCAAATGACAAAATAAAATTACAAGGAATAAAAAAGAAGAAGAGAGAAACTTTGTGTACGTTAGAAGCAAGCTCTTCATTCCAAGGTGCACAACATATTTCTTTCTGTGATAGTGATACAATATTATTAATGGCGATAAATTATCTTTTTTTTTATGAACTTATAGTTGAACATAAAATTGATTAAGATATATGCTAGACTTAAAGTAAAATATGAAAAATAGGAGTATATTATATACTCATTAGAAAGATAATGCAAGGAGCTTAAAGTTAGAAATGAATAGCTTCAAAGTGATTTATTTATACATGCTACTAATTTGAGTACTTTACAAATTAAATTTGATGAATGTGATACATCTTCATCTTTGAGCAATTAATTTATTGATTCTTTGAAACGTGAAAATATTTTTTAATAGAAAAAAAATCTAATTTAAAAGAAAAATTAGTAAAGATTGCTTGATAGAAGAAGAGTTAAATGATTTGAAAGAAAAATTTGCTATAGTAACTCTATGTGCTTCTAGTTCTCATATTTATCCTCATTCATATATGCCTTTATATACTCTAGTCTTTACTCATATGAATAAAAACAATAGTATTATGAATATAGATCCTAGTGTTACATCTCATTTGGTTTAAAAATATAGATTAAAATATTCATATATACATGTGCATGATAATAAAAGTTATTCTATTCTATATAAGCATGAACATACTTCATCATATAGCTATATGGTAAGAAATAATGTTAATTTGCATACTTTTTATTTTTATGCTAAATCTCATGTTGTATGTATTATTGTGATAAGAATTAAAATATTTCTTATGATTGCCTAATTAAAAAATTCATCTATTTAAGACAAGATAAATATGAATGGATTCTTAAGAAAACATGTCTAAAAAAATACCTTTGTAAAAGTACCTCAATCACATATTATCATAATTAGGACCAATGGAGACAAGTCTTGCCTTGTGAGTTTGCATATAACTCGCTTGCAAAATATATGTGGTCCTTACTTTAGGATAAATAATTTAATCTTCTTGATAACTTAACTAGATTTATCCAATATCTCTTTAAGAAAACTAGATAGATCATATTTTCATATGTAGCTTGAATGTCAAATGTTAGCTTAGAAGAATTTTAAGAAAATAAGAGTGTCAAGGCTATGATATTTTTTATTTGTTATCATGAAGAACTATATCCAGATGGTCTTATACCTGAATTATTAAGTTATTGATATAAGCAATATGAATATAGTTAAAGTGTCATTAAAGTCATGTACACTTAATTGAATTAATGATTAAATGTGAGGTAAGTGAAAATGCTTTTTGGAATGATGTAAGTTATGAATTCTAAAGATAAAATTTAAAAGAATTCAACATCGAGCTTAATGTGTTAGATAGTGTTCATACATGGTAAGTGCTTAAATGATTTGTTAGAAATTAAGAACATTAGTTGTGAGTAACACTTAGAAATTCATTAACAAATCAAAAGTATTTTGAGAAAGTGTTATTTTATTATTCCTTTTTGATGTAGATGGATTTAAAATGTAGTATTATTTACAATAATATCAGATTCTTTTTACCAAAACATTATCAATTAAAACCTTTCACAAACTCACATTGTTCTTAAGTATGATTAACATTTTTGAGTATTTATGAACAGAGGAGAATCTAGTGCTAGAACTCACGTGGAACATAGGCTAGATTTAGGAAGAGTTAACAAGTTTATCTGTTAATTATAGCCTTGCTCATTCTTTGTTAATACATTTAATAATTTGAATTAAACAAATAATTTCCTTGGATAAAGATTAAATATTATTGTTATGTTATGATAGAGATTTAGAGTACTCAAATTAAATTTTTTTAGTCCTTACCATCATGTTAAAGTTACCTATAATTTCTATAAGTAAACTCTCTTGATCTTTATATTTAAAATTGATAACAAGTGGTATATTGATTGAAAATTAAGTGCAGTTCTTAGAACTCATAAATACATATTCATGGTTCTATTATGTATCTTTTTATCTTTTTGAACTTAAAAGGGAGAGAAGCCTATTGTAAGCATGTTTAACCTTATGAATTTGTTTTAAGTTAACTTCTTATAGGAATTGATAAAAACATACATAAGGAAAGTGATAGAGTTTAAAATTATCAATGTCATTAAACTAAATATGGATAGAATGCATGATAACTAATTAGTTTTATTATATTTGTACAAGATTGTTAATATTTTTCTTATAAAACTTGATTATTAGCTTTTGTTTAAGTTGTCAATTAATAATTTTTTTTTATTTTTGATCAATTTTAATAAAGATTTATTATAACTTGTACCCCTTGTATTTTAAAGATAAAATTATGCACAATTAGCATTGTCGTGTGTATCCCTTATTTGCATGTTTCACTTTTATTTTATCTTTTGATGCATGTACACCAAAGTTTGTGGCATCAATTATATGAATTTCATACATTAAGGAGTAGCATGAATGAGGGGAGTATATGTATGCTTATATGATTTATATTTTTTTATTTTGTACTTTATTAATAGTTTTGTCATCATAAAAAGGAGAGATTATTGTACACTTGGTCATGACACCACTTGTTTAATGATAATAAAATTATTGTGTTAGTTTTTCTAATCCTTCTCTCGAGTATGTTTGAGGTCATATATCTCAAGCTCTTGCATAATCAATCAATTGAAGGGTTTTGACCAGATGTCTCTTGGAGCAATCCATAATTGAAATAATGTTAAGCAATAATTATCACCATGTATAACTTAAATGACATATCAAGGAGCTACTAATCAAACTCTTAAATAGTATCTCACCATTAGAAGTCCATATTAAAAATAGTTTGATTATCTATCCTATCATTTGTTTACATATGACATAATTAAGTTATCTAACCTCATTTATACACTTACGTGATCATTAACTTTTTATGTATTATTATTATAGTTGTAAAATATTTTATTATTTTAGTAACTATAAAAGTTTTTCAAAAGTAAAAAATTATTAGTATATAAAAATGTTTTAAAAAGAAAATGAAAAAGTTTAGTATAAGCACCCATCTTCGACTAAGTGGCTTGAAGTGCTGGGCACTAAGCTAAAAACAAGTTGAGTTAGACCTGAGTTTTAGGTATGGTACAGTCCTATAGTGGCTTTGGTTAAATTGGGTCAGAGTATCACTCTTTAACCTATCTTAAGCTTATCAAGTCAAGTCAAACTTTAATTAATCAAGTGGTAGGATTAAGTCAAGTTGGATTGGTGTATATATATGTACATAGGTGTCTTGGGTCATGACCTCTTAAGAACACCAAGGGGAAGCCAACCCTATTAATTTACCTTATAAATGTGTTAGAACTAAGACATACCATGAACTACACGTGCCTTTTCATGATGTGTGACTAAAAATCATGATGCTTATTTGCATTGAACTAGAGCATATCAGTAGCATCCAATCATGCATTTTTATTGTTGAATGATAGAGATCGCACTCACCTTTTTGAACAATAGAATCTATTTTATTTTCTATTTGATGAACTCGATCGAATGGTCATGATAGGTTTTGCCATTTTAAATAATAAATTCTATCTAATCATCCACCTGATAAGCCTGATCAAATTCTTGTGATCTACTTTACCTTTGTGAGCTGTAGTACTCTTATATATCACACCATTCATCAAGCACTTGTGATCTATCAATCTAGATCAAATCCCACTTGGATTAGATCTAGACACTTTAATCAATCTTTTGATTGAATGGTTCTTGTTCTGTCCACCTAAATTAGATGGTCGACATTGCTTATGCTCAAAATTAGCATTGCATAAAGTTTTTTTATGTTTATTTAGAATACTGAAATACTTATTTGTAATAGCTATTTTGGGTGACCTCTTTCTAGCCATTAAAGGAGCTTTTGGAGTTGGATAGTTGATGATTCTACATTGTTATATCAACATTTTTAGAAGAGAATGAGCAAAACTAAATATTGTAATATGATTTTTATGCTTTTGTTGGAGTTGTGTTTTCTGCTTATTTTTTTCTCTTTTTTACTTCAACATTCTCTTTGTGTGCACATCTTATTGGTGACTTATTTACAATTATTTTTTATTTTCTTATTGCATTTTATTTTTTTAAATGATCATATTAATGTAAGATCTTTATTTAGTCCATTTTTAATAATAATATTAGGACACATTAATAAATCTTTTGATTTATTATTTTAAAATTAGATCTTTTAAGTTGTTACAAGCTTGTTTATATGTGTATTTATATTTTAACATCATATCAAACATAATCTATAGACTTGTGTCATATAGCTTTTACAAGTGAGTAGTAAAATATTATGATTATCCATTATTTAGTATTATGCTTTTGTATTTAAGATTTTATAATTGAGATTGTGATAATAAATCGCTAATTACTGTGGTAAAAGGGTGTGCTTTGTAAAGGTTTCATTTACCTATTATGATAGAAGAGAGTAACTTTGATAGTGGAATCCTGGTCGGTTTGATTGAGAGGGGATGTTGGCATGGGTTAGGCCAAATCATCTAAAAATCGCTTTGTCTCTTTTATTTCCTTCACTATTATGTAATTTATGATATTTTTTATTTAATAATATTTAACTAAAGAAACATATATAAAAAAATTTATCAAAATCATTTTTATCAAGCATAAAAAATTTTATTAAAAACTTCTTAAAATAGTTAAATTTTTATTTTTTTATACTTTTATTTTAAAAAATTATTAAATTAATAGTTTTATGATTACCAAATTTTTATTTAGTAAACAATTTTCAAATAGCAAAAAGTTTAAAAATATAATTCACCCCCTCTTATGCATTAGTTTGACATATATTAAATCATATTTTATTCATTTATTATTTCCTTTTTATCTTTTTATCTATCTATCTATTTATCTATTTATTACTTTGATTTCACCTATTATATTATAAGAGTCACTCTCAAGGATCCATTTTAATGAGAGTAATATCTTATGATATTTTAGTAGATAATATGATGCACTCTTGAAAACCCTTTCTAGCATACGTAGCACCTATTATTCAATTTTTCATAGGATTTATATTTTCTTTTTTGCTGAAGGTACAATATAGGATGCATTGTTATGGGCCCCATCTAACATGAGTAACATCATTTATTCACTTCTTTGTATTAAATTTTCCATTTTAAGGAATCCCATGTTAAGTCTCCTTTTTGTTATAATAATATTTATGCTAATATTTATGCTAAAGTTGGAATTATACTAGCTTTAAGTAGTAATTAATAGATAAGTAAGGATACTAAAAGCATAAGTACTTAACATTGACACAAAATAAAAAATTAAATGAATTAAGTAACAAAAATAAAATAGTCATAAGGATAAATAAGATATCATAACCATAGAATTATCTATAAACATCTAAATCATACCAAGCCTAGAATTGAGTTTACATTTAAAAAGTGTAAGCATAATAAAAAAAATGCATCTCTAATATAGGAGCATCTCACTTAGCTCACAAGCACACACTCATTGGTGTTGCGTTAGTCCCATTCAGATTAAAAGTCGTTCTCGAGCTGAATCTAATTTTGATTAGTCATCTTTGTCAACATAGGGTTCAACTACAATACTCCATTTTTTCCCTATAGTTATCCCCTTTGTTTTGCTCTTGTTTGTCTTAATACATTTGTAGCTATTTCATGTCATCATCAATGTTGGTTTATATTCATTTGCACTTGTATGCACCTTACCTACCATTGTTAGCCATCTGTCATCACCTGATAACCTGCTTCTCCATATTGTTATTGTTGCCAGTCGTCTACCATCACCTAGCTGTAAGTTGCTTTTAACTACCACCATCACTAATCGCCTACTATCATTGATCGCTCATAATTTCCTAGTTGCCCAATATCATCTGATCACCCATCATTGCCCAATCACCCATCATCACCTAGCCATTATCATCTGTCTTGCCCATTACTGGCATCCCTCATCATATCATTGTCACTATCTAATCATCATGTTGTATAGTTGTATAATTTTTTTATATTATAATTTTTCATGCATTTTTATATTTTGTATTTTTATTTAATTTGGTTGACTCATTTGGATTTAATAACTTTAGAATTCTAAAGGTATCTTTTGGATTCCTAATTAACTTAACTCTAAAATGGCATTTCTCAAATTAACTTTTCATCTCTCCCATTCTTATGTTATATTCTAAGGTACATTTAAATTTATTTTTTTAATATATAACTAATTAATGAGCTCTATTCATCTATAAATAAGAGGAACTCCCTATTTTTAAGGAGTTGTCTTAAATACAGTTATCTTATTTGTGTGTTTTTACTTTTGTAAGCAAAGAGTGTGCACCTGATTATAATTGGAGATATTCAAACTTCCCCTCCCCTTATGAGAGACAAGGATCGAAGATGAGAGATCTTCTATTAAGAGTGCCAACAACTAATTAAATTTCCTCTTCTTCCAACACCCTATTCAAGACACCTTTAAGTTCTCATCCACTCTTTCACTCAATCAAACTGTGACCCTTCTCAACAAGATTTTAAATCCTAATCAACCATCTTATTATCCTTTTAACCAAGCTTCTCCACCAACCCAAACATCCACCTCATCACCTTTTCCATATTTGGTGTCCACAAGCCAACTCCAAAACAAACTGTAAGCCACCATCACCAAAAATGTCAAGCCCCTACCAATATCAAGTACCACTATGTAACAAAGTTATCATCAGAGTCGCGAGATACAACATCTAAGTGAGGACACAGAACAAAACCCAAGGTGGGGACCCAACGGTCAGACAAACACCAACTCCAAAATCCAAAGTATATAAACAAGAACATGTTTTTTTAAACGTTAATCACACTAAGCTTTCTCACACATCTCGTGAAAAGGGCTCTCCTGTAGCAGCATCATTCCCAGTTCTCGGTGCAGTGGTTGTATGACTTGTGATGTAAGCACTAATGAGATTTACAAATCTCAGTAGATAAAACTACATAGTTAACCTAATGAAAATACATACAATGAATAGTATAGATGAATCATATACATAAAGCTCAAACCATACCAATGTCATATATAATACCAAATGAAAAACAAAAAGAAATGCCAGTTCCTTTATAGATGTGTTATTACTGGGCCCGATTCCCTTTGACGCATTATCTTATGGATCCAATCAAGCAAATGACCTCTAATCGGCATCCAACCAAGCAAATAACACTAGGCAGATATCTGATCCAAAGATCGATACCCTACGATCCAACACGCTGGGCCTAGTGCCACCAGGCAGGTATGGTACCATACCCTACGATCCAACACGCTGGGCCTAGTTCCACCAGGCAAGTATAGTACCATATCCTGTGATCCAACATGCTGAGCCTGGTGTAATCATTATGGAGTCATAGCACATAACACTAGGCAGATATCTGATCCGAAGATCGATACCCTGCGATCCAACACGCTGGACCAAGTGGTGAAGATAATGTTCTCTATGAATCCCATTTTTTTTATTTGTCATTTTCCAAACATCAATCCAGATAATTATACCATATCAAAAGACCTTTCTTTCCATATTATTTCTTCTCTTTTTATTTTATTCTCATACCATGTTATTTCTTCCTTTTCAGTTTTCATGCAAATGCATAAGTAACAACCAAAGCACCATGTGATAGTAAGAAGCAATGTAAAAACATATAATATTGTGCTACATCACATGATTAGGAATTTATCTACTTGGATATGCTGTACCAAATTTGTATTGCCTACTTCTTATTCTTCTTGATGTCCTACACGCACATAATGAAAACATAATCAAGTTAAACTATATCTCTTAGCCAAAAGTTGTTTTCTTTCTAAAAATTGTTCCCAAACCATTGAAAATTTTGCTTTCTAAAAGTTTTTCCCAAACAGCTTTCCAAAACGTGTTTCTAAAATTCCCAAAATTCCTTAATCAACTGTTGGGTTTCGTCGGCGCTAGACCGCCCGTGCCCGGTTCAGCCGCGCGACCCAGTCCAAAAGCATGGACCAGTTTCGACTATATTTATTTTATTTTTTTTTCTCTCCTGTACGTCCGGCGAAGCCGAAATATTTCGCCGACAAACTCGATATCTTCTACATCTCCCACTAGCCAAATCGACCCCTCTCGGTCTCCGTCGCTCACCAGAAAACTTACACAACCCCAACGACAAAGCAAACAAATTCTTACTTTACGGTAATCTTCGCCGGCCGACATCATTGCATGCTAGAACTCACGGAATCCTCGCCGGTCGTCACTGTCGCATGCCAAAACTCACGAAATCCTCATCGGCTATTACTGTCGAGTGTCGGAACAGTGCGAAGCAAGGCAGCAGCTATCGAAAATCTCGCCCTCGCAACTCCGATAACCTCCCCGAAATCGGTATTTTAGAAGTGCTTTTCCAAACACACCCTGCTTCGGCTTTTATAACCGTGGTCGAAACCGATAAGCCCTCGGTTCATGAACCATATTTTGCATATCACTCCTTCCAAATTTGTTATTTGCATATATATCCTCCATTTGGAGAAATAAACCTGTGCCGAAATTCCCAAAATTGCATATATACCCATCGCAGCCAACAACTTTAAAATTACAAATATATCTTCTACCAAAATGAATTGAACTATGCCTACATTTACAAAATTACAAATATATCCTCAATATTACAAATCTATCCAAATCTTTAAAAAATTCATAATTTATTCCTTAGAACTCCAAAAATTACAAACTAAACACCGTTAGACTCATCTCAAAGAGCTCTTTCAACAAAAATAAAATAAAGAAAAAGTAAGGCTGTTACGAAAAAGGTAAACTCATTTTGCAACTTTTATTTTTTAAATCATAATCTATAGTTAGAGCTTATCTTTTTTATTAAATTACTTTATATAGAGTTTATATTTGTGAAATTGGATGTGACAAAACTATTTAGTAAGAATTTATGCTTAATCTTAATATGTTATCACATACTCTATTAAATAATCTATAACTTAAATACTAATCTTTAAATAATTCTAAAATAATTATGTTATATCTAACCCTAATTAATGTATAATATTGTTTAGAATATTTTATTAGTTTGTTAAGAATTTTTAGTATTATAGGCTCTGAAATAGACCCACAAGCTATTATTTAGGCCTTATTAAATGAATATTTTGACATTTTTTTAGATGATTTACCTGACACTCTACCTCCCATGTGGGACATCCAACACATGATCGATCTAGTTCCTAAGACGATCTTCCCCAATCTTCCTCACTATAAGTTAAACTTAAAGGCTCATATTTTGTTAACCCATTAGGTAGGATACTTAAAAAGGATTTATCTAAGTATTAGTCTTGGTACTATCCTTGCACTTTTAGTACCCAAAAAGGATGAAACATGGAGGATGTGTGTCAATAGTCAGGCATTTAAAAAAATCACAATAAATTATAGTTTTCCCATTCCACAATTAGATGGCCTCTTAGACCAGATACCAGGTGCCACTATCTTTTTCTAACATATACTTAAAATATGGTTACCACCAAGTAAGGATTAGAATGAGAGATGGATGAAAAATAACATTTAAGACCAAGGACATTTGTATGAATGATTAATGATGTTATTTAGGTTATTAAATACACCAAGTTTATTCATGAGATTGATGACTTAGGTTCCAAAACCATACATCGAAAATTTATCGAGCATATTTTGATGACATTTTGGTTTATGACAAGTTTATTGAGGAACACATAGACCATTTACACAAATTTTGTAGCACTCTCAGAAAGGAACACTTATTTACTAATTTAAAAAAATATAAATTCTTTGCACTCACGGTTACCATCTTAGGATTCATAGTTTCTTCTAAAGGGTTGTCTGTAAACCCTAGTAAAGTTAAGAAAATTACATAGTAGTCTATCCCAAAAAACTTCATGACATTAGAAGATTCCACAGTTTGGCCACTTTTTATTGATGTTTTATTAAAAACTTTAGTGTTATTGCCACATCAATTATCGATTGTACAAAGTCTGATAAATTTACTTGGACTAAATATGTAGACCTAGCTTTTAGAAAGTTTAAAAAGGCTATGATTAAAACACCCATTCTAAAATTGCTTGACTTTTTTTGTTGCTTTTGAGGATTTGTGTGAGGCATCATGAGTAAGGTTAAGTGGTGTCTTTAGTCATGGTAAACATCTTATTGCATTCTTTAGTGAGAAGTTTAATGATATTAGAAAGAAGTATTTTATATATGAAAAAGAATTGTGTTTTAGTTCAATCTTTAAGACATTGGATGTATTGCATGTTGTCTAAGGAATTTTTCTTATACCCTGATCATGAGGCACTTAGGTTCCTAAATTCCTAACAAGATCTTAATCATAGGCATGCCAAATGATTTGAGTACATCCAAGAGTATATATATTCTTTATTAAATAAAAGCCATTTTAGAAAAGAAAGTAACTGATGTCTTTAGTCAGCATGTTCACTTATTGACCTTCTTGTCTATAAATGTCCCAAATTTTGACTAAATTAAAAACCAATATCCTGATTATTTTGAATTTAGCTAATTTTTCAAGAAATCAAATCAACACCAGCCTTCATATCTAGAGATTTTAGTTTGAAAGATGGATACTTTAATCAAAACAATAGGTTATGTATCTTAAGTTCAACACTTAAAAGATTTTTTAGTATAAGAAATATATGATAGAGGATTATTTGATCATTTAGGGAGAGATAAGATACTTAGAAATGTCTCAAAGAGGTGGTCATTTTAGGAGAGATAAGACACTTAAAGATGTCTTCAAGAGATTTATTAGCCTAGGATAACTTGTCATATTACATCTATTGTAGCCCAATGTTATTATACACAACTACAAAATCTCTATATATAGGCTAATCTCCTTACATTCCACAACCTATACCTAACAAGCCATGGGAGCACATAAGTATGGATTTTGTACTTATCTTATTTAATACCCTATCTAAACATAACTCTATTTTTATGGTAGTTAACTATTTCTTTAAAATAGCTCATTTTGTCAATTATCATTAGACCTTAGATATTACCTACTTAGTTAAGAGATTTTTAATGAAATAATTAAATTGCATAATATTTTAATAATTATAATATCTAATTGAGATGTAAGATTTACTAGTTATTTTTAAAAAATCTTATGACATTTACTAGGGACCAAGCTAAAATTTTCTTTAGCTTACTACCCACAATGATAAAAAAATGAAAGTAGCAAATCATAGCCTAGGAAATCTACTTCGTAGTTTGAAAAGAGAATAACCTAAGCTTTGGGATCAACTATTACCACTAGCCAAATTTGTATACAATAAATCTATAAATCATAGTGTTGGTCTACTATGGATCTTAATTCCTTACCAGTAGACTTTCAAATTTTTGTCTCTACTTCTTTCCTTACCTCTCATATCTCTTTCTTATGTAAAATAATATCTAAAAAACTAATCTCAATAATAAAAGGTACAAGAAAATTACAAATGTTCATAGAAAGGTTAGAATATTTTATGAAGAAAACTATATCATAATTAAAGTTAGGCAAAAAAAAAGTTCCCTCTTATATTTTATATGAAATTACAAGCATGTGGAGCTAGACTTCTTATAATTGTTCAATAACTAAAAACTAATGCATACATGTTAGAATTATCAAAAGAGTATGGGATTAGTGTAACCTTTAATTTTAAGGATTTAATCATGTACATGACACCACATCTAATACCAAAAAAATCATTTGAGCCTAATCCTCTTATGTTGAGTGAACTCATTCTTACCACTATTTTAGTCTCTAGAGTAAGTAAAGACAAGTGGAGGAGATTTAAATCATGAGACAATTCTAAACAAAGATTATTTACTTAAAAAAATTTTAGCTAATTTTAAAATTAAGCATTTGATCGAGGGCTCTTGACTTACTTATGATGATCTACTTTGTATCACATCTCACTTCTTGAAGCATTATTGTATCCATCACCCCAATGCTGTCGAACCATGTTTTCACCTACTTAGAGAGGATGATGTAGAAGCATCTTACTTTAGCTCATAAGTACACATCCCTTAGTGTCACACCAATCCCATTTAGACATAAAGCCATGCCTAAGTCAAATCTTGTTTTTGTTAATCATCTTTGTCAACCATATGGGTCAATTATAATACTCTATTTTTTTCTATGATTATTCTTATTATTTTTGCTCTTATTCATCTTAACATATTTTACAGTTATTTCATGTCATCATCGACATCAGTTTTTATTTTTTTGCACTTATGCATGCTCCACCTGTTATCGTCGACCATCAGCAATCACATGATCACTGCTACTCCCATTTGCTACCATTGTCAATGGTCTTCCATCACTTAGTCACCCATTACTTTTGGCTATCGCCATTGTCAGTAACCAACCATCACCTGATTGCCTAACATCACTTGGTCACCCATCATCACCCAACCGCTCATTATTTCTTAGTCCCTACCATCACCTAGCCCTTCATCGATCACCCACCCTCTGACTATCATTATCCATCTTGCTTACTGTCAACATCCCTTATTGCATTATCATCACATCCAATCATCATGATTGCATAATTTTTCTTATGTTGTAATTTTTTATACATTTTTATTTAAAGTGGTTGACTTATTTAGAGTCAATGACTTTAGAATTCTAAAAATCTCTTTTGGATTTTTAAGTGACTTAACTCCAAAATAGTCATTTCCATATTGGCTTTCATCTCTTCTATTCTTATGTTATGTTCCAAAATACATTTAATTCTCTTTTTCTCATGCATAGTTATAGAGCTCTCCTTTATCCATAAATAAGAAAGACTCCTTCACTATAAGGAGATGTTATTTCCAAATTAAGTTTCTCTTTTTTTTGTTTCTCTATTTTTGTGAGTAAAGAGTGTGCACCTAACTTTAGTTGGAAAGATTTTAACTTTTCCTCCTCTTATGAGAGACGAAGATCAAAGATAAGAGACTTTCCTTTAGGAGAGTTGCAACTAATAAAATTCTCTCTTCTCCTAGTACCCTCTTTATGGCACTTTAATTCCTCATCCACCTTTTCACTCTCTCAGTCAAACTACCATCCTTATCAAAACGGCTCCAAATCCTAGTTGATCACCTTATTATCACTTTAGCCTAGCTTCTCCACCAACCTAAACCTCCACATCATCACCCTTTTCTATCTCTAGTACTTTACATGCCAACTCTAAAGAAAACTATAAGCTATAATCACAAAATAAATGAACTCTTTTTGTAACATTTATTTTTTAAGTAATAATCTAAAGTTAAAGTTATTCTTTCTTTTATTAAAGCACTTTATATAGAGTTTATCTTTAATTTTTAATTGTATATATGAAATTAGATGTGATAAAATTGATTAGTAAAACTTTAAGTTTAATGCTTAATGTATTACCATCTACTCTACTAAATAATCCATATTATAACTTAGAAAATTAATTTTTAAATAATTTTAAAATATTAAATATATCACCTAATCTTAATTAGTATATAATATCATTTACTATTCTCAATTAGTTTATTGAGCATCTCTTGTATTGTAGACTCCAAACTAGACCATGATAGAAGCATAATTTATCCAATATCCATCTTGCACTAAGCCACTGGCTGCTCTCACATCTCAAGGGTATGGTGATCCTCCAAGGCATCAAAATTTCTAATTCTCGATATAATGGATGCATGACCTGTGATGTAAATATTTTATCAGAAAGAGTGTAATATCTACAAGGGGTGAATGTTGCAAATTATAAACCTTAATTCAATTTTAATCACTCAAGTTAAAAATTAAGATAATAATTAAAATCTTTTACTTTCAAATGCACAACTTTTCTTCTCAAACCAAATTCTCTCAACTCAAATACTCAAATATTTTGTAAAGATAGACTTTGTTTCATATCAATCTAAATTTAATGATTCAAGTAATCTCAAATATTATTATAATAAAAATCACTTATTAATCTTAACAACTATCATAAGCAAGTTTTAAAATAAGTTGTTTACGTTTATAAATCATTGTGTGATAGTGCAAGGTAAGTAAAGAACACAAGTGATTTTTAGATTTTTCAATCTAAAGAAGATCAAATGGCTAGGTTGGCACTAATATACTCCCACTTAGTTATAGCCAGATAGGATCAACCTAAATAATGACTCCCTTTTTATGATAACATTGGGGTCAACTAATATAAAAGCCACTCTCTTTTTGCCACAGGTAGGTGAGGGTAAACCAAAACAAAAGGCCAAAAGATCCAATAGATAAAAGACCAAGGAAAGTACAACTACAATGTCCCAATAATGAGATAAATCAACCAAATTTAAAGCTTAATATAAAGGTCTTATAACCTATTAAAATTTAATTCAAGAGGCACACCAATATAATATTGAAGTAATAAGAAGACATATAATGTACCTTAAAGGAAGTAACTAAGAAAATGAAACAAAACTTAGCTCCATCAGGGAAGGCTATAATGAGTAATGCATCATAAAAACCACAACATTGTTCTTTTTTCTTCCAATATAATAAAGATTTCTCTAAGTTATGTTTTCTACGAAGATATGTAAATGAATATTAGCCTTTTCTTCAATATTTAGAAGCTTTTATATAGTCCATATGATCCTCTCAAATGGTTTCAAATCATGCTCCAATTTTCATAATCAATTTCTTAAATATCTAATCAAACTAGTCATTAATCATATTCTTTAACTAATCATATTGTTTAATACAAGGGATCATACATGTATAATGAAGCTCTAAGCAGATCGTCCAGTCAATCAAAACTATTTGATTAGTTCATTTTCACAACTCAAAGTTTATGAATTCTCAAAAAAAGTTGTACAATGTATTATCATAAAAGGATTATAGATCTTATGATAAGCTGATTCATACTAATTATAATAGATCATATTCATACAATAAGTGGATCATACTCCTACAATGTAAATCTAGTTAATAAATATCCAAGTCCCAATGTTAAGCCCTTGAGTGAAAATGGTTTTGTATAAGTGAGAGGGTAATATCATACAAGTATAATTGAAGTTCATCCAACTACAACCCAAGTCCTCAACTCTTAAGATTGATATGTTGTTTGTATAGATATGAATAATTTATCACAATTATATGGCACTACAATCTCCTATTCATATACATAGTATCACCCAATCTTATATCCTTATTTGATTCTCCAAATGATTGTATTATTTATGTATGAAATATATTATCATATTATATGAAGCTTCAATATTATAATCCTCAGTATGCATCTCTTGAGTAAACCTCTTTTAGGGTACTAATATGATAGTTTTATTATACTTGTACAAATAACAAAACTTCTAAATATATTATAGCTTCACAAAGTAGTGACACACTATTATATTGTATGAAATAGCTAGTTATATTATGCAAAGATGATATAATACAAGTATGATTAGCATTAATAATGTAATCCTCTTTCAAATCATTCTCTTTTCAATTCTTACTTAAATGAGAAATGATAAATGATAAAATCTATTATGAATGAAATGTTTTAAGACATAAAATATGCATATAAACAATCTAAATGAATGAATTCCTTAAGCTAAATTTTCATGAGTGAAATAAATGATTTAAAAGAAAAATTTAGCACTCTTACTCATACCTTATTAAAACCTAAGTGCCAAGAGTAAATATTATAGGTTTTAGTGTTTTATTAACAATAAAAAAATAACTCAATGAATATTTTCTCTAAAGTTACTTGAGCTTGTGATTCTCTTGGTGCAAGTTACAATTAACACCTAAACACCTCCAATTTAGCTCATTGAGTCATCAATTAATTAAGTTCTTTATATGATAACTTATGCATCTTTGAGACACATAATCTAAAAATATTTAAGAAAAATATTAGTAAATATAAGACGATGATTTTTTTGTCATCAATTAATTGGTTCATTGACTAAAAGTACAAATAGTGAATATTAGTGTCTCTAATGAGCTTAATAAATTAACCATAACAGGTAACACAATGTAAAAGAAATAACTTCTTTAGCTTATACCTACTTAATAGAATTATGTGGCATTACACTTAGTGATTGATCATAAGGAATAGAACTTTGGACCATACCAGCTTAGTATGGATATCATGACACACACACATACAATCCATCATTGGGCCTAATGTAGAAGATAATGTTTCTAAAAATCTATTTTATATTTTTATATTTTTAAATATTCTATCCATGTAGATAATATCATCTAATATATAAAATATATAAACAAATATGTCGATCAAGATTTGTAGATTAATTATCATATCTATTATCCATTATGCATAAAAAGTAATGTAAGGAACATGTAAATACATAAAAAATGGTAACACAAAAAATATGATAGAATTGGGTTGTAGGTGGGTGTTTAGAGGCTTAAAGGTAATTAGTGGATGAATTTTGAGCCCAAAATGAAGTTTTTGGCTCAAATTTGAACCTCCACATGAAAAATAAAGCCTTCGACTATCTGAAAGTATTGGAGCACACCTGTTAGATTGTGTGTTGAAAATAATGAATATAACTAGTGTTTACACTAATTTCCTTATAGTAAGAAAAATGTAACTTTGATGTGTTAACTACTCCAAATCAACCCTCATAAGTCTCTAAACACTTTTGGGCTCATCCTTTGTAATGCTTCCCTTGTGATCCAAGTATCCTTGATGTCTAGCATGTGCTTGCAATAAATAAGATGCCTTTGATTACTTTATTTTCTAGTTAATTTAGTTTGATCATCCATTTTCTTTTTAATCTACTCATTCTTCTTACCATGATAGGTTGGTAGATACTCATGTTGGTGTTTTCTCTAAGGGTGTTGATGTTGGCTTAAGAAGCTTATTAGGAATCTTAATCGACTCCTTGTAAGCCATTAGATATGGATGTTGAAGGTATCGCAGATGCTATAGTCATCTGGTAGCTCCAAAGTACATGCATTTGGTGCTATAATTTTAAGATTTATAATAGATTGATGCCTCTTGCATGAAACTTCCTCAAGGCTCCTAGTAAGAACCTTTTAAATTTGATTCAAATCAACACATGGTATCTTTCCAAGAATGTTTTATGTCGTTGATGCACATTAGCTATACTCTTATATTACTCATTAAATAGATTTATTTTAACTTTAATGTACTTATAAACTTCTCTTATATGCCATGCAAACTCTTATGTAGACTTCAATGTGCATGCATGAATAGGTAGTTGAATAAGGTCAACTAAGCTATAAGGTTTATACCTATTATAAGCTTAAAAGGGACTCCTTTTTATAGATATATTAACTAACCTATTATATGCATGTTCTATGTGTGATAATAATATATTCTAATTTTTTATGTTTTCTCCCACAAAAGATTGTAATAAATTTCCTAAAATTCAATTCACTATCATAGTTTGACTATTAATTTGGGGTTGGTAAGTAAATCAAAAATTTAATTTTGTCCCTATAAGATGCCAAATGATTTTCTAAAAGTAGAAAATAAAAATGAACATCTCCATTTGTGATTATAATTTTGGGTAACCCATGAATCTTAACAATTTCATCAAAAAATGGTTGAGCTATGTTGGAAGCATTTTAAAGCATAGGATAAATCTCACCATTTTTATGAGTTAATCTACTACAACAAAAATAGAGTCATATCTTTGAAGAGTTCTAGGCTGTACAAGGACAAAATCCAAACTACGATTCTTCTATGGCCACGATGGTAATGGCAATGAGGATAAAGTTCATGTTTTGGGCATGCTTCTTGGTGACAACAGAAGGTCTATACCTAACAACAACTAAAGAAACATCTTATTTTAGTCTTGGATAATAAAATTTATCTTCAATGGCCATAATCATTTTATTTCATCCAAAATGGCCTACAAGAAACAAGCATTTCTCATATTGAGAAATCTAAGTGAAGATTAATTTAGCATAATTGCTTGTCATGAAAAGGTTTACCCTCTTTGTCATATAGTCATATATTGCTTTGGTTGGACCAATATTTAGTTCCTTATAAATAGGTCTAAAATTAGTATAATCATGGTACATGTTAGGTAAAGTTTCAAAACAAGTGATTTATACAGACATTGTGGTGAGTAGGTTTACTCGTCTACTAAGGATATCAACAACTTTGTTCTTTAAAACAAGCTTTGATTTAAGACAAAGATATAGCTCTAAAGAAAATCCATTCCACTTGATGTGTTGTGGTTTTAACTTTTTATGTGAGTTTAAATATCTTTAAACTTAGTGGTTAGAATATAGTATAAACTTCTGGGGTAAGAGGTAATGTCTTCAATGCTTAAGTGTTTGGACTATCATATAGAATTTTTTTTGTTATAAATGAGTATTTCCTACATTATTCATTCAATGTTGTACTAAAATATGCAATTAATCATCCTTCATGACTAAGGACTCCTATTCCTACACACAAGGCATCATAGGATCCTTCAAATATAATGAAATAGTCTAGAAGTTAGAGTATATGTGCCTTGGTCATATTTTTATTAATTTATCAAATGCCTTCTTAGCTATAGGTGTCCACTCAAAATTTTTTCCTTTCTAATATAGTTAGTTATTAAAATAATTATGTACTAAAAATCTTAATAAATATTTTATAGAAATTTGTTAAATCATAAAAACTCCTAACATCATGGATGGACTGTGGTGTTGGGCATTCAACTATTACTTTAATTTTATCGAGATCAATTGAACATTTCATCCTTGAGACTATAAAGCCTAGAAAATTTATATGATCAATTACATTATTGAGGTTGACATAAAGTTGGTTTTACTTAAGTATAAAACAAATCCTCCTTAGATGCTTTAAATGGTGTTTAAGGGTATGATTAAAGATTAAATATAATCAAAGTAAGTTATGACGAATTTCCCTAATTATGGTTGAAGTATTTGAGTCATTATCCTCATGAATATTCTTGGGGCATTAGAAAATCAAATGACATGACCAACCATTCTTATAACATATCCCAAGTTTTAAAGGTAGGTTTCTACTCATCTCCTAATTGAATCCTAACTTGGTGATAACTACTTTTTAAGTCATTTTTTGAAAAAATTGTGACTCCACTTATTTAGTCAAGTAAGTCTTATAAAGAGATAAAGAACATATACTTTATAATTATTTTGTTAATGGCCTTACTATTGATAAATATTCTTCTAAATCCATCTTTCTTTAAAGAACTATACAAGGGCTAAGACTTTCTCATATGAATTAGTTGTTTAATTCTACTTGAATCTATTAAGTTAGCTCCTGGTGTTTAATATTTTTATCTTATAATGTGATAAGTATGGCAAACTAGCTTCAAGAATTAAATATACATGTTGGATGTCTTATATTAGGGCCAAGTATTGGGATTCTTTAATGAAAATATCATAGAAACTAGATAAGAAGGGTTTAAAAATTAGTGAAATTACTATATTTGGTACTTCACTTAGAACACCTCTCACTACTATAGCCAAGATGACAAATTCATTAATAAATTCCTTTTTTTAATCACTCTGAGATGTAAACTGAATTTTCTTCCCTTTGTTGATAGTTGGTTTCTTCTTAATGGGCTGAATGTGATATCTAGCTAAGAAAGGATGTAAGTTAATTTTTTGAACTTAATATATAAATATGTAAGTATTAGATCTACTAGTAAAACGAGTATCATGGTCATATAGCCAAGGTCATCCTAAGATAATACTCTTAAATTGTATGGGGACAACATCATATAAAATGTCTTTGAAATAATTGTTGAATTAAAGTGGTATCATGCATAAAATTTTGATAAGAATGGAGGTTTCATTAATTCAAGAAATAGTGCATGATGAATTAGGGTGGTGGTAAGTCCAAGGTGCATCACATTATTTGTGAAAATGACATTATTGTTATTGCCAAAATCTATTACAATCTTACAAACATTTTCTTCTAGTTTAACAAATGTATGAAAATTTGTGATGCATCTATAATCTTTGCTTATCCTAGGTTGGTTGTAAGATGGGTTCATTTTCCTTGATACCATTTTTTCTTTCTTCTTCAAGTATTTGTTAATAAGATTTGAGTCAAGAACATAGTCCTTGGCCTCAATGTCTCCCTTTATGTTAGGTTTCTCATCTTCTTCTCCCCTTATATAGTTTGCTTATCATATGAGATACTAGGATGCTACATGATCTTTGATTTTATAATAAAAACATGTTATTTTGGGAGGTCAATTAATATGTTGATTAGGTTTTGTTGTGGGTTTAAAAGGAGGGGGTTAACGAAAAGAGTGTTGGTGAGTGGCTAGTGTAAGGTATGGGCTATTTGTTTGATATATCAACTTAGGTGTTGATTTATCTCTTCTAAAAGAATACAATTTTGGGAGGTGTTCAAACTCCCTAGTAATCTTATAAAACTCTTATAGAGTGTAGGTATTATGCATAAAGAGTTTCCTTTATACATCCTCTCTAAGTCTAGCTCGAAATCAAGAAAACATAAAAGGATCTTCATTGACACCACAATACAAGTGATACTAATCAAAACAAGCAATATATTCATTTAACCATCTTTTGTCCTTGAGTTAAATGTTATCATTGTTCTAATAACTAGTTTTTGTAAAAAAAAAGAAGTATGTATTTGTCTCTAAGGATTCTCTTAATTTCATTATAAATTCTTATAAGTGATGATCCTAGTTATTATATATAGTTTCTACAAAGAGTAGAGCTTTTTTATCTAATTTCATATAGGAAAATAGTACCTTTCATTCTTCACTAAGTTTAAACAACTAAAAACAATGATCTATAGTTGCTTCTTACTCTAGGTAGTCTTTAAGGCTTAGGGTGCACTCAAAGGTAGGTGTTATTTAATGGACTTTATAAGTTTTTCATCTTCATTGTTAGGTGGTCATCTTAAGAAAGGGTCACTAATCCTATAGGGTGGATAGACAATGTCTAGTTTAGATATGATAGGCTCATTAGGAAGTTGTTTAGGTTAGATGATTCAATTTCCAAATTTTTACAATTTTTATTTCATGTTTTCCATTCTTGTTAAGAGGGTTTTAAGAGTTAATTGTATTAGGTCAAGTTGTGGATTCTCCATATTATAATTCACACCATATCTTGTGTGCATATATTAAAATCTAGAGATAAATGCAAACCTTAAATGATTATTTGTTCACTAAAAACCTCTTTTTTTAATTAAAAAACTATAAAATATTAAACTATTCATTACTAAATAATAAAGGGAAATATTAATTTATCTTTAGGGTGTCAATGATACATGCACTTACCAAACCTTCTTTGAAACCAATTTTGATGTCGAATGTGTGACCAACCACATTAATAAGCAATAAAAGAGATTAACCTACAAATATTAGGCAATAAGAGATATGAAAGAACATATGTGAAATCTAAAATGATAAAAAGCAATAGATACCACTAATGCTATCTTGGCCAAGAGGAGACCATGAGCAACACAAAGGTCACTCGTTGGTTAAGCTCGCAATGGAATAAAAATAAGATACTAAAAAAAGGTTCAATAATATTGATCTTGAATAAAATATAAGCAATGTAAATGTCACATAAGTGTATATAATCAAATCAATGCAAAAAATCCAAAGAAATGAGATTAATTGTAAGCAAAAGAGTAATATTACCAAATCAATGCAAAACATCTAAAGGAATGAGATGAATTACAAGTGAAAGCCATTCAAAATTATCAAGGAAATCAAATGAAGCAAAGGAAAACAATGGAGAAAACTTTAGATTCGTGGAGGAGAGTTATTGAGTGAAGGAGATTGCAATGAAATATTTTAGGTACATACACTAACATTGGCATGAACATGGAAAACATTAAGTGTTAATGGCAATGGTATGAAGATGTTGGTGGTTGAGTCTACAATAAATTTACATGACATCTCACCACTTAGGGCTCACACACTCTCAATACTAGAGCCCCAGCGAGTTAGCACATCGAAGTTCTTATTATAATCAAGCTTAAGGTTACAATAAGATGCAAAGGAAAATAATAAAAAATTTTATTCATCAAAAGTTACCTTACATAAGAGTAGGCTCCCAATTTATAGAAAGCCTAGAGGGGTACATATGTAAGATCTCATAAAGATGCCAAGGGTTGCATTGGAATACAAAAGGACACATTATATTAGTTAAAAAATAACAATTATAGAATTGAAACTCATAGATTTCCAATCAATCAATCATTGAAATCTCAAATTAACCTTACAAAGCTTTTAAATTGGATACCATAATCTGTTTCCAAATAGCTTAGTTGAAAAATACCACTAATAAGGTAGTTGGGTGGTAGATGGGTTAGCTAGCATGCATGTTCGCCAAATGCACTAATGATTTAGCATTTGCTAGAGGTATAAAATAGGGTTATGGTTTAGAATTAAGTCACAAGTGTCATGTTGTAAGTGAAAATAAAATTAAAAAATAGGGTTATGATTTAGAATTAGGTCAGAAGTGTCATGTTGTAAGTGAAAATAGAATTAGGTTAGTGTTACTTATGGCAAAAGTAGATCAGAATAGAGTCACATGTGCCATGTCATAAGCACGAGCAAAATTGAATCAGAGTTGGCTCAATTGGGAAGCTAGTTAAATTTAAGTCAATTTTGGCTGAGTCAAAACCAAATAAAAATCATGTTAATGGTGGCTCAAGTTGGGAGTAGATTGCATGAAACTATAAGTAAACATGAGCCAGGTGATGTAGGTTTAGCGGTGGTCAAGTTGAGCAGGCAAGAAACATTCCTAATGGGTCATAATGGGTGCTTAGAGCCTAAAAAGTAGTTCAAAAAATGAATTTTGAGCCCAAAATAAAATTTTAAGCTCAAAATTGAACATGCACCTGAAAAATGAAGCCACTCACCATATGGAAGTGTTAGAGCACACCTAACTAGATCATGTGTGTAAAAAGTCTCGAATGTAATTGATGTCCACATCATAGCATTTTCCTTTCCCTTAACCACTATTATAAGTAACTTAACATTCAGTCATTTGCACTCATGTTTGGTATGTTTAGTTTTATTAAAAACTTCATTAATAGAAATAACATTATTTTATCTCATTAACTCCTAAGTATGTCTTGTATTTTAGAGATAATACACACAACAAATAGTTTAAACATACCAACTTCCTAAATTAATTTACAACTAAACAAATCATATCTTGGGTCTAATGTATTATACATTTCTTTCTAGTCAAGAATAACCTATTTTAAATCAACACCATTTTTGCCCCAATCAAATCCAAACTTGTTCTTTTCCTTAAAAACATATATTTAAATATATAATGGTTGAAATCTTTCATATTTTAACATAACATTTATTGAATTTGGGAAAAGAATCAAATTTTACTTACCTTTTCACTTGGTTTTCTTTTCTTTTAATTTTCCTTACTACAACACTTCCTCCTTGGCTTCTAACCATTGTTATCTTTGCATTCATTCTTAAATCTACTATCCTTGATCTTTCTCTTTCTTCTGCAACACTTTTGTTTCTCCTCTCTTCTTTTCCTTTCTTCCTCTTCTTTCTCTTTATTTCTCTCTCTTTCATTCTCTTATGACATCCCTTTTTATAATCCATTCTTATTTTCTTACACCTAACTGACCTCCTCTTTAAACTTATCCGCATGAGATGGCATAGTGAGAATTATCAAAATATCCTAAAAAATTGCTAAGATTACAATTACGTCCTATTCTCTTCAAAAACTCATAATTAATTCATTAAATCCCAAAGCTTATAAACTCAAAACTATTTGATTTCTCTTATTGAACGCTTTCCAATGATATGCACAAATAATTTTTTTTACTTCCTTAAAAAAATATGACATGTTTTTTAAGGTAAATTTAAAATATCAATATTTTAATTTTATAAATCTAATATTTCTAAAAACTAACTTTATTATATTAAAACTATATATAATTACAATTTCATTAGCTTACTCTTTTAATTTACAATAATAATGAATAGCCAAAATTTTGGAATGTTACAAACATATTATTATTGATAATATAGCAAGCATATAAACTTTTTATTTCTCTTCTTTGCTTGATTCTCAATCTCTTCTCTCCTTCCCTCTCCCCCCTCTCTTTCTCTCTTTCTCTCTTTCTTTTTATTTCAAAATTTCTTATAATATTATTTTCAAAAAATCCCTAAATTATTCTTGCTTCTCTCTCTTTATTTATTTATTTTTCTTCCTAGTGGCCATGTTTCCCTTTCTTGGCATTATTTTCTCTCTTCTTTTCTCTTTGCTTCTCTTCCTTTGTCTTTAAATGTTGGTTTTTTTATTCTCTTCTCTTGTGGCTATTCTTCTCTCTCCTTCTCTAATGCTCTCTCTTCTCTCTTTTATTCACTTAATACTACTTTTTTTATGTTTTTATCTCAAAGGCTCATCTTCTCTTTTTTTCTCTCTCCTCTTCTCTCTTAATAGTATTAGCTTCCCCTCTTCCATCATTCTCCTAATCTTTTGAAAACTCTCTTTCTTGATGATAGCAACTAGCCTAACATCTCTCTTTCTCCATTGTATTCCAATTAGTTATAACACAACTCTCTATCTCTTTGTCAAAATTGCTCTCTTCTCTTCCTCTTCTACAAGCCAAATCCATTTTATCATCTCCTCTCTCTCTCTCTCATTGAGCCCATGACATAGTCGAGTTCTTAAATAAATTCTTAATCAACAATCCTTCTCATCTTGCCCACCCATTTCAAATGCCTTGTAGTTGCATAGTAGTCACTAGGGTATTTTAAATAATATTATAATATATTAGGTCTAGGAATTATTATAATTTAAGTATTTGTTAATTACCTTAATTTAATTAACTTAATTAGTTTATAATCCCTCTACTTAATTGACATATATATTATAGATTAGGGTTAATTTAGCAATTATTTATTTTTTTATTGCTTTATTTACTTAAAAGCCTTATAATTATTAAATTTTTTAAATTTGTTAGCCAACTTTGCCTCAAAATTTGTTAGCTATATTTAAAAATTCTTAATCCATGATATCTACTTGACATTAAATTTTCATTTTTTTCGAATTTTATTAATTATTTTTAATTATTTGTCTTTCAATAATTAATTTCCTTATTAATATTTGACTTCTTATTTTATGATCTCCACACTTTACATTTTTTGTAGAGATAATTTTAACCTAAATTTCTTTATGGTCTCCACATTGTTATTTAGTTTTATAATTTTTAAAAATTATTTAATATTTATATTAATTTTTTTTATTTATTTTAATTATATAAGTAAATTATTAATAAATTCTCAAATACTTAAATCTTTTATTTTATCATCTAGAAAGCTCTAATTTTTATTGTTATTAATGTTTTTTTCTCGAGTATTTTTTAAATCATGCATATCATGATCAAGTAGGTTTAATCAAATTGAGAGCTTGATCAAATATTTTTTAGAGCCATTCACATGTGAAAACTTATCTTGACATCATGGTGGTTTGCTTATGATTGGTTCAACTTACAAATCATGATGATGTCATTCCTATTTTTGGTAGACTAGCTACTCATTTGGAGCTCATCATCTATACTTTATCTTATGTTAGAAGTTTTAAACACATCACTTATTTTTTATATGGTACATAGGATTGCATTTATTCATCTAAAGTATAGTTCATCTCTATCTACTTTATATGAGTCAAACCATGAGAAAATTGACTTAATATCTAAGGAAATATCTTAATTAAAAAGTTAAATTTACTTTAGGATAAATGTAACATCAATAGAAATTAAAATCATTTGAATACAATCCTTGAATTCAAAACTACATGTATATTGTATAACACAATCTCCTAATCATGCTTATATGCTCCTATATCTTGCTTTATCATTTACAATTAAATAACATATCATATAGTTATGATGCTCTCATCATTTTGATATGATCATTCCTTTGATTCTTTGATAACTTGGTTATAATATGCTTATCTTTCTATTATTTGCATATGATCTTAGTTAAAGTTGAGTATTATATAGATCATACTTATAAGATAATATTATTATATAATTACTCTGAGGTTTTTCCTAAGAGGTATCTTTAGTTTTAAAATCATTAAACTTTGGCTCAGGTTAGACAAGGACTAGAGCTAAAGTAATGATCATATGAGTTAGAATTGAGTAACATATTAGTGTAATTCCTTCATCACATTACTATGACCTGGTTAAAGTATTTGTGTATTGATGTACAAGTATGTTATTATCCTCATACCAATACATTATATCTATTAGATCATGTGTAGAGAGAACTTGGTATGTAGATGAAGAAAAGATTGGGTCTTAGGACAGAATAAAGTAGTTTCTTAGATTAAATGAAATAAAAATATGAAAAAAATACTTAAATAAAAAGAGAATAGAGTTGAGAGGATAAAGAAAAAAAAGTAAAGATTCACTTGCCAAAATAAACCTAAAAGAAGGCCACCAAACCAACTCAAACACTTAAGCCACTAAACAACGTACCTTTTTTAGTCATAACTAATTTATCATTTATCCATTTATGAGAGATCATTTAAATAGAAGATTGCAAATAATTATTTAATACAAAAGTAAACTTCTTATTTATTTTTTAAAGACTTTCATATCCATATAATTCTTTAATACAAAAGTATGCTTCATACATATTTTTTGAAGAATTTTATACATATCTTTAAATATTTTAGGCACTTTCATTAATGTATAACCTAGCCACATATCATTAGCACCTACTATGACTCACCTATAGTTACTTTAACTTCAATCCTCTAACTACTATTCTAAAAGTTTTATTTTAGAAAAAAAAGTTGAACTATTATATTTTATGATTTCTTTTTTTATTCTTCTTTGATTAGCCCATGACTAACTCAATTGTGTCATGATGAGCTCTTATTGTCATAGTTTATGTAATGGATTTATGATAAATATTTTTTTATATAATTTAAACTTAAATTATAATTTCTCTTAATACACTTCATTATCTTTATATCATGATTAATTACTCATTCTTATCCTACATCATTCCCTCCTTCCATAAACTTTGATACTAACTTAACATGTTTATGCTTGGTGGACCATATATCTTCTTTAAAAATTTTGTTTATTGACAATGATAATTGTTTCCTAAAATCACATGCAAATTATTAATTTCCAAATCATCATATTTAAAATTTACAATGCGATATTGGTTATCTTCAATATTGAACATTAGTCTATTAGACATATCCTTAGGTAATTCATATGTGTCATTACACTTCTCATCAGGATAAGCCTCTTTCATTTATTCAATATCTTCAATAGGAGATGTTGGAAACTCTATACATGGGTTTGTAAGTCATTTCTCTAGTTTTGGAATTGATTTTTCATTTTATACTTAAAAGCATGCAATTTTTCTTGCATTTCTTCTCATCATTGATTTGTCATTTGAAACAAATTTTCCATTAAATTTGATAAGCTTTTAATTTTTTCATGTCTTATTACTCTACTACCATTTGCTTAAGAAACTTATTAAGAAATTAGCATCATTACCAAATGATGAAAAGAATGAGTTTAACTGTCAATAATTTCTTGAACATCACAGTGGATAAAAAACTATGATGTTAAGCTCTGATATCAAATGATATAGACGAATAGGGGATTAGGTTGTGGGATAAAATGAAGTAATTGCTTGAGTTAAATAGAATAAAAAGTATAATAAAAGGGCTTAAATGAAAAGGAATAAGTTGAAAGGATAAAAAAATCAATGATTTACTTGCCAAAGTGAACCTATGAGAAGGTCACCAAACTAACTCAAATACTCATGACACCAAGTAATACATTTTCTTTAGTTATAAATAATTTATCATTCATTTATTCATATGAGATACTTTAAATATAAGATTATAAATAATTATTTGATATAAAAGTAAACTTTATACCTATTTCTTGAAAACTTTAATCCATATTTTTTAACATTTTGAATATTTTCATTAATGTACTACCTACTATGGGTCATTGATCATGAGTTACTTATCATCAAATTGACTTTATATCTCTAATTATCTAATTATTTTAAAAACTTTATTTTAGAAAAAATTGAGTTTAATATATTTCATAATTTCTTATTTTATTTCTCCTTAGTCATTGGGCTATTATTATTAGCTCTTATTATCATAGTTTATGTGATGAGCTTCTGATAATTAGTTTTTTAATACAATTTAAGCCCAAATTGGAATTACTTTTCATGCATTTCATGATCTTTTATATTCATAATTCATTATTCATTCTTGTTCTGCATCACTTGTTTTTGAGCTAGAGGATTTCTTTCATACTTATATGTTATCATTTTTCATACTGATATGATAACACTTACTCAATATTTCCACTTTAGGACTTAAACGAATATTGAGCGATTTGTGTTATAGAGGTATGATCCACTTATCATACTAATACTATCCATGATGGTAATAATACTTGAACTTATCAAAAGTCATATCATCATTATATGATTGCATTGTACCTGTATTTTCTTGAGAACTCAAAATCTAGACATGAGAGCTTTTGTTCTATTTGTACATTACAATGTAGTCATTGTATCTATATGACACTTTATGAGATGAAAATGAACTAATAAAAAGGCTCATCATTCAGTCCATCCTAATGTAATGCATGTTGACTTTGTACAATCTAAGTATCATATAATACTACCAGTCATCAAAACTTGTAATGACTAGTTTGATTATTTTGAGAATAAGATTTTAACTACTAGAACTTTTTGATTTTTTATATCTTATTGATTAATCTAAATAGAAGTGAATTTGAGCAAGAAAAAAATAATAACTTAATTATAAAATCATTTTAGAAGTGAAAAGGGTTTAAAAGCTATTAGTTGTGCATAATAGTAAAAAATATTCATTATTATATATCAAGCCTTATCTACATTGCTCATATGTCTATTACATCAAAGTAGTGCATCTTGATTAGTAACATCCTTCCACTTCATTATAGATATTATTTTATGTATTTCTTTCAAGTGAATAGTATAGATATTTTTATGTATTGATTTTTTAAGTGTTGTAATATTTTTATAAGCTATTGTATACTCTTTTGAGTAAGATTGACCATTATTTGGTTACAAAAAAGGGAGTCAATTTGTGTTGGGTTAATCCTTGTATTAAGTTTATCCCACTTGGTTGTGGTAAAATGAGAATGATTTTTAGTAGAAGCCTAGATTTGGATAGGGATAGATATAGATCTGAGTTTGAATCAAATCATCTAAAAAAACTAATTATGTTTCTCTCATATACTTTTTCTTATTTGTAATTGTTGTTACTTATTAAGTATTCAAACAAAAAATTTACATAATTAAACAATAATTCTTAAAACTTGTTTATTATAGGCACTAAAAGAATAAAAGATCTCTACTACAAAAAGAATTTAAGTTGGGGTTAATTAGGTTTGAGTAAGCAAAACTTTTTATTGAGTTGTTTGATTAAATTTGAGAAAGCATTTGAGTTATTAAAATCAAATTGATTTTGTTTTTATATAATTCACCCTATTCTTGCAAATATCACACTTCTTCTAATAGAAAGCAGTCAATTTCTAAATAAATCGTACATACATTTGTTAAGTGTCTCTTCTTTTAGGAGTCGTATCTCTGTTTTTCTTATGTACAATTTTTTAGAAATTAATAACTCATCAATTGTTTTAAAGATCATAAATCATTATTTAACATAATTATTTAACATTTAGTAATATTTATTACTTTTCTCTTTCTTTCTTGAAGCTCTAGTTCATCTTCTTAGATGTTACATAATCACTTTTAATATTTATAAAAATATATACTTGTTAAGAAAGAAAATATAACTTTGTAAATAGATGGATTGATATTGAAGAATTCATTTACAAGTCAAAGGACAATTCACATACTTTCTCATCTTTTTTTTTTAGAATCATTCTACTAGATTTTTCATTACCTCAAGAGCCATGTAGTAATTGTGCTTAGATTTTTCTAAATAATAATTTACTTTTACATAGTTTTCCTTAGTAAAAGCATCTCCTATAACTTCATGGCATTCTAATGCTATTTTGCAGCCCTCCAAATCTAATTCTCATCGTGATCACTGTTTTTGATTAATTCAACTCAAACCCAAGAGAAGGGTATAAAGTATGCTCCTTCCTTCTAGAGTAATCATCGAACATCTTTCCAACCTGAGCTTTGACTTAGACATCCAATATAAGTTTATCAACAATGGTTTCCATCTTGTTCAACTTCTCACCCCACAATGATAACATTATGCCCCACCTCCTCCTATGGCTAGAACATGTCTAGTAGTAAAGTCACCATCGAAGGTGGTATGTACAAATCAATTGCCTCTATTTCTTGACAATTTTAATTAAAAATGACCACTAATATTTTCCAAACTGCACGATCTTTGGATCTATTTTCTCGACCCAATTATGTGCAAATGAAGTAAAATATAATAAGTGGTGCCAAGTTTGTTTTACATATTTAGAATTTTATATTTATATATAATATATATTAATTAATTTTTTATTTTTTATTTAATATTTAAAATCAATAATAAATACTAATTTCAAATAAATTTTATGAGAATGAAACAAATATTTTTGAACTTGTCTTGATAAATTTTATCTAAATATGTCTCTCTTTTCAAAATTCAAAATATTTGCTTAATAACATACATTACAAAACATATTATTAAAAATTATTATTTTATTTCTTAATTCACTTTTTTATTCAAATATCTATCATATATATATATATATATTAAAAAGTTACTCTTATAATAATACTTTAATAAGGTAATCATTAAACAAATTTTGAAGATGTGGTATGTCCCTTCTCTTAAAATGTTTATTAACTTATTTTTTATATTTATTTAATAAAAAATAGTCTTTTTAAATGGCTCATAAGAATTTGTTATTGCTGAACACAAATACACGTTTGATGGTATTACTGTTTTTCTTTTAAATTCTATGTTAATAAAAGGACGTAGTAGTTAGTTCATGTTTTCTAGGTTTGCACTCCGCATCAGCCTCGGCTCTCCAGCGTGGGCAAACAGTTGTGGTTCTTCACCTTTCGCTCCCCCCTACTTTTTTTGTTGGGTGGTTAATGTCGTTTCCTTCCTCTCTCATCGGCTCAGCCAGATGGCTATGTGGCCTTTCCAATCGACGGGCTTTTGTCTGAATTTGCTGTTTTTTCTGTTGCATTTGTATAGTTTTGTTTAATCTGTGTTTAGGCTCAATTGAAGCGTTGATTTGTTTCATAAGAAGAGGGATATATCATCTCTTTAACCCTGCGCTGCCTTTTTATTCATTTGGTGTTTTTTGTTGATCTCAGTTTTTTTGTTGGTTTGATGTGGTTTTAGGTATAAAAGAGCATTGTTTATCTCATAAGATCATAGAGCATGGCGGTCAGGATACGACTATCGAGATTTGGGTGCAAAAATAAGCCCTTCTATCGGGTGATGGCTGCTGATAGTAGATCTCCCAGGGATGGCAAGCATCTCGAAGTCCTGGGATATTATAATCCACTTCCAGGTTCTGAATGTATACTTCCTCGTTTTCTTCTAAGTCCTACCTTCGCGGAGGTATCAGATTTGATTAAGTATGAGAAAGTGGTGTGAAAATGGGAAATGAAATGGTTCAATAACAATTAATCAAATTACTATTTTTATATATCACAACTTTTAAAACACATACGTGCACTCGTACATTCGTGCGCACACATATTAATTTGATATAACATCTTTGTTTCACAATATTCATATGAGTTTTCAATACCAGGACAAAATGTATTATAGAAGGCTGATTAGTTTGAATAAGGCTTCTTGTTTTTGTTGATTACTTGAGTTATTGAAGAAATCTGGATGTTTAAGAGTTTCTCTTTTGGTTTTATATGTGATGATTTAGCTTCATTCAAAATCATATCACATGGAGAGTACTCTTTTCATTTTCCTTGTTTTACCTCTTATGTTTATCTCTTTTGTTGAGATTTTGGGGTTCTTTGGAACTAGCTAAATCAATCAATTTTTTTTGGCATGTTACAGGACAAGATGGTGGAAAGAGAATGGGCCTAAACTTTGAGAGAATAAAGTAAGAAACAACTAAGTTTTCTATTATGAGTTAGTTTTCATAAGGTTTCTAATTCGTCAAGTTTTTTTTTTTTTTGAAAATTGATCTTTTGAGCTATTTCTATAAAAGAAAACCTGATTTTATGTTGCAAACCATTTAACCTTTTTGGGTCGTTATGGATTGAAATTTTTATTGACTCCTGGCATGGTTTCTAGAAATCTTACTTCCATGTTTATGTATCATCCATGTGAACATTAACATTGGAAAAGGTATAGTGAACTAATTTACTTCTGCTCTAGGATGCAATGCTAAATTTCTCATCAAAATATTAACTTGGAGAAGTGATACATTTTTCACACATTGTTACTGCCCTTGGCTTGGACAATTATTTAGTTTCCTTTTATTAATACCAAGTAAAAATTTTATCGCTAGTGTTTCATCCACTTTGGCCTCTTAAATCTTTGTTGTTTAGTACATTGATATTTGACTAATGCTTCTTATACATTCAATTATGCAAGCTAATTTGGTGTGATGAATACTTTAGAAGTTTGGATTTCTTTCCAAATTATAATGATTTTACTAAACTCACTTATGCCTTACTTTCTCTTAATTTTCTCAGTTAGTAATGGAACAAGTTTTCTATAGTATTGTATCCATTTCCATCCCTTTCTTTCCCATACATAGTTGTAAAGCTTTCTTGAATTTGATGTTTGTGACAGAATTAGTGCAGTCTAATTCTTTTAACGTGAAAGTATACTCTGAGGCTCAAGTTTGGTTGATGGAGAGGGTTATCTCAATTCTTACTTGACAAATATGTGGTTGCCATAACTCCTTTTGTTTAGTAAAATTAATTTGGTGCCTCGAGGGAAAGTGCAGCGTAACCATGGTATAAGCATTGACGGTGAGCATTATGACCAAGATTCTGACTAGTATTTTATTCCTTCTATGATACATTTCGATCAACTCATTTTCAACCCAAAGTTTATAAGTTGTTTAGAATAGTCTCACTTACTGCTAATGAAATGGCGTGAATGATGACTAGAAAGGAAAGACCTCTGATGCTAAACCTTGGATTAATATTTGCAAGACAATTCCTCACTAATTGAATACCTACAAGCAAGATACAGGAACCCAAAAAAAAAAGTTAACATTTTTTGAAGTGCAATTGTATTAGCAACTTAGGAATTCTTTTAAGAAAAAATGATGCTTATGTTTTTCATCATAAGATTTATTTATCTTCTTTATATTTTTCTTACTTTTAATGGTCTTCCTTGTTTTCTTTTGCATTCAGAAAATGTTATAGCTTGTATGACTATTGAAGGTAGTGGAAGAAAGACTTGATGTAAAGATATTTATATGTAATGTCTATTATTATATTCCCTTTGTGTCGATGCATTTTGGTGGTTTGTTCAATGATGAAATTTATCAAAATGATGCAAGAGATGGGAAAGTTCTCTATTGCTTTAGCATACAATGCTGATTTCAGATAGTATCAAAGGCGACCTACTATTGAAGTTGGGAGTTAATTTGGAAACTAATGTCCTTAAAGAATTAGAATGTTTATCTAGATTGCGATCCATGTGAAACTTCTTACAAATTCATGGATTGTGAAATGTTGCGAAGGTCCGGAACCCATGTGTAGGTTGTGTGCTTCAGGAAAAAACTTGTTCATTACCTTTGTGATTTGTGTTAACTTCCAGTTGGAGCGGGTTGTTTGAAATAAAATGGAGGAGAATATTTTTTGAGCTAAAAGAATAGGATTGGCTGTGCAACAATCTGAATTTGAGTCTTAGCATCAGAAGACAATTCAGACTTGATATATGCTTTGGACATCGAAGAACAAGGAGGTTCATGATAAAGGTTTCCAGAGTTCAAACAATTGAATTGTTTACATGAGAATATGATTTCATATAGACTGGAAACTTGATCCGTAGTGACTAAGGTAGTACTAGGAATGGAAAAGAGCAAAGCAGTATTTGGTTGGGCCACTCCAAAATGAAAACTAGTGTGGTTACTGCAGTTTACTAATAGCTTAGTTGAAGTAGGATTCATGTGAGATTATGCAGGGTATTTGTTAGTTTTTTTGGACAGTGGCTTGGCTCCCGGTTCTAGAGGTTCAGATCTGTGCTATCATGCAAGGACCGGTGGCGGCTTGGCATCTTTTTTTTAGGTAGTACTACATGCTACTATGAAGAGAATGACCAGACATAATGGCTAAATGGAATGTAAAGAATCAAGATTTTATGCGGTTGTTTTTTGATTTTGCTGAAGTGACTCATGTCAAGGATCAAGATTCCAATGTTGTCAACATGTAGTTTTTGATTTTTGGGTTAATGAGCACCTTTATTACCAAAATTAAATGAGAGAACAGTCCTTAAATTGACATTGTCTGATATTTTGAGTCATACCTCGACAACCTCTTAGATTATTTGTTTGTTTGCTAAGTAAATTAAGTTATTAAATTATCATATTCTGTTTATCTTAAAATATTGAACTTTTGGTCTATGTATCTCTTTTTTTATGATAATAAAACTATTTGATTGTTTTTTTTTATTGAAGTGTTTTAAATTATGCATCTTAAGATTGAATAGGTGAATTAATTGGAAAAGTTTGGTATTGACTCAAAGGATTTATTGATGGTGTTTGGTGTAAACCATAATTGGAAGCAAAAAAAAAAACAAAATTTGAGCATAATTGGAGAACATTATTGTGGAGTTTTCTTATTTTAGATTAACACGTAAGACTTACAATAATTTACTTGAGGTATTTCGATAACAATGAGGAATTGAGCATGTGACAAAAATTATGACATTTTTCACACATGTCAACCTTTAAACATGCATTATTTATATTTATATTTATCTTAATGTTGATTAGAAATATTGGTTTGCATTAACAAGTTATAATCAATACATTTAAAATGTAAAATTTGTTTTATCATGTAGTATTATGTAACTTGTCATACAATATAATTAATTCTTGTATGCATGTACTAACAAGTGATAGGTTAATCCAATTGTTGAGTCCCAATAAATCGTATTGTATTATCTTACTTATCGTACAACATTTAAGATATTAATGTAGTCGTACAACATAATTTTATGTATTGTAAGTTAGAACTCTACTCAAACAGAGTTTGCATTTAGTGCAATTGAGCAGAGCATTTCGTATAGGATGATAATATCTTATCGGACAATATGATTGTATTATCTGTAAAAGAAGCAACATCTTTGTGTATTATGATATTAGTTATTGGACTGTATGATGATATTCATTCCAGAGAGGTAAAATGAAGCTTTGGAAATTGTTAGAACAGAATACTTTATATAGTATGATATTATCTTATTATATAGTATGATATTTTGTTTGTATAAGATACCTTGGTTAGACGATATGATGCACAAGATGATTGGTTCATTCATAGGTATTGTATAATAAAATCATTGGATTAGACATACGATCAGTATAAAATATGTGAGTAATAGTTAGTTTAATTGAAATTCGAATAATTTTATTATAGCTAATAGGGATTATTTGGAGTTATTAATGACTTAGTAAATTCTTATATAAAAGAGTTCAAACATAATGTATAAGTTAATGATCAATTGTGCATCATTAACAAAAAATCTTACTTAAAGATCAACATTATAAAAAAAAAGAGAAACATGACTACAGGATTCGAGCATAAATCTTGTTCTATTTAACTTATCATTCACTATGCATCTCGTTCAAAGTTGGAAATCATTCTTGGGTTGTTTAGTGTGTCTTTTAGTAATTGTAAGATCACAATTCACCTTTGAGACGGGATTGAATTTACAAAGCAAACTTTTACATATAGAAAATTTGAGTTTAAGGAAAGATGTTGAGAGTTGAAACGCTAATTCCAGTTTTCGTGCCTTCTGCTTGTTATCAAAATTTTTTACATGAACTTAAGATAGTAGTTGTTTGATGTCATTTTGGTGGTTGTTGCCTTGGTTCATACGATTGCTTCAATAACAAGAAATAACATGGCCAGAACCAAACGATTATTTAGCTCTTGATAATATAACAATATTCAAATATGTTGTGGGCTTTGTTGGTTTCAGGGATAACTATTGGAATTAAGTGAAACGGGAATACAATTGAGTTTGATGAGATGTGAATACATGATTTGAATGGAAAGTTGCATGATAAAGTACCTTAATTTCAAATAAAAACTGTCATAAGTATAGGTATTGAATGTCATTTTAATTTTTTTTTTTTAAAACTGTCACTAAGTTCCAATCATAGTTAAGCAAGTTCCAATCACAATAGAACTCAAGAACAACCGTCAAACAACTGTTCTGCTGTGCATGACCATTGCCTTGTCTTTGTGCAGGTATTGGCTATCGGTCGGAGCTCAGCCATCGGAGCCGGTCGAGAGGATCCTCTTTAGGGCAGGCCTTCTACCTCCGCCACCAATGCTAGTGATGTCACGCAAGGGAGGTCCCCGTGACACTCGTCCCATTGATCCGATGACCGGTCGTTACTTGACCCCAAAGGCATCCATGGTTGCTGATGAATCAAAAGGTGAAGAAGGTCTTGTTGAAGAAGCGTAGAGCTAAAACTAGGTGTTAAACTAGGTTTCTTCGACTTCTTTTTGGAATAGGTTGGGCTTAGAAATCACTGAAGTTGATTCCAATGCTTTGCTTTGGATGCTATTGTGCCATAAGTGTCCACCTGTTTGATATATTTACTTGGTGTAACATTAAAATGATTAACAAGAGTAAAATTAAATATTGTCATCTAATTTTAATTTAAACTTAATTGTCATTTTTACTCATAATTTTTAGAAGCATATGATTGTTTTTTTTTTTTTATGAAAAAAAAAATATCAAACGTTCCTGAAGACGTCAAATTGGGAACAAAGGAACTTCAATTGGATCAGATCAGTACTTACAAAAGGGATGACACTTAGTCATTTGGGTAAGCAAAAGGAGCTTGGTTTATAGATCTCTTCTTGAGAAGACAAACAAAGAGCCTTTGGATCCCAAACCCAACCTTATTTTCTCGTCAATATAGGTGATTTCCAGCTTAACCTCACTCTCACCACCATATTGGATTGCCAGTGAACCTATCTTAAGCTGAGGGGGTTCAAATATCACTTGGATCCACTTCTCATCCAACACATCAAGCTTACCTGAACACAATATAAGGCGTGAGAACAACCCAAGGCAAAAAACAAGTAATTGAACTAAATTTAAGGTCATCAGTTACTCCATTATCTTGTCTTGCTTGTCACCTTTTCAAATGAGATAAATTCTGATTTGAATGAAAAATAAGGGGAATTCACATTTAGATAGAAAGTCTGTTATTAACATGGAAAATTTAGATAGAAAAACCCTAACCCTTTTTCATGAATGTTTTGTTACCATAGTGACAGATGATATATAAACAAAAATGTTTTTTAGAATCAATGTGAAGGCATCCAAATAAAACTCTGGCTACAGAAATATGATAATTAAGAAGATGTAATGATAATTAAGCACACTAAAGACATTCATGAGATGTAATGATAATTAAGAAGAGGTTCATAGCTTGTCACCTTTCAGAGAAACTTCTCCATCAAGGAACCCAATCACAGAGAACAAAACTCTGTTTTTAACAATATCTGGAGCCTCAACAATCTGCACCATCTCTTTTGCATTAAGAAAAAGGCGGCCAAAAGCACTACGGTAGCCTCCCCCAGGTGATGTTGGAACCGAGCAATAGAGCACATCCCACTCTATTTAATGAACATATTCGTTAAAAAGGAGGGCACGTATTATAACAGAGATATCTCAATTATAAAAAAGTGATAATACTTGAAGAAAGCCCTCATAAACATATGAAACGCCAGAAAGATGATACCTTCCTTGTGAATAAAGTGTGAAAATTTTGTCAAGATTTGAACTTTGAACCTCCAACAATATGATAACTGCAATAAAAATTTTGATGTCTCATCCGTAACTATGTTCTCTAAAACAAATACTAACTCTCAATTTAAAAGTGAATCAGCATTCATCAGAATGGGAGTTACAATAATCTTTTTGTTGAAGGAGAAAGACAAAATTCTCAAAGTTTGCACATTTTCAAACTAACGGATCATTGTTCTATTATCTATATAGACCAAGAGCAACCTAATGATGCAAACAAATAAAACTGAAAGAAGCATTGATTACCATTGAAAATAATGGAAAGACATTAGAATGGATAGAAATGAAGAAAAAATAAAAATGTCATATTTTATCATAAAAAACTCACTGAAATAAGAAAAAAATGTTAATAATGCATCTTAAAATTCACAAGCTTCCTGATGTGATTATAAATACAAAGGGACTAATGAACTCTATAGCTGATAATTTAGAGTTCTCTCACATCATATATTTTCTTAAAGGACTTGAAATTTTGGATCTCAGTATTCCTTTTATATTGAAGAAAACTAGACAAAATAAGACAAAATAAAAAGCACTTAGGCTAATAAAAAACCATAGCAAAACATGAATAAAACCCTTTAATCAAGCAATCAACAGCTAATTGCCTTATAAGACAGAAATTTTGTTGTGCAAGAAATGAGAAACTATTGTCATATTTACCATCTTGCATGCATATGAAAGTCTTATCATTGAGCTAAAAGGTTGACTGCAAGTTTATTGCATTTTTTCAAGAATTTTTTTATCTTCAATAGTCACAAAATATTCCTTATATGTATAATAAGATAAAGAACACATTTATAGATACTTGTGCACCTATATGGATTGATGTGTCATAGCTACAATCAAAGGTCATTAATTATTGCTTTGGCCTTTACATGAACCAAAACATGGCCTTATGGCTATAATTTGTAAATGCTAGTTCTTCAACCAAAATAACATGCAATTTGTAAACGCTAGTTCTCCTTCATTACACTTGATACTAATCTTTCATATTATGCTCAAGATGGCCAAAGCAACACCCTTGCACCTCGTAACAAATAATTAGAAAATATTCACTTAGATGATCAACATAATACATGCTATTTTTGGATTAAATTTAATCATTTGCTCATTAAGAATCATTTATGTAGAATCTGAAGAGTCAAAAATATTAAATAACAAAAAAATATAAATATGCATTTATATAAAGAATCTCCTTTGACCTTGCTTCTTAACATTCTACATTAGGTGAACCAAAGATCTTTATGCAACCTTCCACCAACTTTTTTTTTTACCACATTCAACATCCATGAAAGATATGCTATATATGTTCTTCGCCACCTTAAAACTAGAGTACTTCAAAAAGATCTATTGAAGACGAGAATCTAATAGGGATTCTATAGAATCTATGTAAAGTGTTAGAATTATTTTATTATCTGAGATGAGTTTTGGGATATGAATTATTTTGCACAAGAAAGCCAAACTACAGCTCTTGCCAACCAAGAGTTCAAAAAAAAAAAAAGAAAAATGAAAATTTTAGATGATAGTATTTTAAGACATACCAAATGAATGGTTGTTTAATACATAAAAATAAAGATTATGAAGATATGGAAGAAAGATCTCCCATGGTATTGGGATACAACCATTTGCAATTTCATTGTTAAGAAATTGTATTAAAGAATATGAAAATACCTTTAACATGATATCTTGAAATTAGATAACAGAGAAAAGATTATAACTTTTGTTTATCCACTTGTCGATCCCATGAAAATAGAAACTACAAATAGCAACATACACATAACTACTTATGTGTCAATCATCTAAGGAATCAACTCTAACACAATTAAAATCCTAAATACATTGATTAGGTAAAATAATTATACAAATATATATATATATAAGTTTTAGAAACACATCTAGCAAAAATTTATGAAAAAAATTAAACAAATATTAAAAAAAAATAACAAATCCAATTCACATATAAAAAGCCAAAAATCCCAAGCCTCCATTAAACCCCATAATGCAATTCCACTTAGTTTAGCATCATCTACTAAAGACATAAAAATTAATAAAGGCCTTTAAAAACATAAATTAAACACTCTAGCACACAAAACAAATGCTAGAAAAATATCAAAAAAATTGGATGAATTTAAGGAAGACTCCTTAGCTAAAAGAAAAGCCCAACAAAATCGGATAAATGATATCAATAATACAAAAATTTATTCAACGAAGTATAAACCAAGAGGATTAGAAAGATAATATTATAATAAACCAATGTTAATTGATACAATATTAGAAAAAATAGATAATTACATATCAAATAGTTATAATTAGAACTCCTATGAGTGGAATATTAATGATCACTCAAATAAACAAACGATAAAAACTATGCACCAGATGATGATTTATGCCTCTACAATAAAACTAGATATTCAGATAAACAAGTAGTACATACAATAGTTAGCAAATTTACAAGTACTCCAAAAAAAAGATTGGATAATTATATCTCCTCACCAAAAAAATAAAAACTCCTAGACATCAAAAAACAAAAAACAAATCCCTTTAATGGCTAGCTGTCAACAGAGAAAGATACAATACATATGTTAATCCTTATGATTCTTAAAAATTTTATGACCCAAATTTTGGATGGAGAAAGGGCAAGAACTCCTATTCAAAAATTATAGTGCCCAAGGTTAACCCCTTCCCAATGATACAAGAATGTATTTCTTACACATGTAATGTCTCTTAAAGAAGCTGATAACACACATTAAAAACAATAATTTATAAGATCTGATCATTCCATAGGAAGGATTAAAAAATCATTAAGAAATTCTAATAATGAAACTTTCCAATAGAAAATTGTACATATAAACAATTAACAAATACATGCATTCAAGGACTAGCCTTTCGTAATAATGCCAAAATATGATATCAACCAAGAAAAAGAGAAAATAATTGAACGAAAACAATTAAGTGAATTTTGAGAATAATTTTCTTATAATCTCCATAAAGAGAAAGGAAAAAGAATTATACCAAATCAAATACCAATTAGAATGATAAAGGAATAAAACGAAGTAAAAATGAAGACAAATATTATAAGAACAAATCAAAGAAAGAAATCAAGTGTTATCAATGTGGATACAAATAAATGTGTAATAAAAAGAAAACGTTGTGAGCTAGACGTAGATGGAACCTTACAATTAACATTAATGAAGCTTATGCAAAATTCTAACTTGAATAAACTAAATCAAGAAAATTCCAATAAAGGCTCAAAAGAAATAAATGACAAACAATTATTTTACTAGTTCACATAAATGAAAAAGATCATGCAAAAATTGTTTAAAAAAGATTACTGTAGAGCAATTGTAGAGATGAAGAGAAAAAATTCATTAAAATAGGAAAAAATAAAATAATTAATCAAAATAATAAAATACTAGAAAAAACTAATTGATACAAGTTTCAATAAGGGTAAAAAATTCCCTAATCTTTTCAAGGGTTATAGTTTCACAAAAGTTTAAAAGAGAGTTATGCAAAACAAAGAAAATTTACCTACAATAAAAGATTTAAAAAAACGAGATCAATGAACTCTAAAATAAGATTATTCTTATCAAAGAACAAAACCAAAATCTTAATACTAGAATTTCTTATGTTGAATACCACCAAGATTAAATAGTCAATCACTCCAAAAACTAGGAAAAATTTTGACAATTTCTTAAACACAATAATACCTTTCAAAAATAGTATGTGTATAATCTTGATCTTAAAAAGAAGATTATATGGTCAAAGATTTAGGCTTCCCTAGTAGATAATGGAAGACATCTAAACTACACTCAAGAAGGATTAATACTTCTAAATATTTTGAGAAAATGTAGAGCTATATTTTGTTAATGATGATAAGATGATAATTAAATAGAAATTAATAGACACAACTATTTGTAAAAAACAAACACTTATTTAACATCATTTTTATTAGTAAAAAACTTATCCCAAAATGTAATTCTAGAAACTCCATTCTTCAATAATATAGTACCTATATCAGAATAGATTCTTTTGAAATTTATTCAAACAAATTTGAAAAAAAGAAGATTTTTCAATTTATTTCAAATAAACAAAAATAAGCTCAATGTAATAAAACAAATAGAATTAAAAAAATTTAAAAAATTATCTATAAGAAGAAATTACCATATGAACCTAGAAGAGGCATTAAAATTGAAAAATGTAGAAAGACATTATAAAAATTAATGATACACACTTAAAAGAGATTTGTGAAGATCTCCCAAATATGTTTTCAAATAGAAAATTCCATTCAATAGGGCTACCATATGAAGACAACTTTGATAAACGTATCAAAACATATTATATACAAGTTCATATCACATTTGAAAGAGAAGAGAATCTCATGAAACAAATGTATCAAAACGAATAATCCATAAGTTATCATAGAAATTATGATTTAAATAACTCACTATATAACATGAAAAACATCATAACATAACATCAGGAATAATAGTTTAATGATATTTAGCATATCTAAGACATATTAATCAAACTTAGTGATATTATTAAGATACATCACTTTTAGTTGACATAGTTAGGAAAACACCTTGATATTATAGAAAAGTATATGGAAATATGATGTACGACAACCATATGGCAGCTTTGTATTACATACAAAACTAATTATATCACAACGATATTAATCTTAGTTACATAACTAACAACTAACTCTAACTAAACAAACCAACTATTATTAATATACTAACTATTTTACACTGACAATTCCCAAAAATACCTCATGCTTCATAATACTAATTCGTATTATTACACTATGACTAAACTCTTATGTTGCAATAGAGTATAATTTAATGAAAACAAGTATATTTGATGTCTTAAGTCTCAATTGTTAAGCTTTTTAGTTTTTTATTCCTTTGGTGATAAAGGATAAAATTAAAATTTTTAAAAAATATTACATTTCATGAATCATACTGCACAATCCATATTACATATTTTATGTAGGTATTATCTAGACTTTAAACTTATATGAGATATTCATCAATAACATAGTGTATTTCTTCATAAGGTAATATAAATTTCTCTGAAAATCAATGATATATCAATTAAATGTTTTCTTTAGCAAGTTCTTTAATATTAACATGGTAATCTTCATTAAATTAAATGACATATTTCTATGCCAGATTCATTAAAGTGTTATTAATTAAGATAATTTGTTATAAAGATTTCCTTAGTAATTCTTAGCTAGTTATCTTTAATCTCATTCTTCAAGATATTATTATCTATTGGTTTTATATGGTCACATGAACTCATTATATGGCATCATTAGGAGAACATAAAATATCAAACTCTTCATGAGTCAAGATTATGTCAAACAAGAATTAATGTACCTAATAGGATTGTCCACGTGTGTATATAATGATCAACAACCTTTCTATACTTGTCTCATCAAGAACTACTAAAACGATGATCACGTCAACCATTTATCATATCCTATGACCTACTAAAAACAAATTCAACCACATTACCCTCATTAAGCTACTTGGAGAGGAAGAAATGCTAAGGTGGCAACAATTACCATAGAAACAAAACTTCTATAGGGATCTCATTGGAAAATATACTACTATAAAACACTCACATCACTCTAATAGTTGTAATATACCTTGATTTTAATTCTTCTCCCTCATGGTACTTAATATAAGTGGAAGAACCATACTACACATCCTTTCATTCATAGTGTATCTTGTCAATACCATCTTCATAGTTTTCTCTAGGCTTTAAAGATTTCACATAAATCTATCTCTCTTCTTTATATTATCTTTATCTTTTTTTCTTCTATTTTTCATTATTGTCACATAAATATTATTTTTAGGTTCGCTAAGTTTTTGAACATTTTTGGTGACAATTCAATGACCAGATGGAAGCAAAAGAGCCCAGTTTCTAGAAGCTGGTCTTTTTCACCTTACCATAGCTATTTATAATACATTGAGCTCAAGTTAATGAAAGTAGTTTCATTCAAAATGAAAAATGTGATTAGTCATCGTTACATTTTGGAATCAAGCAATACATTGTAACTTCTACATTTTTGTCAAACTGTATAGGCTCGTACACAATTTATTCTGGTTTATAATAGTTCTCAATATTTGAAGGGGCTTTGAAAAGCAAGTAGTAAAAAAAATGGAATACTATCCTTTGCAAATTTTAAAAGCCGCAAAAGAGAACACTAAGGATGAACCTAAAATGCAAGAGCCGCATAACTTAAAATCAGATACTAGTCAACCGCAAGGATGACTGTGGTTCTACAGAGCAAGCCTCACAAAGAAGCTGGTGTACTTTACCTCCAAATATCAGGGGGCACTTGACAGGCTCACTAACGCAGTAGCTTCGCAACTTTTGTGCAATATCAGCTACCTCTTTGTGCCCATCTTTTGAAAGCAAGACTCCTCGATCCGTCCCCTTAACCTATAATAATTGCACACGCGTTTCCTTTGGTCATGAAAGAAGAACTAAAGAAAATTTTCATTACACATTTTGCAAGAACATCATATAAAAGTACAATTCCATCAAAAGCCAAGAAAAATAATAGGGCTTGCAAGCAGGGGAGATGGAAAAAGACCTTGGAGAGGATGGAGGAGACGAGGTCATCCGGAGCAGCAACCAAGGGTTGCGCGGAGAGGGAGGAACAGGCCACTGAGATTCGACGACGATGGCTAGGCAAAGAGGACAACTTACATTGAAGAAGAGGGCGCAGCGGGAGAGAGTGTGAAGCCATGGATAGGAACTTGCTTCTTTTTCAGTTTCATAACACTTCTCTAAATTAGAAAAAGAACCTCTTCGATCGGTTGTCACGTTCTACATCGTAAGATACGTTGTATTGATTTATCCATATCCATAATCTAGATAGTGATTGGGTGAGATGTGGAAAGTGGACCCCTTTATAAGATATTGTCGATATTATATATATATACATAAAAGCTTCAATATTCTTTCCCATGTAATGATATCCGCCAAAATGATCAATAATTATCTTTTATATTTTTTATTTAAATGCTATGTAATTTGTAAAAATTAAAAAAAAATATTATATAATACTTAACAAACTTAATCAGAACATTTGATTTCAACAATGAAGTGGCCTTGTTTTGGCTCATTGGAGTTCTTAGTGCATGAAATTCTTCTTTATTTTTGGGAAGGACAAAAATGATTTTTATGTTAAAATCAACTCTTTTAATAAGTTTACTTGACAATATAGCAATGGTCGATAAGTAAAATGCAACAGTATGAAGTAATTGTATAAGCAATATAGTGATGAATTTTTCTCTATTAATTGGACACAACTTGGGTTAGAATTTAACTAAAGTATTATTGGTGATAGATTAGTTTGTTTATAAATACTAAATTAATTATAATTATAATATGAATTTTTTTTGGAAGAAAAGGTGGTCATACTATAAAGTTTTGTCAAATATTTTTGTGATTATATGTATACATGTTAAACAAATAATGTATTATAATTTTTTAATATGTCTAAGTTTATAAGTGGGTGGGTGTGTTTAATATTGAATGCATACTTATTTCTATATTTTATAATAGATGTGAAAAATTAATTTTTTGTTATTTTAAATGGATAAGTCTTTTATTTAATCTAATCAATTTTGCTTAATAATTATCATAAAAAATAACTATAAGAGAAAATTAGTTAAACTATATGAGATAATTAATATTGTTTAATAATATTTAAATTGGGTTAAACGAATGGTTCAAAAAGAAATGTTGATGCAACGATTATCTTAGTTCTAAGGGTATCAACATGAGAGTTGGACATGTAAAAAAGAGAAAAAACAATTGAGAAAAAAAAATGAAAAGAGCATGATGATTTATGTGAAAAATGTGAAGTGAAGAAAAATCATATAGTTGTAATAATAAGTTTTTCTTTTTATTTTTTTACATTACCATGAGAACAAAGAAGATAAAACACATAATAATAGAAAAAGAGAGGAGAAGATGATGCCTAAAGAAGTAAGATGGTCTAAGAAATAAGATAAAAAACTATGAAAATATGACATCCCAAAATTCAAAATTAGTTTTTTGAAATTTGATTGAGCAAAATGAGTTATTATAAAGATATTATTATAAAAAGGATGATTTACTACCCATGAAAGAAAATGACTTTATTTATTTGAAATATCACTAATGCGCCATATGTGACAAGTCTAACAGTTATAGTGATCAATATTTGGGAAGATGTAAATGCCGTTTATAAAAGATTAAAAATTAAAGAATTTAATGATAATAATTTTGTTAAATTTAGAGATGATTTAGTTAAAGAATGAGTTAGGCAAACATTTTTAGAAATAATAGTATTTTGATCATAAAGTTATTAAACAAATATTAAAAGTATTAAAAGATATCAAAAATAAAATTTTGATATAAAAATTAAGAGTTTGTGGCATAGATTATTTTAAAAATAGTTTAGAGGAGGGTTGTAATGAAAAATATGAGAAATAAAAAAGTGTATAAATTTTAATTAATTATTATTTTAATACCTATATATAAATTGGTAGCACATATGAGAATTTGTGGATGGAAAGAGAGAAATAATACAATATCTGAGAGAAAGTCCAAAAAAACAAGGAAAAAAGGGTTTGATAATAGAAAATGAGAGGAAAAAAGATCTATTTAGGGAAGGTTGTCAAGAGTGTTGAGCTCACAAAAAAGAAAAATGGTTAGCGTTTTTAAGTTGTTCTTAATTAATGTTTTGATATAATTTAAGGATGTGTAAATTGAAACCATGCATAAAGTGCTTAAGTAAAACTTTAGTAAGTGTTTCAAATAGATTTAGAATACTAAAAAGTTATTTTGTAAAGCTACGAGACTTGTAGAAGATACAAGCAATTATATAGTTCTTGAAAAGGTTATCATATGATCTAGCCAATTTTGGAAAAATGGTTGAAGTCACTATTAGATGCTTGATAAATGGTTTGACCCTTGATTAGGTGTAGATCAAATACTTTGTAAATTATGAGAGCATTATGTCCACAAGAAGAGAAGCAAATTATATAATTTACAAGCTTCAACAAATTTCAAATAAACTCAAATTATTATCAATGTATAATAATGAAAGACTTTTTTTTTCTTAAATCTTAATTTCTCCTATAAAATTTTTTTAAAAAAATATTATTAAGCATTAAAAAACTAAGTATATTATATAACAAGTAAAGTATGTACAAAGAGTTTCAAATGATTTGATTTAAACTTAGACCTATATCCACCATCAACAAAATGACTAGGTAATCCTCTAAACACTGACTTAATAAAATCTTATGACACTGGTTTAATAAAATCTTATAATACTAACTTAATAAAAGCCTACAACATCAGTTTAATAAAAATCTTATAATATTAACTTAATAAAATACTACAATTGACTTAATAAAAGCAAACATAATGACTTAATAAATGCCAACTCACCAGCTTAATAAAAGCTAACAACAAACTGAATAAAAGCCAACATAATAGCTTAACAAAATCCAGTACGTTAACTTAATAAAAGCTTATAATCGACTTGATAAAAGCCAATAAAGAAATAAGTAAAAGTTATAACAATGGAATATGAAAACTAAGTAAATATTTAATGCAATAATTCATATAACTAATAAATAATTAAGCAATAGGCATATTACTTAAATAATTGTAAGATATGTAACTAAACTCAATGTCAATACAAGAGATAATGTAATAGATGTAACTTGAAATAACAATGTGTCACTTCTCTCAATAACAAAAAGGAAGGCTAAGATAATGCTTCAAGCTAAATATCATAATCTTGTCCTTGCTTGGAAATGATGGATCCAATTAAAGCATTAGTCTATTTATCATGTTTGAATATCTTTATATACTTTTATGAATGCTCTCAAACTGCTCTAAAACTCTTTTAAATGGCTATATCAAAAATCAATTAAATAAGATATTATTTATATCTTGAACTGATGATATTATATGATCTAAATGATTATATAAATATGATACAACATTGATAATATTGTAAGTCAATCGCCAATGTTTGATAAGTTTATTTTCATTATGCAAAATAGATCTTACAAATCTGATGTAGATATCATATGGTACAATTAGAATAAAGCTACATAAATATAAATTTTATGCTCTTGAAAAATGTTGTATGATGCATAATCATATACTATGACAAGCCTTACAATAAGCTCATTTATATTAATCATCAAATATAGTATTAGTATGATGAGGGGCACATACTACTATAATGTAATGTTGTCCACTACATGATTGATTCTCAAAATCAGGCTCTCAAATAAAATGGTATCCTACTTGTACGACATTGATATCGTACCATATAATCAAAATTGACATGCTGAAAACATAAATCTTAAACTTTTGCTAAATAAATAAATGAATCATACTACTATGATGAATATTATTATATTATACTACTATAATCAACTCCTCACATTATAATATACTCGTGCAATAGAAAAACCATATTTTTATGATAATATAATAAATTCTAATTTCTCTCATCACTTAATCTGGTCCCTTGTTTGATCCTTCTAATAATATATCATAGTAGTATAAAAATAATATCATATTATATAAAAATCAAGAATATTAAAACTTGAATTAGACCTCTTAAGTGAATTATTAACATACTATATAATAAAAATATTGTACTTATACAAAGTATAAAAAAGGTTACATTACTCATTATCATCCTTGACTAACACTCTATTTGATCTTATTATTAATTGAACATACTATACACTAGGGTCATCATATAAGGATAATTAATTTAACTAATGCAAATACTTAATTTAATCTTTTTTAATCTATCTTGATTTAGCTTTAACATATGATGTAATTCATTATAAATATAATGTTATAAGATAGATAATATATATATAATAAGATAAAATATATGTCTTAAGTATCTCAAGTAATTTTTTATAGATTTTGATATTCTAATTACCAAAATAAAAAGACTAAATAAAGATTTTCTTCTTGTATTACTCAAGCTTATGTTTCTTCTAGTATCAATTATAATTTAACACACAAACACCTTTATTAAGCTCCTTAAGTCACATGATCATGCTCTCCATATGGCTAGCCTAATTACTCTTAAGATGTATAATCTAAAATCAACACTTAAAAAAATACAAGTAAATATAAGATAATGATTTTATTATTATTAAATAAGTGATATAATAACCAAAGGGTATAACATAATGATATGATGAATTTAGAGAGAAATAACTTAATTATTTATAAGACAAACATAAAGATAACATGATCTTTATCAAGCACACATTAGATGATTTGATCAGCTCATGAAAGGTTCGATGAAGTCTTAGCCAAATGATTATTAATCAATTTGATATTTATTTGATGCACATTGGGAGGTCCAACAAAAGATATCAAACAATCCAATGAGTGTGAAAGGGAATCCATTCAATAAGCCAACATTGGCTTAAATATGAAATAAAAAGATGGTAACATAATAAAGATGTGAAAATAGAGATAATACATATGTGGGTATAAATTATGTTGAAATAAAAGTGTAATATATGTATGTGTTATGTAATTTTAAGAAACATGAGAAAGAAAAAGAATAACTAAAGTATTGATGAAGTAGGTAGAATTTATGGTTAATCTTTATGTATGATATGTTGTTATATCAATTGTTCACATGTCATATAACTTGATATATACAATGAGTTCAATTGATAGATAATTATCATATTAAATGATAGGGGAACATGAAATGCATGTAATACCTCTTATTACTTGCATGATGAAATGTGTGATTACTATTTGTTGAGCATGTGAAAAAATAATGTATTTCATATGCAAATAAAATGTTATTATAATGTAGAAAATGCAAAAAATGAAAAAAATGCTTGTGAATGAGAGGAATTGGCTAATGAGCCAAATGAAATGGGAAGTTTAAAAACATAAAGAAAATGATGAAATGGCTAATGAGTCATATGAAATGAAAACTAAAAAATTTCATTGAAAATGAAGAAATGAATAATGAACCAATTGAAATAATAAACTAAAAAATACTATTGAGATTGAAGGAATGGAAAAAGAAAGAAACCATAATTATATCATGATATTTTTCTTATGTTGGTGCACTAAAAATTTAGAAGTTAAGAATTAGGTTTCCATTATAGCATGAAGTAAGATAGTTGAATGACTGTCATATAAAATGAGGTAATAAGATAGGTCATCATAAGAGTATGACTTGTTTAAGAGGAAACTTGACTCATAAATAAAAAATCATATAAAGCATTATTAAAACATCTGCTTCTTTAATAACCAAGTACCATAAAGTGAGGCATGTGACTAGTTACCACATGAAATGGAGAAAAAGATGGTACTAATTGGTTAAGAGAAAATGGATAATATAAAAAAGATCATATTAAGAAAGAAAATGTATGATAACTTTGCATTACATATGAAAATTATATTTGTTGATGAAAATTATACCACAAAGCATATTACAACTATTGTTATGTGATGAAGATCAATATATGTGTCATGATCCAACAAATATCATTACTTAACTGGTTTCTTAGCCTACATTTGAAATTATATTTAGGTATAACAAATCCATTACAAGGAAAACAAAGGAAGTAATGAGGTTAGTTAGTAAAATAAAATTGAGAAGGATATTATAAACCTCAGCATGTTCTATGTTATACACAGTTTAGTCTACCCAAAAGTGATATTATAGAACTTAGCTTTAAAACATTTCAATTTTAAATTGATGTAACAACTATATGTAGTTTTGATGTATCAAACACGTCAATCTTATTCCACATTACACAATTATTTACATCATTAGTATAATATTAAATGATTATGAGATATATATATATATATATATATGTAATATTCATTTCATTACATTAATCCAAGTTATGGATAATGAGATATGGTATTAGTTTTATTATCACTCTTGCTTGGATGATATTATTATTAATAAATCTCTGATTAATTTGGGTAAGGTGTGATGATGTGTGTGTGTGTGTATGTATAAAGATAAAAAAGTATAACCATTTTATGTTAATTAAATAATTTCCCCAATCTAATCATTCTTAGATGAGCAACAATGCAATAAAGACCTCTAAGTCAGACATGGATCATAACGATCAACTTAAGACTTTTTGAGGTGTTTTAGGGACCACACTAGATTTTTTGGGATTATGTTATTGGTTCTTCTACATGTGTATGTATGTGTTTATATATATATATATATTTATAACTCATATATTTGATAGATTATACACATTTTATTCATTCTTGACATGGTGTATTTAGTTGTTTTGTGTGGAATTAAGGATATTACATGCATATGGTTATATAATGTAATAAGTATACATATAAACAATGGTTAGAAAGATAACTTAGTTATCTTGATATTTGACATGACTACTTGATAATAAGGAATAGTGGAATATAACACTTGTATTCCTTAGAGACCTTATCTTCATTCTTTTCAAGGTTAAGATACCTTTATAGATAACATAACCTTGTCGATGAGACGAGGATGCCTAGGAATAGGATATTCTTTATTTGTAAGTATATTTTGAGTCATCAACATCTTCGCAAAGTATAGCTAAGGATAAGATAACCTTCTTATTTGGTATAGGTACATATTAAGTCACCAACATTCTATGCACATTGTATTCAGGGACACGATAACCTATTTTATTTAGTTGGGTGCTAGTTGAGATCATATAGTTATTAATTATTGGATTTAGAGGGTAATAATCTAAAGGGAAGTTGGCTCTACAAAACATAATACATAAAAATGGAAATAAAAAACATATAATAAAATGCATATACATATTTTATGTTTTTTTATCTAAGATTATTGAATTTATTAGTTTTCTTATATCATAGCTTCTTTCAGTATGATTATTAGTTTTCCCATCATATTATAACATAATTTTATATTTTCTTATGTTGTAATTTATTTAGGGATTAGGGATTAAGAAATTCTTTAGATTCTCATTAATATTTATATAAAAATGATGCATCTATTACACCAAGAGATGGGGATAGGTATCATGCCCATTAGATAGTTGAGTGGGGTTTATTATAGGTAGAGTGGATATAAGATTATGTGGATTGTAGTTGATGATATATATAGATCATGTATGATTATTGTTCCTATGTTTGGTATTTAAACTTGTCATCTTTTAGTTGGATTTTATGTTACAAAGGTTTTGTATTATGATGTTATATGTTTGGTATTGGTAATAGCTTGGATTTATTCTTGTTTCATCATCAAATCTCTACTTAGAGTTTTAGTATCATTATGTACTTATTAATATTTAATCTTTGATCTATATTAGCTATTAGTGCATTTATATGAATAATTTAAAACATGTATATTTTATTAGTACATTTATATCATAGTCATTAAGTACTTATCTAAATCCAAGATAATTTTTTTATCAAATATCTCTATCTTTTGGATTCCCTATAATGCATATCCATAAATCACTAAATATCTTTTTTTAATACATGTATAACATTACATTATTTTTCATTGGACTCCTATAAGCAATTTTCTCATTACTACATTACTGCTCCACTAACATATCATTCCTTGACCTTCACATATGGTATGTCTCTCTTTGAACATTAATATTATGTTGTTAATAAAATATATTATATTTTGTGATACCTTTAACTCCAAAAATACATTTTATTGTATGATACCTCTAATTCCTTTAAAGACTAGCATTTTATATTATCCTTTCCTTTACCTTAACTATCCTCAACTTAAAGCATTGTACTTTACATTTCACATACCATCCATTATGTAATAATCCAGTTTCCTTTGTTTTCTTCACCTAATGTGTGAAACTGTAAGCTCATCATATAATGCATTTAGTTATACTAAACACTTTGCTAAAAGAAAGGATAGTTCATTACACTCATAGACTCGTGATAATGTATTGTTCATGGAGCTAATGTACCATCTATTCAACTCTATCAAAATAACATATTAAACTAAATTAACCTGAATAGATTATATGTTCAATTCAAAATATGTTCGTTTCAATATAGACAAGAATATACTCTCTAAATCCTTTTGATTTCAATCTAAATAACTTTCTAACCTCCCCAAACCATTCTTACATCACTTTGAACACAAGAATCACACCGATCCCTCTTTATTTGCATAAAATTAAACCAAATTTAATAAACAATTCTTAAATTCTTATCTCTTTCTCGACTAACTGTCCTTTACTTACTAAAATTGGCTCCTAGCAACTAATTTCTTTTTTTAATTCCAAACACTTTCCTTTAGCTATAATAAGAAGTTTCTCACATTCTTTGTACTTCCTCCTCTCCTTTTTCTTACATTTTTTCTTCTAGTCGAGCTCTCCTCTCCTCTCCATCCTTCCTCTTCTTAACATCTTCCCTCTCTCTCCTTCTTATTTCTTTATTTATTTTCCTATATCCTCACCTCATTTGGTCATAGCCCCTTTTAATCACAACCTAATTATAATAATAATAAATTTACAATTTTTCTTATTAATATTTGAAAATTTTACATTTGTATTTTTTTAAAAAATCATAATTAATTATCTAGACTTCTAAAAATTATAAAATCAATACTATTAGATTATTCTTGAAGAGTTTTTTTTTCTAATGATATATCCAAATAAGTTTTTTTTGCTTCTTTTGAAACTATAAAATACTTTCAAAGATAATATCAATATTTTAATATTTTAGTCAATAAATGTCATTATGAAAACTATTAATTTTATTACATTAAATTACACATAATTACAACCTCATTTTCTTAATCTCAAGATTTACAAAATATTATACATAACAAAATTTTTGGATGTTACATAATTTGTTTAAAAAATTATTTTGAGGTTATAAGTGAACTAGAGAAGAGATATAAAGATTTACCTCAAACTAGTGAAGGAAAGAAATTAAGAGGAGAAAATTGAATAAGAAAGAGAAGAGGGAGAGATGGAGGAGTCCTTTAAGCACTTTGGAAACAATAAGTTTGGATGAAAGTTTAATCATGATTCCTTTTCAACTAGTGATGTTATTTCACCCAATGCTTCTAATTCTTATCCTCTTTCTACTTCTTTTGATGGGATTATTGATGAACATAAATAGCTTATTCAAAAGTATACTAATTTGAGAAATACTTTCACATGGAAGTCCATTGGCTATGTTTTAATTGATTGTTTCTATAGGAAGTCCATTAGCTCAAGAACCAAATACAAGTAAATTCCTAAAGGACCTATGTAGTAGATTCACTTGCACATTCTAAACAATTATCATGCAATACCACATATGAATGATAGATGCTTTGGGTTCCTAAAGGCCTATGAAAACATGCATTGACTTGCGAGTTTTATCATATGGACTAAACTTTTGCTCACCTAGTCAAAATTGATATTATTGAGTTGACAACTTATTCTTTATGAAAGGTGCTTTCACTTAATTGTGACTCTTATTTTAAAATGATTTTCAAGATATATTTTGATTCAAATGTTTAAATTATATTTTATTTGAAGACTTTTTTAATCTAAAATTCTCAAGAAATTCTTATTAATGATTTAAAAACACTTAGCAATATATTTTTATTTATTGAAATTTAAAAGTTAAATTGACTTGTGCTTTCTAATTTATGTTGATTATTTTGCAATTAACTTTTAAATAATAATAATAGCTAGAAACCATTTATGGGTGATGCCAATGTCAGTAATTATTAAAAATTAGAATAAAAATAATAATTGTGTAACATTTGGTTTTGAAAAATTATTAAATTATAATTTATTTTTAGTGGATGAAATTTCTTGTCAATTTAAAAAAAAAGATTGATACTTGAATTTAAAATGTTAGACTTTTAAATGAATGCAAGTCTAGTTGAATTAGTTTATTGAGATTCAAGTTACAATTGAGCTAGGATTTGCTATTTTATAAGAGCAATTTTTAGTTAAAATTAATTAAGTAATTATTTATTTAATCTTGTTGAGAATTTGAATATATTTGGTATTCTCAATTGGCATTATGATCATTAATATGAAAATATTTGATGGTTAAAGATTACAACAAATTGATTAAGATTAATCTCTTACGAAAAATCATTACTTATTAGTGCTAAGGGATAAAGCTAAACTTGAGCGGCATTCTTGAATTTTATATGAGAATTAAATGGCTCTGATCTCACATTTTGTAATCTAACATATCTCTTTATTAGGATTTGTTAGAAATTTGATTCTTATCTTGAATAATCTAATAATTATGTCTCATTACGATTATCATCTAATCATAAAATTTAAGTGATTGCACATATTTAAGTAAAAATCTATTTCAAGGGTAAAGAACTTGACCCATAATTGCTCAATCATTAGATCAATTTCTCCTTAAACAAAGGGTTTCATCTTACAAAATAGGATTTGTTTAATAAGTAGAAGCCAACTTAACCTTATGATACTAAACAATAGAAAATCTGAGATATCCAAAAATTTATCATTGGTTAGCTTAATAACTTTATACATTCTCTTTTATTTAATAATTGATATCCTAAAATCAAATTATATTGACATCAATCATAACTTGCTCATCTTTGTTCTCTTCATTCAAAGTCATATATATTGTCATGAATTACTTTAACAAATCCTATAATAAATATAATATAGGTATTTTTTTAATCCTTATATATGAATTTAACCTATTTTTTATGAAAGATTTATTAAGTACTTTATACTAATCGAATAGACATTGATTCCCAATATTTAACATATTATATTATTTTTACAAGTCACTTATTATTTTAAATCAAATATTTTAAGGAAGTTTGTCTTACTCTAGAAATGTTTTTGTTAAAAGTTCAATCATAAAATCTCAATTTTTGGTATAACATTAATGCAAAATTGGTTATTACTACAAAATAATGATGGATACATCTTGAGGGAGTTGTATTCTAATGATAATAGTCTTTAGTGGTAACTTTTGTCACAATTAGTTTGAGTTGTTTGGCCTACATTTATTATGATCATCATCTAGTTATTAATATAATTAGCTCAATTGAGAAAGTTTCTTCTTATAAATATTAGCTTATGTTATATTCCCCACATAACTTCTTCACATTAAGGGAGAAGAAATAACAATGGAAGATCTATTCTAATCCTCTCTTTGATAATGACAAAGAGGGAGAAATAATTGTGTGAAAGATAAGTAGAAATGATGAAGAAATAATTATAACATTTTTTGTGCTATTGGAATACATTCTTTTATTATTGATATATTCTTAATACTTTTTTATTAATTAGAGAGATTTATGCATATATTATATGAGAGTTTCATTTACTTGTTTATTTTATTTTTCTGCACTTAAAACTTTATCATTATCAATGGTTAAGTTTATTGGAATCCATGAGCCTAATTAGCAACAATTAGTTTTGATGATAACAAATATTTTTAAGTGCTTATTGTAATGATCTAATATGTCTATTTGACATGTGTTTGACATGTTCTATAGGTTACACTCAAGATAGCTAAACTTGACATTCACTTACCATGGAGTATCTTAAGAAGTCCTTAGCCTTTCTAATCTCCATAAAGCTTCAAAGAAAGACATGAAGGAAGAAACTACATTGGTGTGCATGAGTCCAAAAATTTTGGAAAATAGATTTTTATTCTCTAAGGACTCTTATCAAATGGTTAATTTGATGCTTATCATAATTATCATGAGGATGCGCATAAATATTTGCATTCATAAACATTATGCCTAGAATTTGATCTTATGATAAATTTCATATATCATAGCTTGGTAGATTCAATTGACAACATTTATGCAAGTCATGAGATATGTGTATAACTTAGTTATTATACGTTTTATTCATGAATCATATACAAATTTAATCTTGGTAAATTTGTGAATATTTATATATTCTAGAAATTAAAAAATGATTTGGAATTTATGAGAACTTTTTATGAGTTTTAAGATATAATAGAATTTCATAAAAATATTAAATGAATTAAAAAAATTATTAAAATTCATCAAACATGAGACTTATTGAGACAAGTTTAATAAATATCTTTAGCATAAAAAGAAGATGTGATGAGCATAGAATTAAAAGTTAATGGAGGTTTAAAGGATAAATATTAAGCAAATACTTCTAAGTATTTTAAGTTTAAAAAAATTATTAAAAATATTAATTTTTGTCAGGAAATTTTGAAATATAATTAACGAGTAAAACTTACTCAAAGATTCACATCAGTTTTTTTTACCATTGTTATGGAGCTTATTTTACTTGAAAAGTACAAGGAATTTAGGTTTCCAAAGTATAATAAAAATAAGATTTATTTACTTATTAAAAATATTAAATAACTTAATTTCCTTAACCCTAATGCATTTACATGATGGAGACCTCAAATTGACTTGGCAGTGACTCGAATCAAAGGGAAATCACAAGAATCCAAGTAGCGAGAAGATGAGGAATTTTGCTCACAAAGAATCATGATCATTATTAGAAGATGAAAGACCAAGAAGCAAAAACATGTAGGAGGATATAAAAGAAAAAAGGGAATGTCTATTGTGGGATTTTTAGAAAATTTAGAAAAAAATTTCTTTAGCTAAGAGCATAGGAAGAGGAGGTGATTCCAAAGCATTTGAAGCAACTAAACTAAGGAAATCAAAAGAGAGAGAGAGAGAGAGAGAGAGAGAGAGAGAGAGATTTTGGATGAAAACTATGTTGGTACTATGAAAATACTATAGTAACTGGGACGGGAAAGAAAATTCGTGCATTTTAAGAACCTATTTTATGGTGTGATCACTACTTAGAAAGTCTAAGGTAGGCAAACTTAAATTTATATGTATGTAATTGAAATAATATTATTAGAAAGCTTAATGAATTAATTAGGAAAATAATTTGATCAATCAACTTGAGGTTGATTTTTTTTATTTTTTCTTGCTATGTTGCCAATATTTGTTTTGACTTGAAAATTACTTTATTGAGAATATGATATATGTGAAGATTTATTTAATTGTTAAGTTGCAACATGCTATGTACAATAATGCAACTTGTGGTAATTGTCACAAAAAGAGAAAAAATAAAAAATATAATGATATAAAAAGAGAAAATGAAAGATTAAAAGATAGTAACAAAGATTGGTAAAGGATAACTATCATTCTGGAATAACTATTAAGATGAGCTAAAGGAGCCATTTAATAAGATTTACTCAAAATGACATGTTTTGAGAAACATGTTTAATCTATAATAAACATTTATTGCTCTATACTAATTCTTAAATGAGATAAAACGCAAAATAATTAAATGATTTTATATGAAATTTATTACATTTTTACTTTTTTTATTCACATGTGTTATGTTATGTGTTTGTAATTGACCCAATATATAGTATGATCCAAAGTTTTACTGCTTTATATATATGTACATATTTGTGCTACTAGCCAATGATGGTTGGCTCAACCTATTTTTATTTTAACACTTTTAGGTCTAAATGAGGACATGCATAAGAGTAGCACTTCACTAGGATGTTATTTTTCTTATATTATTAGGGGTGTAACTACTATGTCAGTATTTTATTTTTATTTTAAATGATGGTCATATAGTAAAAATTTATTTTGCTATGTTTTTTGAAACTTGCTTTAAAATATATGTGAGAAAAAATGTTGTTTTAAATAATTTGATAGTTTTTGTTTAGAGTATTTGTTTTGTGAATTCAAATTTAAAAGTTTTAAATTACTTCCATTGTGTCTTAAAAAGGTTTTCAATCTTTAAACATGAAAAAGGGTTTTAAAATATTTTTATCATTATTTTACTTTAAAAAACATATTTCTAAAGCAAAAGTAAAAGAAGTAGAATACATTGCATCAAACTCAAGAAAGGCTGGATGTAGGTGTTATAGGAGTGGTAATAAAGTAGACAATCTTAGGATGAAGAATCATAGAAAACAAGTAATATAAGATGCCTAACTTAGAAACAATAAAACTTACGATACAAAACTAGTTTGAAAAGGTATAGGAAGACATTTTAGACATATCCATAACTCAGTATATGAAATCTAGAATGAATTGGACACCTAGGTGGTGTGTATGGATAAACATTCTAAAAAGAAAAATATATATATTTAACTCTTAATTTTTATTGTTTGATGTTTATTTTACATGTAATAAACATTATAACAAACATGGATTGAATATAGAAATTTGCAAAACCATAGCACTACAATATGATAGCATAATAATACCTAAGATGAATAAACTAAAATAAATCATGCATGTAATGTCCTACTTGATAATCTAGTGCCCCAACAAGTTTAATAAGTCTAATAAGATAAGTGAGAGAGTATATAGAATCATATAATATACCTACAAAAAAAGAAAGAGAAAGAAGATTAGACAAGCTTTTATATTAGGTGGAATAACAAATCATACAATACAAATAAAAGCATTATACAATATGATAAATTGTAAAGTACAGTAATACTAAAATGATCATATAGTATAATAACATGGGTTTTATAGTACGATGATTAAAAAACAAAATAGAATGCTAATGTAAAGGGATCATAAAGTATGATAATGATAACATACAATATGATTTTTGTTAAAAAAATAGAAATAATATATGAACACATGTTTGAAAGAATGTTAGGAAGATATTAATAAAGAGAGCATATCATTTTAGTTGGCTAACCAAGTAATGAGATTCTTATAAAAGGTTTGCAAAAGGGATTATAATGGTTATAGACTTAAGATGACCAAGACATAATATATCTTGAGAGAGAGAGAGAGAGAGAGAGAATTTAGTACAAAAGAAAATAGGTTTAGGAGGAGGAAATAGAAATTATAGTTGTTAAAGGTAGTTCATGCAATATGTAGAAATGTATGTAATGATATCAAATGAAGTGATGTTTATGTTAACAAAGGAGGAAATTTGGTGAATGTTACAACTTTTTATACTTTATTATGAAAACATTGCAATGTTAAATTTCTAAATTATGAAATGCATTATAATGATGTAAAATGACATCAAGAAATCATAATAACTATGAAGAGAAGTAAATAGTTTGACAATCAAAATACTATCACTTCATAGGGTGAAAATAATCATAATGGAAGCGAAATAACTTCTGGGATGTAATCAAGAATGAAAAAACCAAATGAATAAGAAAGGAGTTCAATATTATGACCATCACACTTAAGAGAAAATGTCGAGGTATTCTAAGCCAAAGATTGGTTGGAGATGATTGAAATGCTATTTAGTAGTATGGCTTACAATGATGGTCAAAGGCTACTACTTTTAGTTTTGGTATTGGACGACATTGTTGAACATTTGTGGAGTAGTCATAGGAGTTTTTTTGGAGATAAGGCAAACTCCACGATATCATGAAAGAAAGTTTGATAAGAATTTTTAGAATGTTACATCCTCAAATCAATGAGATAATGTGGAAAAATTTATCAAGACTAAACAAAAAGAATCTTACAATAAATGAGTACAAGAAAATATTCTCAAAACTTATAAGGTGTGCTCTAAAAATGGTTACCTCAGAGGAACAATGATGTTATTTATAATAGTCCACTAAATTTATCTTAATTATCCTCCAAAATTTAAGTTTCACATATTGGATACATGAATTTTAGATCTAGAACTCAAAAATATATTGTTTAGTGGATTCTTCGAGAAGCATGTTAGGATAATATAGCTTCAGATTTGAACATGTCATTATGAATATCTTATTGCAACGAATCCATAGGTATATGGTTTGCATTTTTTAAAGACCTTTTGGATTTTTAATGAATTTTTAAAGATAAAGAAAAAAACTAATTTATCATATTAAACTATGGCTAATTTATCCTCTTATTAATGAGAGGATAAACTCCCTCCCATACCTTGAAAACTAGCCACGATGTTTGGAAAGCAAGTGAGAAAGTAGGAGAGCAAGGAGAAGAGGTTCTTGGAGAGTGAAGTGAAGATTTTTACTTATAGTTTCTTGCATTATTTTGATGAGATTAGAAAGGAAAGAGAAGGAGCTCAAGGAAAAGAGATATTTTCAATCATAACTTTAAGAAACTTTATTTCAAGGTAAGATCTCACCACAGTTTTCAATCCTAAAACATTTATTGGTTGTTCAAATAATTAAAAAAATAGATCTTTCAAGTTTTGAGTTATTGTCATTAGGGTTTGAAGATTATTGTCATTTTAGCTATATTGATCATATTAGATGGTCATTCAAATTATCTACAATGAGCATATAATAAGAGTCAATGAGAGATCTTCCTTGGGTGAATGGATCACAGCATGCATTACATTTCTGAGATTTGGTGTTCTCGTCAATGGCTCTCGCCTTCCTTGGGTGGTGGCGCAGCGGGGACTCCGACAGGGATGTCCGCTTTCGCCCTACCTGTACGTTATGGTTATAGAATTCTTATTGGTACTGGTGAGGGGCTACGAGACTAAGCAGCTGCTCGGATTCAGACCTGGACTCCTATACGCGGATGATGTGTTACTGCTTGCTCCCGCCACGTGAGAGGCCCCACGCGCTGTGCGGAGAATCATGTGGAAATTCAGGGAAGCTGCAGGGATGTGAGTCAACCTTCTGAAATCCAAAGTATATTTCAGCACGAAGATCAGCAAGAAGAAAGCTAGGCTGGTGTCGAGGAAACTTCATATGGAGCAAGGTCGGATGCTCACGTACCTCGGGGTCCCTATTGCTGTGAGGCACCTGAGTAAAACTGACCTCAACTTCCTGCTTCAGAGGATTGATGCCGCGGTGGCCAATTGGAGAATTCATCTGCTGTCACTCACGAGCCTTTGGGTAGAAATTATGAAGTGGAAGTACACGATGATGAATCCTGTTATGAAAGTTCCCCGAAACGCATCTCATGCATGTAGACTGGTGCTGGAGGCAATGCCAGAAGCAATGTCGATCTTTGTTTAGCTAATCGGCGATGGGAGGACGGTGAGATTCATGGAGAATAATTGGTTGGGCATCCTTCCACTTTGCTGCTGGCCGACCTTCATCAACATGAACATCATTTGGCCGGCGAGCGTGGCTGAAGAAGAAAACCAAGTGTTTTTCCTATGATGAACCTGAGTATTATGCTAAAGATTGTCGACTAATTATAAAGAAATCCTCTAATGATGACAACATCAAAAAAGACATAATACATCTAAAGGAACTTATATAAAAGAATTTTTATGGTGTTTTATTTATCAAGCTATGGGCCATTATGTTCAAAACTACCCAAGAATACAAAAACTAAGAACTAATAAATAAAGCTTCAACATTTTCAAGTAAAATTTTATAGGATTGATTTTGAATATTTTAATATTTATTAGAGTGTTTGAAAGATAGTAATAGCATGATAGATAATTAAAAGATTTCTTTCTTGCATGTTACGTAAATAAATTAAGTTTATTATCATAATCAAGCACAATGCAAGAAAAGAGCAGACAAGTTATGTAAGAAATGCTAAAAGGACAGATGCATAAGTTAAAGAAAAGTAGTTAATAGTTGAGTATGAGGTGAATAAAAAAGAAATTAATCAAACATGGGAGTGGCTTCCATTATTAGAGGACAAATAGAAATGACTAAAAAATGTAATAAGGAAATTTGTCTTTATAAAGTTTGAGAAAAGACATAAATAAAATAATTCAACTCTAAGTGTGATCATGACATTGAACTTTAAGATAGGTGACTATGAATCTTGTAATGCATATGCTTTGATGTATAATGCTGTGTGGATTAGAATCATAATCTAAATAATGAAATTACAAAAGCACAATTCAAAGATGCTTGATCCTTTTGTTATGTTTGCTAATTCGTATGGTATGCATGTTTCTATCACATGCTGCTTAAATTTACTTGTACTTTGACATGTATAATGCATGGGTACTTTTACAACATTGTTATTGCATGATGCATGTTATAAATGTTTGAAAAAAGTTTCAACAAAATTGTTAATTAATTATGATATTAGGTGATATTGCAAAAAAATCACCACAAGTTAGAAATGGTTCAAAATCGAAGTCCTAAAAATGGGACAAAGCTTTCAAGTTTCCAATGAGCAAAGAAACTCATAGAAGAATGCAAATTGGAAAAGTTCTAGATAAGTACAACTAAAGTGTAACCTAAAAAAAGGTTTAGGATAAGTACAACCTCAATTATAATAAAATTTGTATACCAATTTCAACTAGGTGATATAATCATAAGACCAAAATGAAAATATAAAGGGTTAAGATACCAATTATGAAGAATTAATAAATAAAAAAAGAATAAAAAAGGGTGGTATTTCTTACATAGGAAATGCATAGTTATTGAGCTTGTGATAGTGGCTTAGCTTTTCTTTGGCATTAAAAATTGTTGATAATTTGTATTATTTAGTTCATCCAAATATGTAGTAATTTGCATTATGAATGAGTAGGTTCCTATTAATCTTATAATGATACTTCAACCTTTATTTGGAATTAAATATTAAAAGTGATAAAGATGCACTATATGGTACTTTATGGGGAATTGAGTGAAGAAGGATCTAGTGATTTGTATTTTTCTTTTATGAGAAATCATGTATTAAGCTTAAGTGATGAGGATTAAGTTGTCACATTAATTAATTAATTTTTGAATAAGATGTTACTTTGTACATCATTTTAAGTGGTATAAACTTGTTAAATTTTTAGAAGGTTATTATAAGATTGATGCTTAAATTATTTTATTGTAAACTTGAGAAAAACATTGATTTCAAATGTATGTTGTTTTCCCACTATAAGATATTAATTCTTCTAAAGAATTATTTAGGAAAAAAGATTTTTCTAAATAGGTGCTATTTTAAAAAAAGAAAAGATCTTTATAAATGAAATAGGAGTTTTGATATACCTATATATGGCTTTTTCTTAAATAAAAAAATTTCATGAAAAAAAATAAAAAAACAATTTTAAGTTGTAGTTCTTGGTATTTATCACACACACACAATATATATATATATATGACCTTACAAAAAAAAAGTAAATAGAAATAAAAAAAATTTGGAAGATTTTTTATAAAGATTTAAATTTTAGAGGTGCTCTCAAAATAGTTAAGTGAATGATTATCAAATAAGTTGAAATTTCTTTAAATGTCTTTGATTGAAAAATTTTAGCAATGTGTAGAAATGTTATAATGAAATTTTAAAGAGATTTAAGAGCACAACCAAATTTTTAAAATTTGGGTACTTTAGCAAGTCAATTAAAGAAAAGCTTAATTTCAAGAGCGAATTCCTTTATCAAGATTTTAAGAAGACATCAACTCAAAGGCAAGGCAAAGTGAAATGTTAGAAGAGTCAATTCATGGTTTTAAAAAGAAAATAAATATGAAGTAGGGAGTAAACACCTTAGAATAATCCAAAATAAATTAAAAGAACACAATGCCTATGACTAGGCTAAGAGAAATGACCAATAAAAGATTTTTGAGTTAGATATTAGATGGATTAAGAAATATAGAAAAATCCAAAAGTAGCTTTGTCAAAATTTAAGGAAATATATTGTAAAGAAGAGCTATGGAATTGAAACAATTTGAAGTAGATTACTTTGATGAAATTAAAAAGTGTTGGTGAAACTTAAAGGAATTTGATTAAACAATTGAGTGCAATTTTAAAGAAAAGTACAATGAACTTAATATTGTGTTTACAAATAAAATTTTCTTATCCAATCTCTTCCTCAAGATTTCTCATAATATCATGCATGCATATGAATATTAAATAATCCCTTATATTTGAAACATATATTATTTTCATAGAATTACACAAACCAAAAGAATTCTTTTTATTCTCCTTCTATTTCAATTACATCATATTATATGATTTTGTTAATCATACCATACAATCAGCACCACTCCTTACTAGATTATTTGATCAAGCATTTCTTCTAACCTCGAACTAATAATGTAGCACAATTCCTATGATGTCTTACATCCAATCATACCTTCCTTAACCAAGTATTGTACTTTAGGACGAAACATATCATATAATATAATCAACTCTTTTGTTCTATTCTTATTGACTTACAACTCATTGGATAGTACATTGATTTTATCATATAATATGATCAATTTATGAATATTATATGATATTTTAATGAATTATCTAACCCCTTTATTTTTTTTAACTAACTTAAGTTGATCTTACAATACAATTGAAGATACCATATTATAAAATCCTGCCTTGATGGCAACAATATCATTTGAAATCTACTTGATTCACTCCAATTTCATACCAAACCAAATAAAAAAATTCATTTCTGCCACTTAATTTTACAATCCTAAAGCATACAACAACTTAACCTTACTCAACTTTGTATTGAAATAGATCGTACAAACAATAGAAGTCAAAATTTGCATACCTTACTTCAATGCACTCCAATTTATCTATTTTATCCCTTCCTACAATTGTTCCATTTTCTTTCTTATTTTTAATAGTAACAACTAAAGCCCCTCTTACTTTGATTCCAACGACTTCCATTGAACTATAAAAAGAAGCACCAACATTCTCTATGAGTTTCATCTTCTTTTCTTGCTATTTCTCTCAATTGACTATCTCTTTATCTCCTTTGCTCTCCCCTTATTATTTGACCCAGCCACCAAATTCCTTTTATATCCAATACTATTAGATTACTCATGAAGAGATTTCTAATTGTATGCTCAAAGAAAATTTTTAACTTTACTTGAAAATGTGACACATCTCTTAATCTCACATCAACTTAATAATATTTTATTAATAAACAAAACATGTAAGAAATTCAACTTTAATACATTGAAATTCACATGCATATACCACATTAGCAAAATCTAATGACTAGTAATATATAATATTTAACAAAATTATGTGATGTTATAATATTTTCTCTTATAAAAATTGTCTTAAATTTTATAAAGTTCTAGGTACTTGTTCATATCATATCTACTTCTCCTTCTTAGTTAGCGTCTCTTGTTGTTTGTTTTTGTCTAAGACCTTAACCATGTGAATTACTTTATTCCTTAACATCTTTTCACTTATATCCAAAATTTGTATTAATACTTCTAAATAAGTCAAATGGAACTATTAAGTGTCATAGTTAATTATAAGTGAAGGATCCAATATATGTCTTCTTAAAGATGAAATGTGAAATATATTATGAATCCCTAATAACTGTGGTGGTAAAACTATTCTGTAAACCACTTATACAATTCTTTTCAAAATTTGAGATGGATTAATAAATTTAGATTTTAATTTCTATAGCTTTCTAAATTTTATAACACTTTTTATTGAGCTTACATTAATAAATACATGTTCACCTTCTTAAAATTCTATAAGTTTGTGTTTTGCATCAAAATATTTTTTTTGTATTTCTTGAGCTATTTTCAACATATTTTAATTGATTCCTATCCTTTTGTGACTTCTTCCACAAATTAATTACATAATATAATTGTTACCTTTCCTTCATTCCAACATAAGAGTGATTGACACTTCATTTAATATAAAGCTTCATAAGGTTTCATTGCAATACTAGATTAATAATTATTGCTATAAGTCAACTTGATTAATGGTAGATTACTTTCTCAATCACCACCAAAATATAAAATAGAAAGCCTCAACAAAACTTCCAGAGTTTTAATAGTTCTTTTTATTTGTTCAATTATTTATGGATGAAAAATTATTTTGTGTTTTAAATTTATTAATGTATACTTTGTCAAAAATGAGATGTGAACTTAGGATTCTTATTTAATGCAATATCCTCAAGTATTCTATATAAGTTAACAATCTAATTCATATAGATTTAAGCCAACTTTTTGTAGAGTATGGTGCTTTAATAGCTATAAAAGGAGCTACTTAGTCTATCAACAATCACTTATATATAATAATGATCTATTGATGATCTAGGTAATCTTATAATAAAATCTATAGCCATTTTTTCTTATTTTTATTTAGGAATAAGTAGAGGATTATAATAACCATGATAGCTTTTTCTTTAATTTGTTAAAAAATTAAATATTTTTTACCCATTTTGAAACATCTCTTTTTTCATTCTTTGCCACCAAAAGTTTTGCTTTAATTCTTGATACATTTTCTTTTTGTTTTATGAATAGAATATTTGAAATTATGTACCTTTTTAAATGATACCTTTCTGAGCTATTGATGTTCAAGTATACATAACCTATCATGGTATCTTACATTTTATTCAAATCCCATTTAAAATCAAATTCCCATCATTCTTTAACTTTTTGAATTAGCTTTTGTAATTCTAAATTTTCATATTGATCTTTCCTTATTTACTCCTACCAATTTGGTTTTACTAATAGATTATATAATTATATCATGTTCCTCTACATAGATGTTTCCAATTGTAATTTATCGATCTCAAAAATCAATTGTTTTTTTCTATTTTATAGATAATGTTATATTAATAATTTCTTTTCTATTTAAAGAATCTATCATCACATTGCTTTCTTAGGGTAATATATCATTTCTAAATTATAATTTGATAAATTTTAATCCTATTCTCTATCTTAAATTCACTCTTTTTTATTAAATATATACTTTAGACTTTGATGATCTGTAAAAATATCAATATAATATTTAACCCTATATGGACAACGACTCTAAATTTTTAATATAAATATTATACCTGACAATTTTAAATCATGTACAATATAATTCTTCTCGTGAGATTTTAGCTATCTAGTTGCTATGGGGATTCCATGAATATCCCATTCCAAAAAGTGAAAGTTCAAAATAATTAGAATTTTTTCGTAGATTGGATGCAGTTACGAATTCATGATCTGGCATGTATAGAATGAAAACTTCATTCTCAATTCCATGATTATAAGTTCATAACTCCAACCCATTTCCATTTTTGGTAGAAAAGTTCTATTAATTCTTTTATTTTAGTTAGTAAAGGGGATCTTGAACTAAAAAATAGATCTAGAAGCTAAAAGAGGTTATCTTGAGCAATTACAGGAATTGGGTTCATCGATATTTGATGAGGACATCATGTTCGAGAAGGACTTTCGACGTCCAAAATCACTATTCCTGCCACCGGCTGCCGCCTCCACTGCAGCCTCCGCCGCAACCTCCGCTGCCACAGTGAACCGCCCGCCGCCGTTTCGAACCGCTCGTGCCCGAACCGGATCCGGGTTTGCCCGAACCGCTGTGCATGAGTCCAGCCAGGCGCCTACCCAAGCTACCCACAGGATGACCCGCGACCTGTGACCCGCGCCGACCCACGCCAGCCCGCACCGACCCGCACCGCCGCCGCCGCGCCTCCAGCCATCCGAAATTAGGGTTAGATAAATGAATGAACTTAATTTTCATTATTTTTCTCAGATTTTTAGGAGTCTGTTTGTAATTTTTAGGTGACTTTTAGTTTACCCATGTGTCCTTTAGTATTCCCATGTTATGAGTCAAAATGTCTTTTGTACCCTTATGGATTCCTATATAAGGGGGAATCCTCTTCTGTTGTAAGAGGATAATGAATAGTTAATGCAAGCTCTTTTTTGAGTGTTCTTTGCTTCCATTCTGAGTTCGTGAGTGCTTTGAGTGACTTTGGCGTGCCGACTCGTCAAAGCTCTGATACTGGGAGGAGGGACGCGAGGTCCAAGTGGTGAGACGCCACTCCAGTCTATCATCTTTCTTCACCGCTCAACCATCTTCAAGTTGAAATTTTTGTTTTCCTCGTCTTCCTTTTTACGAGTAATTTCCATTCCTAGATTATTAATTTGTCTTCAATATATTTTCATTCTGCGAAGTGCAACTTTTACTATAAATTATATTTTAAGTTCAACTGGTACTTAACCAATCTAAGTACTCCCTATTTCTGCGTGTTTGAAAGTGTGTAGTCGTAGTCGATTTAGCGACTTCTTAGCCGTTATTGATCCTAAGTTTAGTTAGGATTCATTGGTTGGTGCCTTTTGCGTTCAACCCTCATCGTATCTAGGTGTGTGTCCCTTAGGGTGACGACCCTGCTCTTTGTTGTGCATCAGTCACGAATTTTCTAACTAAGCAATTTTCGTCTAGTCCTACATCAATATTCCTAGTATAGTAGATGCTATCACACAAACAATCATACTTAATTCGATGGAATGGTTTGATCTGAAAGGAGATCTTTTCGAATTTTATATGTGAGGGATTCTTTTTTGGCTTCAATAGGACTTCTTATGAGCATTCTTTTTATCTATTATATATCAATATATAATAGATAGAAAGAATCAAGTTCTTAATGACTAGGCAAAACCAAGAAAGAGATTCTTGTTTGTCATCCACACCAGAATGGATAGTTTTTTGAAAAATTCTCATAGAATTGAGAAAGTGGTTTGATTTGACATCTTTTTGATATATAGCTTGATATATTCCTATGGATAATTCAAATCAAAGCAATTTGATTTTTGACACGAACCTATATGACATGGATGATTGATGGAAATACTCCAACACACCCCCATATCATACATTCCTAAAGAGCGTGGAGGTTCGAGTCCTCTTCAAGGTATAATCATAAATATATAAGATACTTGACATATCAATATTGATATGCCAAGTATCTTAATCTTATATATTGATACAAAGTATTCTAGCGATCCTCACAATACGAGTCCAAGCTTTAGCATTTGATCATGGAATCTTGGTGATCTTCTCTATCAAATGAATCAGGAGTCCATTTGGAAATCGTGCACGCTACTCACACCCTCCTCGAGTATACGAGTATATGATTAAATTAGTTATTTAATTCAACCAATGATTCATTATTAGAGCAGATAGCAACAACCATTTCAGCAAACATACTTCTGAAGGAGGTTTCATTAGTCGAAATTTTTTGATAGTAATAAGCTCTTTTGTCGTTCAAGAATTCTTGAATAGACAGTTCATATCATCCACACATTGCGATCTAAGATTTCAATTCTTTTATGCTTCAATAGTAGCATATTGTTCCATGGAGCTAAGGCCAAAAAGATGAAAGAAACAAGTATTTTCATGACTCTACCATTAGCCAATTTGATGCCACTGAATTCCCTTTTCATGGGCACATATCTTTACAGCTAAGGAATGGGGAATCTTTCCCTTGTTACACGAATCAAATGTTACATTTCATTTAAGAAAAGTCATTTCTTTCTCAATAATGTCTTTGTCATTTTATCCAATAGTGTTCAGTTAGATAGGAAAAAATTTGATAAATATTGATAACTCTTAGTTCGAATCTTAGAATTAAAAGATTCCTTAGATAATGAACTGTTGCTTCTACTCTTGTGATGAATCAACAATTCAAATTCTTTTATATTTTTTATGAACCAGCCTTTATACATAGATGTAGAAGGATTTTTTTCGAATCTCCTTTGGCATCTCTTCATCTGCAAAGAATTCTCGACGTGAAAACATAGAGATAGAGGACTACTTAGAGGACTACTCTTGGAGTACGAAAAATAATATAACTGTGGGGTCCCAAATGAATTGGTTTGTTGTTAAATAGTTTTCTTTTGTGTAAGATCTATCTGGTATCTGGTACTCCATCTTTGAGTCATTCTCTAGAAGCTCATCCTCTTTCACTTTATCTTGATGATAAAGAGAAATGTTATCTTGAGGATAAATGCTCGAAAGCTCGTCCTCATCCTCTTTCTCTTTCTCTTAATGATAAATTCTTAGAAGCTCATCCTCTTGATCTTGATGATCAATGCTCTGTTTGCCCCAAAATGACCCAACCTAATAAGGAAATTCGAATTCAGTGGATCTTTTGATACAATCAAATAGATTGCCACAAGAGCACCATATTTGAGGTGCCTAAACTATTTGATTAAAGAAGAAATCCCCCTCCATTTTATCTAGATCCAAGAACCCTTCTTCCTCTTCTTCAAACTCCAACCACGATTGTTCATAAGAACAAAAAACATTTCGCATGACATCTAACGGATTCCTTGGTTCGGGCCAAAGAAGCAATGTCACTCGATTATTATCATTATTATCAAACTTATTGTAATCTTTTTTTGTCCATGGGGATCCCACAAAGTCAGAGCATCTTTTGCTTCTAATAGTAATAATAGTAATAGGCCATGAACTATATTCAAATCATTCTCAATGAATCCAAAAGAAATGATTCGTTCTTGTTCATCAGGTCTGGACCAAAGATCTTGAGCAACCAATCTGACAGAACAACTCAAAAGATAAAGAAGTATCCTGAATCTCTTTATGTTCCTTCTAAGTTCGAAGTATCATTTGTACAAATAAAAATCTCCCCTTACCTGACATGATCTATTATTCATATAGATAGATATAGGATATATGGGAAAATTACTTAGAAATTCATTTTGTGTGATAGCCCTTCCTATCTGATAGAAAAGGTCCCATGATTCTGAGTCGATCTTATATGGGGTTGAAAAGTCCAAGTTGTTTTATGAAGAATTGAAATAATTGTATTCATTTCTATAATGGATTTCTTCTATGCAATACTAATTGATACGACATTATTGATAAATCCTCCAAGATCTAGTACATTGGAACCCATGGTTAGGGTATTGAATCCACTCCTATTCCAAGTGAAATCCCCTAGTATATGAAATAGTGAAAAAGTGTTTTTGTTGTTGTGGAGGAACAAGCCTTCCTACATTAATGCATGTATTTAATTTTTTCGGATCTATTAGAGTGGGATCCACCTATTAGGGAACATGAGTCGAAGCAATAACAAGAATCTTTCTAGTGGAACAATCCCTGAAGAGATAGTTCTCTAATTGAATGAAGAATAAGAATACAAAATCTGATTGATTCATATTTAGATCATGAATGTTTGGAATCCATAATATGCAAGGAGACATTGTTTTTGTGAATTCTAATTGTAACTTGAATTCAATAATGATCTCAAGATAAGTGCCTCCTAGTTTAGTGTCTCCTATTTTAATTTGCAAATCCAGATAATCTATAAATATAAGTATCATCTTGATATGCATATCGATCTTATTGATACTAAGTAGTAGTCAAAAAGTTGTACTGAGTAGTAGTAAAAAATTAGTACCCATTTTTTATGATCCGATACATGAATCAAATCTATCACAACCAATTCTTCAAAAAATTCTTCAAAAGATTCTTCCACAATGGATTCTGACACAATGGACTCTGATAAGTGTGATTTTGAGTCAATGTTTATAGAATTTTCATCCTATTTTGTTTGAAGAATAGATTTATCAAAAAAATGAGTCACCCATATGGATATGGGCACATCTGATATCCACAAATAATCACTTTCTTATTCTATATTAGTACACATTCCAACCCTTATAAAAATGCATCAATATAAATTTGATACCCCCTCTATACCTTTTAAAAATATCAAGATTGGAGTTGATGTTAATTTATCTTTTAATATTTAGAAACTATTTTTACCAATTATATCCTGATCAAATTTAACTTTTTTTAGTTAATTTAGTTAAAATAGATGCTATCTATAAGAATATTTTTATGAATTTTTTAGGGGATCAATTGATATTCCTTTGACACTAAAACCCTAAAACACTACTCTTAATAGAAAAAACTCACATTTAAAGAATTTTTCATAAAATTGATTCTCCCTTAGAATTTTTAATATTGTATGAAAATGCATAATATGATCTTCTATAAATTTTGAGTAAATTAAAATATCATCAATAAATACAATGACGTTATTCAATAGATCCATAAAAACTACAAGTGTATTTGTTAATCCAAATAGGATACTATGAGCTCATAAAATCTTTATCTTGTTATGGAAGCAACCTTAAGAATATCTTCTTCCTTAAATATTAATTGATGATCACAAAATCTCAAATCCATTTTAGAAAATATTATTAATCTTTTGAGTTGATTAAAAGAATTATTAATTTTAAATAAAAGAAATTTATTTTTAATGATAATATTATTGATTTCTTTATAATCAATATAAATTAGAAGATTATCATCTTTTTTCTTATATGCTTAGTCTTATAAATCTTTTCTCTAACAACACTTGAATCTATACTTTTATTTTTTATAATTTTGCTAGTATCATCCTATATGGGGCTCTAAAAATGGTTCAACACCTTAAAATAATTTAATCTCAAATTTTATCTCTTGTATAGATGTTGCCTTAATAATCTTTTCAAAACACATCTAGGTATTCTTTAACTACTTTTACCTATATTAGTTGAGAAAATTTTCTATCCAAATCTATAATAGACCCTAGATAATCATCACATCCCTTATTTAATAATTTTTATGTCTTTAGCATAGAGATAATAGAATCTTTCTTAACCAAAATAAATCAAACTCACTTCTCCTAGAATAAAAATTTCTATTTTCTTTTCTTGATAACCCATCTTGTCTTAATAGGTAGACAATTAATCAATATTTAACATAATATTAAACTCTACTATATGTAGAATATTCAACAACATAGAAAATTTTCTTCCCTTAAATCTACTTCATCCACGATATATTTTTCTATCCTGATATTATTCCCATCAAGAATTCTAATTGATAACAATTCGTTCAATGGTTGTAGTTCAATAGTTAATAAACTTATTATATAAGTAGAAATAAACAAACATGATGCTCCATAATTAAATAATAATTTCATAAGTAAAGTTTATAAATATAGCATATTTATAATAACATTAGAATGAGGAGCCTTATGCTAAGTAATAGAATAAACTTGAGCTAAACCTCCTTTTCCAACTATAGCCCCTCTACTTATACCACTTGATACTACAAAAGAACCACTAGTATCTTTACTTGCAATGCCTCTATCACACTTATTAATGTAGTGGATACTTTCATTCTTACTATCTTAGGAATATCCTTAGAAATATGGCTCAATTTCTTAAAAACAAAACATCTTTCTAATTAATTTTGATTTACATTCAACCCTATGTCATTTACCAGATTTACCCCCTCTAATATTATTAAAACTATCTTTATTCTATAAAAATTTAGCTTTAAACATTTGGGATTTAAAATTTCTCTTTTTAACTTCTTTTTTTCATAACACCTTATTGTAGCTCTAACATTTTTGCATATTCCATTAATTCTATATTAGTGAGGGAAGTGATCAAGATTTTCCACACATAGGAGCCAAATGAACAAATGTCAATAATTTTGGATAATTAAGTCTATTTTTCATGAGAAAAGTTACATGGCTTAAATTACACTTTTGGCTCAAATTGCATGATGAAAATGCAAAAAGGGCAAAGCAATAGCCCATTAGCCCTTATTACCTAACCTGTTGCTTAGCATCACCTTCATCACTAGCCATCAGCTTAAGTTAACCTACTCACCAAATTCATGATATGTCAACCAATTTTGACTTGACTCTGTTGGCGTAGTGTTGACTCATTAGCTCGCTCAACAACACACCAACTCACAACATTGTCGATGCCACATCAATCTACTGAACTACACTACAACATGTTGAACTATGACATTACCAACACTGCAATGACTCATAGACCTGACCATGACACGTCGATCGAATATGATCTGCAACACTATTGATAATGTGCTGACTTGCCAACCCACTTTGAGATAACAAGACACAAATCAGACACATGATGACTTGCATGAGCTCGACTAATGTTTAACCTAAAACATAGCTTTTCAGAAAGCTATTTAATAACAACTTTACTACAAAGCTTTGGGACCAAAATGACAACTTTTCAAAAAATTGATTAGAAGTGGCATTGGCCACTACTTGGTAATACCTTTTTAAAAACCAAAATTCAAAAACTAAAAGTTTGGCTTTCAAAAAGCTATTTGGAAATAGCTTTTAACCACAATTTATGTAACTTTCTTTTTTACATTTATTTGACTTTTTTGTTTGCTCTTTATAAAAAGAGAGGCCTATCCTTTGAAATGATGATTTTTGGATAAGTAAAATTTTCACTTTCTTTTTATATCTTATTGAGGTCTAAACTTGATCATTGTGAGAACTCTAACATACTACTTTATCAAGACTTTAGTATTAGGAGGAGGGGTTCGATGCCCAAGCAGTGAGACACGATGCTAGTTTAACTACAATTTTACTATATCATCTTTCTATTATCGTTTCTTAATGATTCATTCTCTTACAAATTCTTAGTTGTTTCCCTTCACAATGACCATCCCCCCTTCACTTCGCCATTTAAGCTTGCTTGGGTTGCCACTTTACCTATCATCACTTTTTTCTACTCGTTTTATTTCATTTTTATAAGTGTATGGATTGCCTTTATGAGAAATTTACTTTGTTATTTTAGATTTCTCATGAGACCTAATAAAGTTTTTTAGTGCCTTAAATCTATGCCTATGTAATCTTTACCATGTTCTTTTCTTTCTCACAATATCAATTTATCAATCCCTTTGTTGAGTACCTTGTCTTTGTGTCATTGAAGAGGTTGTAGGCCTAATATATGGAATGACCTCTATGAGGTGCACGGTTCCCTCTTAACTAAGATTACCTTGGATGGGTATCTCTTGTGTGTTGCCTTTTTGGGTTTCTCGTGTTTATTTTTCACATATTCTCTTTTTCTTAATGAGTGTGGGTCAATCTCTATACTGCTTATAACATTTGCACCACCCGTCTAACATCAAACTAGTATCCAAGTTTGATTATGCTAGTTATCGCAATCTTGAAGACAAAATAAAATTGAACTAAACCTCTTTTTAATTTTTTTTGTTATTTAATTAAGTAAAAAGAGGGATGGGGACAAAACATAAGGGAGGTTTCTTCTTTTTTTTAAAGCATAATATAAGTGCATAAGATTTGGTAGAAGTTACATGGAGCACCCACACATCAACCAAACACAAATAGTCCTTCAATACCTCTTAACCCAACTAGAAATCATGGAAGCCAACCTAAAAGAATACATAGTTAGGATCATTCGTCTAAAACAAGCTCCAAATGATCATATCTTTTTTGAACCTAACATTATCAATCTACCTAATCAAATACCCATTAGGATCAACAATCCTTTCTTAAGAGAACAACACAAAAATGACAATGACAATCTCATGAAATCCACAAAATGCAACACCCCCATCTTTGAAGGCATCATAAATCCTAAGGACTACATATAATGGAAAGTAGCCTTAAAACATTACTTCTAATGGTTTTGACTTAATGATGAATGAAAGGTGTTGTTTGCTTAAATGAAGCTAAAGAAACAAGCTTATCATTTGAGATGTTGTAATGAGTGAGATCCTAAGCAAGGTTCCTTGCATAACCACAACTCCCTTAGTTGAACCCACTCTATCTAGCTTTCTTAATGTTTTCACCAAGGAACCCCAAAGTTTGATTCCCTTTTACGGCATCCAATACACTATAAACCTCGTACATGGGATTAATTTATCAAATGTTTCATACTATAAGGTGAGTCAACTGAACACCAAGAACTCACCTAACAAATACAAGAGTTATTAGACAAAGACTTCATATAAGAAAACCTTAGCCCTTATGTCGTTCTTGCCCTTATATCCTCTAAGAAATATATTTCATAGAAAATGTGTATTGATAGAAGGGCCATCAATGAAATAATTATAAAATATAAGTTTCCTATGTAATATTTGTATGACCTATTGGACCAAATGAGTAGAACCACTAGTTTTTTGAAAATTGATTTAACAAGTGGATACCACCAAGTTATGCTCCAACCAAGGGATGAGTGAAAACTACTTTTAAAATAAGGATAGGTTATATGAATTGTTAATTATGTCTTTCAATCTATCAAATGCACTAAGCATATTTCTAAGAATAATGTTCTAAATACTTTGACTCTACTTGAAAAAAATTATGGTGGTTTATTATGATAACATCTTAACATTCAGTCGTTCCCTTGAGCACTATTTAGAACACCTTAAAAAGATTTTCTTGATGCTTAAGGAGAACCACCTCTATGTTAACCTCAAAAAATACACCTTTGTTATCAATCATGTGAACTTTTATGCTTCACAATCTCAAAAGGTAGCTTATCAACCAACCCCGTCAAGATTAAAGTTATAATTGACTATCCAGCACCTTAGTTTATTCATGATGTCAGAAGTTTTTATGTCATATTGACTTTCTAAAGGAGATTCATTAAAGACTTTAGTACCATCAATATCCCTAATTAGAAATAGAAGTTTTGAATAAACCTCTATAATTGGAAAGCATTTGAGAAGATCAAGGAGAGTATGACCCAATTTCATAAATTTTGACTTCAAGATTTCTCTATTATTTTTTAAACAATGCCTCAAGAGTAGGAGTAGGAGTCCTTAGCCAAGAGGGACAATCAATCACATACTTCAGCAAAAAAATTAATAAGTCTTACAAGAAATACTCTATCTATGATAAAGAATTTTATAAGATAGTCTAAACCCTAAGGCATTGATGACATTACCTCTTACCCTAGGATTTTATACTTATTTTGACCACAAGCCTTAAGCTACCTCAATCTATTAAAAAAGCTAAAGCCACAACATGTTAAATGGCTAGATTTCTTCAAAGCTACAACCTTGTCCTTAAACATAAGCCAGGTGTAGAAAATATAATGGTCAATGCCCTCAGTAAGCAAGAGAACCTATTTGCCATAATGTCTATCTCTATCATTGGCTTTGAAACCCTAATAAGCTTTTAACCATATTGCATAGATTTCAGATAGAAAATTAGTTTCCAATCAATGAAGGTAATCTATGATTATATCATTAAAGATAGTTATATTTTTCATGATAAGTAATTACACATATTGCAAACATCACTTAGGGATTTCTTTGTTTAAGAGATATATGCAAAAGAATTAGTAAGTCATTTTGGACAAGACAAAACCATCATTTTTATTAGATTAAAATGACATGCCACATAGATGGTTATCGGCGTATAATACTTATGCAGTCATTAAACATTGCACCCAAAACATGACTCTTTACCCTATTGCCAAAACCATCACCACCATGGGAGGACCTTAGCATGGATTTTTCCCTTGGACTACCCAAACCCATTCGACAACATGACTCCATCTTTGTGATGGTAGATCAATTTATGAAAATAGCTAGATTCATCTTGTGCTTTGAAACATTTGATACATCGCATATTGCTTAACTATTCTTTAACGAAATAATAAAGCTTCATGGGTTTCCCAAGACCATATTCACGAATAAGGAAGTATTTTTCAATTTGTACTTTTAGAAAATTCTTTGGCATCTTATGGGAACAAAGTTGAAATTTTTGTCAGCCTACCACCCACAATTGATGTCAAACTAAAGTAATAAACCAAGCTTTAAAACGTATTACGATATTTGGTACAAAAGAATGTTAAGAATTGGGATCTACTTTTACCATGTGCAAAGCATGTCTATAATAGTCTTATCAATAGTTCTATAGGAATAAGTCCTCTTTAAAGCCTATAACATATATAAACCTTATAGCTTAGTTGACCTAATCTCGTTACTTATTTAAGCACACATGTCCATGTTTGCATAAGAGTTTGTAAAACATATAAGTGAGTCTCATGAGAAAATTAAATAAAAAACAAACCTGAGTAACGAACAATACAAAAATTGGATGATGCACACTGTACGCATATAGAATTTTTAGAAGGAGATTATGTGATGATCCAAATCAGGTCTAAAAGATTTCCAATAAGAACTTTACAAAAGTTATATACAAGAGGCATCAGTCCATTCTAAATCTTAAAAAATGTTGGACATATGCATAAAGTATGTAGCTATCAAATGACTCTAACATCAACAACACTTTCAACGTCTCAGATTTAGTGGCTTAAAGAGTGCTGATCATGATTCCCAATGAGACATTTGATCCATCATCCACACCCCTTGAGAGTGAACCCATAATTGAGTGCCCACTAGTCTATCATGGTAAAAAAGAGTGAGTAGATTGAAAGAATATTGGATGACCAAATTATGCTAAGTAGAAATTAGAGTTATCAGAGGTATCTAGTTTATTAGAAAGGTGGGCCATATAGTAAAAATAATTAAAAGAGAAAGAGTTATAATGAATAAACCTGGGTGCATTGGAGATTGACAAAAGCCAAGCTATAATAATTGACTCATCAGAGATGAGTTTTTCTTGCTTTAAAGGACTTGGTGAGGACATTGATCAAGATTTTTGAAGCCCACGAGCTCTACAAACGTGCACTAGCACTTCAAAATAATTAAAGTAACTATTCTTCATTTGTAAAGTCTAGATAGAGCTTAAAGTTATAATTTAGGTTCTAATTTTATGATTGAAACAAAAAAAGACAAAAAAAATGGCTCAGTAGGCCCTATTCCATTAACTAGCTACTCACCACCAACTAGACCTGATCCAACCAACCTGAATTGCATTTACTAGAACTAGATCGATTAATGGGCCTTTTAGGCTTGATCGAGATCACAAGTTCATGCAACTTGTGAATAATCTGCCACATTGGGTTGACTTATCGACCCAATTTACAACTTGTTAACTTAATTTTGACTAGCAACTCCATTAACTTTACATCAACTTACCAAATCACTCTACAACACTACTGACATCATGTAGACCCTCTAACTTACTCTGTGACATGTTGAACTAAAACATCACTGACAATGAACTAATCAATTGACCCGATCTGCAACACATAAACTAGATCTGACCTGCGACACTGTCGATGCTGTGTTCACTAGAATTGAAGTCATGAAGATCCACTCAACTCAACTAATGCTAAACCAAAATTGTATTTTTTTTCATAAAGTTGTTTGGCTATTAATACCTTTGAATTTAAAACCTTTGTACCAAAATGTTAGCTCTTTAGAAAGTTGTTTGGCACCAACTTTAACTATAGCTTTTTAGAAAGAAAAATTCAAAAATCAAAATTCAGCTATTTTGAACCAACTTTTGACCATAATTTATATAATTTTTTATTTTTATCTATCATTTGTGCTTAGGCTTTCCATAAAAAAGGAAGGCATACTCTTTGAAATGATGATATTTGGATAAGTAAAATTTTCATTTTTTCTTTAGATCTTATTAAGGTCTATGGTTGATCGTAGTAATAATTTTGACATGCTAATTCATTGAAGCTCCAATACTGAGAGGAGGGTTGGAGGCCCAAGTGGTGAGATGACTTACTGTTTACCTTAGCTCTATGACATCAACTTTCTATCATCATCACATAATGTTTCCTTTCACTTATTGATTCTTTACTATCATTTCCCTTCACAATGACTATCCCCCTTTCATTTTGTCAATTAAGTTTTCTTGGGTTATCACTTTTGCCTATCCTTCTCTTATAAGGTCACGAGGCCAATAAATGTATCCATACACTAACCACTCTTCGAGTACTAGTGACCTTATCAAGTAATGAGGATAATTTCTTAGGAAAAAACTAATTATTATTTTCCATACCATTATATGAAATTTTTAAACCATGACATGTATCAATGAAATGTGTTATTTTCTTCTCCATTACCTATTTAACCATATTCCAATTATATAAACAATTCTAGGTAAAATAAAATGCATGGTGATGAAATGCCATGATCAAAAAGTAATCATATGTATATCAAAATGATGAATATGATAAACAATCATGTGAAAATATTTTAAAAAATGTAATAAATTAATATCAGTTTTATATTGTAGTTATGAGATTTTTCTACCTGATTTTGAAATAAAATAATCATATCCAATCTCTTCTTTTTAAAGATTTTATAAAATGTTATGTAAGAATTTGAATTATTAAATAATCCCATATATTATAAATATATATTATTTTCCTAGGATTATACAATGCAAATGAATTTTTTATTCTCCTTCTATTTTAGCTACATTGTACTATATGATTCACTCAATTGTATCATATAATCAACACCACTCTTTGCTAGACTGTTTAATCCAATATCCCTTCTAGCCTCTAAATTAATCATATAGTATGATCCTATGACTTCTTCCATCTAGTTGTACTTTCCTTAGCATGACCAAACCCTTTGCATGATATGATCAACTATTTCATTATACTTTTATTGACTTATAATTAATCATATAGTATGTTGAGTTCATTGTATAATACGATCACTTTATGAATACTATACAATGCATTAACAAATTATTTGAATCCCTTATGTCTGAATTGACTTAACTAATTATACAACAGAATTAGACCAATTGTATTATATAGTCTTACTTAGATGACAAAAACCTCTTATGAAATCTATTCAATTCACACATCATTTCATACCAAACCAATCAAATTTACTTCATTACTTAATTCTACACACCTAAAGCATACAACTAAAATCTACTCAATTTTATATTGAAATAAATCCTACAAAAATCAAAATTCGTATAGATTATCTCAATTTCCTATAATTTCTCTATTTTCTCACTTCCAACAAATATTCCACCCTCCATAGTATTTCCGATAGAAACAACTCAAGCTCCTCTTACTTTCTTTGACTCCAATTCCTATTAGATGCAACATCAAGTTCCAACCCTTGTCTATGGTTTTCCTCTTTAATTCCTACTTTTCTTTCTATAATTATGAGTTCTTTGCTTAATTGACTCTCTCTCTCTCTCTCTCTCTTTCTCTCTTTATCACCTCAGCTAATTGCCTAATTTATTTATATATCTATCTTAATCTGAAATTATAAGAAATAATTGCTATTTTACAAAAATTACCCTCAAATAATTGAGAAAATTATTTCTATATCATTTTTTAAAAGAATCACAACTAATTATCTAGGCATAAAAAAAATTAAACTTAACATCATTAAATTTCCAATAAAAAGATATTTTCAATTTGCTTAAATAAAATCTTTAACTTCATATAAAACCACGAAATGTCTCTCAAGGTTAATTTAATAATATTTTAATTAATAAATACTAGATTTTAGAAATTTAATTTTATTATCTTGAAATACATATGTTTAAAACCATACTAGCTAAATCCATGACTTATAATATATTATACATAACAAACTTTGAGATATTATATTCTCCGTCTTTACACCCACCTATCATCTCCTCTTTAGACATCTGTTTTCCTCTCTTTACACTAGTTTGTTTCCCCTCTCTATTCTTAAGCATCACTTTATCTTTATGGATATTGATACTTGGCTTTCCTAAGGAAATGCGCTTCCATTAAGTGCCTTTTATAATTTTTTTCAAAAATTGAGTGCTAACATAAGAGTCGTAATTCTATGCTATTATAGTAGACAAATAATAATGTAAGATATTCCAAGCTCATGATTTTTTTCAGGTGTTTTCTTGCAAGTTTAATTCAATTAAAGACTTTTCACATATAAATTTCCAACCATTTCATTGATATTCATTTGGATTCCTTTCTATGTCTCACAATTTTAGATCTATGCTTTCAAAGTAGATGTGCATATGATTCCTATAATAGATCTCTTTTGAAAAGAGGCAAACTAAGTAAAGATTCTCAATCACAAAGAGCTACAAGATCATTGAGCTCCATATGCTCCATGAAAATACTTAACATTGAGTTTTAGTCATCAACTAAACCTTGCTCTAATATTGACTTTTTAGGGGTTGCGTTGATATACACAAGAAGGTGAACAGTTATTTCAAAAAAAAATGTCACACAAAAATTATGAATTACAAAAGAAAAAAAATAATAATCACAAGAAAGTAAAGAATGAAAAATCAACATAATGTGCTCTTTTGGTTGTTCCCCCAATAACGACACACACCCCTAATCACAAAAGTTTGGGCTTCCCTATACTCAAATCCTTTGCAAGTGTAAGCAAAGAAAAAAGAACCCTACAACTATCAATCCAAATGAGTCTACACAATTACTAACCCAAAATGAGTCATGTACACCAATAGTCAAAAGACTTATTTTAATGTTAAATACTTTATAAATGTTCATTGAATGCTCTCAACAAACTATTTTTGCTTTCCAAAATAATATCAAAATTGTCTAACCACATTATTAGACCATCAAATAGGCCAGATGTGAGACAAATACAAAATTATTAGTTTCAATCTCTATCATCCAATCTAAATATTGATGATATAGAACAAAAATGACAATCCCATATAATTAGTCATTTGACCTTTTTTGTGGATTTTGTAAAGAGATGAAGGGCAATCTTAACAAACCCATAAGATCATCCAATCCAAGATAGCAGAGCATCCAATTAGAGTCATTACACTATCCAAAAATCATTGTTTTATTGGATAAACAAATATTCATCTAAAACCCATGTCAGACATCCAATCTATGTAATGGATATCCCAACCATGCTTTTAATAGGTTTTTTCTATTAAAATAATTTTTGAATATTTTAAATAAAAAATATGCTTTAGTACAATACATGTATTTAAATAATGAAACAAGAAAAATTTTAATTCACTCAATTTTTTTAGAATATTTATTTATAATTTAATTAATTGAAGAAAAGAGTTCCAAAATACAAGCAATTATTTAAAAAATCATAAGATTAATTTTAATTTATTTTTAGTTTGGGCTAGATTGTAAAGCAAAAATGTAACCTTTATAGCCAAAGGTCTATACCATAATACAAACTTCAACTTAGCCACATATATAACTCTTGTTAGTAAAATCATACTATCTCAAGCACAAACTCATTAAGTTTGACATTTAACCCATTTAATTTGACTTGAATTTTACGTAAGCCCTAAGTAACACTTTAAGTTAGATATTAGAAATTTTATTATAAATTTATTATTATCAAATACCATCATTGGAAAATTCAAAATAAATAAATGATTCTATAAAAATTTCTAATTTGTGTATAGCAAAGAAAAACCATTAGGAAAGGGTAAAATGATAGGCATGCAAAATATGTTTATTTAGGCACATGTGTTGCCCTTTTTGCATACTAGATTTTGAATGCCCATTCCCCCAAATGGTGTCATCAAGTAGTACTTAACCAAAAGAACACATTTTTTTATGTTATTCATACACACACACACACACACGCACACAGATAGATATATATATATAGTTGTTAGAATTTAATTTTTTATTATTTTTTTATTTATGTTAATCTTTTTTTTAAAATAATATTCATTTTGTAAGCTTTATGTGTATACATACCATTGTTAAAATTTATGACCATATAGTTTTGTTATTTGTAGGCATGTTTTTGTGATTAAAATAATATATATTTTTGTATGTTTTATACATATAACATGGTTAGGGTTTAAGATAGAAAATCATAAAACTTTTGTATAATAAAAAAAATATTCTGATATTATACGTGGAAGGTCTACAAAAATAAACATCATTAATTAAAGAAATATTAATAATGTACTAATAAAATGTGCTTTTAAATTGATTTAAAATTTTAAAACCAGATAATCATAAAAAAATGGTTAACTCTATATAATAATTGTTAGGTTGAATTGATTTATACTTTGATTAAGTTGCTTAATGAATTGATATAAGCTTATATTAGAACAAGACATAAGATTTGTTATGAAACACTCATTGAATAGAAAAAAATCACATTAGTGTTATGCTTAAGTGTATTCATTATATTGTTGTAAGTTATAAGTGAATTGAGAAAATCCCCTAAATACAAAAGGAGTTATAAGATCACTCTCTTCTCTCTTATTGTCCTTTGGCTTATCTAATTTTTGATATAATGGCACATTTTTATAGTTGCTAAGGAATGCCTTTAATGAACTAGACTAGTAATATATCAAAATGGTGGGATGTTCAATTACTCTTTAATAGACTAATAACTATTTAGATCACCAACTCCATAAAAATTTGTAATAAAGATGGATTAGTTTAAATTCTAATATTGCAAAATTTAATGAATCGACTTATTATTTTATACTTGCATAATAATGATTCTTGACCATCAACATTATTGACAAAATCAAATATCATAAATTGTTATCAACTAACATCGTACCATTAAGCTAGTTTAGCAATAAAGACCAATGATTATGGTTTACATCTACATGACCCACCTATTCTTAGAGTCTCGTTTATGCTTTGTACTACTTTGGACTTTATGATATGTTCTCTTACCTACAAGCCATTGCAATAAATGACACAAAAGAGAAAAATATCTTATTTATACTGAAGAAACTCATTCATGCTTCCAAAGAAGAAAAAAATACAGTACTTTCAAAACATTAATTCTCTACATTGATGGATTTTTCAAATATTCTTAATGTCATCTTTCATAAAAGATCTTTGAAAAGGCACCTCAATGGAGAAGAAGCCATCCATGAAAAAATTAGAATTGGTGATATTACCATTTCTATGATAGATTTGAATATTGAAAAGACAATGACATTGGATGAATGTTTGACACTAGAATCTTTTATAGACAAAAATGAAATATTCAAATAAAAATTAGCTCCTCAAGAAGGAGGCAAAAATGATCAATTCTATTCAACATTGAATTTTTTTAAAAAAGAAAGAAAACATCTATTATTGAAGACAAAGACATGTAATTAGATTAAGGATTCTAAAAGATTCTCGAGAGCTGGTCAATATAGACAATGAAGAAAGAACTTAGGATGTGGTTCTTAAAAGATTTAGCGCAAGATAAAGCATAGAAAGAGATTAAATAAGGTTAAATAAAAAGTTATGATTCTTATTTAGAAAGAAAATATTAATGAAGTAGGTCTTTTAAGGATAAAAGAGAAAAACAATCAACCCTAAATGATTCAAGTTGAACAATATCATTCTAAAAGTGCATCAAAGGAGTATCTTTTCAACATTCCACATATAATTTATTGTTGAAATCAGTGGAACTCAACAAAAAAATGTCAACCATTTATATGATGGTCTGATCATATAACCACAGCTTCTTAGGAAGGAAGAAAGTGAGGTCTTTAAGATTAGTCCCTCGATTGAAGAGACTAGAAAAATCATTAACAAAATTTAGTACTAATGTAGCAAAGTTTCATAAGAAGAAAAAGGCAAAATTAATATTGGGAAATATTCAAATAAAAATTAAGTTTAATACATTATGAAAGAAGTTTGAAGAGTACCAAGAAAGATTGGCTTAAACAAAAGATCTACTTGAAAGATTGACGCAAAAAATTGATCTTGGAAAAAAAGAATATTAAACTACTAAATAACATATGGACCAACAAAAAGTAGATAAAAATGAACAATATCTTTTTGTACTCTGACCACATAGTAGTTGGATATGTAATTCAATAATTTGGCTAAGTAGAACATTGGTAAAATGGATATTGAGCTAGCAACTCCAACCACACCCTTGCCTTTGTTCATCATGGTCATGGAGGTGGATCCATTATGGATCAATGATTTGGTCTCCTACTTGAAAGATTGAGTTTAGTCACATTCTTTTAAAAAACATTACATTGCAAAAAGGGGGTTTGTTCACTACTTTCAAATAGACTAGTAATTGCATTGAAAGCCATTTTATACCACTCTACTGAAGTGTCTCCATCTCACCAAAAATGCTTTATTTTGGTCCTTATAGATTAATTTGCAAAGTTGATTGAAGCAAAAGAAATAATAACAATAAAATGCCTACAAGTTGAGTTGTTTTTCTTGTCAAAAGTACCTACGTGATTCCTTGCCACCTCATTAACAATACTAAGTCATTCAGCAATAAACATTTCAAATACTTCTATTATAGAAATGGCATAACTAGTAGTTTGCCCCATGGTCCTTCCGTCTTTGCAAATTGCTATATTATGGATCAAAAAGTTTGACTCAATGGAGAAAATAAGAAGTAAATAGGTGGATCAGCTTTGTTGCATGTTTTGGGTGTACTAAACTATGCTAACCATGATCACCACCAAGATTTCATCACTTATGTATGGAGCAAAGGTTGTCATCCTTGTTAAGACTGAGTGTTTCTCTCCATGTTGGCATTAAATGAATTTGTCATTAGTAGCATAACAAAGGGCTCCACAACAAAGGTTCATTTACAAACCAACCTATCATAAAATCTAACTTCATCACTATTGGATGCTTTATTGTTGCCACCATCTAATTCTTCATCACCTTCATTGGTAATCACATCAATTATTTGGCCAGAAAGTTCACACAAGGTCAAAAAAAAAATTTCATCCTCCTTTATTGATTTCTCCTTTAGCATCGAAAGCATATATGCTTTTTTCATAACCAGATGGTTACCTTGGCCTTATCTGCTAGGGCCTTCACAACACATGCAATTCATCATAAGAAAGCAAGAACAAGTAGATTCAAAAGAAATTAGAAACTTTGTTAAGATAATTCAATGTTCAAATTTTATAGAGTAATAAGCATTAAATCTTGGTAGATGTAGTTTCTCAAACCCATATGTATGTTGTGCCTTGAAAAGTAAGGGAATCACGTTAGACCATGACCGCTAACCCCTTGGTGTTGCATGTCTAAGGGCATGGCATAACAAATTCTAACTAATGTAAATGGTCATTAAGAGTATCACAAGTGAAGAAGTTTTTTTTGGTGTCTTTTTAACTTGATCATAATCTCCTTATTTTGTTGAGGAATAAATCTCTTAGAAAGCCTTTTTAGCACATTTAAGTTTTCAAATAGCAATAAGAGATGTCATTCTTAATCTCCTAACTTAATACATAGACCCTAGTTAAATTGACTAGATGCCTTTTTAGCCTCAATGTCTTTTTTCTTCTTTGCATTTAGATCCTAGTCTTAGATTTTGTCTTTCCTTAAATCATCAAGGTCTCAATTCTAATCAAGACGAGATCCTCTCCCTCCATTACTTCAACTTAAACAATTAACAAGCAGATCCAAAGTCATCCAATTAGGTCCTCTTGGCCCAAGTATTTAAAGCCAAGCTCATTCATGATGATCAACACCAATGTAACAAAGCTTAGTAATCAAAATAAAAAACATACAAAAATAAAACAAAGATTTATCATAAAAAATCATAGTCAATGACTACAGCCTATGGTCTATATTTTACCATCTATATAGTAAATAAGATTTGAAGTTCAATGACAAATTGTTTAAAATCTTACTTATTAAAACGATATTCATTGTCCAAATTAATCAAACATAAGACACTTAAATAGTCTTGTAGAAGTTAATAGAGATGCTTGAATGATTAGGGATTAATCCTTCTAGATGCCCAAAGCCATCATGCTTCATCTCTTTTATTTCACCTCATACTCAGATTCATTCAACTGAACAAAGCATCATTAGGAAGTGTAGACAATTGTCAAAATAGATAATTTCATATATTTTTACAAGAATTTGTGAAAAATGTTTTAGATGAAATGGATCAAAACTAAACAAGCTGTTTGATTTCAACAGATCCGTTCAAATTTGACTGGTAGATTTTAAAATTAGCCTAAAGTTTAATTTAGTCATCTAGTTTAAAATTAGTCTATTTTTTAAGACAACGATGAGAATATTTTTTATTAATATTGCAAGAAAATTATTATGTTGTTATTTTAAACAAATTAAGAAAATAAAACCATATGAACTAGTTAACTGTTTTGTACTTCACGTAAAACACATCTTCAAAATTATGCAAGCACGTTTTTTCAACAGACTAGCGTTAAAAGGCAATAACTGCAATACCTTAAATTAAAAGAAAATTCAAAGTAATTTACAATTAAATGCAATTTTATTCAATTTTTTTATTTTTTAAATTGAATTATATAAATAGAATGAAACCATTATATCGAAAAGCTACATTTGCTTAGCATGGGAAAGAATGATATCAAGCAGCATATCTGAGTTCAAACATTTTGTGAATAGCTTCCGATTTAAAATTAAGACCAACATAAAAGTTAATTTTTTTTTTTATAATGAAAAGGCAAGTCAAAGCAATTTAATTAAAACTATAGTTTTAGAAATCTGCTTCTCTACAAAAAAAATGAGATGACAGTGTAAATGTCCAATGGATTGACAAAATTTCCTGCTGATTGTGTGCATGATCTCTACAAAATCAACAAGACTCAACTCATCATCATCATCATCAGAAGAAGAAGAAAGTGAACTAAAAAACTAAGCTTGACATCAATTGGAACAAGCAAAATAGCAAACTATACTTCAGAGGAAAGCAGGTATCAAATTAGTAGATACCTCGCTCCTGTTCAATCAGCTGTAGATAGGAGTCAATTCGCATCCCAGTGGCTCTTCCATCTTCTCTTGGTTTGAGATGCCAATATAGGAATTTAGTTAAGTTAAGATCCATTAACAAAAGAATGGTCACCACAACGCATTGATCAGATATCTGTGTAATTTGGAAACAAATGCATCAGCGTATTAAGGGCTTCAGGGTAAAATTTACGAGCAAATAAATAGCATGGTCTCTTCTTCCCGTTCCATAAGCAAGGCTTTATCTGCTTCAATTTCTGCAAACAATGAAAAGAATGGTTAAAATCATAAGGAAAACAATTGGGTTGATTGTTTTCTACGAATAAAAGAAACAACATTTCAAGTGTATAAGAGAGGGCAAATTAGCACACTTAAAAGTTTGATCTCTCTTTCATTTGTTTACAATCTTTTATACATTTGATTATGATTTCTTTAACCAAAAGATATTTCTAGTAAACCAATTCTGCCAAAATTGGATACAAAAACCAAAATAGATCCAATCTTGCAAAACCTACCCATTTGTAAGCCTTCCTAATTATTTGTCAATAATATTTACATGTTTTATCCATTTGACAAAGATTTCCTAAACTACATGGAAACATATATAATTTTTCCTAAACTACGAATATTTAGACAAAGAAATTGTTTTAAAAAGTTATTAGAATAAGAACCTTATTGTGTAATTCAATAGAAAAATAATGGGTCACACTTTCCAATTAGATATATCAACATTTTTCCCCTAAAGATTCATTAAAGAAATCAAACTCATTCATGGTTAAGTTTGTGTATCATAACATAGATTGACCATGGTTCACAAATACGAAGTGAAATAAGTTTCAAACGATTGCTGACCAGTTTCAATCCGGATTGGGTTGAAGCTTGATCAAATTATTTGTTTCAGCCAAGCTTTTGAAACCCCAATCCATTTCTACCCGTACCTAATTTTCCTACCTATCCACTATAAAAAAAAAATGCCTAAACAGACCTATTTTATAAATATAAAAGTGATGGGATGAGTTAGAAGAGGATATATTGTTAATGTTTACCACCAGGAAAAATAAACAAGTTTTGATCACTTAACTTTTTAAATACACAACATGAACTTCACTCTTTTTCTTTATTATATTAACTGTTACTTTTACATTTTTTTCGTGATCCACCTTCTACCCACATGAACAAGCAATGGTCACTCAATTTTTTAAGCGTTGGTTTTTTTTTTTGTAATTTTTTTTAAGATTAACATCTAACCATAAGAACAAGTGTTTATCATTTTAATTTTTTAATTATATTACCTAAGTCATTTATCTTTTTAGAAATCCAACACCACCATATAGACAAGTGATGAGTACTCTTTTTTTAATTCATTTACTTATCTTGATTCTTATCAAGTAATCCATCATTTGACAATGTAGATAAGTGGTGACCACTTCTTTTTATTTTATTACATGTTTTATTTGTTTTTAGTATTTCACCACTAGATAATTAATTGTTGACCACTTTATTTTTCAATTACATTGTTTCTTTGTTCTTTTTAGTGGTGCACCACTAGCAAGATTGACAAGTAATGAATCATTTCATTTTTATTACCATTTATCCTCTTTTTTCATTATGTTATTTGTATCTCAAATATATTGATAATGGCTCTAACATAACAATCACACTAAGTTGACAAGTAAATATTGGATAACAACACTGTCGAATGGTTGGTAATGACAATTACAATATTGGATAACAGCATTGTCAAATGGTTGGCAATGACCCACAATGAGGCAAGTTCTTTATTATGCTAAAGAAATAAGTGAAGTTGCATGAGAACCATAGTCTTTGCATTTATAGAGAGATACAACATGCCAAAAAGGTCTCCTATCCTTTACGAACAAGCTAAAGGGTTCTTAAAATAATGAAAGGGGAAAATTGTAAGTGTCTTCTCAAGGAGTAGAAAATATGAAAATAGTTTAATGCACAAAAGAATGGCGTTAATTCTAAGAGGATGATAACATTGCTATCAAAGCTACAATTGATGAAAATCGTTGACAATAATTTATTATTGAGTGCTAGAAAAAGTATTTCCTCTATGCAAGGCCAAGTGGCATGATTGACAACCCTATGATACTGATTAAAACTCTTTGCACTTTGATAATAGAAGACAAGTGAGCCAAAATGATATGATACAGTACAACAAGAGGATATAAAAGAACTCGAGATGTAAAATGCCTAAAGTTGTCACCAAGTATAGACCAAATCTCAAACAAGGGCTTTAAATATGACAAGAAATAAAACTTTATTGAGTTTATCTGAATTGGTATGATGAAACATGTCATTTATAAGATCTAATGAAGTTTCTTATTTTGCTTTAGACATCAATGCCTATACCAATTTTTCTTTAATTCTTTTTTTATTATTTTATTGGTTTTAGAATGAGGATTTTTTTTTCTTTTCATTTATAAGGACCATGCTTACAGCCTATTTAATTTCTAGCCAAACAAAATTAAAATAAATCCTTGATTGCTATGAATTCAAAATTTCTTAAAATTTGAATTTTATTAATTATAAATAACTTCAATAAAAAGTAAATAAATTTCTTATACACCATATCTAAGTAAGATGATTTGGCTTATATGTATACGAGTGGTTATAATTAGGTGTATCGTTTTTCTTATATAACCAATGTAAATCACAAGTAAAGAAGACTATTTTCTTCAAAACTCCTCATAGAATTAGAGTTAGCCAGCTAGCTCAAAAATCTTCACTACAAGAAATTTTCTTCAAAACTCCCTTCTAGTTTTTTTCCAACTTTTCTTTAACGACCAATTATGAAGTTATCATACCATCAAAAGAATCTTTCAAGACTATAATGGTTTCAACACTGAATTATCTCTTATCCTTAATCTAATAATCATTCAATCCAAATCACAACAAATAAATTGAATGATAATAATTTTAGGAATGATATTAACCTATTTTATTAGTAATCAAAGAGAGATACAAGATGAGTTACTTGAATGGGATGATGCCTGAATAAGACTCGGTAACATTTAACACTTAGAAAGCTGAGAATTCTATTGTAATAATATAGCTAATAAATTCTATCAAGTCCTAAATCAAACAACTACACCTTTTTTATTAGAAAACAAACAAATTTTGGAAGACGTCAAAGGAGATATGTTTTGACATAGTCAATATTTAATAAAGTTTTAAGATTCGTTCTGTTATCCAAAATATTCGACAAGGTATTAAATCTATTTTAGATTATTTTAACCTCTCTAAATTAAAGCAAGACAGATTTCTTTTATAATGTGAAGTAAAAATATCTTAATGATGAAGTCATGTTTAGCAAAATATTGGAGAAAAGTCAGATCTTTGATTTTTTATAAGATTTAAATAAAGAATTTGATAAAGTTCATAAGCACATCTTTGGCATAAAAACTCCACTAACATTGAAGGAACCATGTGTCTTAAGTAAAACAAAAGACAATAGAGAAAAAGTAATACTCTCAATGTCTCAAGTTACAATTGTTATATCTTTTAAACAAACTTTGATATCAAATCATAGTGAAGAAAATAATCCAAAAACATAAAATACAAATGATAAGCTATGATGAGAGCACTATAATAAATCTTAGCACATAAAAATACATATTAAGAGATCTATAATAAAAAAATAAATTGGAAACCATGAAATCAAAGAAAGCACAACAAGATTACATAACAAGAGAATATAACACAACCTTAAAACCATTTACAATAAACAAACATATATGCTTAGGAAATTGCCAAATCCTCCAAAAGTTACTTTAAAGTCCGAAACTATATCATCAACTTCGATTACTTGTACAATTTAAAAATTAAACCAAAGTTAATCTTTTTCTTCTCTTATGAAGACACAAGTGATAACTAAATTATGAACGTGAGTGTATCTAATCATATAACATGCTCCAAAACAAAACTTATGAATTATCTATTGAACTTTTGGTTTTACACCATTTGTTTGATAATAACAAAATCAGATTATTCAAGTCATTTTAAGACATTATAGAGCAATCCATATGTGAAGGCCATTCATAACACCTTGATGGCTTTGCTCAAGCTCAGCTCCACTTGCAAATTTTGGAGCCATTGGCTACTACTTATATTGGAGTGGATGCCTATCTGAAGCTTATCTTTAATACATTATTTGGGTTAGAACTTGTTAAACATATCATTAATTCTTTATATAACACATAGGATTACATTTAACCATCTCATGTATTATTCAAATGTTCACGTATCTTTGCATATTTCAAATAGTATACAATTGGTTGAATAACTCTAAAAATATAATACTTAAAGAGTAAGAATCATCTTAAGTCTAAAGATATTTTAAATGAGCATTAAAATCGAGTTGACACAAGCTAAATTCTTAATCTGCATGTATATTGTCCAATACAATGTCTTTCATCATACTTGTACTTACCCTTATTTCTGTTGTGTCATAAGTCATGCATAATTAACCTTATATGTTGTACAGTTATGATGTCCTCCTCATAATGGTACAACCCTTTGTCTATTCTAAATTGCCTTGGTCTTACCATATTAATTCTAGTATCAATTGTGTACAATTCCCATGCTTGTTTTGTCAACTTTACATATTAGACATCATATAATACGAAATTATGTCTCGTACTCATACGATCTATTTCCCATCATAGAACATATAAGAAAGTTCACAAATTGTGTGGGTATGAAGAATTTATCGTATAGATACAATAGGTATGTTAACTAAATCTGAGAATTGCGTTTGGGCTAGTAATGCCTTCTCTTGCATTGCAAACATACAAACCATGTTTTGTACTTGTATGTCCCTTCTCATGGTCCTGAACACAAGTTCATAGTTCATCCAAGATTGATATTACAATTATGTTTTACAAAACCTACTATTACCATAAGTATATAATAGAGCTATTAAAACATCAGACATATACAATGTCGTCATCATACATGCACAAAATGCCATAATCAATTTAGTTGTGCTAGTGCAAACAGCTCTAATATTGAACTCTTTGACAATAACCTCCCCAAAAAAGTCGGCATTGCAAAATTATGATAGAACCATATTCCATGATTCCAAATATAGTTGTACAGGCAAATAAAACGCATGAGAAACTTTGCGATGATCACTACTAGATTCGGGTCTAATAAGAGAGTCCCTACAATTTATCATTCTTCTCCTACTAAACCAAGTACAAAAATGCAATAAGAACAAAATATAACTAGAAAATGATAACTTCACCAACTGAGATTATTTGGTCTACAGCTTGATCAGGCAGAAAAATATAATGTGAAATTACCTTTTCATCGCTTGTGACATGATGGTTCTCATCAATGGACTGCAGATCACCCAAATCACATGTATTAAGTTTCTGAATTAATACTGTTCAAATTTATTTATGACATCCAAAATACAGCTTACCGTAATATTCTTCCACAGTTCATATGTAACATCCTGAGCTCGATATGATTTTGGGTGCCACTTCCCTTCAGACCAATCTACATAAGTAACAGACCAATTTGCTATTCCAACTGGATCAATCATCTGAAAGTGACAAAAAGATCAATTGCTTAAAACAACAAAACTAAATAATCAAAATCGAAGCCCAAAACGTAAGACCTTGCACACATATTTATATTAATGATAGCAGGTCGTATGAGATTACATAGAAAAGTGTTGGCAAATAGTGCTCGTCAGCATAGCAATTGCGCCCATCCATACCTGGCTGTGAACAATAACAAAGAAAAGGTATCATGAATAGCCAATTCAAGTTAGTGACCACAGACAGGAAGAAAATGAATCAGGAATTCTCATGAAAGAGTGCTAATAAACAAAACAAGCAAATTCGACACAACCAAAAAATTTTAATGCTTGTAGGTCTGAACATAATACACATAGGAACTTAAAAAAAGAGTGTTCTTTGTCACTGAGAAGTGCATGCAACAACAGAAAAGAAGGTGCTAAGAAAGGCATGCTGAATAGTACACATTATGACAATTGACGATAAATAGGTAATCATCATATTCTGTGAAGTAATAATTGCAGTTTCACTGCCTTCAGAACTGGGTCAGGGTAACAAGTATGAAAGGCAGCTCAAACAAAAGCAAACAAATTGGAGAAAAGGCTCCCTTCTTGCATAGTTTATGCAAGCGCAATAACATACAGAGAAATTGTCATCTCAAATAATTGGATGCACTTCTAGAAAGAAAGTGAAAGGAAACAGTTAAGGGCAACAACACCATAGGGCACAATGTTGGACCCAACATACTCCTAGATGGGCAACCTTCTATCCAAAAGCATAGGTCTATGAATAGAAATCAATTTAATTGTATGTTATAGCTCCAACATTTTGTTCAACCTCAAGGTAAGGATAAACCTTCCTCTCACTTGTATTTAAACAATGTTCCACTCCAACTTAATTGACAATCTCATCCATGATGTCTATTGCTATTTAACATTGTAATCTTCCTAACTAACCGAATTAATTATGCCACGCATTACAAATATTAGCATGCCTTTCTATGCTAAAGACATATGCAAGTCACACTTTAATTACTCCATCATGAATGGTGTTTCAACAAAAACATTTTCAGCACCAAGTATCTTGCATAACACAAACATTCTCGTCCACAACTCATGGCACCAAGTCCCTAAAGCTTTTTCTCTGTCAAGCTAAAAGGCAAGACCCCTCATAGCCACAACCTGCATTAACTACTTTATTCTAAGCCATAGTTGGCTCTAATTCTAGCCTATCCTAATATTGATAGCACCTTTAGAGAAGAATATGGTCCCATTAACCCAAAAACTTAAACCAATCTGTAAGGACACCTTAATTGTATATCGCAATCCAATATCACATTCAACTGTTAATATATAACTAAATCTTTCTCTCATATATACTCAACAGAAATTGTAATGATTTAATGGAATGATAAGTTGATAATATTCTAAGTTTCTATTAAGAAAATATCTTCACATCCACATATGCAAAAACTATACTACAGGAATTAACAAGGAACCATTACATTTGACATTACCTTGCAATAATGCTTGAATTTTGTATAATAAAGGCTATCCGCCAAGATTAACAAAGCATGCTGCCGCTTAACTGTGAACCACTGCATTATGAGCATAATGAGTTACACTAAACATAAAAATAACAAACATAAATATGAAAATTTCTAAACATAAAATGTACTCCTAAAGAATCAATGACTTGAAGGAGCACATGGAAGCATATCCTACAAGAAAAATTAAAAAAGAGAAGAGAAAACAATACGGAAGATGTAGAAGAAGACATAAACACAGCAGAAATGTGATCATCATAATCCTGGAACATTGTCTCTAAGTTGATTCTGTCATAAATTTGAAACATTTGCCTCTTATTCTGCTACATTTCTTCCGTATTGCCTATTTGTCCAACAGATTCTATCAAATTTGTCTTGTTAGTACCTATAGGATAAGGTAAGATAGAGATGACGCATTTTAAAGACAATAATTATAGGTATTATTTATTGATGTGAATTAATGGCATCATGAAAATCATAGACTCAAGCCATAACCTTGGTGATCCTTCAGGAATATTGATGGACCAGATATAGAATGGCAGTGAAATACTCCTCAGCATGAAGCAACCACAAGTAGAGTGGCATGTAAGAGAAAAGCTGAGGAAATGTCTAATGTGGTGATTAAGAGATGCAACTTTTGATCCATTACTATCAACTAGTTGAAAAGAAAATAAATCCTAATCACCAAAAAAAAAACCTAAAGATGGTATATGTATTTTTTTTTCTTTTTTTATAATTGTTGAAAAAAAATAAATATTAGTATTGTTCTTATTTGATAAATTATTTAACAATGGATGCAGGTATGAGCTACTTGCAAACTGTGGCTATCTAAGTGGACAATTCCCACAATACAATATACGACCTAAATCTATAAGGGGTTGCTCTTTCCTTTGCTATCTTTCAACTCGTCAATCGTCGGGTCTTCCCTTACAATGAGATGGAAAGACCTTGCACGCAAAAAGTTGGCCTTTTTATTCTACTCTTGGGTCATGGATGTTATTGGGATTAAGTTAAATCAGTTGGGGTAAACTTAACACCAATGCAACCTAAGAGAAGTTAAAAGGAAAATTTTTAATGTGACCACAAATTCTTGAACAAGGTTCCATACATTAAAGAGTTCAATGTAAAGTCCTAAAGAGCTGCTTTGTCTATAATAAGGAATGCTATGTACAAGACAGGTTAACATCATCTTGCTTTATAAGAGTTAAGTATCAAGTGAATCATACACTTATTTATGATCAATGAAGGTAAATGCCATTGATAAGAATCATGGATCCACAAAAATGTAACAAAAATATATTTTATTAAGAATTTAAGAGGATATTACAAAAGGAGAGAGAAAAAAGTCTAGAATTCTCATAGGCCAAAGATGATATAAAACAAATTCTCTGTTGAGATGTAATACAAAAGAAAAATGAAAAAAAGGAAGAGAAAGAGCTCTTTATAAAAGGGAAATTTGGCTAGAGTGGTGGTACCATATTAGCTAAACTAAGTCTAATTGGATCTGACTAAATTAAATTGGATGTCACAAACTAGACCCTTAACAGTCTATCTATAACAAAAAAATTATCTATACTAAGTTCACTTATACACATTGGGAATTAAAAATGTCATTTGATTATAACGATTTAACCTTATAGAGCTAACATACATTATCTACTGGAATAACAGTTAATTGTAACAGTTAAGTAAGAACTCGATAGTTGATGACATAAGCCAAATTAGTTATAACTGACAAAGAAAAGAGTCCAAGAGTAGAAGACCGAAACAGCTATAAATACAAGGAAAAGGAGATCAATCTCTCTGATGGCTAGGTCAGATCAATTATAATCATCAAATTCATTATAATTTGAAGTAATAAACCAAAGCTCCATCCATTCATAGCTCATCTCATGCAAATTATATCCACAAAAATGTAACAAAAATATATTTTATTAAGAATTTAAGAGGATATTACAAAAGGAGAGAGAAAAAAGTCTAGAATTCTCATAGGCCAAAGATGATATAAAACAAATTCTCTGTTGAGATGTAATACAAAAGAAAAATGAAAAAAAGGAAGAGAAAAAGCTCTTTATAAAAGGGAAATTTGGCTAGAGTGGTGGTACCATATTAGCTAAACTAAGTCTAATTGGATCTGACTAAATTAAATTGGATGTCACAAACTGGACCCTTAACAATCTATCCATAACAAAAAAATTATCTATACTAAGTTCACTTATACACATGGGGAATTAAAAATGTCATTTGATTATAACGATTTAACCTTATAGAGCTAACGTACATTATCTACTGGAACGACAGTTAATTGTAACAGTTAAGTAAGAACTCGATAGTTGATGACATAAGCCAAATTAGTTATAACTGACAAAGAAAAGAGTCCAAGAGTAGAAGATCGAAACAGCTATAAATACTAGGAAAAGGAGATCAATCTCTCTGATGGCTAGGTCAGATCAATTATAATCATCAAATTCATTATAATTTGAAGTAAAAAACCAAAGCTCCATCCATTCATAGCTCATCTCATGCAAATTATATCCAAGCTAATCGAGGGTCTAGCCTTGACGAACAAGCCTTGAGGGACTAACTTCTATAGACTGGCCTCAAGAGGTTTGGCCACTAGAAACTAACCTCAAGGAGCTGGCTTTGAAGGACTGACCTTTTGGACATTGCCATGAACCACTGATGATTGTCATGCAAGAATGATCTAAATTAATGGCTAAGATTTGTCTGTATAAATAATTAAGAGAAAACAAAGCAATTTGAATCAACATATAATTAAAAATTAACAATATTATTAACTTGACTGAGATGAGCAATGAATTATCATCTTTCTCTTTAAATTCAAATAACCAAGACAGAGGTCATTAACAAGCAACCTTTGATCTTTGAGAAAGAAAAAACATCGCACCATAAAAAGGAAAAAAAGGATTGAAGCTAAAGAGGTTATGAGTATGAAGATATGGATGGAGTGCACCCTCGAATCATCGTCAAAGATGGAACAAATGAGCCCACTATTGGAGAAACCTCTTAGCATTATTGAAGAGCTCTCTGATGCAACTTCCAAAGAGCAAATTCCTTCAAGTTGTTAGAGGTTTCCTTGATTTCTTTTCTAGATTAAAGTGACTAATTCTTAAGATGTTTTTAAGTGACAACTAAACTTAGAGAATTTTACTTCACCTATGCGACTAAAATCTCAAATGCAAAGCCACGATGTGAAGTATGGAATTCATTAATAGCTTAAACCACGTTACGAAAAAACGTTGACGATCAGCATACAAGCGATTAAAAGACTCTTATCATATAGATATAACTTCTTCAATTAGTCACCATTTCATAATCGAGGAACTTTATCACCTTTCTCTATTTAAAACTAGTATAAATGATTCGATAATTGCCTGGATTATATACGATTCTTCCTAGTTTGGATTGAGTTTGTTGAGACCCTCCTGGCATCAAGACATCTTACACTTCTTGAGAATCAAATCTCCAGCCTTTAAATGATGTTTTCAAATATGCTTGTCAAAATATTTTTCCATGCATTGTTGTTGATTGAGCTGCTTCAAATAAGCAAGAAGACACATCTCTTCTAACAAGTTCATCTCTATCTTCGAGCTTATTTGATAATTGAAATTCTATTAAAGAGGCTTGGAAACCTCTAAACCTAATGCACAAGATTGTTCTTAATAGGGAGTATGATTTCACATTCATAAACCAAAGAAAAAGGTGACTCACCTATGACTAATGAAGGTGTGGTTCAATATGCCCACAGCATACCATGGAGTACATTAACCCATTTGTTTCCTTGTCATCTAACCATGGCTTTAATATTTTAATAAAGCTTTTATTTGTTGTATTAGCTTTACCATTTGTTCTTGGATGAGCAACAAGTGCATCTAGAGATAAAAACTTGTCTATAGAATTCTTGAAATTCCTAAGCTTTAAATTTGGTTAACTTATCAATAATGACTACTTAAGGAATTCCAAACTTGCTAAAGATGTCTACCCATAAGAAACTTCTAACCTCGGATACTGGCAAGAGAGTTAGTGTCGATCCACTTTGAGAATAGTCGACCACGCAAGGATTGTTTTCTGCTTTTAGCAATTGAGAATAAGACAAGTCCATACCCCAAACTAATAAGAGCCAAGATATTATTATTGTTTTCACTTTACCTTATAACAAGGAAGATAATTATGAATCTAATAACCTTTGCATCTTCTTACAAATTGGGTGATGTCTTTTTTCATAATTAGCCAAAAGAATTCTTGATATACAACCTTCGTAGCCAAGCTATGATTCAATGCATGATTGCCACATTCTCATAAATGGAACAATTCTCAATGATAACTTAACACCAACAACCAATGCTTCATACTTAGTTTGATTGTTGATAACTAAGAATGAAATTTCAATAGCTCCTTTAGTTTGATTTATTCTAAGTGGAGGAGGACAAATCCAATCCCATAAGATTCTTCACTAGATACGTCATAGACAAAAAGTTGTCAAATGTTTGCAAGTTAAGCAAGCACAAACTTGAAAGAATTCCTTGCCTTAAATAGCATGTTGGAAACCAAAATTGATTTCAAACTCATTGAGATTGATAACCCAATTTGTAGTTTGTTTACAATTACCAACAATTAAAGTATTAAATTTGATGGTTGAACCACTATTATATTAATAACATACACTTATCAAGCTAGCATAATCTTGCCAAGGGGAAGAATATCTAAATTTTATCTCTTTCAAAGGATGAGAAATTAATAGAATGGGCTCAATTGTCTTCTCAAATTAGAATAGAACTAATAGTGAACTGCATAGACCAAGGCAAACGAGCAATGATTCCTCTGGAACTCAGCTACTTAACATTGGAGATTGGTCAGCTTTTAGCTCCAAACATGATTTTTCACAGCCATCAGTCTACTAAACTCAGGATTTTTTTCATAACTTGAAGAAAAGTAGAGCTTTGTTCTTTGATATAGGAATAAATCTACTAAGACCTGCAATTCGACCAATTTGTTGTTGAATGTCTCGAGAATTCTTAGGATATGACATTTTGATTAGATCTTTTACTTTATTCAAATTGGCCTAGATTCCTTTCTCATATACAATAGAGCCTTAGAACTTGACAAGTGTAGGATTGAATGTGCACTTCAAAGGATTTAGTCTTATATTAAACTTCCTATAAGTTTTGATGTTTTTCTTTAGATTACAAAGATAAGTCTTAAAAGATTTTCTTTTGCTTTAGAGATAATCTATGCAAACCTCTAAATTTCTATCCCTCTAGAACATTGAATCAATCATACCCTTGTATGTTACTCCAATATTCTTCAAATCAAAGAGTATAATGACGTAGCAAAATATTTCGAAGTTAGTGATGAAAAAGAATTCTCATCTTTTTTTTTATTGATTAGAGCTAAAGAAAGCATCCAAAAAACTGAAACAATTTAAATCAATGATTGAATTCACAAAATCATCGATATGAAGAAAAGGATAAGAATCTTTTGGAGTAATGCAATTATGATTCATATTTTCTATGCACAAGGACCACTTTGCCCTAATGTTCTTTACAAAGAAGACAAACAAGTCATGATAGCAAAGAAGTTGAATAAAAACTAAAAACTCACTTCTTTTGGTGAACTATTGAAAGATCAAGATTAACACTAAGAAAAAATTATAACAAGAAATAATCTATTTCATTCATATTAGACGGTATCCAAGCAAAGATGTCAATATAATCAGCCAAAAATTTGATGATGACCACCCAGCAAATTCAAATTAAATGAGATGCTTATAACATTTGTATCATCAAAAGGACCAAAAGAAAAAGGAATACACGAAGAGATGGAGTTTATTGGAGCTCTATTTGGAAGCTCAATGGCTGAGATTGAAGGATAAAGGGCAATTTTAATTATATTCAAGTAGTACTACCTCGATTGTAATAAATCTCATTTAACTCAAACAATGCCAATAGGAGAGTGAAACTTTATCCATAAGTGGGTTGACCAAAGATGAGGTTCTAAAGGACTAAGTAGCTACAATAAGAAAATCTATTATATGCATTACAAATTAGAAGATTTTCCTAGTCATCCCTTTTGGTTTAGTTGAATTTCCCAATAAGCTTATCAAAGATCCAACATTAATGCCAACCTAGTTAAGGATATCCAAGAATAAAATACCAATAGAGCGGCCTATGTAGATGAGCATTTGGCAAACTTTGAAGTTAGTAATTAGTCCAAGATGATTATGTCAAATATATTGGCTACTAAAGATCCCTCAAGAGACTTCAAGATACATCTTCTTAAATAGATATTATTTCCTTCTAATATAATGTAAACAATTTTAATTGGAGATTTGCTCATGTCTTTGAACATTACGAGCAAGGTTTGGTCATCATCAAAGCCTAAAATGGATTGGAATTTGGTGTTTTTGAATCTAAGGAATAGCAATAATTTCAAACTTCTAGGCCTTATATTTTGGAGCCAACCTTCATATGGTAGACTTTTAATCAAGAATTTTAAGACTCTACATTCATAAGAGGTGTACCCACAATCTTCACAAAGTTTGCAAATTTTGGTCTTGTCTATGTTATTCCATGAAAGAGTCCTTGGATTTTGATACAAGCCCTCATTTTTATGGCAACAAGAACTTTGTGAAAAGCATTCAATGGAGTTTTAGAATGAGAAATTTGAGGATCTCAAGGCTGAATGCTTCAACAATTATTCTTACGTGGAAAACTACAGAACTTTTGACACTTTGCAGGTGGGTGAGGTTTATGATTGCTATGCTTTGGAGGAGAAGATACCTTTCTTTTTGACTTATCAATTAAAACAAAAGAGAACTTTTCCTCATTTACATAATAAATAGATCCATAAGATATTTCCTATGAAGTTCTTGGGGGAAAACAAATAAGAAATTTTTAAAATTCTTGCAACAGCCTAATAAAAACAGCACAAGTCAACAAAGAACCCTCCTAATTGATTTCAAAATTGAATGCTTAAAGCAAACCATTTGATGGTGAGGAATATATTTATAAATCAAATTGTCAACATTTTGGTAGATCAATAAGATAACACACATCTTGAACATATAATAAATTAGGAATGTTTTTGATACTATTGAAAGGGAACATGTCTCTTGCATGGAAGATTCAATATTCTATTAAAAATTAAACAATAACATTCTTATCCACTCAAAAAGGTTGAAATCCAAGCTCATTAAACTCATCAAGGCATGTACATGAGATTCTTGTTTATATAGGCAAATGACCAAGTGACCAATTTCTAAAAAAGCAACATATGACTCGAACAATGACACTTTCTCTATTTCATCAAATTTATTTACTATTAGTTTTTCTTATTTCTAGATGTGGATGAGCAAAAAGGTTGTATTGCTAAGCATGTTCAACTAACTAAAGGGTAGTTGTCTCATATCACCTAACATTTGTTGGTGACTCTAGTAAAGCCACCATAAATAATGCAACTCCAACAAATATTTTAAAATGCACTGGCATGTTATGTGCCTTCAAGTGAATAACTCTTAAATTATTTATGTTTTAATTCTAGTGAGAAAAATTGTGAAAAGAATGTACAAGTGTTGAATGAAGGGTGGGTGCCTATTTGAGTTACCAAGATTTTTGGTACTTCTCACTCACATATTATCGAAGTTTTGTCTTAAATTAACCTTACAAAAACTTGGTTGAAGGTACTCATTCTCTTAAATATATATATTCTTTCTTTAGACTCATAAGTCAAACAAATATCATTATTAAAAATTACTTGATCATGCTACTTAAAGATTAAATGGTTGGAAGCCAAAGAATGTTGTCTAAAACAAGCAAATTTCTACTGATAAACCCTATTCTTAGTATTGGATATATAAAAAAACAATTCATTCACTCTACTTGTTCCTACTATTCATCAACTTAATGTATTGCATCTAGATTTTAAAGTTGACAAGGAAACCTACTTTTTATCCCTTGGTGCAATGCTTATCAGTTTGTAGAGTAGTGTTTTAAGGAATTTACAAACTTGTCATTGAGTAAGAGGATTCTCAATCTAAGCTCTCTAAAACAAGTATGATATATGACATTTGGGTTAGTGTATTTACATACAGGCAAGAAGAAAACCTGTTAGGTTTAGCAGCCTTCTAATTCTCAGAATTTGAATTTTAAAAAGACATTAAAATTTGAGGATTCAATGAAAGAGAGGTCCCCCTTATTCAATTAAAGAGACGTATTCCTTGAAAACGTGAATCCAAGGGTACTCTTGAATTAACCGTCTTTTCAAAGCAAATTGACTAGCTCTAATATGATGTTATGACGAAATTAAATGGAAGTCTCATGTTTTTGGGAGGCCATAACATGCCTTTGCTAAAAAGAATAATTTAACATCTCTCACATTGATCAGTGACATTTCTTACGGTACGGAAAGCATATCTTTGAGCATGTTAAAACTTTTTCTTGTTTTGCTTCGAAAGCATTACACTAACAATAATATTGTTATGGCAGCAATGTATTAATCCCGATATAATTATTAATGACGTTTTCAAACTTTGAGACGATTGACCTAAGTCTTAATTAATTACCTCTGGTTTCAAAAATAGGACAGTTCTTAAAATTCATAAACATACAAGATCTTTTCCATCTCAACTCCAACAACTTAAGTGTAATATTTAAAATATCTTAACTTGAAAGTTGCATCAATGTCCTTTAGTTCTATATAATTTAAAACTAGATCTTCCAATCTTTCTAACAATGTCACCTTCTACCATTGCCATCTCAGTCACCATCACTATTGATTCATCCACTTATTCCGCCTCCACAATCGACTTCCATCGTCATTCACCATATTCATCATTAATCACCACCTATGCTGCCACCATTCACTACCTCAGCTTCCATTATCAACCGTCACTTCACGTACATTATCATCATCACCACATATTTAGACTCTCCACTCATTTACCTCTTCTAATGCTTTCCATTTTTGTAGGGCAAGGTAACTCAAGAAAAGTTTATGTTAAACCAATATCATGACTACATAATAAAGAAGATCCCTTTTGTATTGCATTTGCAAAATTTAAAGAGCCAACTATCAATTTTTGAAACAAGAAAAAGAATCAACCTTAATAAGTATTGCAATGTCACTGTTACAACTATTCCAAATAATAATTGATAAGGAGAAATATAGCTAGAAGAATTTTAAGGCCAAAGCTATTATGCTAGCCATTAGAAAAAATGTGGTGATCAAGTTATTCAACTCTATATTTTGATAAACATGATCCATGACATAAGCGTGGGCATTGTAGCCTACAATTTTATTTAATCTATCGACTATTAGCTTTATTTGATCTTATGATTTGTTTTGTGCTTTCTCCAGCTATCTACAAGTACTATACTTGCCCTTCTATGTTATTCAAATGAACAAACTAACCTCATTCTTCATCAAAAAAATAATTAAATAAGGGAGCATAGATAGATATCTAATTACGAGAAAATTAAGTACTTCAATGTGAAAAGTTTATTTGAACATTGTAGTATTATCGGTTAAGAAGTAGATGAGATATCTTTTATTGAAAACACTTATAATTCAATAATATTGAACACATTAAATCTCTCCTTATGGTCTCACACTATCCATACAACCCTTACAAAAATGTAGCTTCTTGCTAATGTAGGCACAAACAATCCATAACATCTATCTTTCTAGTTATAATTAGAACCCCATAAATGAATCTCTAACTCTAACAAATCAAGACAATCAAACGACACATTTGACATCATCTTAATCCTCGATTTAAAGAAGAGATAGATTAAAACTTTTGGAGGTGAAGAGATAGAGATTAAAACTTTTGGAGTCTTTGAAGGTTAGATGAGAGTTACATAATAAAAGAATGAATAATTTTCATCCTCTCAAACTTGAAATATTACTATGCCATTATGATAGGTCCAATATTGCCAACAACATTGTTGGAAGACCTGCAAATCGTATTATATAGTCAATGAAGTAGATATAAGGAACAATCAAGTTAGTGCTGTCAAATGGTGATGTCTTTTGACATTGACTTTGAATAAGACCAAGATAGTTGTACTACATTTAGGCATTCTAAGAACATAAGAAGCATAAGAAAGTTTGGCAGAGAAATGTAAGAATATGAAAAGATAATAGGACTAGTTTTACTCATGTTTTGAGATTGAGTGGAATGGGTGGTCCCACTAAATCATTATATGCTTTTAATGTCATTGAATTATCCAAGAAAATCTAACTCCTAACCAAAAGAATTGATGTTGTATTATAGATGAACATAAAATCATGAACATGAATCATCTCGAAAACACAAGCCCTACCAGCCTAATTTCTTGCAGGATATTAACTTCATTATATTGCTTAAAACAAAATATGATCAAATAGATGAATTACACCAAATAATATATTCAATTTTAAAAATGTGTCTTCTACTAAAAATCAATTTGGAACAAAATGGACCCGCAAACAGTAGTTACTTATTTAGAAAGCCATTATGTTGACGCACAATAAATCCAAGATTAAATTGGGAGGATTCTGGTAATGTTATATAAGAGAGGGATGGGAATCTTTGGTGGGAAGTTGTTAGGAAAAATAATCCCAACTGTTTGACATTTGTAGTGCTATTTTCACACTTAAAGTCATATAAGAAAAAGGAGTTGGTGTATTTAAACCATGTGACTTGTGTTCAATCATTGCTCCTCAAAGTCCTTGGAAAATCAAAATCATTTTGAAAATGAGGTCAACTGATCAAATGTTTAGTTTTGCGCCTAAAGCCATAGAAGATAAATATAAAAAATTCCAGACAGATTTTCATGGTGCTACACATAAAGCCACATAAAATAAACCACTTGGTCATGCAATTCAATCATTTGAACTGCATTCAGTCGCTGTAAAAAGCTTTTAAAAGATTAATCATGTTAATTGTTTTTTGGGGAGGGGGGGGTTTAGTAATATGATAACTGGAAGCAGAACCCTAAAAAGACATAAATGTTGAGCTTGGTAACAAATGTCATGCTTACTACCACATCATCTTATTCTTTAGCTAAATCAAAAACATCTCATGCTACAAGGTGAGCCTGTAAGTTAACAATTAGCAATTACGATGCAGCTCAAACAAATTAAGCACAAGCATCTAAGAGTTTATAATCCTATCTGTTTTATGAAAAAGAAACCCACTTAGCACAAGGTTTGGACAGATAATAAATATGAGGGCCTCTTTGGGAACTATTGTATTGTTTATGTGGTGATAAAATAAAACAACCAAATTTCACAAAGATGGATAAACCACTCAACAACTATGTGTTCACAATGGTGGTGAAGGCTTAGAGGGAATGCATGTGGCACATCAGATTATCTATAGTGGACTTCTATGCAAATAAAAATTTTTGTGAAATTTTTAAAGAGCAAAAGAAAAGTTTTGACAATTGTAAGCTCAAAAGCATTATTTTGCCTATTGAAGTTTCATTCATACCTTAATTTCCTTGTTATCAAGAACAAAGATCTAGAAATTATTGTTCTAGAAGTAGTTGAAGTAATTATTTTTTTTTTTAATTTGAGAGTGCTTTAGCTTTCCCTTTAATTCATTAGGCCACCAACTCTATGGCTAGTTAAATGCACAATATACCTGTGAACCCTTCCTGAAGCTTTGTTCTTCAACCTCGGGCATCATTTGCATTGAATACCTGCCTGATCCATGGGGACCTGGATCTTCAAAACTGAAGAAATGTACATTTCAGCTAGGAAAAGCTGTGCGTCAAGTTATTTAACAGTATTTTTCAAAAGAAGCATTTTGGGATAGTGAGTCTGCAGCTTGAAGCTGAGTTCCTCAATTCATTTTCATAAATATTGCTAACAAATTAATTTACACTTTTGCTTACCAATCAATAAAGCTGACATTGGTGTGCATCAGATAACTATACACATAATCAAAAGTTTGCAACGGTATGCAGCTGTAACATAAATTCAGAGAAAATCCAAAAAAATGTCAAAGAAGTATGATGACATGTGATCAAAGTAATGGGAACTTGTTTGCTAAAAGCCAATCACCTGTCCGAAAGTAAAATAAATTGCTGATTATCTGTATCTTGTAAAGCATTTGCCAAAAGCCTTTTCTCAGCATCAATCATCGAAATTTTCCCCCAAACAACCTGCATGTTTTTCAAAACTAGAAATAATTTTCCAAATACCATTTTGTATGCAATATATCAAACTTCAACATGAAGACAACAGAAGAGAGACACAGTTTACTTTAAATATTAAATATATGTAAAGGAAAAAAATGCACCAAAACCTCAGGAAATAATGGTTAAACAAATATAAACTAAATGTTCATATGTTATAAGAATAGAACAAGAAAACAAGTTTTTTTGGAAAAAAATTACAAAATTCAGCAAGAATGTTTGATTTTGCAAACATGAAACAATTTTTGAAGTACAGAATGGCATTATTCTAGCCAAACAGTAACTGAAGGCCTTCCTTAAGCTAATTCAGATGCAGAGAGCTCAGATAATAATTTGAAGTCTCCTACTTAATTTCAAATATCAAAAATAAAAATGCAATGTAAGCATATCATGATCAATATCATGCAACCTAGGCAATGAAAATATGATGTGATAAATGCTCTACTGTGAGCTACAATCAAGTAGTTTATGTGCTTTGGTTGCTCCCTAGATCATTGTAATGATTTATTAAGGTTCAAAAGCATGATTCACACATTGATATCACATGGTTAAGTGAGCTATTCATGCACATACAAATGATATTAAATGCTACCATTGGAAGTGGGAGTGATTCTATGGTGTGGGTGAGACCCCTCATGAGGGGAGATTCTTAAGTCCACATAATCTATTCCACATTCAACATGCCACGATGAATTGTGATCATGCATTTGACTTAACTTGGACCCTCATTGGTTTACTCCCCCAACACCATATGCTACCATTATTAAGTTTGGCAGTTCATAAAGACTGTTTAATGTCTCCAGGCCTAAACGGCCCTCATTGCCATTTTTAGAATTTTGATGCAAGTAAACTAAAACTGTCTACACCAACATATTGACTACATTCCTCTGCACAATGGAATTTAGGATATGTTCTAGCATATGAACAATATTCAGAAGTAGAAAATTTCAAGCTTTGAGTACCTTTCTGCTGCGAATATCACGTCCAATGAAAATGGGACTAACATGCACAGGCTTTTCTCTTGACGCATGTACATAAATTGAATATTTACCCTCATGACCCTTCAAAGAAAGATTGAAGAAACAAATGTAACCATTCATCGATTCAAAAAATTTATAGTGTAAAAGTATAAATGCTTGGAGAACCAAAATATTTAAGTAGAGAACACAATAAATAATGCAGAGGTTATTAGACAATAAACAATCATCTACAGCATTTCAAAATGCCCTTACAAAGTAAAGTAGAACATTTTTATTTTCATGCCAGTAATAAAAAATTCCATCTATGTCCCTATCAGTTGATAACAGTAAAACAAAATGATTATCTTCTTTTATGTCAGAAACTGTTGCTAGACTACCAGCATCATGATGGTGTTAAACCTTTCAACAATTGGATGGTAAAAATACAAGACTTTCAAGTATAACAAACTAGAACATAACACATAGAATCAGAGCTCAACATATGACAATCTCATCCATCTTGTATAATAAAGATTAGAATTTTTCAGGTATTCAAACATGATCAGAAGTATTGAGTCAGTGTAAAGGTCAATATCCGATCAGAAATCATTGAATACATTTATGGCAATTTAATTATTTACTAAATTTGATATGAGTACATTAGAATGGAGAAGCCTAGTAAACATATACTTCAGTAACATATCCCATGGCATGTTGCATTTTCTAATTCCATGAACATATACAGAAAAAAAAAATACACAAACTGCAGTACTTTTCTGCCTTAGAGAGTAAATAAACCAAACATGCCAGATTCACAAAACAAATATTGTAGAAATTTTTTGTCAATAGCATTTGTAGTCCAATTTACCTTAAAAAACTTCTCCCACAGCTTTTCAAAGGGCAATGAACCAGGTGTCAAGAACATGAATGCAACTTTAGGATTCTTCAATTTAACAGGAGGCACTGCTAAGATATCTCTAAAAACGACTCTAGCAGCAATCTCCTCATCTGTAAGCACCCTTGAGTTTAATGGGGGAAGCCAATCCTTGAACGGGCCACAAACACTCGATGCAAAAAAGTAGCAGGTAGAGTAGCGTTGTGCATAAGCCATAATCAACAAGAAACAGACCAAACACACTAAGAAAATTATCCACAGTGGCCTTCTTGCTGTGGGTCTAGGATGGGACAATGGCATGCTGCTTATCCGAGATGCCCAGTTGCCCGGACGTACCAACTTTCATCTACAGAACCTCAGCATGTCAACGTAAACCATTTCTTGTAACACCACCTTGGTAACTTTCCGATCAACTGTACTTGCAAATAACAAGAATCTCTTTCCACCAGAAATCACACTTCCCATAACACTTCCCTCCTCTAGCCAATGTGCAAGAAAACTGCCAAAAGAGCAAAAAAATACAAACAACACTCAGCGTACAAAAACCAACTTTCCAGTTAGTAAAGCATAGGATAAATAGGCTACTAATTGCCAAATATGGTCGGCAGTCATCCAAAAAGGAAACAAACTAAAATTTCTAAAGGAGAGTGATCCATGACAAAAAACCATCTATCGTTTCTTCATCTGCTTCCTTCACAAATTTTACCTCTTGGACAAAGTTATCTCACAACAAAAAATCGACGTACCAAATATATATATATATATATTAGTACCTCCCCCGCACCCGAACACATCCATAAACATATTTACAACAAACTAAACAACAAAGCACTCCCCAATAAAAACAGATGCCCGCCGACCCGAGAGCTCCGCAATGGGTAGATCCCGCCAGCTCCGTTTTCCACAGTGAGCTTCAGAAAGCACTGGAAGTGGATGCAACGGAAAAGAGGAATGAATGGTTCCGTACCTCGTATTCAGGCAGGAGGGCGTCGGAGATCGCCGGTTCAAGAGATCTGCGAGTCGGAAGGGGAGGACGGCGAGTGGTGTGTGAGACGATGGGGAGCCAAAAGGAAAGAAAACAAAACGGGAGCGAATGAAAATTATTAATTTAATTTTTGTATGAATATTTAATTCTTTTATACATGATTAAAACTGTAATTAATATTTTTCATTATTTTATTTATCGTTCTTTTCTGCCTGCTTGATGGCCGTCCTCCTCTCGCGGGCTACGGTCCACCAATCAGAATTTTCCAATTGCGCCGTATTTATTTATTTGTCAAAAATTTATTATCGCCACCCAAGTCGCGCGATTCGGAGTTTTGTTACCCGTACCGACCGTATGCCTAACTAATTTGGACCGACCAAGTTTATTTCCATAATAAACATTTGTAATATTATAATATTGCAAGTATGACAGAAAAGAAATAAAAAACGAAAAATATTTTGGTTGATTTAACTTCAAATTTATAATATAAAAATTGTAACAAAAATGATAATGATTATAGTGTAAATGTATAGTGTAGTTTGACATAGTAAAATATCTCTAAAGCTAAGAATCACCATTAAGAAATTATATGTCAAATTGATTAAAAAATACAGCATTGTAGTCTCGTCTTCATCAATTAACCATCTCACCATTAAGAGAAGATTTGCCTATTTTGGTGCAATCAACCATTGGAAGCATGGCATAATGGTTGTGAGAATATTAATTATATTAATTCTAAAAACCAACCAAAAAATATTTTGTAATCCTATTTAAACTATGATTTGACTTATGTTGAGAGAATTTCACACAAGTTGAATGGTTAATTCAAAATCTTAAATTTCAAAACAAGCATTATTTTTTATTATTGGTTTTAATCAATTTTATGTTTGGTCATTTTTAGATTCAAAATTCATGAGATGAAACAGATGATCAAAAATCTAATATGTTATAGATGCTCTATTGATTTTAACTATCAAGAGAATTTAAATCATTGAAATCAATGAATGTTTAAGTAGGTTAAAATGTTGCATGCATTTTTATAAACATATCACTCGTATAAATTAACTCATGATGACTTCAACTAATATTAAATGATAATGCAACCATCATTAACACGTCTTAGGCCATTCCCTCTCTTGGACCTCAACATGATGCTTAGCAGTGCCCTTTAATTATAAATACCCTCTAATCATCAACTAATACCCTCTATTCAAACGTTTGAAAATATCACTCTTTTTAGATTTTTCTTAAGCTTTATTAATGCATGCATAATGACATAGGGATGAAGGAACTATGAAATAGGTTTTGCTAAGGATAGATGGCTTTTGGAATAATTATAAGTGGTTAAGTGGCAAAGGAGATAAAAAAAATATGACAATGACTAAGACTTTAACACTTCTTTATAACTTGCCCCTCCTCCCACATGATGTAGAGCTCAGAGGATCTTGTTTTAGTTATTGATAATATAGTTACTTTGTGTAATAAATTGTAATACTTGAGGTTTTATAATACACAAAAATTCACATCAATGTGTTTTAACTATTTTGAACTTTTTTTCACATTTCTATTATCTTCACATCCTTTTTTGAGATTGATAATTATATATATATATATATATATATATATATAAATTATTACTATGCCATGATTATTATGTTTGTACTTTTTTATATGTTTTGATTTTACTATTTGTCTTCTAAGGTACATTTCATATGCTATTTAGAGTTTTACTAAGTTTAGATTTTTCTTTAGATCATCGTAAGCATTATAAGATTATCTTGAGTAATTATATAACATCTCAAAAATTTAGGTATGCACTTATATAATATAGCCAAAATAAATATATTACATTTAATTTTTAAATTTTATAAAATATGAGAATTTTTGTTATAAAGAGAGTATTTAGGTAAAATAGATCATAATAACTATAGTGTATGCAAGCACTAAAAGAGAGAAAAATATGTAATATTGTAGAGATAAATATCCAAAGTTTGGTGAGTTGATTTGGTGATTTAATCAAAAGTAAAAGTTGTATAAAATAAAAAAAGTTTTAAAATAATTAATAAAGGATATTTTAAATCTTTTAACAAATCCTTAAAACTAATTAAGTAGGTGGTTGCTATGCAATTTTAGAAAGAATTAGAGAAAATAATTCTCATGATCTTAGGTATTAATGAGCTAGAGGAAAGAGATTTCAGGCATTGGAGAAGAATTAATGGGAGGAATTTGATCCTTGAAGGAGAAACATAAAAAAACTTGAATTCTAATTTAAGGTTATTTTTTTCATTATTTTATAACCCAAATTCCTTTGCTAAATTTGGGAGAGAATTATGCATATATGAGGGAGTATAAGTGGAGGAGAATATTTTGCAAAGGGTTGGTGATGTTAATTGAGGTTGTGGATGAATTGTACTAAATAGGACCACGATTATAAAACAAAACTTGTAGCTCTAGGTCTCAATTGTATGATTTGATCAAGTGATTAGATAGTTTAATGGAGCAGTGGAAAATAAGAATAGTTTTATTAAACATTCATCAGATACTCTAACTTATGTTCAAAGAGTCATAAGATATTATGATAAGGGATGATCAAATAATCTAATAAAAGCAGCTAAAATCTAGGTTATGAGCATCTGATGATTTGATGGAAAATCAAATGGTCTAATGAAAACCTAGAAAATATCAAACCTAACATCAAACACTCATGAAACAATTTGATAAAAGAGATTAGATGGTCTAATTGAGCCAATAGCTAATATAATGATAAGAAACTTATTAAGGTCAAAGAGTCCTATTAAGCACTAATAATATAATAAACATATTAGTGCATGTGAAATATAAATAAATGTGATGTGATCACCCACTTTTCCAAGTGTCATTCCATCTAATTATTTTATTATTTTTTAAAAATATTCTTTTTTCTTTTATTTTAGAAAAATAAACCACATATTATATTTTGAAATCCTAATTAAAAGAAATCAATAAAAATATTATCTTTATCAAAGAAAACCACATAAAACTTACATCTATTAAAAGCTAACAATTATATAATAAATATCATAATAAAAATAAAAATATATATACATAGTCACACAAATAAGATTCATTATGAAGTACAAAAAATCAAAGCAAGAGTCCTCAAAGATAAAGATGATGATTTTAATGTAAATAAAAGTAGAATCTTGCTTTCAAAAATAGGATGTATGTTTCAAATGGATTTGCATGGAAAAAACATTAATGGGTGAAGCATAATATACAAAATGCATCTCAATATAACAAAAATTATCAAGACAAAAAAATCATTCTAATGTCTTAGTATAAAAAGATATAGCTAAATATGCTAGCAAATGCATGCTATGTCAACAAATCAAACTGAATAGCAAAGGTCAGGTGAAGTATTATAGCCTCTCCTTATTCCTATGTGGAAGTAAAAGGAGATTTACATGGACTTTTTGGTGGGACTTCTTCGGACTAGTTGGGGATTCGATATTATTTGGTTAGCTATGTATGGGCTAACAAAGCATACATACCTCTTATCGATTAAGATTATGTATTTATAAAAAGCTAGCCCAATTATACGTTGATCAAATTACTAAGTTGTACGGATACTTAAGACTATGTTATCAAACAAAGGTTCAAATTTCACTTCTTACTTTTAAATAAGAATGTAAGAAGCTTGTGATACTCAACTAAGGTTCAATACTCCATTTCATCCTCATATAAAAGAGTAGACTAAGAGAACCATAAGAATATAAGAAGAAATGGTTAGATTTTATGCCTGAAATCATGGAGTTAATTAAGGTACTCATATTACTTGATAAAAGTTTGTTTACAGTAATAAACTTTAGCTAACATAGTGACGACATGCTTATAACATCTCTCAAAAGTATGAAATAATTTATCAAGAATGATTGATGATTTTAAGTAAGAAAGAGCTATAAAATAATAATTTTAATCTAAATATATTTTAAAATATCATATAACTTTTTTAGAAATTTTCAAAGGATATTTTCAAGATTCTAAGATATCATATAGTATGATGTCATAAGATCATATGATGCCGGACGGATTTAAGCTTTTGTTTATTGAGCAATACAAGCGATTAACCTGCAAACTTTTAGGGAAATAAAGAAAACTTGTGGGAAATTACGTGAAATTTCGAAAAAGGTAACACGCTTGAGACACCCGTCCAAGGCGATCCTAGCCAAGAGGGGACCGTGGGCAACACAGAGGTTGCTCCGTATGCTAGGCCCGCTACCTCTCGACGGCGCAGACACGGGGTACTCGGGATGGGTTAATAATACCGATCTCGAAAAATAAAATTTTGAAAGATCGCTCAACACAGAATTAAGAATCGGATGATCGAACTAATCAACACTAGTTTCGAGGATAACGAAGTAAGTAGTACGCGAAAAGAGTTAACCAGAGGCAACGAAGAAAATCGGATAGTAGGAAAGTGAACAGCGAGGAAATCCAAAATCCGCGAAGGAAACACGTCAAGTAAGGGAAGTGGCGGGAAGTTTCCGAGCGTACCGTTAATACGGAAGTTGACTTGCGTTTCGTGGGTGATGCGCGAAGATATTGCTTCAGAATGGTTGATGGACTGGCACGGCGTCTCACCGCTTGGGCCTCACACCCCTCCTTCCAGTATCGGAGCCTCGACGAATCAGCACGTCGAAGTTCTTGATGCACTCACACTTGAGCTCTCAACAAGATGCAAGAAAACACAAATTCTCATTCACTAAGCGTATTCTCCAAAACATAAGGGTAGGCCTCCCCTTTTATAGGGAGCCTAAGGGTACAAAAATACATAAAAGCCTTAAAATAAGCTGTTCTCAAACTCAATTAGAACTTGCAAGGGGACGTGCACCGCGTGCGTGCGTCGTGCGCGTGCGCCGCGCGTATGGGCGGTGGGCACTGCTGTCGGCGCTTTCGGCGCGGCGTGGGCGGGTGCGGCGGAGTTCGGGTCGCGCCGACCCGCGAGGGCGGGCGGGTGACCCGAAAGCATAATCGGGACGGGCGGACCCGATACCGACCGCGGTGATCCGATTGGAGGCGGACGGGTTGCTGGCGGTCCGCAGGGGCCGTCGCGCCGATGGTGCGGTACCCGCGCGCGGGGGCGCGCCGCGGTCCTGGCTGAGCGCGCGCGCGCCTGCGGAGCGGCTGTTGGGCGGCGGCCGGCGGACTGCCGGCGGACGGCGGTGGACGGACGGCGTTCGGCGGGGCGGTGGGACCTGAGTTGCCGGGGAGCGTCTTGAATGTTTTAAAAGTCCGTTTTTGAGCATAGATTTTATTTTCGAGCTCCAAATTGACCCTGCACAAAAATAAATTCCTCGAGCTATATCGTGCCTGACGGGATTGGGTGCGTCGAAAGTCTCGAATGTAACTGGTGTCCGCACCATCATATAGTACAATTGAACAAGAGAATCAATCGAGTAAATAAATTCATTAGATAAGATTTGTAACATATTCTTATGATCATGTAAACATACAAGTATGATAATGTGCTAACGCAATGTCAAATTAGTTTGATAAAAAGAATAATTAGTATAATAAAAGAATATTATGCAATATGATAAAAAAATATTATGCAATATGATAAAGTAATAAAAGCTATCTAATCTTTGTACAAGTATGATAACAATTTATATAAGTATAATATAGTATAGCTAGTGATCAGCATTATGAATTAAATAAATCTAACAAACAAAGTAAAAAAAAGATATGACAGTAAAGTAATATTAAAGAATAATATATGATATGATCAAATAAGAGAGTGTGAGAAAGAATAAACTTAAGAGAAATAAAAATAGGTACAAAATTTAGTTAAGGATCATACAAAGATGACCAAGCCTTCATAGTAGAATGTTAATAGTCAGTCCAAGTAATGTAATGCCATATAATATTAAAGAAAATAATGTATAAGTATGATTGATTGAGAAGAAAATAATTAACCAAATTTAATAGATTGAATAATGAATGGATAACTTGTATAATATAATAAGCATTAATATATAATTATGATAAGGTGCATGATAAATATAATACATGAAAATTGCAAAGTTATGACATAAGAAGGAAAATTTATTATATGGTACGATAAAGACAGTCATATAAGTACATGATAGAGTGAATGCTTAAGCCAACTAATTAGAAATGTATCATATGTACATGATTAGTAGATCGTATTTAATATGATCAATGTTAAAAAGTTTAAATGATAAGAGATCTAACTAATCATATTATACAAAACTGTGTATCATATGAATATGATATAAAGAAACTTAGAAAATTTAGGATCCAAAATAATCAATGATTGCATGAACTTTCATGGGGAGAGTTCAATCAAAGAAAAACCGTTAGAGTAAGTAGAAAATAAAGTCAAAGAAATGCAAAACTAAAGAAAAACAATTATTAAAAAGAGATGAATGGATGAGAAATGCAAAGAGACATTGTTCTAGAATAAAAACAAGTGAGGCCAAACTTGAGAAGGGTTTGTTAAGAAAACCTTATGCAGTTACCTTAGATCACATGTATTAAAGTGAAGGAAAGAGAGAAAATAAGTACTCTCAAGGACTTAAAAGAACTCGAGAATAGTTAAGTCCATAATAATGGCAAAAATCGAGGGAAAACCTTACGAGTACTATCGTAACCAAGATTTAAAGCAAAACTTTAAGACTTAGTGAGGCCACTATGTGGATTTGAAAGGTAGGAAAACCTTATATACGATGTATATAATTTGATATAATTTGCAATGCTATGTTAAAAGCTTAAATGGATATGTGAATAATGTGAGAGATTCTTATTATTTGATATCATTTTATTATGCTTGTTTTGATATATGTTTTGATCGAGTAAATGATATTGTATTTTTTAGTGATATACTAAATATTCATTATGTCATGTGTTAAAAAGAAAAAGAGATGATAAACAAAATATGGATATAACTAAATTTGAAAGGATATAACAAAGTGATGTAATAAGCACTTCTTAATATAAAAATTATCAATAAAAGAAATACTATCTTTTTTCTTTAGATTCATTTGAAATTCAAATTTTTCTTTAATAAATTATATTAATGTCTTTTAAACTCTTTTTATTTGCATATCATAAATATTTTATGTTAGATAGCCCAATAATATCATTTTGATAATATTCTTGAAGACATATTAATCTAGGTTATAGTTTTATTTCTAAAGATTTACTTTTAAAGGCATATCAATCAAGATAGCAAGTTAGCCTTAAAAACACTTGTTAAAGCTTTATCTCTTACCTATATTGCATTACTTTGTTATCAATATTTGTTAATAATTTGTTTTATCTTTTAACACATGTAACATGATATATATTTAACATATAACTAATCAAAACCTATAACAAATAATACATAATAACATATTATTCAATAAATAATAATAAATATTTATAAGTATAATATATTCTTATTTCAATTTAGGCCTTTATCTTAGCATCATACATCACATCAAATTATATAATTAAGTAAAAATATTGCATAAATAGGCATCTTTCATTTGATATGTTTCAATCAATAAAGTCTCGAGCTTACAATACACAACATATTAAATACATACATTATGAATAAGTTTTGCTTACCTTTTAAATCTGAGTAGTGACCTCACTAAGGCTTAGATCTTTACTCTAAGTTTTGGTTATTACAATACTCAAAAGCTTTTCTCCTTAACTTTTTCTTTGCCTCATACATAACCCCTTTTTAATTCTCTTGGAATACCTTCATATGCTACACTCTTTTCTCTACTAACTATGATTAAGTGTTAGACCTTCAAATTTTCTAAAAAATTCTGAAAGTCATGATTAACCTTTTATTTTACTTGTTTTTATAACTTTCCACATTCTTGACCTTACAAATACCTTTAATAATTATGTCCCTTCATGTGAATACCTTTTCATCTCTTTAATCTTTCATTTTCAAGGGGATTTAGTCAATTAAATTTGCTATATAATAATTTTTTTAATCATTTATTACTTTGGGTTTTAAGATCTATTCAATTTCTACTAATTATATATATATGATCACTAGATTTATGCTACATGTTTCTTAATCTCTCCTAAATATATCTTAATTTTTTCTTATCATATTATTACGATTTTTCTATCATACTAGTTTTATACTCCTATTTCTCTTGCATTGTATAAATGGTTCTATTTATGATGTTAATATTCATATTATCATATTGTATATTTTTACTCATCGTAATGCATGAAACCTTTCAATTAAATATAAGATATTATGTCTTATTTGAACTCATACAATTTGTTTATTATATTGTATAATTAATCTAGTGTATTTTTCTTCTTGAATGTTTTTACATTACAACCCACTTCATTTGCTCTTGTGTGATTATATGGTATGTTATATGATCCAATACTTTTATGGCTTCTTTACATAGTATCATACTTATATGTTTGTCTTATCATATGTCAATTTGAGGTTCTACACATACTTGTATGTTCCCTAGTTTTGTATTTTATGTCATTATATTGTTCATACTAATCCTTTTTATTTGTGCATTGATATCTTTATTAGCCTAGCCAACTTGTAAAATCCTTAGCCCAATTTTTTGCATGTTTACACTTCTCCTATGTTTCTTCTCTCTTGTTTAATCATACCAAATGATGCTCTATGGTCGTATTCTATAGTCAATACTTTTCTTAACTGGTAGAACAACTCCAACCCATCGCGATGATGCGTTAGCTGCACTTTATCATACTCATGCAATGGCTTAAATTTACTTGTATAATATAATTTAATATAATGAACCTATTCATCTGATTAATTTTCTCTTTTAGTCATATTATACAATATCTTAAAATCTGAAAACATTTTCAAAAAATTTAAAAACAAATTATAAATATAAATATTCACAATATATATTTAGATTGAAATTATTATTTTATAATTACTCTCTCCTTAAGATCATTAATTATTTTTTAATATTATATATTTTTAAATTAAATTATCCTCACTTTTGGGATGTAATAATATGTTATCAAATAAAATATTATAATAATGATAAAAATGTAGAAATGAATATATGCATGTGCATGATGAAATAACTAATGAGCTAAGGTGATTGAAAGGTTTAAAAATGCCATTGGAAATGAGCAAATGGCAAGTGAAGCTAAGTGAAATAAACATTAAGAATATTCATGGCATGATTTGAAAAAGTTAAAGAAAGGAACATGCCTTTCCATGGAACATACTCCCTAGAGCTCAAGCTTAATGTAGAATTAGGAGATGGTGGGGTGCATTAATGAGTCTCACTCCTTATAATGATGACGATCATGGTGAAATAAAGAGACAGGTACAGAGGTCCATAAAAGGGAGGTCAACATCTTCAATTAACTATGTTTTTTCTCAAATAGATCAATGGAGAAGAGGGGTATAGAATTTCATGCTATAAAGAGAGACACTTGCAACCCATTAAGCTTCTTCCTAGATGATATGTGTACTAAGATGATGGGCATAGATTCCCACAACCATGTAGGATTGACACGTAATAATTGGCCAAGTCCTTTTTAACAATATGTGAAAGTTATGTATCCATGGAAATTTGGTCCATAAAGAAACTATGAATAATTATATAAATAAAAAACATATTATAAAGTTTTTACTAAAATTGATATATATATATATATATATATATATATATATATATTTATTTCAAATGATATTATGAAACATGATATAAGCATTATTATGTGATGAAAACTCTTATATGTGGTATGGCCCAAATTGTATAACTTTGTATGGTAATTATTATGCTAGATTTTAGTAGTTGAGCCTGTAACAATGTCTCAGACTATATTGGTACTAATATTTCAAGTGTAAAGAGCACACTACATGAGAAACATGGGAAGCTTTGATCTTAATTGACATAAAAGAAAATGAAAATTCTTGTAATCTCTAACTTATGCCATGTTATAATTTTTTTTCTATCCAAACAATTATGAAAATAATGTAATAACTATTTAAAGTTATTGAGAACAACAAATGATATTATTTCCATTATAAAGATTATTATTATTTTTTGGTCTTGTTATAAATGATGCTTAATATGTATATTTGTTACTATAAGTAAATGTATTTCTAATTATACTTATCATATCTAGTTTTATACTATTAAAGAAAAATTAAGCAAAGAATATGATTAGAAATAGGATGTGTGTATTGTGACACAATCTTTGACCATAAGTGGTTAGTCAAGCTTAGGTTGTGACAAGTTGTAAATCATTCATTAAACACTTCCATGCATGGATAATTATTTTGTTTGTTAGCCCATGCCTAAACATTTTCAAATGTAATTTACTAAGCTTAAATTAACTAGTAAAACCCTTACCAACTCAATTAATGTAAAAAGGAAAATGTTTAGAATTGTCCAAAGATCTAATAGGTGTTGGTTTGATATATAGTGCTTGAAGGCTAAATGCTTTCCACTTAGATATTATAAAAAAACTCTTGAAAGAGTTATCCATGCTATCAAGGTTCTTAGACTATAAGCAAAATATATAACTAAAGTTTTATGAGTTGATGATCCAATATAATAAAAGAACTTATATTGACATTAGATGGGTTTTGATTAAGGATTAGACCACACCTTAAAAGAGAGGTGGATCTTATTGTGTGTATACCATTAAGGAATTATTTCAAATGGTAGTTGAAGTTTGAAGATTATTTTGAAGGTAAGAAGGGTTCCCTTTCAATCTAAGGCGATGACTTTCAATCATTTTGGCTTCACACCTTCCAACCAAAAAGTGGTTAGTATGCCCAAAGATGTAATGGGTGAATCATTGATTTTGATGCCATATTGATTGTGATGACCTCAATTTTTATTTATTATAATCATCTTGTAATCATGCTCAAAATCTAGTTTTTGTGCAAATATTGAAGTTACAATGATAACTTTGTTTTGCATGAAAATACTCATAGTAAGGATTAGATTTTTTTTTTGTTATTCTAATTAAAGGAAAATGACTTTTTTAAGCAATGGGCAAGTATCCCATTTTTAATGGTTTGAGTTGCATTAGGAAATGCTTAGTGAGGCAACTTTGACATTATGATTGCCAATGTAAAGGCTGAGTAAAAAGACTAGATTCAGCCCACATACACACACATATATTACCAAAGTGGTTCCAATTACCTAAAGAAACTAAAGTGTGCAACCTATAGAGTTAAACCCATTTAGCTATGAGGAGACCAATCTTGACATCTTGTTTTACCATTGGGTTCTTGTCTAAGAAGAGAAAAAAGAGTATTAAAGGGTTATGTGTGTTTAAAGGATAGAGAAGTTGATATAAGTAATCAGAGGACATTGAGCTCATTGTCCCTCTAGTTGTCATCAGTCATCATTGGATTAGAGAATGAGAGAAGTTGAGGGAGGAGGAAGAGAAGGTGAAGGAGAAGGAATCCAAGCCTTTTGCATTTTCTTTTAAAAAGCTAAGTATATAAGAACTATGTTGACCATCATTTTTAGCACAATTATTTTTCACCAAGGCTTATCACTTTACATGTTACTAAACATAACAAATATCTATCCATCAACTTTGTTTTGTAAATAAGAAATACAATTTACTAAAGTATATCAAAACTCATTTTTTGTATTATTTTACACTATTAACTTATACATTTGATGTCTATTAGTGGCTTTGTCATGAGAACATGAAAAATATTAATAATAAGAGGTGCAAGTCTAATGTAGAGTTTGTAAGTAATCATATCAATAATAATAATGTGAAGTAGAAAAATCATGTTATCAAAGCTCTAGTTCATCTTCACTTAGAACAAGTTATGTCAATCTAAGTTTTCATTTCATTTAAATTAATATAAATCACAAAGAAGTTATACCATAAGAATGTTAGAAACTAAAGTACAAAAATATTTGAGTAGTAAAAGAAGGTATATCATATGCATATGCTATGTGATGTAATAATTAATATTAATCTTATTTAGTATTTTGTATTATCTTCTTTTTTATTTGTGCCTAAATGTTAAGGTATCATCCTGTCTTGATCATCTCATATTGACTAATAATGACTATTTATTATTTATTAGAATATATCTCAATACTTCAAAACCAAAAAACAACATCAGAATCCATCTCTCTCTTTTCCAATATGAAACAAATCATCTCCATACCCTTTCACATAATATAAGGGAGTGATAAGAAACACTTGGCTATCACTCTCCTCATTGGTCCTAGGGTTATAGGCCCTTCCACCTTTTGTTTGGTTAGTCATTACACCATATCATATTATTGAGTGTTTAATTCTATGCTACAATTGATAATATATCTTATCATATCATTTTAATTTCATATCATTTCTCTTTCACCTTTTTGACATTTTTCTTATTTCTCATATAAAGTAGTTCCAAGAATGTTGCATATCATACCATTGTCTTAATTATAACTTATAATCATCACAAGCCACCACTTATTAATAGGAACCAACCCACTTCTTTATTTGGGATTAACCTATGATCAATATTTAACATTTTTGCATGGGATGCATAATAAATAAGGAACTCATCTCTTTATTATATCATAATAATTTTTTCTCATCTAGCCATACTATTAATTTCTTTTAGTTCTTAATTTAATTTTATTATTTTGCATATTTATGACTTTCATATATCCATAATACTACTGTCATGATACAAATGAGTAACATAATCAAAATAATATGCTTGAAGAATCTTTCTCATGTGAAACAAAGTAAGCATGTAAAGTGATATATAATCACTATTTGATAGAGATAAGGATATAACATCTAAAACATATAATCATTTCATCAACTAACTCTTGAGTATATCAAATTATCAAATAAATGTCATCACTTAAATTAAATTTTGTAGAAAAAATTTATTGTGCTTAAAATCTTAAATTATCAAGTGCTTACCTAGTTTTTGAGATATTTTTTGTCTTATTTTTTCTTTGAAGTCTACTCTATCAGGCTATACGGGAGAATTATTTAGATTGAAAACTTAGTTATAGGTTCCTTGTTCTTTAAATTTCAAGTGTTAAAATAAAAGTTAGGCAAAAAATGTAAGAAAAAATAGTGTATGGAAGAGAGAGAATGTGTGTGAGAGTGGAAGAAAGAGTATGAAAGAGATAAAAATAGATTATGATAAGGGGAAGTATCCCTTTGCCCTTCTATCCCTCTTGTTTATAGGTGCTAAAAAGCACTTTTTAATACCATATGGCAAGGGTGACATGTCTTAAAAACCCAAAATTAGGTATTATAAACATGGGCTTGTTCAGATGGTTAGAAAAAGTTTCTACTCGTGGATTTCACTTATCTACTACAAATGGACAATTATTAGATCACTTAGCATGCCTTTTGTATGCTGTTACATGTTAGTTCACTTCTTCATTAGAGCCTATGAATGTTATGTGCTCTAATGCCACCATGCATGCTTAATGTCTTTGGTGTGTTTGGCCACCTTTGCACACTGATGCTCCTTTGTGCACCAAGTTAGTGTGCCTCTGTGTGCAACCTCATGCTATCCACGTGAGGCTTGCATTAGTGTTACATTAACTCCACCAAAAAGGAAAAATGGATAGATTTGGTTTAGCTACTGAGTATAAGCTTTTATTATTTTTAAAAGTGTTATATATTTTAAGATATTTATTTTTATATCATAATTAAATTATTATTTTAATAATTATTAAAAATTCTAAAAAATCATATTTCTTCAAATGTTAGTATCAAAATTTAGGGCATTACAAAATATTCTTGATGATTAATTGAGTTTTTTTTAAAATTGTGTATGCGATTTTAAAGAGAGACAAATAGTTTGTCATCATTCTTATATCCCATGGGATTGAAGCTAGATCAAATGGTCTAATCACATAATCACATAATGTAATCAATTTTTGTAGATGGTGTGATTAGTTGATTAAACTATATGATTTTATGATCAAATAATATAATCTATTCGAGATATTATATATATATATATATACATTTATGTTTATATAGACATATCTATATGTATGTATGTATACACACACACATACACATAATCATCTTTAAGGGCAAATAAAGAAATGAAATAAAATTTGGGGTGTACTTAAGGAAGAGCGTATTTAGAAAACTTTAGGTCTTTTCGTTCTAGGTAATATTTAGCATCAGATTTCAAGTGTTAAGTTCTAAGTAAAATTTGAGTTAGGTAAACTTTCATTTATTATACTAATAATTTCTATTATTTTATCATATGAAAAATAATATTACTTTGTTATATTTTAAATTGTTGGATATAGTGTGTTATATTGCTAAATGTTTTGCAAAAACAATTTATATGAGAACTTTTGCTATATGTTATGGACTTGCCTATGTGACTATGATTAGTAGTAAAGTGATGCTATTTATATACCATGGCACAAATTGTTTAGATACCTTCACAAGAAGACCTTTTAAGAGATGAACTCAATGGTAATAAGGAGGGGTAATCTTGAAGATAGTTTGCAAAATAACTTGAAAGAAGAGAAATTGCTTACATAAGAATTTTCCTCATTATTACAACATCTAATATAAAATGATAATGAAAACTCTTGTCATAGAAAAAAATGAGAGTTTGCATAGAGATTGAAGAAGATAATAAAAGAGATTAATTTAAAAACAAAAGAAATAAACTTTGTTGTGGAAACTACTCAACAAGTACAAAAAACCTAATGGATTGATACTATACATAATTAAGTTATTATGAATTGGTTAAACTATTTCTAAATTTTATGTCATCTACTCCTTTAGAGATCCTTTGTTTATACTTTAAGATATTAGTTAATTACTCCTAATTAGTTATTGACATTATTAAAGATAAATTCTATAACATCTAAATGATAATTAAAGATTTGAATCAAATATAGTGATAGAAAAAACACATGGTGTGCCTTAAAGTTGTCAAATCAGACCATTTTTTTCATAAGATTAGGCCCTCCAATCAAATTTAAGAAAAAATAACCTCCAATCAAACCATTCTTAGATGATTTAATTAGAAGATCATAACGTCTTTTGCTAAGTCTAATATATATTTTACCTTCAGGATAGATTTTCATATTTTGGTCATAACTTTTTACCTTGATAAAAGAATTAATGACTTTTTATGTCTTACTATCTAAGAAGATGATCTTCAACTTATTAGTTCAAACATTTATAGAGATTAAGTTAAACCATAGTGAAAAATGGCTATCAAGTTTATGCCTAATATAAGAGCAATAGACATGTATGTCATGATCTACTTTTAGTCTCTATCTGTTGATATTTATGGATGACCATAGAATTGAAAAAATCTTATGATGGATCCCTTGATCTTGTCCCCCCTCTTTTTTATTATGGGACTCATTCTCATGAGTTGAATGGTCTCATAATAAGTAACTCCAAGTTGCACTGTGGTCGAAGCCCTCCTTGGTATTCTTTAGCTTGCAATGCTCACATAAATGTCTAAAATTTCTTGCAATGAAAAAAAATTTGGTTTAAAAAACTTTCAATTCTTCTCACCATTCTCATTATATTTTTCATTGTTTGTTATGGTTAACAAGCACCTCTCCTCTATTTAGAAATAATTTCTCATCCATCATGGTGTATGATTTAACCCTGGTTGATTATTGAGATAAAAAATAGGTTTAGACTATGGCTGTGCATGCAAGTTAGAAAGATAGTTCCTTGGATAGTTCATTAATGTGTATGCCAAACACCACTTCTTATTCATGAAACTTCATAAGTACTCTTCCATTATCTGTCCTTTTTGTTGCTTTAAATTTTAACACTTTCTCTCATGAACCTTTTAGTATCCCTTAGGATATAATTACTCTCACACAAGTTTCTTATGATTAATCCAATTACATCCTTTTATTACTATGTAATGTAAAAGGTTGTTCCATTACACATAATGTAGCATCCTAATCTTCCTAGTGAGCATTGTGCTATGTGTAGTCTAGTTTTGTCTTTTATTTCTCAAAAGATATCCACCTTTAAATGCTTATGGATTTCTAGGTGCTTATGGAAGTCTTCAAATAGCTTAAGAACATAAAAAATTAATAAAGAACTCCAAGGATTGCATAAGTCAATTACTAAGAGATTATTATTTCATCCATGGACTTTTTGGTTAATGCTTAACTTATGTTGGTCAAGACATTATAAATGCACTTCATTCAAGCACCTACGTATGAAAGGAATTCTCATTTAAATCGTGCCTAAAATATAATAATTAAATATATAGATTAAACTTAATAGTTAGATGTACATTTCTTAGTAACATCCCAAAAGTATGAAAAATTATTTAAATAATTCTTTTAAAAATCTAAGACATTTGATATATAAATTTTACAAAATATGATTATTACAAGGTGGATTAAAGTCATAAGGAGAGAGAAAAGATTATAAACATGTTCAAAGGAAAGAAAATTTATTAATTTATAGTTTTAGTGATTGTTTTCAATTTTGGTAATTTATTAAAATTTTGTAAAACTTTAAATTTGTCAAAAAAGAGGCACGACTCTTAAATCAAGGGAGTATAACTTCAAAAATTAAAGTACATTTTATTAGGAATCTAACATTAGAAATTTCATAAAAAAAGCTATGTTATGATCAAAAAATGAGAAGTCAAACTTATAAAAAAAATAATATAATTTTAATATAAAAGTGGTTTTTAAAAAATATCAAAAATTCTAATTGAAATTTAAAGATTACAAAAATTTTATAATTATAGAATTCGAGTAGATAATTTTAAAAGTGACTTGTGAATGTTTGGGATTGTTTGAATAAAAATTCAAATAATATAAATTGGATTAATATTTTAATTAAACCTTAATTATTTTATAATTTTAATTCCAAATTACCTAAATTGCATTAGAGAAACCAAAATTTCAAATTAGCCAAGGAGTCATGAAAAAGGTATATAAGCTATTATGTTGTTGCTATTAGATTTTAGGAAATTTTTGGCAAGCTGAGAGAGAAAGGAGAGTGTGTAACCTTGCAAGAAGAGAGAGAAAGAGAATCTTGGAAATTTTCTTAGGAGATCTAAGAAGGAAATTTTGGGAATCTTGTTATTTATAGCCTTGCAAGTAGAGAAAGGAAAAAATAGAAAACTTATGTAGGAAAATCATGGGGAAGCAAGTGAAGTAAGAAATAATTCCAAGATAGAAGCATGGAATTAAGGTTGACATGCTATATAATTTTCAGTGGATATTCTTAATCTTTGTTGTAATACAAGTGATGGACCTAACTTTATGCAAATTTATCATTTGTATAAAATAATACATGATGAATGTTGTTGTGCATTGGTTGACATTAGTATGATGCAAGTTGTTTCCATATATATGTAAAATTTAATGGATAATCATCATGGCCTTGTATCACAAGATCCTTTCCAATAATGGTTATTTATTTGATTTAATATTGTATAAAGATGTATCTAAATTTTTGTATGAATATTAATGTATTTTTGGAAAATAAAAAGAAATTTAAAGTGAAAATTTTTGAAATGAACAAATAGATCAATTATTAAACTTATTCTTAAAAGGATTAGGATAAATCATCTAAGAAAAAAAGGAATACAACTACCATAAGCATATTATTATATGATTAACTAGTGAAGTAGTCATAGATTGGATAAAGCTTATAAATATGTACTTAAAGGTGAGATAATTAACTTGCTAAAGTATACCCATAGGATAGTAGTAGAATGGGTAGAGCCCACAAATGGTACAACTAAAAGTGAGAGGACTAACATATTTTACCTAATTATCATATAGATGTGTTATGAGCCTAACATAATACATGGCCCAAAATGTTTATTATTTTGCAATGAGATTATTGCATCTAGTTGAGCTTATGAAGGTTTGCTTAGTTTATTTTTTATTTAATAATTATAAGTGATATGAAGATGAAGAATTAGAACATTACTGCTTTTCTATATTGCATTAGAAATCATGTATTACGATTTGAACATTTGGGTTGTTTTATGTGATGCTACAATAACGAAAGTTTTTGTCATGAATATTTTGTCTTTATTTTATTCAGCTAAAAAACATGTTTTTATTTTATTTGGTACTTTGAAAATGGAAAAAGATAGTTTCTTATATTCTATTATGAGATTATATGTGAATATATGTTTGATTTATTAAAATAAGAAGACCATAATTTGAATCTTTACAAAAGTTTATTTGGTATATGATTTTAAAAAAATAAATTTTATGTCAAAATGACTTTCATAATAACAAAAACTATTTTTCTTAATAAATAGAATGATTTAAAAAATAGCTTCAAAACAAGAAATTGATTTGGAAACAAGAGGGGTGCCACACACAATATATCCAGCTTATATGTACATTTTAGCTTTATCTTTACATTTGGCTAAACTTCTTACTACATTTCACGCTTTTTCATTACAGTAATGTTACACTTAATTTTTTTTTAAATCATAAGTGTAACTAAAATCTGAATAATCTTAATAACATAACATACTTACAAATAATAATATAACAAGATGAAAAATACTATCATAATAATAATCAAACAAGTTCCTTATCCACAAAATTAGAGCATAAAATAAAATATCCAATAATTAAGAAACATCTCAATCCAAATCCAATAAGAAGCAATATCACAAATAACTGTCAAAGTCCAATAGAAGAAGCATAATAAATAAATATCAAGTCTAATATAATAGTTTCATGTCCAATAAAAATATAATTGATAACATATAAAATAATAGTCATTATTATTAAAACTAACATGTAATAACCAAGAAATCTATATGTAATAATTAAGTAAATCATATAAATAAATAATGTTAGTTTCCAACTCATAAACATATCATTTACTAACTACTAAACACCAACTTATGATGTGACTAACAAGATGTTTAATATTCTCTTATCTAATAGACTCTTGTTCAAGAGAATCATGATAAGATTTAGTACTTTTATCACATCAGTAATCTAGCATCCTTCAAGACATTGTCGATCACATGGGCCAACCCTGGAGGACTTTAAGAGTTCTCAATAATCACATGTACTGCTTACCACAATCATAGCACAAAACTTGTTCCCTATGAGACTAAATGTACAATTATTCTCTCTTGGGACTATTTATACAATGGCCTTTAACAAACCTTGATGATTCCTAATATCTTATCTCATACTCCTCCTACAAGCTCAACTAACCATATGTAACTATTATCTCAAGGTTAAGGGAGTAAAGTAGTTAACTATTTATCTTCTATGTGAGCATGCTGATCAAGGGTCCATTACATCTAGTCTTCATCTAATAAAATCACATCCATGATTCAAAGAATTTTGCCAAATGTAATATACCATTACTTAAAATTACTTAGATTTTCTCAATTTAATATATAAGAAGTTCTCAACTTAATTAACAACCTAATAGATCAAAGATTTTCATTAACTATAAATCCATTATCTAAGATTCTCTTTACCCTAACTGAGAAAAATCTAAGGTTTTAATCATAAGTCCTATTTCAACTATTTAGTTTTACCATCATCTAGATACTTAGGGTTTTCATTAAATGTTAATTTAACTATTTTGAATATCTTAGGCTATTTCTTTCCATATTCAATATTGTCTTAATTTCATATTAAACCTTGCTTATTTAAGTTATTTTTAGTATTCACATAGTCCTATTTTTTACCTTTAGGTTTAATTTATAGTTAATTATCATTATAATTAAGTCTATATTTACACAAGTTTTACTAGTAACCCTTATATCTCAAAGTCAACTCTATATCATAGTACCAATTCTTAGGCCTCTTTAGTGACACCAAAGATCCCAAATCACTATCTAAGATATCATCATGTGGCTTAAGAGCCTATTGGGATCACTCATGTCCTTATCCAAAGAACTTAGTAACCGAAGAGTTTAACCAAAATTTTTATTTTATCAATTCCTTAGCTAAATCTATCACATCTCTAATTCAAAAGTTTTATTCTAAGTTCTTTAACCCTTTTTTCTATGGTCTTAATTAAGAGCTTAATTATTTGAAGCTTTATTTACATTGTGTATAAATGTTCACTAATGGTATTACTTTAATCCATCTTTAGAACCTTCTGTTGTGAGTTCTTTTTTTATGAATTATTCTTATGTCTTTAAGCCTAAGGGTTGAAATCATGCCTCCCTTTACTTGTTAACTATTTTTTACCCAATCTTATCTTCTTTTAAGACCCCAATTGAACCCTTCAAGCTTCCAACTAGAAACCAATGGCTATACATACCATAGAAGGCATATAAATTCTCTTAAGGGTTGAAATCGTGCCTCCCTTCACTCAACCAAGCCATTGTTTAATGCTTCCTAATCATACCTAAGATAAAGGAATACTTAACTATAATAATCCTTAGATTTTGATCAAATTTGCAAGTTTCAATTCATGGTTCATCTTCTAGGCTAAGGTTTAATTTATCCACATTGCATTTTGAACACTTCTTTGCACAATTTTGTAAAACAAATAAACTTTCACAATCATGACACTATAGTTAAATAGATATACATAGCATTTTGCAACACAATATATATTCACATCATGGCATGATACTCAAGTTCAATTACATGTATTATCTTTCTTAGTTGGGATGTCTCATTCTATATAGGTTACCACTTCGAAGGAATCTACATACAAGCATGGAATTACTTTCCACCAAAAGATAATAAGAAAACAAGGCTAATATGTCTCAATTATGAGAATTATACTCATTAAAGTTTACTCTTCCATAGCTTGAAAAGTTTTTAACGTTATTCATGTTAAACCATGCTTATAGCAAACATGTTTAGACCATCCACCAATGTACAAAAATTAACATAATTTTAACCTAATTCCACAGGACCATGACTTAGTTAGAGATGATTTACATCACCAAATAAATATTCTAAGTCCATCTTTCCCATATTTCAAAAAATAAGGCTAAACATGCAAGCATATGAAGTTGGATTTTAATATGAATTCATGGTTGATATAATAACACATTTTTACATGGGTTCTTTAGCAATATTACACAAGAAAGGACTGATAATTAGCCATTATATACTAACAAAATTCTATTTTGTCTTGTGTAGAAAAAGTTTCTCATTTTAAATAAGTTTAATAAATGAAGATGGACTAGATTTTGTCATAATCATTTTCCAAGGGTTCTACATGTATTTTAACAAGATGATTTGTTTTTATCTTTTTTAAATCTTAGCTAAATTTATTGTGTGTACTCAAGTGTCTTCTAACCTAAAAACTTGTGTAGAAGACTTCTCCTTGGTGAGATTTTTCTTTGCTTCAAAATTGGAGTCTTCTTTCTTCTTCTTTTCTTCTTCTTCCTACAACTTGGCATGCTTTCCTCCTTGGTGTTCTCTTGGTTATCCTCCTCAATTCTCCTTTTCATTAAGTTTTTCAAAAATCATTACAATAACATATTAAGAGTTTAAATATCTTCATCCACACCTCCTTAATCTAAGGGTTTTGCAAAAAAAATCAAGTAGGGTTATTTTAAGCTCATAGTTCACCCACTCTAAGTCAAACCACTTCTAATTATCCCCTTTAGCTTATATCTAACTCTTAAAATTTAAGGACTAAGAAGGATATGAAAGAGGTAGTTAAATAATTTAACCCACTCTCACACTTATTTTCTTAAAATATTCATGTAAGCATCACAATAATTTCCTTTTTAATTTTCTTCTCTTAATCTACCACTAATTCATAAATTTAAGAATCTTATCCACATATTCATTATGCATCCATGGTTGGATAAGAATGAGGATAAGGTCAAAGAATAAAAGTATGGATAAAATTAAGATTATAAACTCATTCTCAAAGCATTGAGCCTGATCTTATCAAAACTCAAATGATACAACTCAAGTATTACCATTATACCATACCTTCTAATTCTAGCATTTCAAATGTCAAAATTAAAAATTTATTTTACTCACATTCAAAATCTAAACACATTCAATTCAAATTTGATATTTTAAAGCATAAGAAAACATGTACTTTGGTCAACTAAAATGCAATAATCTATGCAAGAATATTTGGCGTAACAAGAAGTATATTATTAATCCCTCTTTTATTATCACATATGATTTTAAAGACATTACAAGTGATATTATTTACACTAAAAAACCCAAAGCACATTTGTGACCATAGAGAAAACGTTTTAGGAAACAACATGATTTTAATGTTGAAAGATTTTTAGTCAAATCAAATTGAATGAAGGGTCACCTAAGAAGTAGAATTTGACTAGATGTATTATTACCCATGAGCTCCTTTGAAATTTTAGGATGAAACTACCTTATAAAGGAAAGGATGTGATGTCAATGTGCTATATTTGGAGCTAATTGTTTTACAATATTATAATTATACAATTGAGCATATAATCAAATACTAATAAAATAATAAATTTTGTTATTTTAATGCCAAAATAATATTATTTTGCCACATTTCATAAAGCACATAATTTTACAACGTTGCTTAGAATGCTAAATTATGTTTGGTAATAAGTAAAACTTACTAAAAAGAAATTTAATTGTTTTTTGTTTATATTTTTTGGAGCTAAATAATATTTCATAAGGATTATGAAAGTGAAATTGAAAATTTCATATATATATATATATATAATATCAAATGAGTTTTGGAGTTAACTTAGCTAAAGGTTGGGCTTAAAGAGGTTTGTTGTAGGAGTTTTAAACAAGAAGGAAGGTATCATAGAGAAATTAGTGTCCAAGGAGGAAGGAAATCAAAAGAGAATAAAAAGTGAAGGAAAGCCTATCACAAAATAAAACTCTAATAACTAGTAAATGATAGTTGTAATTAAGAAAATGGAAGAGTTGGAGTAGAAAGGGAGCTAATGAAAAATAACAGATTATTGTTATAAGACTAAAACAAATGAATAAGGTCAAGATTTTGTATTCTAATTGAGATGTTTCAGTCTAAACCATCCTCCTTTCTATTGTTAAAAAATGACTATGTTTAAGGGATGGAGTTGCTTTTTATATCTAAGTGAGTTTTAAGCACTTAATTGTGTTTTTTGTATTAATGGATCATGAATTTTGGTAATCCTCTTCTCTTAACTTTTGGGATGAGAGTTCATAAGAAAATAACTAAGTTTTAAGGTTTTTGAAACTAATAAATAGTGCATCAACATGCAATGTGCGGTATGTTAAGTTTAGAAAAGATAAAAGATAGTTCTTGAGAAAAATAGATATACTTCTATATTTGATATAATGTACTTTTAGTTCAAAGATAAAAGTGTTGTAGGTGAGGCATACAATATATGCTAATTTGAATAAATGATGCCAATCCTTACCATATATATGTCAATAATAATGGATGAAAAGTATAGTTTAAAAGAAAGGTCCAATAAAAAGAAAGAAAGAATAGTTCATTGAGTTGAAAACTAGATTTTTGATATTAATATCTAGTATGTTGTAACTAATGTACAATATATGGAGTATTTTTGGAGGCTTATTAAAAAAGTGAATGATATGTGGTATAGAGATAAAAGAATAAATGTATAATATGTGATCTATAATGTATCATATATAGAGAAGGAAATTCTTAATTGTTTAATTTAGGAGAGAATACTTAGTGCTCATGTTAGGAATGTCAGAAAGAACATAAAATACTTGAATACTATAATAAAGAATGAAAGTATAACTTCCCAAAAATTTTTATGTGTAATATATTGTGAGTCATTAGTTTATGATGATATGGTTATAATTATGTATATTTTAATATAATAATATTTAATTTTTAAAATATTTATTTATTACTTAAGAAATTATTAAAATTGGTATGATATTGAGAGATGTGTCAAGTTTCAAATGAAGTTAAAAGTTTTATTTGAGCATACCATTAGAAATAGCTCTTCTGAAAGAATCTAATATCATGTCTAAATAATTAGATATGAAGTTTTTAGAAAAAAATATGAATATAATTTTTAAAATTCATGGAGGACAAAATTATCAAGTTTAATAATCAAATCCTTACTGTCTTAACAAGGACAAGTTTAAATGGGATTTTGGTTTTTAAGGTAGGTTCTATTAGCTTATTAGAGGAAAGAAAATAAAGAGAGTAGAGGAAGTGAAGAATAAAATAGGGAAGAGAAAAAAGAAGGGTGAGCTCTTGAGTAGAGGAAGAAGAGAAGGAAAAGAAGAAGGAAAATCTTCAAAGTGTAGAACTTGTTAATGAGCTCATAGGAAGGGATTGAGATCAAAAGGAGGGTGGAACTATTACTAAAAGGTGGGTTATAAGGGAGAAAAAAAATAAAAGAGAGTTAAAGAAGCAAAGGTAATGATTTGAATTATATTTTCAATGAATTAAATTGGGTTTTATTCAAAGGTAAGAGTGTTTAGTTTGCTATAAGAGATAAGAATACTATAAGAATGATTTAAAGAGGTTTAAAAGTGAATTGATTTGAAACTAAGAGGATTTAGAATGAGGTTGGTGCTATCTGGATATTATTATAGAGTATGATATGTTCAATCATATTATATTATTAGTTTAAGTTAGTTTAAAAATAAGAAAATTTGTCACTCTTGGTTTTTGTCATTTTTTTAAAATCCCTTTGTGCAAGAAAACCCCAAATATAATCAATACACTTGACTAGACATCTCTTTCACTCTCTACACCTTATATTCAAACTAAAAATCGTGATCCCCTAATTTGATTATCATGCTTGAGACTTTTCCTCATAGTGAACAATGCCTCTTTAATAAATGGAATGGTTATCCAATTGATTTAGAGATCGGTTCATTCTAGGCTATGATGACTTATCAAAATACACTCACCTATAAATGATGCCAAAGAAACCTACAAATAAAATCATATATATCAACATGCTCAAAATCATCAAAGCTCATAATATCCATAAATCCAAGTCCATTTTAAAAAGATAATAAAAAGATGTAATATTAATATCCAAATTATAATGATTTGATACAACACAATGTCCATCAAATTACATTATCATAGTCATAAGAATAACATCACTTTTATTAAAATAAAAGATGTAAATAGAACTGATGAGCTACTAGAAGATGAAAAAGATATCCACAATCTTTAGCTACTAAGCGAGCTCCTGTCTACTCGATCTTGTATGTAGAAATAAGTGGAAGTGAGTTAGAGTTCATTAAGGAATCCTTACGTTATACTATAAAAATAAACATGTAATAATAAGGTATTATATCAAATCAATATGAGTAGTATATAATCAATGTCATGATTAATAAGGCCATGCACTATTATTGAACCCTTGATCATACACCACTTTGATGAGTATAAAACCATTGTGTTGTTATCATTAATACTTTTTCTTAAGTGATTTTTAAATCATGCATCTTATAATCAAATAAGGATTAATTAGATGGAGAGTGTGATATAATGTTTCATAAAACAATTAACATGTGAAGACATGTTAAGGAGTGTTTATGGCCTTGCTCAAGTGTGGCTCAACTTGCAGATTATGGAGCCATTATTTTAACTCTTGGTGGATTGGCTTCTCATTCGGAGCTCATCATTTGTACTTTATTTGGGTTAAAATTGTTAAATATTTTACTTGATATTGATATGGCACATAGAGTTTGTTGTATTACTTATGCTTGATTGAATTTGGTAAATCATAAAACAAGCATGTCATATAATGTTACATACATATAAATATGAAATAATGAATAATAATTACATAGGTTTACTTATGCTAAATTAATCAACTTCCATAGTTTGTAAAATGATTTAAGTAACACTTCATTCGTATTTTTTATATTCATATGATTTCAACTATCATTCAATATGATCTACAATGCATGTCATTGGATAATTGGCTAAGTATGATTTTGAGAGATTTTTATAGATTACATTATTTGTACAAGTATGAAATTCTTATTGTACTAGTACACCAAAGGCTACTTGAGAAATGTGTGTTAAGGTGTGAAATATTAGAGCTTTGTAGAATATTATATTTCATATAATATGATGCAATTATTAATGGATTAGACTGAATAAAATTAAGTGAAGTTCATAGTGTCATATAATTATAATAATATCTTCATAGTTTTATAATTAGTAAACTGTGTATTAAAAGTTGAGGATTTTGATTATAAGTGAGATAAATTATGTCCTATCATATAATCCTATAGTCATTATAGTACAATCATGTTAACTAAGTCAAAATATGCATTATCATATGAGTAAATTACATACTTTGTATAAGATTTTATTAAGTGAGACCTTGTTCATGAATCAGACAAATTTTAGATAGATTTCTATCTTATTGTATGATATCACTTTACATGATATATTTTTACCCAAGAGTTTAGTTTGATGACTTAACCATTTCTTAAGGAGATTAGTGTCAGAGTAATATGCTGCACTTATCATATTAATACTATCATTTTTCATCAATGATATGAACTTCGTATACAACATATCATATAGTATGATCCTCCATCATACAACATTTTCGTAAGAGCATACAATCAAGACTTAGTAAATAAGTTCTATTCATAGAGTATGATATTCTCATCACATAAGTATAATATCTTAAGAGATGTAAAAATGAATTTAGCAGATAGGTGCAATGTGCAAGCAATTCACGCATAATATATATAATTTTGTATAATCTTGTAATCATAATATTATGATCCGTATTTCGATAGCATAATGGCTAGATCAATCATTTTACAAATAAGATTTTAGTCATTGAAACTTTTTTATTTGCATATATTTCTTTGATTCATAAAATTAGAAGTGATTTTATGGAAGAATAGGTTAACGAATCAATTATTAAATCATTTTACAAGTGAAACAAAGTTCATAGTCACAAGTTAAGCTTCAAAGTAAAGAACTTCTTATTCCTATTAAATTAGTCTGAGTTTATCTACATCATCTTTTTTTATTACAAATAAAAGTATATAATCTTAATTAATAACATCCTTTTAACTCATTTAGACATCGTGACATATTATTTTTGAAGTGAACAATGCAAGAAATTGTATAATTTAGTTTGTATAAGTGTTGTAAAACTTGTTTAAACTATTATTACATTCTTTGATTGAGGTGACTCCTAATTAGCTATCAAAGATAAGAGAATGGTGTTGAATGAGCTAAATCTTACATAGCTATGGGCAAAAAGGGAGTGGTTTGTGAGGGTGTCTCCTACTTAGCTATGGACAAAAAAGGAGTGGTTGTAAAGTGTGCATATACCAAATATTGTGAAAGGGTTTTTGTTTTATGATTGCTTGAGCTTGTGAATTTGGTTTTGGAAAGCATAAGAATTTTATTTCTATGTCATCTCATATTTTAATTTGATTAAGTTTAACATTTGTAGAATTCACTTCTATCTTGTGAACATCATGCACTCTATATCTTTTATAAATGTATGTCAGTATATTAGGAATACATCTAGACTAATGCATAGATTATGATGCAACCATTTGGATGTTAAGTGACTCACTAGTAATCTAGAACTCCTTTTAAAGCCCTAATAACCATGGTCAAAGGTTTAGTACTCCTATCTCATCATATGATCAAGTACACCTAATCAAGTGGAACTATCATCATGAGCCTCCAAGAGTCTTCAATAAGCATGCAACACTCTAATATTCCTATCTTATCACATGGTAAGACATTCTTAATCATGTGGACACACTCTGTGCTATGCTCTAACACATATCCAATGTCTCCCTCTTGGGACTCATTTGTTGGTGGCACTTAACTATACTTAAAATCTCTTACAATGTGATCTAACACTTCTTCTATAGACTCAACCAATTATATAAAATACATACCTTCTTATTGAGCAAGTAGTTTGTAACTACACTGGAGTCTCTTATTATATGATCTAACATTCCTTTTGTTGGCTCAACAAATCATGGGAAATGATTACCTTCTTAATTTATCAAATGTTTAATATCTGTTCTACCAATCATGACTAAAGGGTCTCAATCTTATGGTCCACTATATCATAAAACTTATCTTCTCCAAAATCATCTTATTTCCTTAATCCAACATATTAATATCCCTTTCTGGGTATTTAGAGGGTTATCTTAGAACCCTTAATCACTTATCTAGCATGCTTATCTATTATTTTGGATTCACCAAGTGTTTCTTCTAAAATCTAACTCCATCATCTATATTGTCTATCTATTATCTAGGATACACTAAGGTTGAACCCTAACTTATTTGTCTAGAGTACCTTACCATACTCAAATGATACATAATTAATTGGTCTTTAACCATATTTAAGATCCTATTTAGGACCACCTTACCTATCTAAGAAATCATTGAGCTCTTGCTCAAGTCTATATCCTCAGCTTTACCCTTAGGCACATTTCTCATATATAGAAAATCTTATATGTTTGGGTTCACATGAATTCTAACAGTGATTTTCATGCCTTATGAGCAAACCTAAGCTATTACACCATTCCAATGGTCCCTTTTGAGCCATACACATCTTATAGATTATCATCTAAGGTCTCAATCATGGCCTAAGAGACTAGAAATGGTCATTATATGACTTACTAATAAACCAAGCCATGCTTAAGATTTAGCCAACATCACAAGGACAAGTAACCCCTTAGTCAAACTTAGCAACTCTCTTGAGGCCAAAATCAAGCTCTTAATCTCAATAACCTTTATCTAAGGTTTGATTGAAAGCCTCCTTAATCCAAGGTATTTTCCAATCTCAAAGGTTTCCAAAGCACTTATGTTCTCTTTCAATCCTTAATCCTTAATTGGGATATCATAAAGTTTCCTTAAAATTCTAATACCTTATCTAAGGATCATAACCCTTATTCTATTATCTAGTTTGTATAAGGATTATTCTAAACCATAAATTACTTTATGCTATTATATAAGAATACTAATTAGTTAAGAGTGTTTTTAAGACCAAAGATCAAAAAATCATCTGGAGTTGAGTGGGAAAGACAATGCACGAAAACATCAATAATGATCATCTTGATTAACTAAACTAGGTACCACCTTACATTCTTTTCTTATTATAACAGGTGAATCAACATGATTTCTGTGCCATTTCTTATTGATGACTTCTAAGGGAAACATTTCTCTTAACCTTTCCTTTGTTAATATCTTGGGTGAAGCTCTTCACATCTCTCTAATATGTATTAAACCCCTAATAATTTATAAAGAGAAACTAGAAGTGAGTTTAGATAATGCTAAAATCACTAAACTAGTAATACCTTTCAAATTTACTTGAATCAACAAATTCTCGCATGGATGCCCAAAGATGGAGACTATTAGAGGTGATTTTAATAAAATTGGATTCAAAATTTTCTTTAATATTAGCTCTTTAGATGACAAACATGTTCTCATCAGATTCAATAGTAAAGAAGATTACCTCTATTGTTAGTTACGGAGATCCTTGAAAATTGTAGATTTTAGCATGTAGATAAATGAAAATAATAAGATAAAAGAAAATGAGATTGTAATACTATGAGAAGAGAAAATTAAGGTAGATTTGAGCAAGGTTGAGAACTATATCCTATGATTAAGAAGAGTATACTTATAGGACTAATAGAAACTAAAAAGACCTTAAAACTTGAAATGAAAAATGATCAAGAAAACTAACATTAGGACAACCTTAAATGATAGTAAATCAATGGATTTAAGTAGAATAAAGTCAAAGAGATCCAAAATTGAAGAAATACAACCATTAAAGGGAGATGAATGGATGGGAATGTAAAGAGATGTTGGTTAAGTATAAAAGCAAGTGTGGCCAAGCATAAGAAGAATTTTCCACTTATTCATTAGTTTAATTAGCTTAAGTGCTTATGTTATAGTAAAAAAAGAGATAAAGGAAGTGATCTCAAGTGTTGAAAAGAAATCCAAGATGAGTTAAGTGCACTACAAAGGTAAAATTAAAAGAAAATGCTCTTGAGTATGTAGCAACTAAGACTTGGAGCAAAGATTTAAGATTGGTGAGGTCATTAAATGGATTTGAAAAATAAGTAGATATTGTACTTATGAGTATACGTTTGATACAATGTGTAATGCTAGGTTATAAACCTCAAAAGATATATGAAAACATTGTATGAAAGATGCTTCTTAACTTTGATTTCAATAACATATTGTTATCATTTGGAAGATGCATATGTAGGTCAAACTTATGCTTATATGTTTATGTTTTACACCCGATTATGTTTTAATCCTTGATGTAATCAAAATCCAAATACTCATAATAATATAATGTATTAATAAGTAACAAATATAGCAAAATGAAAAATTCTAAAATGATAATCCAAAAAAATCCTCATCCATAAATCCAAAACATAAAGTGGCATATCTAATGATTATTAATCATATGACCCTAATTCAATAAAAATAATACCATAAAAAACCATCAAGGTCTAATAGAAAAAATATAAAATCTAAATATAATAGTCTTATATAATCTCATGTCAAATAATAATACAACAATTAAACATATAAAATAATAACTCAACTATTATAAATGAAATATAAAAAGATGGATCATCTAATTGATACACTAACTTTAATAATCTCTAACTTAGCTCCTACTCAACTCTTAGATCCCTAGTCTTGAACAAATATAAAGTGGGTGAGTTGTGTAGCTCAATAGAAATTCTCGAGTCGTACTATAAAGCTAATATTCATTAGCTAAGAGATATGTAGGTAAAACTAAATAAATCATGTAATTATATTGCATCAATGCTAATTCTTATAAGAGTATCATATCTATAATTAAGTCAATACATAACTTTATACTATGATTAATAAGATCTTTAGTGCCCCTTTATTGATCCAAAACATTTTTGTATCCAAGAGAATTTCGTAGGACCTAATACTCCTATCAAATATTATAATATAACATTTCTCAACACAATGTTGATCATATGAGCCAACCTTATAGGGTTTAAGGAGCTCTTATCAGTCACATGTACTCACTACCATAATTATAGTATATCATTTGTTAATCTAGGAGACTAAATGTGTAATTATTCTCTCTTGAGACTATTATAAAATGATATTCAACCAACCTTCGAGATTTTTACCATACAATCTGGCACCCCTACAAGCATAATTGACCAAATGTAATTACTATCGCCAAGCTAGGGGAGTAAAGTAGCTAACCTACCTATCTTCTAGGTGATCATGCATGATCGAATGTCTACTACATTAGTCTTCTCCTAATAAAATCATTTCCATGGTTCATAACACCTTGTTAATCCTAATTTGTTACTATATAACATTATTTAAATTTCTATAGTTTGAATCTAATATGTAAGGGATTTTCAACTTAACCAATAACTTAGTAGACCAAAGATTTCTCTAAACCCTAAATCAACTATCTAAGATTCTCTATGCCTTAATTAAGACAATCTAAGGTTTCAATGTTAAGCCCTAGTTCAACCATATATAGATACCATTAACTATCTAAATACCTTATGATTTCTATTAAAACTTAATTTAGCTATCTGAAATATTTTAGCTCATTTTCTTTATATCAAGTCTTACTCTAATTTTATTTAGGACCCTTTTATTAAGTTATCTTTAATATTAATATAATCTTAGCTTATTCCCTTAAGTTTAATGTATAGTTGATTATAAAGGCTCACCAAATGTTATTACATAAGACAAACTTCAAAACCTTTTATTATGAGTTCCTTTCTCATGAAGTATTTTTAAGTTTTTAAGTCTAATTCTAAGGCTAAGCTTATCTCACATTGTCTTTTTTAGCATCTCAATTTCCCTTTTTAAAACCTATAAAGAATTAGCTATAAAACCTTAAATTTAATTCCTAGCCTTAGCATTACTAATCATACCAATCTCTTTGCTAACCAATTATATCTTTGATCAACCTAGCTTTCTTCTAAGACCCCAAACTGAGTCTTTCCATGATTTTCAACTAGAAATAATGGGCTATACACATCTTGAAGGCATCTAAGTTCTCTTGAGGGTTAAACTCATGCCTTAAATGATCTAACCAAGCCATGGAACAGTGCTTCCCTTGTATAACCAAGGCAAATGGATACTTCGTTACAAGATTTCTTAGAGTTTTAACTAAATTTTCAAGTACCATTTCGTGGTTCATCTTCTAAGGTAAGGTTTAATTTGTGTACATGACTTTTTACATACTTCCATTTATAGTTTTGTATTAATGGCACACCTTTATCATGTCATAATGTCCAATTAATTTGTAGGCAGTATGTTGCCTATCCGAGATGTTGCACCTCATATATACATATCAAATAACTAAGATCTAGTTGCAACCAAGAAATCAAGTCTTACACATTAATGGGTTCATTATGCCATAAAATTCATAATTAATTATACAACAACTATGCTAGTGAACTTATTAATTAATCTACATTATTATACATCAAATTTACTTAAAAGGATGAACAAGATCATTAAGGATCTTAATTTTTAGCAAGATATAAAAAAGAATAAGGCTACCAAGTTATGATTTATGCTTATTATAATTAGCTTTTCCATGGTTTGAAAAATTCACAACATCTATAATGCTAAAAAATATATATCGTATACATATTCATACAATTAACAAGGAACTAAAATTAACATGATTTTAACCTTATTCTACATGATCATGTCTTTATTAAGAGGTTTTCTGTTTCATCAATAATAATTATTCTAAGTCTAAGTTTCATATATATATATATATATATATATATATATATATATATATATATATATATCAATAGATAAGATTACCCATGCAACACTATGATCATGTAATTTAACTTTGCATTCTTATGTAATATGAAAGTACAAATTTAGCATGGGTTCTTTAGTAATATTACACAAAAAAATGAATGATAAACAATCCATTACATGCTAAAAGTAATTTCCTTCATTCACAAATAAAACAAGTTTCTTCCTTTTAAAGTAGAATTTATGGAAGAAGACTATGATCTCAAGGGTCATCCTACTTGGAAACCTATGTAAAGGATTTCTCTTTTAGGTTTTTCCTTCTTTCAAGTATGGAGTCTTTGCTTTTCTTCTTCTTCTTCTTCTTTTTCATAGCTTGGCTTTCTTTCCTCCTTGGTGTTCTCTAGGATGGCCTCCATAATTCTCCTTTATAGTTATGTTTTTTTCTAAACTCTAACAAAATACATCTCAATGATTTAAATAGCCTGAGAGAAGCCTCCTTAATTCAAGGGCTTGCTTAAAAAAATTGGTTAGGGTTATACCAAGCTCATGGCTTACCCCATATCAATGTTGAATCATTTTTAATTACTTCCTTGGTTAGCCATATCAAATTCCTAAAATTTAGGCATTTAAGGGGAATATTTCTAAGAGATACATCAACATTTTTATGCATTTCTCTCTATTATAGATATTTATGCATGTGTCATATCAATTCTTATTTTAATCTTTTTATATTTTATCTACCCACTAATTTCTTAAATTTAGAAATTCTATCCATATATTCATTAAAAATTTATGGTTGGATAAGGATAAGAATAAATATCAGGTTAAGAATAAGGATAAGGAAGTTAAAAGCTCAATCTTAAGGTATTGAGCCCAATTTTATCAAGACTTATGTGGTGTAACTCAAGGCTTGTCATTTAACTATGCATTCCAATTCTAGGATTTCAAATTTCAAATTCATAATTTAATTTGCATATCTTCAAAATTTTAATACGTTCAATTCAATTTTAAATTTTAAATCATAGAGAAGCACATACCTTGGCCAATTAAAATGTAATGATCTAGCTAAGCATACTAGGTGTGATAATATGCTTTCTTATAATGAGTATTATATGCTAGAGACCTTGATAATTGATAAAATTTTAAGTTAAAGAGGCATGAATAGACAATATATGTGTAAGGGATGATGTTGAATGCATGTTTTTTCCTAGAAATGCAATATATATATAAGAGATGATAAAAAAGGGAATCTGTTGATGTTGTTAAATAGTAATGTTCATATAGCATGATTTTATATATATTTGTGTATGGTGTTCGAGCATATGTAATGTATTTCTTGGATTACAAGTTCCTTTATTCTTATAATTGTGTGGTAATGTTTGGAAAAAGCACATACAAAGCAAAATGTTATTATGATAAAATCACGATAAAAAATAAGTAAAGAAAAGATGATATTATGATAATCATCATAAAAGAAAAGAGAGAAAATAAATATGAAACAATAAAGGGTTTGGTGAAGGATAGGAAATGTTTAAAATAAAAGGATAAGAGGTTGTCCAAAGAGACAGCAATATATTTCAAAATAATGGGTTCTAAAGGTGAGATAAAGGATCCTGCATTCAAACTATGTAAGGTTGAATAGTTTGTTCTTAAATATGTGAAATTTGTTTAGAAAAAGAGCCTTTTCCTAAACTAATTCCTAAAAAGATAAAAATGTAAAAAGATTGAGAAGTGTAAAAGTTTTAAAGATTAATGTGATAACAATTTCATATAAAAATTACTTTACTTTTATTTATTTTCCCAATGATTTATCCATATTTTAAAGTTGCAAATGACATGTGCATGTAGTTACCCAAATATTTTATTCTTTATATACTTGTATGTACTTTTGCAACTTAGTAAGTGTTAGTTAGCTTATGCTTATTTTGGCCTAACATTATTAGGTCAAAAGAAGACACTTAATTAAGCTTTTGAGATGGAGTAAGACCTAGCACATGATAATTTAGAAAATACTTATATTGTCATTAGATGTGTGATTTTTAAATTTATTTTATATGAGCAAAAAAGACATGCAAAAGATTTATTAACCATTGATGTTGTATGTAATCGTAAAAGATGTCTTTGCTATTTGATTTGAAAAGGATAATTATTTTCTTCTATATGGTTTTATAAAAAACAAAAAATGATTTTTTGTATGTTTTTAAAATTTTAAGAGGAAAGAGAAAGAAATAAATATTATGACACAAAAATCCAAGAACGTTAATGAGGGATCACCACAATTTGCCAATCAACTTCAACCATTGGAATACTCTTTTTCCTTAATTGTTTGATCTCTCTTATTAAAATCTTAATAGATTTATTGTTGTAGCTTAAATTTGATTGTATCTCTATAATACTTTGAGCATACTCTACATCATGGATAAGATTAGTTATGTACTTTGTTGATGATGAGATATAGAGTACATCATATATTGCAACTAGAGCCAAATGTATTGTCATATCATATGAAACCTTGTCAATCCTTTAAATCATTTAAAAGGGTCCATTATATCTTTGTTTCAAATTTCCTTTCTTTCCAAATCTCTTATCTCATTTCATAAAGCTCACTTTTGAGAAACACATAATCCCCTCCTTAAAATCCAATGTTTCTATGTTCTATATCATAACCTTTGGTGATCTTGTTCTTTTATAGATCTTTTCTTTTATTAATTGAACTTTAAAATATTGTTTCAAAACTCATTTCTTATCCTACTATGACTTCCTTAACTCTTTATACCAAAATAATGGTGATTAGCACTTCTAATTATATTATCTCATAAGGTGTCAATTTTATGCTTGACTAGTAATTGTTATTATATGTAAACTCAATAAAAGGCAAATGCATATCCCAATTTTTTTCCAAAATTCATGCATAATCTAAGCATATCTTCCAACTCTTGATGTACCTCTTAATATGACCATTAGTCTAAGGATGGAATGTCATGCTAAGTTGTAGTTATGTCCCAAAGACATCTTGTACTTATATCCAAAACTATGATATGAACTTTATATATCTCAATCAAATATGATAGATTTCAACACACCATTTAGCTTCACTATCTTATCTACATATAATTGAACTAACTTCTCTATTATATAAATAATATTTATTAATAAGAAATGTGTTGACTTTTTTAATCTATTTATGACCACTTATATAGAATCTAAAACTTGGTTGGTTATAAGTAATTCAATCATAAAGTTTATGGATTTCTCTTTCCATTTTCATATAAGTATAGAGAGGGATTTAATATCCAACCCTAAAAAATCAAGTATTTGATGTAGTCTTAAATGTTTTTTCATACATGGCCACCAGAAGTCTTTGTTCAAGTCCTAATAGATTTTGTCATTATATGATAAACAATATACTTGGTTCCTTGAACTTCTCATAGAATGATCTACTTCCATTCTTCTTGTGTAGGATTATATAAGATGTTCTTGAAGCAAAGTGTGAAATTTTCTTGATAGATTGAAACTTTTAAACTTCCTCATCATTATCCATGACATCTTTATTATCCTATAAGAAATGTATTCATATTGCCACCTGTGAGAAATTTCTTTGGTTGGATGTCAACATATCATTCAACCTCATCAATTCTAAGCACACTTCTATCACTTTAAGAGTTGTTATTGTATTACTTAAGCTTGATCTTCTAATTAAATCATCTTTGGCCATGTTCTCTTTTTTAAGGTGATGTATGATATACAAATCATAATCCTTTATTAGTTCTAATCATTTTATTTATCTCAAATTGAGTTTCTTTTATAAGAAAATTAGTTTAGATTCTTGATGTTCCAAAAAATCAAGGTATCTATTTTTTATATATAAGGTCAAGGTAAAGCCTAAAATTACACTTTGGGCTCACATTCATGACAAAAATGCAAAACAAGGACCCAAAACTAGCCCATTTCCAATGACTCCACCATTTGTCGTCACCTTCGCAACTCATCGTAGGTCTGACTTGATGGTCAATTCATATCACATTCAACTGAAACAAATTAGTAAATAGTTTTTCCAAGTTCATTCTAGATCATAGGTTCTCACGACCCATGAATGCACCCTGGTCCATCAATAATGAGTCAAACCATGGACCAATCTATGCCACAATAACCTGGATTAGGCTTACGACTTTGTAATTTCCATGACAACCTATCAACCTAATCCATGGCACACACTTCCAATTTTGACTTATGACATCACTGATAAAACACTAACTTGTCAATCTTATCCTTGATAAATTGACCCAAATATGACTTGCACAAACTTGATTGATGCTAACAAAAAAAAATATAGCTTTTTAGAAAGTATTTAAAATTAGGTTTGATATCATAATTTTTGGACTAAAAAAGTATTTTTTTAGAAAGTTGGGCACTACTTTAGCCATAGCTTTTTAGAAAGTAAATTTCAAAAATAAAAATGTAGCTTCTTAGAAAACTATTTGATAATAAGTTTTGATGACAAATTTTGTATTTTATTTGTCTTTTGTGTTTAGGATCTCTATAAAATGGAAGACTTACCATTTGGAATGATGACAATTAGAATGAGTAAATTTTTCACTATTTTTTGCATCTTGTTGAGATCTAGGTTGATCGTGGCAAGAGCACTGATGAGCTAATTCATTGAGGCTTAAGTATTAAGAGTAAGGATGCAAGGTCCAAGTGGTGAGACATCGTGCTGGTTTACTTACAACTCTATGATATCTCCTTCTTGTCAACATCGTATAATTGTTTCTTTCACATTGCTAACTCTTTCACTTCATTGATTCCCTATAGTTCATTATTCCACTTTTAATTCATCGCTTAAAGTTTTCATAAATTGCCTCTTTTGCTTATCTTTGCCTTCGTTACTCTTCTCGATCCAATTTTTCTTAAGTGTTTAGACTATCTTTATTTACAAGTTACTTTGTTCGTGTGACCTTAGTAAAGTCTTTTAATGCTTTTAATCTGTGCTCATGTGGCCTTTACTTTGTTCTTTTTGTTTATGTGATATTAGTTTTATAAAAATCTCTTTTTGAGTACCCCATCTATGTGCTGTTGAAAAGGTTGTAAGCCAAATATATTAAGTGACCTTCATGTTGCTCTAGGTCTTCTCTTGGTTAAGGTTATCTTAGATGAGTATCTTTTTCATGCTACCTTTTATGGTTTCTCGTGTTTAGCCTCTAGATTTTTCTTTTTTTCTAACATGTGCAATTTAATCTCTAAGATTCTCATGATATTTGTAACACTTTTCAACCATCTTCTTTCTTTGTGAATACATACTTGAAACTCTTGTGATCAAAACACACTTTAGTCCTTACTCCACAAAAGTAATATCTCCATATTTTTAAAGCTAACTTATTACAACTAACTCCAAATCATGAATAGTATAATTTTGTTTGTGATGAAGTAAATGTTTAGAGGCATAAGCTATTACCTTTTTATTACATATTAGGACACAACCTACCCTTTGTAGTGACACATCAATATATACTTAAAAGTATTCATCACTTTTGGGTAGTGCCAAGACCAATGTTGATGTTAGCTTCTCTAATATCTAAAAATTATCCTCACAATTATTCAAATAGAATTGCCTTTTGAGTTGGTCTTGTCAAGGGAACTATGATTTTAAAAAATACCTAGATAAAGTTCTATAATAAAAACTAATCACAAAAAAATTAAAATTTTTATCACAATTTTAGGGCTAAGCCATTCAACCATTGTTGCCACTATTTATGCATCCATAAATAATCCTACCACACAAATAACATTTTCTAAGAATGAAATGTTAAATAACCAAAAACTATATTTGAAGAACTTGGCATGTAGTTGATTCTTTTTTTATATCTATAGTACTATATTTAAATGCATTGCTTATTCCTCAACATCCTTGGAGTATATTAGAAAGTCATTAATAAACACAATGATAAGGTTGTTTAACCACTACTTAAAAACTTAATTCATCAAGTCCATAAACATATTGGTCAGCTCAAATGGAAGAACTAAAAACTTAAATGATCATACATTGTCTTAAAAGTTATCTTTGGAATACTTCTCTTCAAAATTTTAATTGGTAATATGCAAATTACAAATCAATCTTTGAGAACATCTTAGCTCCTTATAACTGTTAAAAAAACTCATCTATTCAAGGCAATGGATATTTGTTCTTAATAATAATATGATTCATATTTTATAATTTATGCACATGCATAAACTTCCATCTTTCTTCTTGATGAACATAATCAGTGTTCCCTTAGGTGAGATACTTAGTTTGATGAAACATTTTTCAAGTAATTCCCATAAATAAATCTTTATTTCTTGGAGTTTAATTGCACAAACCTATATAATGCTTAAACATCAATTTATTGTTAGGAATAAGATCAATATCAAACTCAATCTTTTTATCAGGAACATCCTATAGTCAATGTTCTCTATTATCAGTAACTTGTACTAAAGACAAAAAGCATTCATAATCTATTTCTACCAACTTCTCTACATTTAGTATAAAAATGATGGGAACTTTTTAACTCTTACCAAAGTAAATCACATTAGCGCCAAAACCAAATAAATATTTACCCTCTTTTCCTAACAATCTATGAGAACTCTATGGTTTACCAACTAATCCATACTCATGATGTGATTAGTTAGGAATTAAAAGATTTTCCATTGATGTTGATGTTTTCATTTATGTATTTATTAACTTTTAGTTCCTCTCCCATAGGTAAAGTAATCAATCATAATGTATCTAATGTAAGATATTCGACAATTAAACATGAAACCAATGTAGAAGAAATGCAATGAGAAGCTCCATAATTGAGCAAATTCTTCAACAGTTTATTTTATAACAGTAATGTGCTTGTGTTGACATCTAGGGATGTTAGCGTTTCCTTCTAAGTAATTACGTAATTACAAAATTGAGCTAAAGGAACTTTTCCTATTCATTTAATTGGTGAGTTGAATTTGCATCCTCCTATAGAAGAACCCCAAGGCACAAAATTCTTACCATTGACATCACCTTCACCAATGGATCTTCCTATGATTCTTAGGAATTCTTTATAATGTGCCTAATCTCCTCACAAGCAAAGCATTTGATCATTTCTTTTTTTTTTGCACACATCTTAAAATGTTTTCTACATATCTTGTATTTTAGTTTTTCCTCTAACCCATATCCTAAAGCTTGTGACCTTGATCTAAAGATCATTGTCCTTTTGATTTTTAACACCTTGAGGAGAGAATATCTCCTTTCTTTTTCCTATTACTTTCCAAGATCCCATTACATTTCTATCATATTTAGTACATTGATTAGTCTCCACCAATTCCTTGTAACTACATCAATGCCATACCACTCAAAATGGATTCCTATAGACCCTTCATAAACTTGCAGCATTTCTATTTTGTATTGCCACCATTTAAGATGCATACCTTTTCAAATTAAAGCATGTCTATTTTTTCTCAACTACTCAACCCACGCTATGTGGATCCTAATGTACCATACATGAAGGTCATTTGAATTTCATGTACCATACCATATTTGAGGGTAATGTCAACATGTTTATTTTTATTTCTTAGGCTATCTTAAGCAAATATTGTACTTATTAACATACATTAAAACTATAAGGAATTTGTTTGTTCCACTCTATGATCGTTTACCCATGTCATACAGCCTAAGATGTCGTTCCTTCTTATGTTGTTTAATTTTTTGGCAGGTGTCATACCCACATAGTTTTCTAAGTTAGCCATATGGTTATCTATGTTCCTATGATAGGTAATTAACCTACTATAATACCACTTTTTAGTGGTTATAACATCATGATGTAAATGTTAGTTTTGAAAATAATTTTTATTTTTTAACAATAATAATACAATATGCTAAGTAAATAAAAGATACAAAGCCAAACTAGATCTTTGCATTTAAATGCCCAACCAATTATTATGATTATAGCAGTAATAAGGAGCTAACATAAGACTCTTATCTTTGTTGTCTCAAAACATTATTACAAAACCAATTAACCAAATCCTAATGAGTTATTTTTCTAAATTTAAAACCAAAGCAAAAAATCCTATATGGGCATCTCCATTTACTCTTCCTTTAAAATCTTATGGTGTGTATTAACACTAACAAAAATAAAATAAGCAAAATAGGTTGAGTCAATTGTCATAGGCTCACAAGTGAATTTATATGATCTCTTGTAAGACATCACATAATTTGGGTCATACCACATGCAGGTTCTATATCATAGTTATGTGAATGTAAATAAAAACATAAACATGATAAATAAACAAAATATCATAATTGTTTTGTACCAAGTTCTTTATTATTTCCTAATTTAGTTCCAAAAAGTCCCTTGACTAATTATTTCAATCATAATTCTATATGTTTCTTTTAAATTATTCCCTTCTTTAACTTTTTTCCCAATTTTTAGTGAACCATTTGACCATTTTAAACTTTTAAAATCCTTATTTTATAGAACTTAGCTTTCATCTCTAGAAGTTCAAACTAGTTAAGCCAATGCTCTCAGAAATTGGTGCATCTTTTCAAACTCTTTTTAACATGGGTTGTACTTTCTCCAAGACTCATTACTTAAACTAGTTCCTCTTTGGCCTTCAAGATACTTGTCCTAGTTTTATGTGGTTACCACATGAGGTCCTTTTTTTTAAATCATAGCTTGTTTAGTAATCCCTTATTTGCTCATTTGAAATTCTAGGAATACCCTTTTGTCATGGAAAATTTTATAATGTTTTTATTGTGTTCTCTAATTTTCTTACAAACGTGATTCACATCCATATGCAAAAATAATGCAATAGATGTAAGTAATGATAATAAGATAGTAATGCTCGTGCAAAATTACAATAATCAAACTCATCCTTGAGTTTTAAAGATACATAAATAGGCAAATATGATCCACCACATCACATATCAGCCAAATGAATAAGTAACATAGTATTCCTACCTTGATTTTTCAAAATTAATGGACATGTATTAAGAATCTCTTTTTACATGTGTCTCACAAACTTTCTTAAATTCTTTTTCTCACACGTAATTGAAAACTTTTCCTACTTCCCATTTTTCTTTTGGCTTTGAAATTTCTCATAAACTCTACATCCCATCCAAAGTTTTCTTCTTACCTTAAATCCCTCCTTGAATGGATGTACCACTCCTTATGTAAGGAGTTCTACACATCCCTTCCCAAAACACATTCATAGATTAATTTTAAAAAATATAATTATTGTCATTTTTCTCCACTCTATCCCTTAGATTTAAGTAAATAAATAATAATTAAAAAATGTAATTGAAACCTTAAGCCCTTGATTAATTATTGCATTTTTTCCAATTAGTTCATAAAAGTTTGCTTTCTTCTTCAAATAAGCTCTTTCATGAGTCTTATATGACATATAAAATTTTATAACATTTTGGAATGATTTTAGATTTGTAATAATTTTTATTCCAATTAATGTTAAAAATAATAAAATATTATTTCTTTTTCCATAATTATTGACTTCTAAATGATATCCAATTTCCATAAAATTGGGGTCGATGAGTTCTTAATAATTCTTACTTTAATACTGAAATTCATTGCCCTCCTTTAGGACTAATGTCATTTTTTGGCTAATTAAAAAAAATTTCCAAAATTAAATTAATTATCAAGAATGTAAAATGAATGAAAAATAGTAATTTAATGAATTTTCTTACTTGGGGATGTTATAGTGGTACGTAAGACAATGCAGTTAGGTATCCAAGGTTAGATGGGTGCTATGTATGTAAACCATTAAATTATTTGATATTTATTCCAATTTTTAAGGTATTAGGATAATTAAATTGTTCTTTAATACCACCATGTGATAAACACTTAATCAATTCCTTATGAAAATATAAAGATATCATGTATCCTAATCTTTGATGAAATACAAAATCTTCATAGAAAAGTCTATAACATTTGCATAGAAAAAAAATATAACCAAATATGAAATCTCTTTTACTAACTATTAAAATGTAAGACATGACAAAATATAAGTTGACATTGTTGTTGCTATAGTAACTTGTTATTACATTAGTTCAAATATGTTAAGACCTCACCTAAACCTACTAACATAATATAATAATTATATAAAATTAAACATAAATAACTAATAATTAAGGACACAATTACTTCTTAGGAGAGATTTGATAGTGTGATAAAATCCAAATCAATCCAAACCCATTAATATCATCATGTATTTTAAAAACCAATTATTCATCTATTAAATAAAACATCCCAAAAAAATTCACATATAAAATCCATATCATAAATAATCTACATCAAACTACAAATTAAAAAAATTAAAAATGTCATTATAAGAAAAGATCCAAAGCTACATCATAATACCATACAAAATAATATAGAAAAACATCTCTAAAAAATCTAACATATGAACCACTTATTGGATATGACCCTCATACATCTCCTCATAATCCTTATCTCAATGTGAAATAGACACATGACCTATGATAATAAGCATAATCAAGCTTTATAAAACATAATAAATAAATTCATATGACAACAAAATAACAACATTATGTACAATAATACAATTAGAATCTAAGCAACAACATGCTGATAGATATTTATGACATAAAAAATAGAATATATATTAAATATTTTTTATATTTATTTAATTATTTCAAACTTTCATATAATTAATAGAATAATATATATTTTCACATCATATTTTATTCTTTATAACCATTGAATATTATCCTTGCTATCCAATAATATCTAATACCATATCCCAAAAACCTCTACTCATTGTCATAAATAAAGTTAGTATATAACCATATATATTTGTATGGGGTCCCAAAAACCAATACCTTGCTATCCTACACAAATTGCTAGTGTCGAATAGTAAATAATAAATAAAGGAATGAGGTCTCAATTCAATACTTAGCCAACTTTCATAAAAAATTAATGACTATCCAATGAAGTCATACCATAATCATGGTGCTATATCATATCAGCATATGGTCTTAAACCTATACCTAATCATATTATACAAAATACAAGTGACTATCCAAATAATACCAATATAAGCTATAGGATGATAGCTTAAGGATACCTAATTTCATTATTGTGTTTTGATTCATTGAATTATAAAATTATTTCATATACCATACATAAAACTAAGACAATATATTATTCATTTTAATATATATATATATATATATAACCAAATTCTATTTTATATAAATAATTTCATGTGTACGTATTTATTATCATATAAAGCATATAAATATAATATATCATTGAAATATAAAATAACATTCTAATAAAATATCAATAAACCCCAAGATAATCATGCTCTATAGAGTAAACAAATAATAAATAATGTACGAAAATATCTCTAACTATGAGACATGTCATGTATTAATTTAATATTATATTTATACCATAATTATCAGATACCTTTACTTAAATTTGAAATGAAATTACTTTTTTCAATGTCTTTTCCCTCCTAATTTCTTACAAATATCATGCATATATATTTACTATCAATTTGCCCATTCTAGTATATTCTACACACATCTTTATGATTATTAGAATTAAAGCATCATATCTAATTTTCCTTCTTTCTACAATACCAACATATGTATGATATACCTAATGTATTATATGTTCTATATAAATCTACCCTACTTCATCCCAACTATGCCTTATTCTTTCTTACCTTCCATTGCTTAATGACTTAACATACCCTGTGTTCAGTCCAACATTTAGTATGTATAGATCAAGCATATTGTATGCGCCCACTAAATAGATAATATGCACCCCCTCCTTATTCCACTAATAAATTGTTAACATATTATATGTTAAAGTTAATGTATGATCTCTAGTTCAAAATACTAAGTACCAACCCAATAGAACTTACATGTACCTTCTTCTATACGTTAACTTATAGGCTTAATGCACCATATGTTTTGACTAACATATGGTACATTTCCTTTCCAAAACATGCAAAAGATTTTTCACTAGATTTCAATCCAAAACTTTCACAAAATCTTGAAATAATATCTTTATTGCATATAATCCTTCCAATTTGCATATGAAGTGCATTAAGTCTCATATATAATGTAGTTTTTTCCTTACTTTTGATTCAAGTAATAACTTTAACATTGTTTGCTTATTTCTCTCATGCAATAGCTCCTCTCTTGCTTTCTCTAGTTACAAAACTCAGTTATAACCCATCTCTACTCTTGAATTTTTTCTACTTCTCTTTAAGTAGTTGACAATAGCTTTTCCTTTGTTTCTTTTCCTCTCAATTTCTCCTTCTATTTCCTTACTATCTGTCTTCCATAGCCAACCAATCATCTCACTCTTGCCCAATTCAATTTATTTATCTCATATTAGCTTTACAATGGCTTAATAATTATGTGTAATTACTAATTTGCCCTCAATAAATCCTAAAATGAACTTTTTTCTTTTATTTAAAAAATTCACAACTAATTATTCAAACTTTTAAAAATTATAAACTAACTATTGTTCAATTCTTTTTAATGTACTCTATCCAATAACATGCTTGGTTAAAAATTTTAACTTCATTTTGTAAAATGGCCCACTTTTTAAATTAATATTAAAATGATAATATTTTAATTTTCAATAATCAAATTTAAAAATATTAACTTTATTCCATCAAAATATTAATATTTAAAATCATATTAACTTGCTCTCAACATTTCATCATATTATAATGAACAAAATATTAAGATGTTATAACATATATTAATACTTAATACATGATTTCAACTAAAGTAGTAACAATTAATAATCGTGCTAAGTTTTTAGCATTTGGAGTCTTGTGATATGCTTCCATAGTCCATGAAATGTTAGCTAGATATAGACTGAGCCATTGTCATAAAGAAAAGCTAACACAACCATACCGTACAAGACATTAAAAGTTTAGATCATACCTTATACCAAGTCTTTAGCATGTTCAATCATCATGATAAATAAGCATGTAATAAATAAAGATACATAACCAAGCAAACCATGTAATGATTTTACCATTTACAAATTATTATTTAGTTTCTTATATGATCATTTAATGTCTTTATGATAATTCCATTGCCTTATGGTCTCTTAATTTTCCTTAACACAATTTGAATTCCATGTAATATTTTGATTATCATATGACACAGTTTAGTCATTAATAGTTCTTTGAAAAAAACTATCACAATGTTCCATATTTAAGTGTATCGTTATGGGACCCATACCATCTCGACATACACCTTTTATAGACACATTAGACCATGTGCCAAATGTCCATTAAGGTCCTACTTTTATTCCATGGAGATTTCTATTTTATGACCTATTTTCCTTGGTAAAATGAATTGTGGTACTCTTGCACCATGTCAAATTTTCAATGTAAAATATTTTACCCCTTTTTATTATAAGCATATTCTTTTCTATTCTAATTTACATGAATTCTTGAAATATATGTTTTATCATAAGTGACATAAATTCCATAGATATAGAACATGCCAATAAAAAGATGATAAAAAATATTCAATAGATGGTTAATTAAAAAACTTCCTTAAATATTACTTGATGCAATAAATTCCAATCATATCAATGTAAAGGGCAAATTTACATTTCTTCAATTAGCAAGCAAATACACATTATAATTGAACAACACACTTACATTGATTATTGTAATAGTAGTCTCTACTTTTTATATCTTTTTTTGTTCCTCATAATTATGCACATTTGCATCTTATTAGGTTGTAGTTCCATGCCTATAGTTATTCTTACACATCTCTTAGTGTTTACCAATTAATTATTTTGATTGGATCACTTCTAATCTTAAGGACTTAAGTCCTTTACCATTAATTGAACCATCTATTGAGCTATCAGATCATTTGATTCATGTCATTAAACCATCACTGTGCATCTGACATGTATCGGATGCCTAAAGTGTTCATCTGAACCCAATATATTCCTTCTTTAAGTCCTTATTAGATTGACTCCTCTATACTAGTAAATGGTTTGATAGTAATTGGATGATCTTTCGAGACTTGTAAGAATGATTCAAGAAAAATTCTCAAAAATTAGGAAAACATCCAATAGCCACATCAGATAGTCATGTCCATTCTTAGACATGCTTCAAATCATTCAACTATTATCCCACAAAGACTTTGACTTTTTTTTAATAAATATGTCTAGTGCAAGGTAGGTTTCATTAACATGCTGCTAAGTTGATACCACGGACTCATATCTCATTTTTCTTATTTATTAGAATTTTGAATCATTAGTTGATTGTCATATGTCATGTATTAAAGTCATGTGATGTTTTTATTTATTTTGAACATTTTTTATTTTTTATTAATATTTTTAGGAAAATATTTTTTGTCATTTTTCTTTTAAGTATAGTGATTAGCATTATTGTCTTTTCAAACTCTTTCCATGAAATGAAAGAAAGAAAATAATTTTTTTTGGAATTTCCTCTTTTCAAAACTATGATTTAATATCTTGTATGTATGTTCTCTCGAAGTTACAATCTTGGTTCCTAAAAGTTGTGATCCAAAGCTAATGGAATAATGATTCAAACCCACCTCCATCATTAGTGTCATCCTCGTTGTCATCTTCTCTCACCTTAGATCTCATTAAAGAATTTTTTCTTGTCTCCTTCCTTATCAATTGGTGTTAGAGCTATATTCAAATCAACTACAAGATTTTCAATCTTGTCTCCTCCATTAATGTTGGATTGTCTAATCAATCATTTAGGCCATCCAATTTGTACTAAGAATGACTAATTTAATTCTTGAAAGTTGCAATAATTCCCCTTTAAAGTTTGTATTACCAACTAAGATTAAAACCATCTTATCGAGAGTGATTTTAACATTTATAAAAATCCTTTTGCAAACCCATGCATGCTTTAAAGACTAAAGTGATAAAAAATCATATTGAACTCGTACACCAAACATACCTTTCTTCTTGATGAATTCTTCCCATCTCCTTGAAAAAATCAAACTTTTTCCTTAACCTTTCATTAGATTCTCTCTTTTGTTGTCACCCAGCCAACCAGTGTGGCCTCCCCTTTATGATCTCTCCTTATTTAACTTGCTTCCTTATACCAACTAATACTTGAGGGTTTAAGTAGTTTTTATGAAATTAATTAAGAGGTTAATTATTAGGATTTAATAACCCATTGATTATAACTTTATAAGGACTTGTATTTCTTATATTTTTAATTCCATTAGTTTCAAATTTTATTTCTTAAACCATAAAATTAGCTAGTCCTTTAGTTCATTATTTAAATATAAATTTCATATTTTGCTCACTTCATTTGGTATTGCTTTTATAATTCTCTTAATATGTTATGCCCTTTTATTTATGACTGTCAATGGATCACTTTAGTTTACTCTTCCATGTTATACGTCACACCTTTTGGTAGTCATCCCCGCCCAACAACCAATATGACTATTTACAAATAATATACTAAAAAAGCACATTATTAAAATAAAAGTTAAAATTTTAAGCATTTTTTCCAAGAAATAAAACCATGGAAAACTCATTTTTAAAACCATTTATATGCTTGACTTGAAACCACTAAAAATCCCATCACTATTTTGCAAACCATTTTAAAGATTTTTTAAAAAAATTAAATATAATTTTTTTTTGAAAATTAGTGGAAGAAAAATTTAAATATTTTCATGTTTTTTTAACACTATGTCATTACAACCCAATCAAAGCTCTAACAACTTCATGTTATCAGAATACATAAGGTAACTAATAAGTCTATACTAAAACAAGTTAAAAGCTGCTTGGGCAATAGCTATATAAGTGATAGTGAAATGACAACTTCTAAGTCAAGTAGTTATGATGCTAATACTCATTGCTCACTAGTAGTCTCGCGTTAAGTCTCATCTTATCTTAAAAGTATTAGGCCAAAAATAGCTAAGTCCCATCACTAATTCAAGGGCAAAAACATGTATGTATATGTAAGATAATACAACTTTAGGTTATAACTCATGCTAGGTCATTTACAAACATATAATATAATATAACATAAGAAAGACAATGTAAAGAAGTCCAAAATCCCATGCTAAATATTTTAATTATTTTCTTTTTTTAGCTTATTAAGGAATTGGTTTAGGACAAGACCTTTTTCATAATAATTACATTTCAACAACTACATTTCAAAAACTTGGCATATAACTATTGTTTCTTCAACCTTTATAGTATCTTTTTTAATTGTCATTTATGCTTATATTCACTCCTAGAGTAGATGAGAATATCATCAATAAACACTACTACAAAAATCATTTATCCATTACTTGGACACTTTACTTATGTGATTCATGAAAGTAGTTGCTACATTTGCCAACTTGAATGAAAGTACTAGAAATTCATAATGATCATATCTAATTAGAAAGTCATCTTTAGTATATCCTCCTCCCAAATATTTAATGTGGTATTCATATCTTAAATTAAACTTTGTCTTTTCTCATTGAAATTGGTCAAACAATTCATCTAAGATAATGGATATTTTTTGTTGATGCTGAATTTATTTATTCCCTTTAATCTATGCACATGCCTAAATTATCATCCTTCATTTTAACAAAAAGTACCAATGTTTTAATGCCCCTTGCCAGTCCTTCTCCAATTTGATGGACTTTTTTTAAAAATTTTTGAAAACATTAAATTTTGTTTTTTTTTTATTTTTGAAATCATGTAATGGAAGCAATTTAAAATCTTTATAATAAAACAATTTTATGCATACAAGAAGAAAATTTTGAAAACCTTGATATTGAAATTAACTTTTCATATAACTTATGAATGCCACAAAATTTCACATTTTTTTAAAAACAAAGTTTCACATAATGCAATAGAATAAAAATCAAATACATGTACATCTATTAATTAAAATGAAACACTATCATAGCAAGTACACAATTGATAAAAAAAAAATAAACAGCCTCTATGTCAAATAACATGTGTTATCTCTCACAGCTCCCTAGTGTCCCATGGTGAGTCTTTTTTTGACCTGAAAGTATTAAACCAAAAATAGGATAAGCTAATCATCACTAGCTCAGTAGCAAAATATATACATATATATAAAATAGACAATGTTTGAGTCATCCTACATGTAAGGGTATACTATTTATGGTTCAAGTTACTTACACTTTATAAAACAATTTTATGTCATTTTATTAATTCTTTTTTGTTTAAATTTTCTTAATTTTTTTATTAGTAGGTTTAGGGCATGGATTTTCATTTTGTTTAAAAATGATTAGACTCAATTCAAATAAGAATAACTATAAATGATGCCTTCTTCAGCTCATCTCTAAATCATGTTATTCTAGAATAATAATTGTGACTTTGGACAACCAATATAATAGCTCTTATGACTCATCTTTAAACATATTGCTATATAATGATTGCCTCCACATTAGACAACCAATATTTATACAAATTTATAAAATATCCTTAACCTTTCACCAACTTAATCATATGCTCTTTATTTTTTTTTCATCTTCTTATCTTTTCACATTTTCTTTTTATAACAAATGAAATTGTATTTATTTTTTCATTTTTCCTTTTATCATGCTTAAGCAAGTCAAGTGTAAAATCAAAAATAGTTACAAAATCATTACAAATCAAGGAAAACATGCATCCTCAAATTTACCATTTTAGATCAACTCTTAAGGAACTCCTAACAAGTATTAAGAACTAAACATATACACATACATACATTTTTGTTTATTGTAGTCACAAACTTTTGCTCTTATTCCATCACTTCGTCATTTTTTCTAATTCAATTTAGTAAGTAATCCATAAGCAACATTTGCAACATAATAAGCAAACATATAAGCATTTCATCCTCAAGTAAATCATTATAAATCATCACTTAAGGGATCTTTAGTCTTCAAACAATATTACATCAATCATATGCATATCCACACAAGTTTGCCTACCTTATTTTCAAATATAGTGATCATTACAATAAATTAGCTTATGTAATTGTGCAAGTTCTTCCTTCTCTCTTGGGTGTTGTAGTACTGCTATAATACCAAACCAAAGTTTCTTTTTTTAGTTGAAATCAAGATAACTATGAAAAGAAATTAAGATTTTCTTCTATTGGTTAGCCTTTGATTCTTGCCCAAAACTTCATGGATCATTTCTCAACTCTCAAAGAAACTTTCTTTCTTTTTTTCTCTTCTCTTTAAAGCTCTTAGTTGAAGCTACTATCAAAATTCCTCTCAAAAATCTTTTTTAAGTTTGGCCTCCTCCTTTTTATACTTAACTAATATCCTTTAACATTCTAAGACCTTCATTTTATTCCTATAGTTGTGCATTTTCATATGAATGTTTCTTCACCTTCTTGCCCACTGAATTTCAATGGTTTATTGTTGATTGAAGTCTCCTCCACATCATTTCCCTTAGTCATTCACCATTTTGATTTTAAGAACTTTTCAAGTTTACTTCATTGTATTGTATGATCTATGATATCTCTCTTCATACGCACTTATTCTCTTAATTTTTACTTACATAATACATTTAATCATACTTGTATGATATATTGTTAGTTAAACTCAGTTATTCTCATTATATTATACCTCATGATGTATATTATTATTGTGTATGATGATATCAATTAAACCATATATATCTTGATTGTAATGTATAATTTTCTAATATCGTTCACAATACATTTCTTCTCCCTCCAATTTCACTATCATGTATTGTATTGTATGATTCCCTTATTCATATTATATGATGTATAAGCTCTCATCTAAAATAATCATACTTATAAAATTATCTTAATTGAATTACAGAATTCATTTTCAATTTATTAATTTGTTACTCATTCCATCATAAAGTTTTTCTCATTACTTGATCATATTAGATGATCTATATCTAATCTCACTTTTCTTATCGATCTTGTTTGACTCATCATGAATTTGGTTTGTCTAACACATGATTGTACATATATAATTTTGATAACTATATTATATGTGATTTATTTCAACTTATTCAATTCAAGTATTCACATTATATTGTATTGTATAATGTTCTTATATGTTATATGATATTCCTAGTTGATTTCTTTTCCTCTTACTTCTCACTAAATCATATTATATGATATGCTTATATTATACTATACAATGCATTTTCTTACTAAAAAGTTCCAAAAAAATTCCCAAAATTATGAATACATATAAACATCAATTTTTATTATATTTTAGATGTTAAAATTCCTTTATCCTTATGAGTTCTCTAATCAACCTTAAGATCATAATTTTTGTAGCATCCTATAATCCAAAATATTTAAAATCTATATAAAATCATTGCCCACAAGTTTAGGATATTACAATTGCTCCTTATGATGAAGTACTAAATCTGATGAACCATTTATCTAAGGTTTCCTATAATTAACTCTTCATTGCTTATGAATCTATCAATTCCATCCAACATGGTGTCTTGAAGGTTGGTTCTGTATTCAATGTCTTGATGTAATGATAAACCTCTGTTTTGGATATTGTATAGATAAATGTGGTAATTTCCTTCTTTTATAGTAGTTTCTCTACTTTCATTGTAAATAAATATGGTACTTTTTCTCCCTGAAGTAAACTAGTTTTGAGCCATCTACCAATCTAATAATCACCTTTTTCTTTTAGAAGTAAATAATATATGTATTAGCCAATCCATTCCTAATGTTCTATCAAATTTTGTAATTTCAATTAATATTAGTTTGGAGTTGAATGACATTTCATTTATTTCCACAACTTTGAGAATATATCGATGTATTGCTATTGCTTTACTAGTTGGTGAGGTAACTATAAAGAGATTTTTAGTTGTCTCTTTTAAATTATTGTATTCTTGACTAATGTTATAGATTATAATAAATGCAATGCTACACATTCAAATAAAACCATCACATATTTGTTTAAGAAATTTAAAATACTTATGATAACATTCGAGGATGATGGAGCTTTAATATGATTGATCATGTAGATATAAGGTTCAGCCATTTATTGTTAGATGTAGGCTTGGCTCCTTTTCTTGTTGGTATTTGAAGGTCCCCCTTATAGGAATTCTGCCTTATTTATTTTCTTTTGTTCCTAAGGACATTCCTTAGCATAGTGCCCAAATATTTTCATATTTGAAGTATTATTTTCCCATTTTTTTTGCAATATCCTCAATGAAATTTCCCACAAACTTGACATTGAGATATCTTCTCTATGTCATTCCTTAATGTCTAACCACCTATTTTGTCATTTTTTGCTACCTTGTGAAGTGTAATTTCCTTGTCTTTTCTTTACAACCTTCTCGACTTCTGTGACTATAAGATCTTATTTAGGCTTCCTTATTGCTTCCACCAATTTTCAATAAGAGTAAATTCCATTGATGCTAGCATATTTCTAAAGAAATTTCTTAAGCCTTTTTTGAAGACATCTTTTTTCTCTAAAGCTCCCAAATTTGGTGCATACCTCATAAGTTTTTAGAATGTTTCTTTGTTTATTATAAGATTCCTTTAGTGGAGTCTTGATAAATCATCTCGTATTTTCTCCTTGGTTGATTCAAAGATGTACCATTCTAGAAATGCATATCAAAATATTTTCTATGATATCTCTGAGTTTTCCTTATCATTAAATAAGACCCTCCTCTTACTTCTCCACCAATGTCTAGTAGCATTGTTTAATACCAATACTATTAGCGGCACCCTCTGATGATCATCACAAGCTATGCTATCAAATATCATTTCATTCCTCTCCAACCAGTCTTTGGCTTGGAATGGCTTAGCATTTTCTCCTAAGTGTGGTGGTTGTAATCTTAGAAATTGCTTAACCAATCTATTTGCATTGGTCAACATTTGAACTCCTTTCTTTTTCATTTGGTGCTACCCCTTTTAATTGCACCTCAAAAGTTCTCTCTCTTCCATTACAATTATTTCCACCTTGGGTAATGATAGTCCTTGGATTATTAAAACAATTAACTTCATTATTATTGTGATTTCTTGAGGTCATTCTACACAATTATCATGAATTTCATAATTTAGAAATTTCAAATTATAATAGTTGCATATCAAAGTGCAAAAAGTTATAATATTCACCAATTGTCCTTCTTTATTAGCCCATACATCACATCATTTATATCATTACATGCATTTCTACAATTGCACGAACTACCTTTGACAACTTTTCTAGAATTTTTATTTCTTCCTTTCAACCTATTTTCTTTTTTATTAAACTCTTTTTGTAAAGATATCTTATGTCTTGGTCATCTTAAATCTAGAACCATTATAATCCCCTTTGTAGAACTTTTTTAAATTGAACATTATTGCTATCATATTATATGATCCTTTTACTTTAGCATTCTATTTTTTCTCTAATCATTGTAATGTAGGATCCATGTTATTGTAGAAAAAGTTCCTTTAACCTTTGGTATTCTATGCAATTTATTGTACAATACGATGTTTTTATTTGTGTTGAATGATCTATTTGTGGTTCCTTCTAAAACTAAGGATTGTCTGATCTTATTTATTTACTTTTCACAATCATATCATATAATATTCTTTTATGTATATTATAAATTTCTATATACTATCAAACTCACCTTATCGAATTTTTTTGACTCATTATGGCATAAGATTATCTAATAAGGCATTGTAATGTAATATTTTCTTAATCATACTATATAATTTTTCTCAATCTATGATCATACTATACAATATTCTCAATTAACTAATTCATTTTTCTTCTCACTTGATCGTACTATATGATTTTATTGTATAAGTTTTCTTAGTTAAATAAATAATATTTTTTACTTATACTATTATGTTGTATGATTCGTATGATCATATTATATGATTTTTTTATTTTAGTTCTAGGATATTTTTTCATACATATCATATTATATGATTTGTATTATTATACTATAAGAATAAGCTATTTGTAGTGTTATTTTTTTTGCAAAATTCTATATTCAATTTTAAGGTTTTTGTCATTCCTATTACATGTAAAATAAGCATCAAACAATATCAAATAAAAATGCAAGATGTATGTTTTCCCTTTTAGAATTTCTTTCTAAACTTACTACCTAGATTATCCAATTCTTTCTAGATTTCACATGATAGGTTGTAAATATGTCTCAAATGTCTTCTTAAGTCATTCTAAACTAGTAGTGCATCTTAAGTTTTATTTTTTCTAAGTTTGGCATCGTCAATTGTCTATTTTTTATAATTTTTTGTCCTAAAATTTCAATTGTTTTGATACCACTTATGTAGCACCATAGCCCAACTTTTCCTGAGTTCAGTTCCAGGACATCTAATTTTTTTACTTTATCATTTGATTTTTTGAAAGCATTTTTTCTAAGAAAGAAAATTATGGAAAACTCGTTTTTAAAACCAATTACATGCTTCACTTTAAAAATGATTAAAAATCTTATCACAATTTTGTAAACCATTTCAAAGCTTTTAAAGAAAGCAAATATAAAAAGCTTTTCTTTGAAAATCAATAAAAAAAAATTTAAAAAATTTTATATTTCTAATGCCATATTATTACAATTAAATCGAAACACCAACAAATCCATGTTATCAGAATACATGAGGTAACTAACAATTCTATACTAAAACAAGTATTAAATATGTTGAAATAGTAGCTATGCAACTGATATTAAAAGAACATAATTTTTTAAGTCAAGTACTTTTGATGCTAACACTTATTGTTCCTCGATAGTTCAGTGCTAAGTCTCATCTTGACTTGAAAGTATTAAATCAAAAATAAATCAAGCTGGATTATTACTAGCTCAGTGGCAAAAATATGTGTGTGTACATATGAAAAGTAATACAAGTTTGGGTCATGTCAAATGCTAGGTTATTAATTAACATATAATATAACATAACATGTAAAAAAAACTATGTAAAATAATATTAAATTATATGAAAAATCTTTTAATTCTTTTAATTTTCCATGTCATTTAGAAATTGTCTTAGAAAACAACATTTTTCATAATAGATTGGGTGTGTTTCTTGGAACACATCATTCTGTTATTTTAGACAATCATTCATCCTTATCACATTTGAATATTGTCTTCTCTTTGTGAACCTTTGATTATAGTCTTGTTATATTTTCCTGTCTCTTCTCACATTTTTATGTTTTCAATTTATTTTTATTAGTATTATCACAAGTGGTTTTGTTATAGTATGTTATGAATTAACATAAAAAATTGATAATAAATGCTCTTATATATAAGGACATCACATGTCAAATAAAGTATGAAAACATATAAATATATAAGAACACTTATCCTCAAGTTAATCATTTTATATAATCTACTAACAAGTCTATATACATCAAATAGAAAATATCAAGTATATACACATAAATATAAGTCTACTTATCTTAAAATTTTTTAGTTGTGGTCGCCATGAAATTGATCTTGAAATGCACAAATTCTTGTTTTCCTTCCCAGTTGCTGTAGTGTTGCTACAATAGTGCTACAATACCAACATTATTTGTCTCTTAAAATTTAAATCTTTATCTCTCACTCTTTCTCTTTCTCACTCACTCACTCACTCACTCTCTCTCTCTCTCTCTCTCTCTTAATTTCCTTGGTTTGACTATTCTAAATGTTTTGAAATAACCTCTTCTCCTCTTTTATGCTCTCTCAAAGAAATTCTCTTGCAATTTTGTTAAAAATCTCACAGTCGACTTTTCTGGCCACGTGGATTCCAACAATTTCTTGTTGATTCGGGTCACCATGGAGTTGGTTCCATACTCCATCGTGTATGTATGTTTTAGTTAGGAAAATTAGAGAAATTAGGATTTTTAATGTTTAATTGAATATTTATTTTTAGTATACTTTGGAAACCTCAATATTTCCTTGCATTCATGCAATTTATTATGAAACATTGGCAAATCCTTACTCAAAGATGTACCAAATGATAAGGGAAAACTGGTTCTCCAAACCTATTAATTGAAATGTGTTGTAACTTCTCCTTAGCTCATTTCTTCTACAATCAAGACTGTTCAAGCTATATAGCTTCCATTCCAAGTCGTGCAAAGGCTATTGTATCATCTTTTGTCTTAAAAATATAACAAACATCAATCTCATGCAATAATTTTTTCTAAAAAAATTAAGCTCCAAAAATTCATCAAAAGTTTATTTGCATCTCCTTGAATAGCTCTACCATCAATCATATTTCAAAATATTCTAGTAAGAACTAATATTTGTTTAAAGTTTTCAAAACTTAAACTCATTTAAAATATTTATTGATTATTTTTCATTTAAATCTCCTTTGACTTTTAATTCCAAGGTACTCTCACCTAATTTTCATACCAAGAAAATATTGTTAAGCTCATCTTAATAAGTTCTAGACCTTAATAAAATTTTATAACTTTTTGAGTTCTTTTAATACTTTTTTTTATGAATTTTTAATATTTTTTTGAAACTCATAAATAAATTTTATAAATTTCAAATCATTCATTTCCGTTCCTACAAAATGACATTGATATCCAACTTTCAAAAATTTATGTTTATTGAATTTCCTCATTTCCTTCATTTGAGTTGTACCATTTTTTTGAGATTTGTAATTTTTTTGAAAATTTAAGATAATCTTAGAAAATTAAGAAAAATTTATATAAATGAAAAACATATTAATTTTCACAAATTTAGGATGTTACACACATTGTGAGATGTTATGCATATTGATTAGTTTTTTTTGCAACATGAATTACATATGGTGGCATTGAAGCTTCTCTAGGTTTTATGGATATCCTTGAACTGCTTTGCCACATGGATCATTGAGGGTGTTCAATAATACTAACTAATTATACAAGTTAATGCTAGTGCCTTACCCTAATAACTGTTGGCTTGACTACCTATGGTGGTGCTACGATCACCCTAATTGGTCTCAAAGGATCTTGCAAAACAATTATGTGATGGATGCCTAGGAAGTTTTGCATTGTTTGCTAGCTTGGGGCTGTAACAATGGCAAAATGTTCACATACATATTTAACCTATCCTATTATGTCCTTAAACTCATCAGACATGCATAAGCTTAGAAGAGTAAAACCCATTATAAGATAAGTGTGGCTTAGGTTAACATAGAAATTATAATTTTAGTTAGCTAATTAACAAGTTTGACATTGAAAAAGAAATGTATCTAAAAAAATTCTAGTCCTTATACGTGATTTATCAACAAGCCTTTCTATAATATTTGTTGAATATTGTAATCTCGTTCATTTACCATATAGAAATCTTAACATAAAAAATTTAAATCTTAAAAGCATTGAAATTCGTGTTTACATAAACTCCCATGGACGTGATTCTCCAATGTCAACCCTTTCTCTCTTAACATAAAAATGTGTCGTTGATTTCTTCAATTCCAACCACAACTAAACATGCCTTGAGGAAGAGACCAAGAAGGAATATATTGTTAACAATGAGGATGGTTTTGCACAAAACTCCAACCTTGAAAGAGAAGTCCAAAATCCCACAATAGATGTTTGAATTGTAACTAAGCACTACACTTTGATCATGCCAAAGATTAAGAATCCAAAAAATAAGAAAATGTCAAGCATCCTCACATCCAACAAAAATGTATCTAACAATTTTCCTTAATATCGAATTGTGTCTAAATTTATGCAACAATCTCTAATTTGTATCTACATCAAGCCTCACAAAACTAGTGTAATGAAATTGAAAATAAAATACGAAGAGTATTGTCGGTGATCACCATAAACTACTAAGTTACTACATCCAAAGTTGCCTCTAAGTTGAGACATTTTCCATACACCTACAAAGCATTTTGACTTGGAGGTATAAATCCTCATAAGACATTGTTGCTCTCATTGTTCCACTCTACAAAAATTGGAATCAATTATGTCTTTTTGGAATATTACCTCACATCTTCAAATTTATTTTGAATAGACCACACAACAATAGAACATTGCAATTGTCACTTAGTTTAAAACAATATGCTTGGTTTAATTTATTATAAGATACAAAATGTATTAACTTATAATAAGTTGGTTGATAGCCCATCAAAATTAACCTTTTATTCTTATATTCATGTTTCATAACTCAACTATATATAAGACATTGTTGGCTACTATATTTACTAATAATTTTCTATGTGTAGTTGTGATATCTTCAATAATGTTATTCACTTGCTTATCATGCTAGATAACCTGTTACTCTCGATTGCTTCCATTTTCCTTATCATTGATGAAGATAAAACTTCATCATTTTCTGAGCTACCCATGATATCTTATTTAGTTTCTTTCACATCTTGCCTTGCCATTTCAACAACACTTAAGGAGCCATCCAAGGGTTGTAAACTAAGCTTTGACAAACCAGAAATCATGCTCACTAACTCTTAAGATAGATTGGCTTTGACACTCTATTGTGAATAATTAATTAATATTTTTGATTGATTTGCAAAATACCCACATAGTAGTATCTAAAATTAGTATAATATCATTAATTTAAATCCATTACTAATTCAAAATAAATATTTATAAAATTGTGATAAACACTAAAAAGATAATGATACATTATTTAATTTACTATAAGACTACAATTTTTCAAAAATATTATAAAACAATAATTTCAAACTTAACTATTAAATAAGTATGACATAAAATGTCAAAAAATCAATTAAATTAAAAAAGGAGAGTAGGGATTAAAAATAAAGAAGATGCTAAAATGGAACGAGCATTCAAGAGTTCAAAGAAACTTAAGAACACTAAAGCAAGAAGTGCACTCGAGTGAGTGAGGAGAAAAAGCTAAGTGAGTGAGGAGAAAAAGCTAAGTGACGAGAGAGTCCTCATGAGGCTTTTTAGAAGTTATGTTAACACCCTTGATCGACCATATTAAGATATAATCCTCAAAAGCAAAAAAATGAACAGTTAAAACTAGCAATATCTAATGTTACTTATTGTTATCAAAACTTGTAGTGAGGATGTTTAGCCAACATAAATATTACTAAAGAGCATGTGACAATTAATAGATTGTCATATATCAAAAGGACAATAATAACCAATAGGCTAAGTGACAATCATCATTGCCAATTCAATCAAGTTAAACACAATACCCTAAATGTATTCTTTTCAAATATATTATTATGTTGTAAATAAAATTCTTTAATTTTAAAAACATTTTTTTTCAAGAAATTGGCCTTGTTTGTTTGTTTGGCAAAGATCACCCATTATGGCCAATGCATCGTAGCCTTTGCTAATTTATATTTTCAGCATTATTTTTCATGAAATTACATTTAAATGCAACTTTTTAAATTTATACTGCATATGGCATAATATTAATACATTTGAGCAGTTGTTGCCTTGTCGGCATTGTCGCAATTTCCATTTTTATTTCATTCATTCAACTGAAACCTTAACTTTGTCTTTATATTATATACAAAATTTAACATAATGTTAAATCTTCATAAAAATAATATTATCATGCAACTAATTTGACATATGTAGGATATGTTTATGTTTAATTTTTTGTTAAATATATAAGTTTTTTACTAAAACAATTTTGCTAAGTAGAACCTTCATTAAAAAATGATTACTTTTTGTATGAACAATTTATGATTTACATGAAACAAAAATAATTTAACCTCGGTTTAATTACTCATGGAAATAATTTCACTCTTGCTTTTTTTTTTTAATAAACCAATCAAAATCTAATAAAGTAAACATTATGTTCTTTTAATTTATTCTAGTATGAAAATTTATTATATTAACATGCAGTAGCATTTTATTTTAATTTTGATAAAGATGATAAAAATATAATTTATTTTATTTTATTTTATTTTTGCAATATTAGTTCATTAAACAGTCCCAAGCAAACCCTTTACTTCGAAGCTTTATAAAACACCAAAAATCACAAAATGTCTTTCATTAAATACAAGAAGATGGACATGGTAAACAAAACCAAACAACCATTGGCTTAACAACTAAATTTGAATTGCTTGCTAATCGCCTTCAAATATTATTCATCACTTCAAAGATAGGTCAATTTCCTTCCATAAGTTAAGAAATCACTTCTCTAAATATTATTCAACTATATAAATATTATCCACCTCTCTTCACATTTCTTATCATACATCATTTGATTGATTCTAACAAAAAATGAAATTGAGATCACCATATAATATCTAGAATGAAATTGAAACCACTATCACTTCTCATAAGAAGAAATAACTTCTCCCTCTTATGATTAATTAAACAAAAACTTAAGAAATATCGTTCAACAAATTTCATTTCCAACTTCAATTACAATTCCACATTGACAAAACGCAAATCATATTTTTCATCAAAACCCATCATAATAATAAAATACAAGAGAAAAGAAATCCACAACTCATCGCCCCAAGAAACAAGCCTTTTAGTACAAACAATACTATAGATAAGTAGTACGTTCTCCAGGAAAAGGAAAGCACAAAAGGGCCAACAAAAAGGAGAAAAGGGAACGCAAAAACAAAGCATATAGCAACTTTAGTTCAAACTCCTGCCCTAGGCATGTGTAAGAGTTGTTCAGCAAGCTTCGTTGTAGATTCCAACGGACCAAAAAACGTGCAATAGTTCAATTTAATTCACCAATGTTGTCAAGTTCGGAAGCACCTGCATGATCAAAACTTGTATCGGAACCATGATGTACTTTTTTTAATTCAACTTAAAAACAAAATATAACAGACATAAATAAATGTGCATACATACGAATTATTTTAAATATTTATTGAAACAAGACCTATAAGTGGTATTTTTATTAATGATATCCAAAAGAAAAAGGAGAATGCATTCTCTCTTGTCTGCTTTAGTCACATGAATTTTAGAAACATTGATCAAACAATAATTCAAGTTTTATGAAATGCCTTTGTTTCTATTCTATTTTACTCTATTTTCTCAAACAACTGTCGCCTCAAATGGCCTTTGTTTGATATCAAGGTCTGCTCATACATGTAATATAAAGATTAATAAATTCAAGAAACAGTGTTCAAAAGAGTCATATAAAGACTCATATTTGTAATATGTCTTATAAAACACAAAGTTAGGATAAAGAGTAATTCCCTAGTTAAATCATTGATCTTATTGGCTATTGTTCTTTAGTTGAAAATAGAGGTTTTATCAATCTGTACATTGGCAGAACTATATAGATCCAATGATTATCATAATTATTTTTAAAAAATAGAATATTTTGCCCCATCATATGATTAGCTAGACAAGTAAACTAATTCTAGCACCCTTATATGTGTCTTATACCTAATTGAATAAATTATGTTTTAGATCAACTTTTCCAAATGACACGTAACTTAGTTCTTATAAAGTTGTCTTCGTGAAAATGAAAACCCTTAAGCTAGACAATCTAAATAATATAAACTACATCAATCAAGCATGAGTTTGGAGTACATCATTACAAATTTAACCATATTAGATCATTTGGAATTTAGGTTCACAAGTATGAACGCTCATTTTGGAAAATCAATCTGCATCTTCTATAAAACAATCTAACGTGTAAAGTATATTGGACTAAGCGAAGGGTTTAACTGTAGTTCTAGCTAACATGAATAATAAGCTTATTGTGCACCTAAAGTTACTAATTGGAGAAAGACAACAAAAAATGCACCATCTTGTTGGTAAACATTCACCTAAGGAGCCTACAAATCCAGATAAAAGAAATATATATAGTACGTCGTCGAGGAACTTTTTCTGCTAAAGTGAGCTGCAGGAAGAGAAAGTTATGCCTGTAAAACTAAAGTTTATGTATCAAACATAAACTCTTTCTGGACAGCATTGAGAGGGTGAAGGCAAACAGCCAAATTTCCAGTTTAGAAGGAGAAAGCCCTTAGGAAACGCAAATGCATGCTTCCTTCGACTATGATTGCATGTTGGATCATTGTCACCTCCTATGGCTATGTGTGCATGTAAAAATCAATGTCAATGATTAAATCAAAGAAACAGAATTGCTAATGAATATACTTTCAGCTTCAGGATTCTATGTTAAGGTGTAGGATACAAGAAGCCCCTTGTGCACCCTTTCATGATTGTATCTCAATTTAAGGGAAGAAATTCATAATGAAGTATCCCTTGCAGAGTTTGAAACTCTAGAGCAACCTTATTAAAAAGGTTGCTAAAATAAGTTTTCTATTTAAAAGAATGAAGAACCACAAAACCTAACCATGCTAAGCCTTTTGAGCGATATAATAATGTTAGTTGTAATGCTGCACCCAAATTTCAAGTGTTAACATCCAGAAGAAGCCAATGTGTCTTCCAGTTCAGCACAAGTGTGACGTAAAGATTATGCCCTAGAGGCTTCCAATTGCCCTTACTAAGAGGTCAAAGGAAGTTGATCAAGAGATTACTCATAGGTACATGGTACAAATAACCAAAAAAATTGCTCTCAAATTGAAAGAAAAAAAACAATAGAAAAATAGATTTAGTATTTTGTAAACATATTAAGTTGAATTATGCACGTATAGGCCAGTTAATCACATGTGTACAGATGATATGGGCATGAACAAACAGCAATGCATATGTAAAGACAGGCACGTAAGGCAGAGGCACAACAACATTCATATAACCCATACAAACAAAATGAATGCACATACACACTACAAGAGCAAAATTTAATTCTTCACATAAAGAGTTCAAGTACAATGGAACTTCAATGCACATACGGATGGGTATTGTGCACATCCAATTATCCGTAGAGGAGTTTTTACACATGTAAAGAAGGGAATGTGCGTAGACTCGTATGCTTATATTTAATATTATTGTTTTTCAATAACGTACTCTGAAAACCAGCTTGGGAAAAGTTCAAATTTGCATATTTGGATATCTTCATGACAAAGGTGGTTGCTGATCTAATTCAGGAAGTTAGAAGGATAAATCTGAAGGGAATTTGATAAGAATTTGTTATTTTATCTCTTCAACTTTTGACCTAAATAGAGAACCATTTGAATTTTGAGGAGAGCTATCCATAATTGTGCAAGATCTCTTATGATTATAAAAGACAGTTTTTTAAGGATTGGTTATCTAATCCAATAAATGGATACCACAAACAATCTAGCAATCACCAATATGAGATCTATTTGATGGTTGGAATAAAGAATTAGAGGGAGATTCTATGAATCTTGAGTGAGGGAGAGAATCTTGGGAGAAGTACTTAATAGCTTTTGAGGGGAAGGAGTTTGCCGCCAAGGTGCTTGCAAGAGTAAAATCTTATAACGAATTTTGTGAAAGTTTTGTTCAAAGAAAGTTCAAGAATTTTTCTTGTATTTCTTATGCTTGTTTCTCTTTACAAATGTTTTTTGCTATCCACCACAAAAATAAATTGCAATCAGAGAGCTTTTTAGAAGAATCTCATTCAAAATCCAATGTTATATATATATATATATATATATATATATATTAATCATTTTAAATAAAAAAGAAATCCTTATGTACCACATTTGAAACTTAACAATCCAACCTTGTGAAAAAAGGAAACAATAAAAGTAAGAATAAAATTTTTCCCAATCATGGGATATTGAGGAAATCAAAAAGACATTCCATATCTCTTCAATTATAGAACTTGAGAGATTTCTCTAACATTAACTATAACCTAAAGCTTCATAAAAACTATTAAAAATTTGTGTTCAGCTAGGCCTTGTTTATAGATAAGCCTCTTTATGGCTATATAAAATCGAGCATACAATGCTCATGAAAGTTGTTTAAATTTATACAGTTGTTTTTCAATCTGCATATCGTATCTAGATTTTCTAAAGATCCAAAATAGAAGGAAGCCACATGTATACTTCTCAAGATTATCGTTAAAAAAAGCACTAGAAACATCAATTTGACAAATCCAAGGTTGTCACAGGAAGAAGAATCCAATGGAGTTCGACTTGACAACTCAAGAAAATATTATCTCATAACCAATTCAATTTGTCCAACTATAATCCTAAGCTATCAATATAACATTGTAACTTTTGCCTTGCCTTCTGAGCCTACCTTCAAATTTCCATCACATCCTACTAATTTCTTTTACTCGTCCATTTAAACAACCCCCCATGTCTCCTTATCCTTCAAGCCCTATATTTCTTCCATAATTGCTACTCTTCAGTTAGGATTGCCTAAAAGTTTATTAATATATGGTGAGACTACTACATTAATTTAAGTCACAAGGTTGGATATCGTTTAGATAGACTACAATAACATAAATGATTTAAAATTGACTACAAAGAATAAGATCTTACCACCTTTTCAAGAACAATGAGATTATTCAAACACCAATCATAACAATACACTTTTGAATATTTTGTAGTAAGGATCTAGCTCTAATTTTGATGATTGGTTCTTTGTCAAACCTCTCAATCTTCTTGAATAAACTTTTAGTTCATTTCGATTGTTAGTTTGTATTAATCCTCCCCAATGACTTGATTTGCCTACGGTCTTAGACTAATAGCTATTTTGAGATAATGGTGAAGATGAAAGGTATGCATGTTAGTGAGATGGAGAAGGATATGTTACTAGAATAGGAATTGAAATTTTTAGCTACCAATAGTTTTTTTTATTTACATTCTCACCCAAAAGAGAAGTTTCAAGATAGAATGTTGAGTCTTAAAGAATGTATCATGTAGTAAGACACAATCATTTTGAAGAGATAATAACATTTATAACCTTTCCAAGCTAAACAATAACCAATAAACACACATTTGAAGGCTTTTGGATCAAGTTGCCCATGGGTAAGGATGGACATGTGAACGAACATAGAACAATCAAATATCTACGTAAAGATCGATGGATGCTTAGGTTTGCAAAAGATTTTTTAAAACAGTTAAGAGGTATTTTGAAATTGAGAAATTACAAGATTATAAAAAAAACTAGTTCCATCAATGTGTTAAAAGTAATCGATGACAAATTTGGTCCCTTGTCATATGTTATGAACAGTAAAGCAAATTTAAAAGAATTGAGATGTGTTTTCAAAATTTAAATACATATCTTGTACCACTAGCCATACATTATGAATAATCTATCAAAACAAATAAGTGCAACTAATATTGGGTTCAATTAAATTGATCAATCATGCTATGGTGATTGAATTCTCTATATTATGCATTCTGAAATTAGTACTATTGATGTCTAATAGAAAAATGTCACCCATAAGATACCCCAGCTTGCACTTGCCATGAATAATGAATGAGAGAGATTGAAACCATTCACAAAAGTTGGCGAATCCAATTTGTGCTAGGCATCTACAACGAATGTTTCACGCCTATAAAAACAAGAGAATAACAAAAAACAGTGGAAATCAATGATGTGCCAAAGATTTAGCCATTGAAGATGTCGTCCAACTAGGATTGGTCATTTCTAATCAGAAGTGATGTTGATAGAGAAACCAAACGCATGGCAATAAATGTTGAGAAATCGATAACACAACACATGAAGCTGAGGATAAAGACTTGCAAAAAAGCTTAAGGCTATGATACTACGAAATTAGAAAACATTTTGGAAGAATCTTTGGGATAATTTTATGGAAAATATATTTATTACAATGTACATTAATCAATCCAAAAAAAAAAAGAAAGAAATCCTATTATGCTATGTTTGAAACCTAAAAATCCAAAATATATATAGAAGGAAAACAATAAAAATGAGAATAAAAAATTTCACAATGATGGGATATTAAGGGAGTTGGCAAATTTGTCTTTAATTATGGTATTTACGAGATCTTTCCAAAATCAGCAATGCTGATTCCATCTCTTTAATTATGAGATTTGAGAAATCTTTTAAGCATAAATGATAATGAATTTGTAACTTCAACTGCATTATTTTGGTTTTAAGAGATGATATTATAATAATGACAAGCAAACTTATATTGATACCTTATAGATACAGCAACAACTAACATTGAAGTATATGATGTTTCTCTATTGGTCGGCATGCCTCCTTTTGTGTCTACGATGGTTGTTATTAGAACGAGCACTTCGAACAGGTTTTGCTGCCTTTTTACTGCTGATTGAAAGAGAAAATTATTAAATATGTATGAGAAAAGAGCATTATAAATATAAAAATGAGAATGATGGGAAAACTAACCCAAAAACTAATGATAACATCCTGTAAGCAACAAATATCGGTAATGCCAATGAAGCAGAAGCCTATAACAAGTTCAAACTTGGTTTATTGTGCAACATAAAAGCTACATGATTAAACTTAACCCAAAATAAAAAATTACACATCTGTTTATCTAGTCAAGCATACCGTGAACCAAACCAACTCTTTAGTTGCCAGTGGCTTGGTTAGTTCATGTTTTTTGAGATACTCCTGAACCGCTTCTTGAACCTACAGAATAGATCAAATCGCTAGTGTTAAGAGAGGCTATAGCATACCAACAAGCAACTTTATTCATGCAAATAATATCTAGTTTTTGTAATTCAAGTAATACAAAATAGCAAATCAAAAGTTCAATTTACGTTGTTTACAGAGTACTATTCTTCTCTACAGAAGAGCAATCTAATCTCAACAACTAGGACAATAAGATGTGATAGAGCACAAGAATGATCTCTCACCCCAATTGATGTCATATGCAATTCTACACAAAATTATATGCATATTAAGGAAAATCTTCAGTAGAGAAATAGAGGATCAGAAAATTATAAGCATACAAAATGCTTTTAAGGACAAAGAAATGCCAAGTCTTACAAAGTTATGGAAAGTGGCAAATGAATTGTAATTCATGTGATATTAGCCTTATACTACATAAAAAGAGATCCAAAGTTCATATCCAAGTATAACACTCATTTTCAAAAAAAAAAAAACTTTATGGAAAGAGTAGCATATTCTGCACAAGAAAAATATGATCTGAAAATGTAATGGGGTAAATAAATGTTCTTAGTCTAGTCTCAAAGTTCAAATAGTTTTCACAACTAATGCCTTGCATAATACATGAATCAATAGTGAGACTCATTTAGGATAAAAATGCTGCCAAAAAATAAATGAAAGTATAGAAACATAGGAAAACAAGAAGTTCAGCACTAGATTAATTAAAATGAAATTACTTAATTTTGGAAGATTGGAAACTGTAAACGAGAACAGCATCCCTGATTGAATTAACTCGCTAATTGGCTCCCACATGAATTCATGTGGCTGGAATGAAAAATAGATATTCTTTTGTGGACAATTCAGTTTAGAAACCATTGGACACATTTTTAGAGACCATAAAACAGCCATCTTGAAGGATTTTCAAGGAAGATTGGCAAAAAATGTGTGCCATGTAGAGATGGAAAGAGAGATTATCAATCATGAGTCCAAATTGCATTACTTTACCAAATAAAGGAGAAAGGAAACAAGGATAATCAAATTAAGAAAATCAGAAGCCTAATAAAATTTCGGTAGTTCAGGGAATCATGTTTTCCAAGAGGCAAATGGCACAGCTGATGTAATAAAATGGAAGCACTAAAGGATAATAATATTTTGATTGGTCTTCAGCTCCCTCAGCTATTGTTGAGAAGGTTCTTGTGGCAGACCATCTGAGCTCATCTTGGGTCTTTGAGCCCATGGTGAGAATAATTGTTCCACAAGGAGGTGAATTATATTTCTTGCAATGATTTTATACACTTTAAAAGTATTATTAAATCAAAAGTTTAATGTTGTTTGCACTAAAAGATTCTTTTTAAAAACTCTTAGTTTTAAAATGAGTTGTGAGAATTATTATGAGATAAATATATAAAGATGAGATGATTCGACACAAACACAAGCTTACGTCCACTCTCAATCACGAGAGATCAATTTTATTACCACAATCACATTTTGTCAAAAGATGAGTAGGTGAATGCCCTAACAAACTAATTCACAAGGATCTAAAAATAGCCCAAAAGAGCCAGTCAAAACAAAGATTCAATCGAGTCACAATACAAATAAGAGTTCAATAAAATAATAAAAAAAGTTAAACCAACACTTCCTCAATTGAGCTTATAGAGAGTCTTATAACAAATGCTTACTACAAGTGACACTATAGAAATAATTGGAATGAAGTTACCAATTATTGCAAGAGAAAATGAATGCTGGTTGAGAGGTAAGTATAGCTTTAGAGGAGGTTACTACAAAGGTATGCATTGTTAAAGCATAATGACGCTTCCTAAATCTTGAAAGTGTAATCCCAAGATTATAGATTTGATCATTAGATTATTTTCTTAATATTTTCAAGAATATTTATAAGCACAAGACGTTTATAAGAAAGCATAAGGTAACCTCAATGGTAATATATAACAATTAATTTTTTTATTTTGAAGGAGTTTAACTAATAGTTACATAATTTATGCTTCCATGTGTAATGTACGTTTGATAAAAACATATCATATGTAGTTTAAAAAATGAACTATACGTATTACATATTAATAAATAACACACGATATGCAAACTATGACATTTTTTTAACAATATATGATCATTATCAAAATATGCTATACATATTATACGTTATATATTGTACACAAGTTTTAAGATAAGATTCAATAAATGTATGTTTAAGAAGTTAAACTAAACATATCATACATTAGGTTTTATATCTTTCTCTCAATGCATCATTTGTATACTTGCATAATTTCTCATTTGAACTAGACATACTATACATTAATACATTGAGCTCAAGTTATCTAAATTTTTTTAGACACTCACTCTACTTGATAGTGTACCAAATCAGGCGAACTAAACATAATCTATGTAAGCAATATTATACCATACATAAGTCACAAACTTAAGACACTTTAATCAACTAAACTGAAACATTCTATGCATTGATATATAACATGCTATACATTAAATATATTTTATTATAACTTTGAAAGATGTCATCTTTAGATCTCCTACTTAGCTAAGTATTGAAAGATAAAGATATATTTTTAAAGTTAATAGGTTTTAAAAAAACAAATGACTGAGAAGGGAATAAAATTATGTATAGAAGATAATTTGTGAATGATCCTAAATATCACATGTACATTAACATAGGTTTTGACATTATAACTCACTAAAGTAAAGTATGTTCAATACAGCTCGTCACACTATCAAGAACAAGATTCATCTATAACTTCAATTATGTGAAATTCTCTAAATTCGATAATATCTCATGATAAAATATATTGTTAAAACATCACATTTAAATATTATCTTCTAACTTCCTAAGAAAATAATCTTAAAAAAAACATTATTAAACTTTTATATATAGTTTTGTTATCACCAAACTTTCACATAAAATCAAAAAAAAAACATTGCTTTGTGTGAAGAAAAGATAGATTTGAGTCTCAAAATAAAAATTTGTAAAAATTAATAATCAACATTGAAATACATCACTAAACTAAAGGCATCATGTACCATTCATCTTCTTGTTGATTTGAAACTTCTAAAGATGAGTGGTTTGAGTAGCAAACCTCTAACAAAATATAAAGTAAAACTATGTACAATTGAACCCTTTGGATTTGACTATGTGAGAACTTAACCAAAATATTCACTCTTGAACTATCCTTCACCATGCAATTCCACATTGCAACTACCAGAATATGAAGCATATAAAAGTGAATTGTATTTCTTGTAAATTTGATAGTTCAACTCCAATTCCTAGCAACATAGATTCTATTGTTTTAAAATCTGGTACAAATATCTCTTCAACTTGGATCAAAAAAAGATCACACTCCCATCATAACAGAATTTTAAGAGATCATTGGTTTAAACATTGTGCAGTAAAGAGCATATGATACATAAGAAAGATATTGAGTGACTTGGCATTGTGAAAGAATACTCAACCAAGAAGAATTAAGTTCTACCATGCGTCCATCTTTCAAGGCTTGAGAAAATACCTGATGATGATAGGTTTTTGCAGCTTCTAGAAATTTTCCATAGCCATAAATTAACCTCCTTGTGTAAGGTTTCAAAATAGCACGCAATTTAACACCATGTGGCTTGGCAGCGGTAGCAACATGCTCAATATAAGGCTTTGTAATCTTTCTTGCTTCCTGAAACCAGATTGAGATTTCACATTGAATAGGTAGCATAACAACACATAAAAAAAAGGTCCTAGTAAAAATAGAATGAAGTAAGTCGTTCAAAAGGAGAAATGAAGACTACCTGAACATATGGTTTGGCAGACTCTTGAAGTTTAACAATATGGGGCGTCATCGTATTTCTGCACACTTCAAATATCTCAACTGTTTTCGTAGACATCCTTTCCACATGAGGCCTAATATTTCCTGAAGTAGTGGCCCATTTAGCCTTCACAGTAGGGATCCAGACCTACAGAGAAAAAATAGCAAACTGATTTATACTTTGACCATTTACAACATGAGATATCAAAATAGTTTAAAAAAGTGCATTGAATGTCTGAATGCTGCGATTCAACAAGATTTTTTAGGCAGAATCAACTCCAACAATATTTATGTTCTTACAGATTGACATAAAGTTGCATGGGGCAGCCAATCCCTCAGATACAATAAGTAAGTCAAACTAGGATATGAATATGAAAATTATTTTCATATAAGAACTACAAGATAGTTTAAACAAAAGAAAGTATCATACAAAGGACCTTGATTGAGTCTGATATGAATTCAGCCTCTATAAGAGGAAGCAGCTTCTCAATTAAAAGCTCCAATAATAATATTAAGATAATAAAAGTTTCAAATTAACCAAATTCCCATTAAATGAAAAGGACTTCAACATAGTCGCACCCATGGTACAACCAATGCTCATTGGACTGCTACAAATAACAAACAGCCATCAGAAGGCAACCAACATTTTTGTTATGTATGCATGTGTTTGCACATATATGTATATTGTATATATACATGATGCAGTACGCTCAATTATATTTTGCAATGTTGCTTACAACTGAGGGTATTGGGATTTAGAAGAGATTTCAACAAGCATCTAGTATTTTGAGTAGTTTACCAAATGCATAAGTTCAGTTCCATATAACCCCAATAACAACTAGTGGCTATTTGAGGTCTCCCAAGGGTATAGAATTTCACTTAGAATGACCCAAGTAGCCCCAATACTGTCCCAGACCATTAGGCAGTACATGCTACACGAGGTTTATCCCCATGTGTGATTGGATAAGGTCCAATCACCTCAGGCAATTTGACAACTGCCTCAAGCCTTTGAGAAACCACCTCGAGCAGTTCGGAAAAACTGCTCAGAGTGATAGGACCAAATCACCCCAAGCAGTAAGCCATGTTATGGCCAAAAATTAATAGCACTTCATGCATTGCACTCATATAAAAGCCCAATTTGTAGTCATAAAATGCAAATTATCACTTTAAAAGATACTAAGGCAATTGTGAGAACCAAAAACCCCCTTTAATATGGAAATCACCATGATAAGGTTATACAAGGTAGGATGAGATGCAAGGATTGTTTGAAGCCCCATGAGATCATCTCCTTGTTAGCATGGGCACAAAGACTAGTTCGAGAGGCTAGCCACCACGGTAGCACAATGTCCTTCCACCATGCCCTCTCCCTTATCAACTTCAAGCTTGTCTCTAGCTTGAAATGGATTGTACCCATGCCATTTAAACTATATTTTCAGAAAATAATAAAAAAATAACGACTTGATCTTTTTTTATCTTGTTCCATTATGAGTCTGGAGATTAATTCTGACAAGTTTCTATAGTTGAAATTTAATATTTTGTCTGAATGCCTTCTACTTAGAAATCGGTGGAAATCTGTAATTTCCCAAAGTCTTTAATTTCACCTTTTTCCCACCACATGAGCGCCAGATCTCATCGAACTTCAAAGCACAATAGCTAGGCAAGAGTCATATAATTTTTATGTTTTGGGTTTCCAACAAAAAATACTCTTCATTATCATTTGAAAGTTCTTATTTCAGCCATCTAGAAAATAATGATTTAATTAAGATTTTTTGTACAGGTGTACTGTTTTTTGATCATTTTATACCCCTCCCCACCCCCCTCCACCAGCCCCCACACCAACTCTGACCATTGTGATCTAATGTAGATCTACAAATTTTATGTTCGTGTTTTCCTAAGATTCCTCTTCAGCCACAAACATTAATTCAAAATTCCTTTGTACAATTTATGTCCCGATTATCAGTCTTTTTGGGTTTATTTTCCCTTAGCCTTCTCACACCTCCAGACAACACAATTGATCCTCCAAAGGATGAGTCCCCATCCACACCCCTCAATCGTGCATCATTCACAAACTTGTTCTTTCAAAGATGTAAACCAGTAGCCTATTCTACAAATTCAAAACAAAATTATTTACAACATTGGAGCATTTGATTTTAAAGGACTTGTTTTCATTAAAATAACAATGGAATAAGAAAAAAACTATTCTCAAACAAAAACAAAGAATTAAGTTTTGTCCAAACAAGATCTTGCAAAATACCTATAAAAGTATAAATTTATTCATATTGGCTTAACTTAGCGTTAAAACTATTAAATTTTAAAGGATTAAATGCATTTGTTCTTGCTTGCCTACGAGACAAAAGATACCTTAATTGGGCTCAACCATTACTGTGAGTCATGGAAATAAGTTTGTCATGGACCTACTTATTTCAATATATTATATATTTAAATCTGTCTTTGGTTGATATAAATTTATTTAAAATCATAAAACAACAATTATAATTGCATATGTATAATTTTTACCAAGGCTAAAAACAATTATGATAGATCAAATTCATTCATTTTAAAATTGTGAATAATCCTATTCGCAATACTAAGAGAACAAAAAATGTTGATGTGAGAGCTTGCAATACTAAGGGAATAAAAGAAATCAACGTGAGAGAACCAATCTCACTGAAACAAATCCCTTATCTTTGCAAACAATGACTAACAAGATTATTAAATGAAATAAAATAATTTTTCAATAATTTTAGAAACTTACCAACACAATAATTCAAGAACACTCAAAATAAAGTTAAAAAAATAACACAATACTAACATCAATAATATTTTTTACAAGAAGAAACAATTATCTCAAAATTCTTTTAACATTTAATAAGTCAATAATTGTATATGTTACTTTCTTATCAACATTATTTTCTAGTTTTTGTTGCAACAACATAAATCATTATTTGATACTTGTTATTGATATTATCTTATACAAATACACGGCATATCATGTTTATAAAATAAATGTCCATTTTTTTAGCTCTCTCTCTCTCTCTCTCTCTATTTTCATATAACATCCATAATCTTCAATTTTTATTATGAGAAATAATTATCTCATTTGTTTTTTACAATTTCAACAAATCAATCAATATAGCATATGTAATGCATGTTTATCATAATTATTTTCTTATTTTTGTTGCAATAACATTATCATTTAATATAATTTTTTGATATTTTCTTGTAAGAATAAGCACTACATTCTATTCATAAAGTCAACTTCCATCATTTTTTTTCAAAACTAATTATCTCTATTTTCAAATATAAAATCAATTGGCATATTTCTTTATTGATAACAACAATCTACTCATCTTTCATCCCATGCTCTTTTAATTTTAGTTCATATTATTTGGATACAAATCAAAAGAGCATCATTATCTATTGATGTAATTTTATGCTTAGTTTTATTCTAAAATTAATTTTTTACTCCATGCTAATTAATTTTATATATTTGAGAGCATCTACCAATTGAATCTTTTTTTCTACTAGAAAATCGCAAATTAAATCGAATAATACTAGGTGATTTAAGAGCAAAATGATTTCATTGTAGTTCATTGTCTAAACTTTAAATTTGTATAATTAAGATTTGAACATTAACATTAGTTTATTTATATTTAAAATTAAGCCATTTAATTCGTTCGATAGAACATTACAAAGACATTTTACCTTAAATTTCATCATATCATAAGTCAATCCTTACAATTTAATTTTAATAATATCAATAAGAGGATAAAGAGATGTACAATGTTTTCTCTCCATGACCTTCAAATTAATGCATACTATATTTAATTTATTTTCATATTTCACAACACAATTTTCTAAAAACATAACACTAAATGGTTTAAGCCATTTTTCCTTTTGAGATCTAAAGTTTAATATGTTGAATATTTTTGATAAATCAAATATTGTTGATAAGATACAATTTAAAATATCATTTTTTTTTAACTTTAATTTTTCTAGTTAAAACAGCAATGGCTCTAATCAAACAACCTAATGAGAAATATCCAATATGATAAAACTCTCACAATTTTTATAGTGTTATGATATTCCCTATATCAAAGATATACAATTAACACATCTATCAAATGAAAAAAAGGAATGCATTCTTTGTGATAGTAATGCTTCTATTAGCATTAAATTTAATCATCTCCATTGAAAGTTTGAATTAATTGTTCAACTTCCTAATTTTAAATAAGTTTTAAAATGACTATTTCCAAGATTCTAAAAAACTTATTCCATTCAATAGCTTTGTCAAGATTTAAAATAATAAAATATATGTTTCAATGAGAAACAATATTCATTAATTCAAAATGAGTTCAATATGTTGCATTTGGATATGAACAATTCTCCTAGTATTTCAATGAAAGTCAACCTTTGAAATAAAAAATAAGATATATATCACACAACAAATATGTATTATTCATTATATATATATATATATATTTATTTATATAATATACACACACACATATACATATATACATACAAACATACAAATATATACATGCATACATATATACGCACATCCACGTGCACGTATGCACTACACATTCTCTTGCCCTATGCCTACCATATTATCTTCATCAATGAGATGTTTAGCTGAAATAACTTACAATATTGCCTAAGATGTGTACCCCACCTAAGGTAGCTAGCACTTATCACTATCATGCAATATTACATGGCAAAACATCTCTCACAAGACTAGATAGATCTCTACCACCAAGCAAAAGTCATGTGTTTCTTTGTCAATCTACATGCAAGCTCTTAACAAAACATTTCATAACCATGTTTTTTAGAAGGTAGAACTTGCCAAGGATATAGTAGTCTCTAACTATAGCCACACGTAGAGGCCCAGACATGCACACAGAAAGACGCTGCGCACTAAACTCCCGCATGCGCTGCCATGTACGATCACATTGGACGGCCGCACATGCTGTCAGCCACTTATCGCGCACATGTTCTGCACTTTGCGATAGGTGCACTTACCGTGCCGTCGGGGTCAACGTGCACATAGAGGGCTTGTCTACACGCAAGAACAGTACCCCCACAGATGAATAGTACACTGGCATAGCCGTACGCATGTAGGCAACAGAAGCACAAGCATGGGGTCAGGCCAAGAATTTGCATAATTTGTGAAATTTTTATATTTGTGGCAAAACCACATAAAATAATAATGAATTGAGAATGATGTATAAAATAATTGTAAATTCTAAAAATCAAAACTTCATAAATTCAAAACCCTTTTAAAGAGAATCTCTTGAAGTGTTTAATTTTCTTGTGACAAAAACTCCATTATCATTTAGCTTTTCGCCATTGTCACGCTACAACTTTTACTATTGCTGCTCGAAAAAGATCTATTGTTGATGGCTCAGGGCGAGAACACCTCACAGAAAGATCATATTATTTTTTGCATCAAAAAACTTTGATTTGACGTCAATGGCAGGTGCAAAGAAGAAAGTAATAGAAGAGTAAGCCACAAAAGGAAATCAATAGATTAAAACTTCAATCGATATTATTGCACGAACTATTTCACTATTAAGTTTGGAAGCACAGGTAGCACAATTAACCCAATAAATACGTGTTGATAGAGATTATGCTAAAAACCTAATCTTTTCCAACAACAAATTCAAAAGACAATCCATAAAAAAAATACTCTTAATCAAAAGAATTCTAAATTAAGTAGTAATCCCAAGACAATTGAAGATAAAGATGAAGATGACATCAATCTTATAATTTTGATACAACAGAATTAGTAGTATTCTTTCAAAGTATATGCTACACTTGATTTACTAATTTATGATATAATGGATACAAAGGAATTAGATACCAAATTAGAGCAACTATAGATATATTTTTCTCTATACTACTATTTGTCGACTAATAAAGTGTTGTATGCTCAATTAGGAATGACAAGTCATGCATTAGCCTAGTAGAATGCTCACTTAAGAACTGGTACAATTACAGAAGTGATATAAAACCAATTTAAAAATTAATTAAAAAAATTTACCTTATAGATTATATGAAAAAAAGATGAAAGTGGCATAGTCTACGACACGAAATAGGACAAACGGTGCAAAAATATACCACAAAATTTCGACAAGTCATAAGCTTGGAAATACCTATTAAAGATATGTAGATATTGTTAAAATATATTATAGGTCTATACTATCTTATTGCTACCAAATTCTCTCTTTCTCTTATTCAATATTTGAAACAAACTAATACTTTCACAATTGTTATAAAAAAATGTACAAAAGGACAACCAAAATGACAAAATACCAAAAGTCTAAGTATAAGTTTAAACATTGACAATAAAAGAAAGAGTATTTTCCAACAAAGTATGTTACAGCGATTACCAACAGAACTCAGAAGAACTATGATTACTACAAGAAGACAGGACACATACGACAAAAATGCTGAAAATTGTATCCTGAATTATTTCCAAAAGAGTTCAAGAAGAACAACATATTCACTACAACTGAGATTAAAAAGATACTTCAAAATCTTTACAACTTGATGAAAACTTATCTCTTATTATGAGTCCAAAGGGCACCTCTAATGTAGCAAAATAAATAGAAGAATCTTTCACCATCTGAATACAAGAAAAAGCTTATCAATACTATCATTGACACTGAAAGCAAAAAAGAACCAAATATTAAAACGTTTTTTGAAGTGATCAAAATTAGATACTACACCGTATCCAAGACCCTATTCTCTGGGATGGATCCACAAAGACACTAATGCAACTTGAAAAACAATGCAAAGTAAAGTTTGTCATTACCAAATATTACATTGATGAAGTCATCAGTGAAGTGGTACCTCTAAATATTTGTCAAATTATATTGAAGAATGCATACTTATGAGATTAAGATGCCGACTACTATCGATGAGCAAACGGTATCAATTTATGAAGGATGAACAACATTTCTTTTTGATTCGAGATAAAGAAGTATTGGCAAAAAGCATTGTTAGTACTAACCAAGTGAAGAAACTCATAAATATTTCTCAAAATTGTGTTGTTAATAACAAAATCAAAATAAACAAAACTAGATTTGCCGAAGACGATAGAACTAGATCTGTCAGAAAATCAATTCAAAAAAGGAGATTTGATAGAACTCAAATCTCAAAAAAAAAGAAACTCATGAGTAAGAGATCAATTTCAAGCTTATTGAATCCAAAATTGTAAGAAAAAATCAAGAGAATAAAACAACAAAAAACATTGTCACAAATAGACATAGCAAGAGCCGTGCACTGAGCCACGCACGATGGCTCACTTAGGAGCATCAGAGTATGCATTGCAATGTGCTAGCCAAGCACCAGACACGGAGAACCAAGTGGACTGGCAGAAAGACGCAGCATACAGAACACATGCAGCTAGTGGGGTGCACGATAATGCGAGACAGGCGCACGTACGCTCTGTGGATCACCTATTGTGCTCAAGCTCCATGCAAGAGAACAATACCGACCCATGTAAATAGAGCCTTAGAGTGGTTGTACATGTGCTAATACGAGGGCACGTGGGGCCAAACTGTGAATTTGTAGAATTTTTATATTTGTGGTCACAATCATATTTTTTTATTTTATAATAAAATATTAGATTCAAACTTCTATATAAAATGATGAAAAAAATGTATGAAACAATTCAAAATTTTAGAAATCAAAATTTCATGAATTCAAAACCCTTTGAAAAGAAACTTCTCAAGGTATTCAATATTTTTTGTGACAAAAACTCTATTCTCCTTTTCTTTATTTTTTAATTTCTCATTACCATCATGCTTCAACTTTCTTTGTTGCTACTCGAAAAAAAATGTCTACTGTTATGAGCTAAGGGCGATAACACCCCGCACACAGATCAATGAGACATCAATGAGAATGCACCAAATGAAAGAGAAAGAGGAAGAGATAGATTCACTATGGCTCACTTGGAAGAGGCTAGCTACCAAATTTAAGCCTAAAGGAGAAGCTCTCTAAGCATATTCACAAAATCTAAACTCTACTTTTATACCAAACATCCTTATTAATATACAAGTGTTCATGGCAACATGACATTCAAATTTAAATACCTAATAAACTTGATTCAAATTTTAACAAAACTAATCATAATCCAAATAACTTAAAATTAAAACAAAATAAGATAAATTTAAAATTAAATTTAAATGATTTATATAATAAATTTAAATAAAATTTCAAATAGAGGAATTTATCTAAATTCAACTTTAAATTAAAAAAAAATTAAATTTATCAATGATTTTTTCTTAAAAATAACATGTACAAAATATTGACATTTACATCCTACATCACTTTGCAATCTATAAATCATTCATCCCTTCAACTTTACCATTAATCCGTTGTCTTGAGAACACCTTCAGCTAAACCTAAAATCTCTTGGTTCAAGTGTTAAATCAAAATCAAATCCATCTTTAGATTTGGCACCTACCTAACATTAGTCAACATACTCATGATTCCATCAAACAAATAAATATGTACTTTATCCCACTAGTAATCTTGCACTATTACAACATTTTTCATCTTATTTGTAACACTATCTAATGTTTAATGCATGCTGAACTATTCTATAATAATTTAAACATGGATAGAACATCTAGAATTAATGATCCAATTTAAACCATCCTACATAAAGATGTAGCCATCAAGAAATAATATCCATCCTCATCACCCAAAAAGCAATTGTAACCTCAAATGATCCTTTCATCTTATTTCTTTACCATTAATAATTCGTTATGCCACTGACAATCCTCTATTATATGAATTTTCATGTCACAAATAAAATGCATCCTCTCATGAACTATTGACTTAGAGTATCACTAGCTCCTTGCTAATGCAAAAAGTTTCTCTTTTGATCTACCTCTACTTTTGCCATCTCCTTTAGCTTTGTCACATCATTGCAAATCGAATGTGTTGGATCATATTGGCTTTGTGGACAATCCTTTTTAACTCTACCACCCTATTGACTCTACCACACCATCACAAATCAACTTTGTCGTACTCTACTGGCTATGTTGACCTCTTGATTCAACTATCACCTTCAACTTTATTGCACCATCACAAATTGACTATATCGACCATATTAGCTATGAAGAGCCCTATTGATTATACATCTCATAGGCTCTATCAAACCATCATACATCAACTCCATTGAATCACTTAATTCCAACAAAACCAAGCTTAGCTTTAATACCTCTTGTTAAGGAATTAACAAGCAAATCCAAGTTTGACCTAATATAGAAGTAATGCTTAAGTTATTAAATTAGGGTCATCAATCTATATATCAATGCCACAACTTATTGTTGAGCATCCAACAATGTGACATTATTTTTCATGTGTATCCTAGCAAATTGACTAAAGAATTTGGCATAATATCCCCTACAATAATTCAAACCAAGAAGAACAAACATGGAGTGGTTTTCCACTTTCTCAAGATAACACAAGTCCCACTCCATTTTAGTATCATACTTTAGCACTCCAGCGTAGGATAACGATCACAATATTACGTTAGTTGGGTATTTTTGTATTTACTCGATGACATTTATGTATATGAAAATCAAGGAGCAAATCAATTCATGGTAATTTGCACAAAGCATGGAGCAAAAAGCAAGATTTACAAAATTTATTCCAGCTTCAATTTTAAGAGATTAGACATTGCACTTCAGATCGCATACAAAACATGCTTCAAAATGGTGATATTACAAAACCAAGTCCACAATGCTTTGCAACCAAAAGAAAAAACAATTGCATGACAACCACTACACTTGTATGAGGAAATGGTCAACCAAAAAGAAATAGCTACAAAAAAATGTTTGAAGATCAAATTGAAAAAACCTTCCACTCTAAATTCGTGTACTCACATTTTTTGCTGTCTGCAGATAAGGTTCCATCCACTTTTGTACGTGCTGTGATTTCTCTGAAGCCTATAACAATAGGTTAATAATTACAACAACCTATACAGAACTATCCAACATGAAACGGAAGAATTTTTCAGAATTGTAAAGCATATGCATTGACTAATTATTAAGCACCGTTTGAACTAAAACATCTAATGCAGGTTTTCCATGCTCTTTCCACTCGGCTGCAGTGATTTCCTGAAAGTAAAATATGTTATATATTTAGGAAAAGAACTAACAATAGATTAGAGCTCCTGTCAGAGAGCATTTTACCTGACAACGAACTAAATGAGACACAAACCAAGGAGGAAGCCATGCTCCGTGAACCTAAAAAGGGATAAATTTAGGTTCAAATTATTACTGGTAAATCTGAAGAGCATATAGAGTATAACACATCCTAAACAGCACCACACGCATATAGATTAATTTGAGCAGTTAAAGCCAATAAACCATGTAACTAAAATAACTGTTTGCAGTACAAAAAGAAAAACTCAGAATGCGAGAGAACTAATGCATTATGCCACATGTATTTTAGTCTAGTAAACAGTCTAGATATGCCACTTGTAAAAGGACAAGTGCAAAATAAAATCCAAGAACCAATCATATTTTTAAAAAAAAAAAATAGTCACCAAAGCATACAAAATCACTCCCTAAAGAAGTTTATACAAAAAGTCAACAAGTAAAATAGAGGGGAAGAGGCATACACCAGTTCAACCAATAATATTTATGTATTGTGTGATGGGCCATCCAACCGGCTGCTCTATTTCCGTCCCTGTAGATGTGAGTTAACCGTGCATCCGCAAACCTTACAAAGCAATGTAGTCGTTTGAGCAAATTCCTCATGTGTCCTCTAATAGTTGACAGCTATAGATAACTTTATGGTGGCAATGTGTAAACCCAAACTCCTATAAATGTGGGAAACCAATCAACAATAATAGCAATGGCATCCCTAACAGCTCACTTCTCCCTAGTAATGGGGTTGTAGAAAGAACTGTTTTTCCCATAATCAATAAAGGCTGGCCCGTGTTATCCTATATAACGAAGCCAATGCAAGCTCAATCATAACCAAGAATAGCCACATCACAATTTAAATTAATCCAGGTAAGGGGTAGAGGAAGCCAAGAAAAGCATGAGTTACTTGTAGCCCTTTCAGGCCAAATTGGCTCTAACATTCTCTATCCTTACATTTTGGCTATTGTGATGTCATATAAGGTATATGATGAAGAAGTGTACCACATTACTCAATATAGTGCAAATGCACTCTGTAGTATCTATTCTTCCATAATAATATGTCGCATGGGCAACACAAATGACAATATTTGCTTTCATTGGATGTCTATAATTATCCATTATCCATTTAACTAGATTTGGTAGAGAAAGAATAGGAATTTTGATTATTAGTGTCTTACTATAGAGAATTTCATCGAAAATGTGGCTCCATATGGATCAAACCACACTACAGTTCCAATACATGAGAGATGATGTCTCCTCCATTTGGCATCCCCAAGGGAAAAGCTTATCCAAGGTAACTCCACGCTGGGCAATCCATGCTTTAATAGATATTGCATCTCTGCACATTCCCCAAAATAAATGTTCTCACCCTTGGTAGAACAAGGAGCTTCCACGTCCATCTACCAGTCCCATTTTGCTTGAGCTATTGCTATTTGCCTAAAATAAGATTACTGTAGAAGTGGGTTGTATTTGGATATGTCAATTCAGTTTCCTCCATACCAAAGCATCCATGGCCTCCCAAGAAAGCCGAGGACAATGCAAATTTGACAAATTAGTTCCTTGCCAAAGTGTTGCCGCAAATGCTCCACATTCAAACAACCATTCTCAGCCAAAAGATTAACCACCTGCTGCAGGAATTGGTCAATGGTGTTCATAAAGGTTGGCCATTTACATAAAGACTCAGGTCCAAACCAATTGTCATTCATTGTGGAGCAGCTCCTACCATTACCAATATGCCAAATTATTTGCTCCTCCACAAGTTGGGCTGTTAAACTAACGAGTTTCCAAATTTGAGAATCAGTCCATTTCCTTTTTAGTCAACTCCAACCTTATCCCATACTTAACTTTAAATGTCAAGACCCATAAATTATCTTCATGAGCAAGAAATTTGTGATAATGGTGTGCAAACAAAGCTTTTTGCCATTCTTGCAACTATCTGATGCCAAGTCCTCCCATCTCTTTAGGCATAGTAACTTGGTTCCAATGGACATAATGAATAGTCCAATGATTTACATCCCCACTCCAAAGAAACTATCAGATAATATGCTCAATGTCCCTAACAATCCCAACTAGAATTAGACCATGAATCTGGTAGTATATCAATGATGCAGTAAAAGTAGCAATGACCATAAGAATCCTTCCCGCCAAAGATAATGTCCAAATTGATCATGTGAAAATCGTTACAAGTCGTCGTTCAAACTCAAATTTTATATGCCGATATCCATGGAGAGCAACACCAAGATATTTAATCTGTTTTGCTTGTTTCATGTGCAAATTATTAGAAATCATCTTGTTTTACTTTTTAACCATACTTTTGGAGTACTTTGTTAATTATGGTAGTTGCCATGTTAATTGCTGAAGCAAACAAGATAATATCATCCACAAATAATAAGTGAGTAATAACCAGAGAACCTTGGCATATCTGGAAGCCTATAGGAGCACAAGCTACTTGTGCATAAATTAGTGATAAATACTCAAAAGTGATGGCAAAAAGATAAGGCAACAAAGGACACCATTGACAAATACCCCATGTAGCAATAATCCATGGAAGATGCTTGCCATTACAAAGAAGGCCATATATGAGAACAACAATGCAAGCCTAAATCCACTCACACCACATGTAGAAAAACCCAATTAGTGCAGCATGAAAAGAACAAAATCCCAATGCACTCTATCATAAGCTTGATCCATGTCAAGTTTAACTGCAATCAACCCCTCCTTAGAGGTTGAATGATGCATACACATGGCCATCTCTTGTGCAAGGATGAGGTTGTTTGAAATTGAATCAACCGCGAATAAATATAGTTTGTTCTTAGCAAAATATCAATGATCACCTATTAAAGCCTCTCCACCAAAATCATAGTTAACACTTTATAAATTGTATTGCATAGATTGATAAGTCTAAATTGGCTTGGTTTATTCGCTTCTTAAATTTTGGGGATTAGCACTGCCAAAATGCCCTTCCATCTTTTCGACATGTTGGCCTTGGAGAAAAATTGGTGTACTATGGTAATATCCTAATTGGTGATGTCACAATATCCTCTAATATACTCTCTCAAAATGGCATCAATTCTAGGGACCTTTTATTTAACTTGACCATAGAAGATAAGCAAGCATTCAGCATGACACTCAACAAATTCAAGAGAGCCAACAAGTCATCCTATCAATCAAAAGGTTAGATTTTTGGAAACCTTTGCATTCAACATCAATCACAACAGGATCAAGTTAAGAACCATTGGAAAGTTTGATCATTTGGTCATATTATTGCATCAAGGTTTTAGTTCAAACAAGCCTTATTCCACACCGAACTATGGATTGAGTTCAAATCAACTGTTGATACAACGAATTTAAAGGCTTGTCCTCCAGCAAATACACTCACCTTTAAAGCATCCATAGCACACAAACAATTTTTGGACTATTTCCCTTGCAATTAGGGTTGGGAGAAGCATCACAAATTAAAGAGATATATTGAATTTTGGCTTTCAAAAATCTTGACCTGTACCTTTTCACATCCTAAAACTAACCAAAGTCATAACAAGAAAAACTCCAAAACAACCATTATATGATATATACACACGCCATATACACGTGTGTATATATGTGTATGTGTGTGAACACATGTGTTGGTATATATATATACATAGACAAGACTAGCAAAAATGCTACTGTGAACCATGCTACTAGGCTTACCTATTGGGAAACTAAACAACAGAGAAAGTCAAGTCAGCTCTTCCTAATCTGATATTGTTGCGAAAGAGACAACAGCTACTCTTCCTCCAAGAACTATTTTTTTAGCACCGTTTTCTTCCTTTGATCCAAACTTAACTCTAGTATAGGATTTGTGCCATTCTTTGCCTGAGCCTTTGAAACGGTAGAAATGATCACTAACATCTTGCACAATCAAAAGGACACAGCCCATTCTACCAAAAGGGTTTCGCTTGGTCCCATGAATGAAAGATATCAGGGATGCGGCTTTTGATCAAGAAAGATGGCACTCCCGAGTGCTAGCCAACACACTACTTCCCATAGACAACCATAGCCACTGCTTCCTCTCCCACTTCCTGAGCTGATTGACTTCTCTTTCTGGTAAGGTCGAGACACTGCTTCCAAATCCATTGATTTCCAATTTGTAGCTTCTTCGCCATAATTGATCCTAGTCCCCTTCTCCTCACTCCCCCATCCCCTTTAAAATCCAACTGCATTTCCAACCATTAATGAAAACATCTCGCGGAGGGTTTGACGAAAAATCTTGACTGGATGGCTACACTCAATATAAATCTTTCTAATGCTTTTCTTGTTCAAAAGCATGAGCTGCAAGGCCCAAGAAGGCTTATTTAGTCAGGTGGGGCACAGGTGGTGTCAAGTGTCCCTCTCATTCAGTGATCCCTAAAGCAAGGCTACTATCAATCAACTATGAAAAAATCTCATCTTTTTAGTTGAATCCCTCCATTTCCTATATAGGATTAATGAATTCCACATACCCTCAAGAGGAGAACTGAATATTGGATCGTGAACTTGGAAAGAGTTGCTCCCATGTCTACAGTAGTGATTGAGCCTACTTCCTCTGATATCAAGGGAGAGTGGTGATTGAGCCTGCTTCCCCCCAATATCAAGGGAAAAAGGGTTTTCTTTGAAAAGAGATATGGGGCAAGAGTGATTGTATTTAACATGTGTTTCATTCCGTGTTGTGTGCTAAGTAACACTAGTCAAGACTGCAAAATAATATATATGCAAAAAAGGAGAAATTTTTTTTGAATTCATAGTCAATTCCATTTCATAAATAGCACAATACTTTGAATCATATCAGTTACTATTTCTTGCCTAACATGAGTACTAGTGTTTGAGGTAGCAGTAACCAAGGGATTGCCTTAAGGGCGAGCCAAGGCGAGCCAAAGCGAGAGCTCCCAACCATGCTTTATCTTGGTCAATATCCTTTCTTCCTTCACTATGATTGGTCAATTTTTCCTTCCTGCCCTATAGTAAATCTAATATATATATATATACACACACATGCCCACATTCTCCTACATAAGAGCACATGCACACACATGGACACACACACATGCAACTTTATCATATAGGCAAAAGACTTCAACCTGGACAAAATATTATTCAAAATAATTAGAGAAGAATTGGACCTTCTTTTACTAATTCATCTACACAATAAATCATAGTTTTGATTAGTCTCATTCTTGGATGTAGCAAACAAAACTTAAAAAACTTAATTAGAAATTTGTAAAACCATCTCAAACTTTCTTAGCAGAATCTAAGCCCCCTACAAAACCCTGTGAATTGGAAAAAAGAAAACCTCCATATTTCAATTAGCTCATCTATGACTAGTTTTCTGCCTTGATCTAACACAACGAATTTGAGAAGAGGAAAATATAATATCTAATCATAACAAAAACAAATTCTCACTTCTACATATTGGATAACACAAATATATAAAAAATCAGATCTAGGATGGTTAAAACCAAAACAAACACCATAGGTTTTGAATCATCACCCAAAAAGAGAATCTAGGAACTGCTCAAACATGCAAGTTAGAAGATTATATGTGACATTCAATGAGGGTTAAAACATAAAAGGATTCACTAAACAAATTGGTAGTAGTATGTAAAAAGGATCAATGAAACATGATATTGATACAATATACCATCAACCCACTTCAAGGGTCAACTTCAACAGCCAAGCCACAAATAATAATTATTAGAAATGGAATAAGAAACGGTAACTTAACCTCTTTTAATTCCTTCAACTTTGATGCTGCTTCCAACCTCATTCTAATCAACTCTTCCTAATAAGTTTAATGACTGGAAATCAGACAAATCAACCACAAACAAAACTACATGTGTAGAAGCAACAGGTTTAAGCAAACCTCCGCCACTTGAAGAGCACGTTCTGTTTTCTGAATTTTGTGCTTCTGTTCACCAGTCAACTTCTCAAGCTGGGAAATTGCAAAGAAACAAAAACATAATACAACCTACTAATCAGAATGCTAACATAGCAAGCTACATGGAAATAGAGTGATGTACAAGATTTACAAGAGAGATAGAAATATTAAAATGTACAAAAGTAAATGACAGCCACTGGATTTATTACTTTGAAATAAAAAGCATAAGTTTCTGAAAAGAAAAAAGAGCTAGTAATAGCTCTAGCAAATAGTTCATGGTATTGAAGCAACAACATTTTTCTACTAGTGTATGATGCTTTGACAATCAAGAATAAAAACATAAAAAGGAAATTGAATGCACACAAAATCCCTTCAAAAGTTCAAAAGTATCTTCCATTTTCTTAAATAGTCAATCCTTATGTACCCCTACTTCATGTTCAAGTATTTAAACTAATCCATGGCAAGCATAGGTGTTTGAGAAACAAGAGGAGAATTGGATGCAAACCAAGTATCCCTGTCTATGGATTATGTTTGATGGGCTCATCTAGTGAAGGACAAAAAGTGCTTATGAGTTATGTTACATCCCATATGAGTAAACACCAAAATGGTTGACCTGATTACCATGAATAAGTGGCCCACTTCTTAGCTGAATTGAGACTATAATTGTAGTTGTCTGCCACTGGTTAAAAAAAAGGAAAGATTCTTATTCTATCTCAAATTATTTATTTGCTTTTCCAAGGAAACTAAGATAAGATAGTCCAATTCGAATAAGCAGGAAATTATGAATCCTTACAAGAAGGCAAGTGATACAAGATGAAGTCTATATGCAAAGAAATGTGACACATAATTGTAACACACAATGCTCCAAACTTGGCCTGTGGATTCTCTTGCTAATAGTCAAGTGAACCTAAGCTTTTTGTTAATAAAAACATATACTAATAAGAGGAGTAAAAAATTTGGCACAATTCATATTTAGGGGGCACTGAGGTTCATGCTATCATTCATCAAACAAAGGAAAAATGAGTTGTTTAGTTTCCATGCAGCATAGAAATTAGAAATAATGAGTTGTTTAGTGATAACAAGCATAGCATTTAAATGTTGCTAGAGATGAACACATGCTAGTTTTGATGCATCACAGAGAAAAAAACAATAAAGTAAGTCCAATAGCAAGAAATACTTACACTTTGCAATTTCAAATTTATTTCTTGCACCTTTTTTTCTGCTTCAATAGCTCGAGCTTCCAAGGTATCTCTTTTTCTAGTCTGCACGTCTACTTCATCCTTAAGCTTCTCTAGCTGCCCAAACAATTAAAAGGAGAACTTAGTGACTAATGTTGCACAAATTCCAAAAACAACCAAATAAGTTCTCAATTGGATGACCTCTTCTTCAAGTGCATTGGACCTTGCATGGGCTTTTCCCACCAACTCCTCTGCATCCACTGCCCCCTTTTGCTGCAGATGATTAACAAAAAAAAAATGTATCCTAAAAATAGAAAATTAAAAACAAAACCCAAATTTATCATTTATAATCATGATGCCCTCACATTTAAAAGCCCTATCTCACTCTGCAGTAACACAATACTTGCTGCCTTCTCTTGAATGTCCCTCTCCAACGAGAGAACCTGTGCTGCTTTCTCATGAATCTCTGTCTCTAGAGACACAACAATAGCATCTTTTCCTTGAATCTCATTCTCTAACAATGCAATGCTTGAAGCCTTCTTCTGAACCTCCCTCTCAAACTGTGCAATTGTCTCATCCTTGATATTCAACTCCCTTTCTTTTTCTAACACTTTTGTTTCTTCAACAAGCAAATAGCATAGAAAAAAATGTAACATTCAAAGACTATCAAAATTAAAAAATTAAGTTATAAGAAAGGTGAGCAAAAGAAAAAACATATGCTGCAAATACAAACAAAAAATCAATAGCAAATGACCAGACTAGACAAATGATCTAGATAATAAAACAATAGTTACAAGCCAAAATCCTAAAATCATTCCACCACAAACTTGGAAGTACCAAATCACATACATGCATTATTTCACAACAATTATAAACGCATAGAAACACCAAAGGGGTTGATTGAAGGAATAACAAAATGAACTTTGGTCTAAAAAGATCAAAATAACCACAAAAGAAAGAGTAGGCCATCCTGTTTGAAAGGAAGTATTTTTGTGGTAATCCTTAAAGAATATGATAAACACACTACTTTGAATGATGAAAAAACAACTTTATCTTCAAACACTGTTTTCTTGATTTCATTTCAGTTTGCTCTAAAATTCAATTACAGTTTCATCAGCTTCACTGAAATCATAATATTTGTCTTCATTTCAATATACTTCTTACTCCTAATATGGAACGAGTATTTTCTTCTCGAACAACATAAAATTCTAGCAAATTCAAGAGTCAAAGAATCAATTCATGCCTGCAAGTTGGATATTGGTTGTCAATAATAAATTAACCACCAATCATATTACATTTCCCTTAAAATTGGTAGACTAATTTCCATTTCCATTTTCAAATATCCAGTTCGAATTTGCATTTTCACTGAATGTTTAAGGTTTACATTTGGCTTTTTATGTCATAAGAAACCATCAGTAAAGAGCACCTTCAATTATAACAAAGATAACCATGTTAAAAAGTTATGACAGGAAGCCCCACTCAATTGCTATGCTTTTGCCAACCATGTTTGGTAGCTCATGTAAAATACAAAAAACAAAAATCATGCCCACCAACTACATGAAAATATTGAATATTCAATATTTTCCAGTGCTTTAGCCAAATTAGAATCATCCATGCAAAAATTCTAAGTGCGAAAATTGCAATCCTCAGGTACGGCCATGCCAAAGTCGATTAAGAAAAGCAAACACCAGCCCAGCAGAAACCACAAAAGCGAATATGGTAAGCCACAAAATTGGTGCCTCGGTCAGCAGTCCTATAGAAAGGTCGAAGAATGACTCTCAAGAAAGAAAACAATACCCCATAAATGTGAACAAAAGGATCCATGGAAACCTAGGAACAGAAATAATGATCATAGATATGTGATCAATCTGTTTTAGAATAATCCCAATCAATGGTGATGCCAAAATCCTAACCAGATAAGAAATTTTTTAGTCAAAACAGTATGCAAGGCATCAACAAGATTCCCCTGTTCCTGTTGAACTAGTAGTACAGCGTAGATTTCCAGATTGGAAGTCAAGTCCGTTCCTAGTTGGAGGGGAATTGGATCCTTTTAGCAGCCTTTTTCAAATACATAACATGGTTATACCCCACCTTACGTGTCCAATGAATGATGCATGAAACAAGAAAAATAACTCAGAGAAGCGAAAAACAAGCAACAGCAGAACCAGAAAAAAAAAAAATGAAGACTAGTATCCCACGAAAACCCTGAGCAAAGAATACCAGAGCTAACCTAGAGAAGAGATGTGCGACTTGAGCCGCTCAATCTCTAGCTTAAGGGGTGAATCCAACGGCTGGACCTCCACGACATCAACATCCACAGCGACCGCCTCCCCATCCGCCCTGATTCCAGCTGCCAACAAAGTCAAACCGACCGATAGCACCAAAACATTCAGAATCCCCATCGAAACGGACGATGAAGGACGCGAGATTAATGAAAGTAAATTTCTTCTGCACCCTCCTCTCAATCCTGAACTTCCACAAATCTTCTCTCCCCTTAGAAAACTAGAGCGTGTGGGAGAGAACAGAGCGGGAGCGGCGGCGAAAATCGGTGTGGCCCTTTTTTGTTGAGAGCTTTTAAGGTCATATGGTTGACCGATACGTGGCGGTTTTTGAGGACCTGGAGCTTGCTGGCAAGTACAAGCAAGGCAGGCCGGCGCCGGTGAGCGGTTTGATCCGATGTAATTTCGGCCGCGTGGAGAGTGATGCTTGGTAATAGGCAAGCGTGGGGACGAAGGTGACCGGATCCTATCCAGATTTTCAACTCAAATTCGGAAACTGGTGCATTATTAAATGAGAAAGAACGAAGGGATCCCTGATGGAGATGATCGGTGATGTATAATGGTTAGGATTTTGCCGCGTTGCGTGTGAACCTGAGTTCAAATTCTTAGGAGTGTCTTCGGTGGTTGGGGCAGACCGTCCGCCGCATATTAAACTTGGGGTGACTTTTCTGTTTAACAAGAATTATTACAAATACTAATGAGCTTTTAAAAAGAAAATTAAAATTAAATTTTAAAAGAAGTTATATTTAGTAAAATATTGTTTAAAATGTTTTTATAATATTTTTTAAATATTTTATATTTGTAGAAATTAAATCATATTTGGATAAAAATAGTTAAGAAAACAAATAAAATTGTTTTCAAATTTTACTCATCAAAGGACTAGTAACATTTGAACATCATGAAACTGGAAATTAAAAAACAAATATAAAAACAAAAAAACTATTGTGAGATGAGAAAAAAAATTCATTATAAATGATAGAAATAAAGACAACAATACAAGACATAAATCTAACATATTTATTTCTCTATAAAGACTCATTAACCCATGTATGAAGAAAAAAGACTACATTTTTAAAAGTGTTCTTTAAAATATCTATAAATAGAATATTGACAATCAAATTTTGATGACAAAAAGTAATTACAACTACCCAATTGTTGAACCATTTAAAGAACTTGAGAAACTAGTTAGAAAGAGATCTCGAGAATAACCTTAAGAGGTATAATTAGGAACAGTTGATATCATTGAGAAAAAGGTCAGAGATTAGATATAATCTTCAAGGCTATTAAAAGATAATAATAATATTCATGAATGCTAATTCCACATAGAGATGTGCCCTTCATCATATAATTATGAAAGATGATCAAAATTATAATGGTAAAAGATTACATGTTATAGCCCAACTTAAAAAGGGTATAAGATTTTGGGAAAATGATTATGGTAAACAAATGAAGATCCTATATGGAGAATTATCCAACACAACCAAAAGAGATAATTAAGCACAAATAAAACATACAAAAATGAAAATATGTCATTTTCTTATCATTAGAGTATTAGAATTGAGAAGTCAAATACCTAAATAGAATCAAAATTCATCTTTAAAGGATCAAAACTATACAAATGGGGAAGTTGTGTGTAACATCTCAAAAGTTCTTGTATAAAGTAAAGTACAATTGAAGTGAAAATTATTATATTTTGGACTTCAATGTAAATAAAAATGCAAAAGTTGCCCAAAAAGGGATATTTTGTAAAAAGGTCGTATCAACCTTTTTATATGGAAGTTCTCGAAGAAGAGGGATGAACATCTTTTTAAATACAACAAATTATAAGGAATTTAGTGATAGAAATTTTATTGTGATTGAAAGTTATTTAGTAATAAAACAAAAGGCTAAAACGTATTCATAAAATAACCTTATTATATGCATAAGATAATATTACTAAAGAAAATCATTATAAATATCAAACAAAGTCTAAAAAAATATTGAGAGCTTAGAAAGAAAATATAGAGATTGAATTGTTCTTGTATTAAAATTTATCCAACAAATTTTGGAAGTTGTTTATGAGGTAAATGCAAAGAATACATAGCTCTATAAAGTTTGGATAAAAAAGATTTTATAATCCCTTAAATTATCTCGTCCAACTAAGAGTAGAAAGGAAGAGATGAAGTGATAAGCTTGCATTTCTTTAAGGAAATTAAGAGAATTGAGGTTCATGATGAGAGAAATCTTTAGGAATTGAGGAAAGAGCTCACTCCAATGATTGATCATGCAATGATTCTTGCTTAGAAAGTTAGGAAAACTCTATTAACTCCATGGCTTTATATAAGAGTTCAATAATAAAAAAAGCATATGATAAAGTGTATTAATTTGTTGTTAGAGTTTGATTCATTGAAAAAGTAAAAAAATGATCATTCTAGATTTGATGGCATGGTGTATCATTATAAGACTTAATCAAAGATGTACTTGTCACAGATGATCAACTATAAAGAAACTTTTCTTGATAGTGTGGTAGACATCATGAGTATCATTGATTTATTTTTACCATGAGATAAGGATTTAATGCAAAATTTTCAATTTAAGAGATCAATTTCTTTATTCTTATTAAATTGCAAAAATTTTATCATTTTCATGTTGTTTGGACTCATTTCTTGGGGTTGTTATTCCCTTAATCTTCTAACCTTTTAACTAATATTTTATTGATAAAATCTATTTTTCATATTTATTCTTAGTGTGCACTTGAGATTTACATTAGTTATAGGTACATATTGTACACATTATATTATCAAGGAATTGTGTTTTGCATTACCTTTGTTTATTTGTAATTGTTGTTGTATTGTACAATTATGAGACACCTTTGCTTAGTTCTTTTGAGTTGTTTAATGATTTTTGTGAGTCTTGTTGCAAGGGTGTTACACCTATTTATCCTTAGACAAAAGATGGATAATTTTAGTAAGCATGATCTTTCATGGTCTAAATCATCTAAAAATCTTATAGTACTTTACTTATTACAATCATATACAACCTCTTTCTACATGTACTCAATACTTGAACTAAGTTTATTTGTTTCAACTTTATAAGAAGTACAATTCACTCTCCTATTATGAGAACACTATACTTACAATTTCTCCTTGTGATGATATTTTTATTTTGATGTGATTTAGCAAAGACATATGTCATAATGCATAGAAAAGGTTTTGCATGAGAAGGAAAGCTTGTAATGTTGAGTTATGAAACAATTAGGAGGTTGAATTAACATTTTAGTAAAGATTAAAATTTATTATAAATAAATTTGTAACTTCAAGTAGTTTTTGGATGGTTTGAATAATGGATCAAATGGTTCAATAAAAGTGAAGATGGAAACCTGAATCTTTATAAAATGAACAAATGGGTTAATCAAATGGTTTGACAAAGGATTAGGCAATCTAATAATAGGATTAGATGTTCAAGAATTTTCATAAAAAAATATGATAACAGGAATTATTTAACATGATAAATGTTTGTATTTGAATATTTGGGCTATACAAATGCATAATCAAGAAATTGATATATCTCTATATGCTTTGAAAAGTATGCTATGTTGTTTATTATCAGATTTGGGATCTGAGTATGCCACTAAGAATATCTTCACTTGAGAAACTTATTAGTATATTATTTGTAATTTATGAAAATCATTTAAATTTTTTTATGAATTTTTTAATGTGAAAATAAAAATAAAAAATACATTTTATTTAATCATTTATTAAAGTAAAAGGGTAAGTTTATCCCTTCCAAATATCCTTTTAGCTATGATTTACACGTGAGGAAGTTTAAGAAAGAGTGGAATAATCCAAGAGAGAAAGAGAAAGAAAAAAGTTTTTGGAGGGGTGATCTATGAGCAAAAGGGTGCTTGAAGAGTAATGTCATATGTGTTCATTTGTGCTTAAAAAGAAAGAACATAGGTAACAATTTTAATCTTAATTCACATAAAAAGGATTAATAAAGGTATTATTTAACTTAAGCTTTTTGTTTTAGAATTCTATTATGTTGTAGTCTAAGCTACTTCTGTCTTGATTATGTTTGGAGTGGGATTTCGATAAAGATTTAAAAGTTGAAGTTTTATGGTTGTCTTTCATATTGGCCAAATATACCATATGATTAGCCTAAATAAACCAAACAGTAAGTTCAATAGATAATGTGGTAAGGGATTTTAGACAGACTCTTCTTTGAGAAGATCATACGATATGATAATTACGATTATACCATGTAAATAAACTTTAATTTTGAGTAGCCCTAGTCTCCAATTTCTTGAGAAGATCATATAGTATAATAATATATATATATGAGACTGTACAATTGCTTTAGATGGTAAGTGATAAATGGCTCAAGAAAACCACAGTTGTTGCCTTGTGAATATCAGATCGCACAAATAACAATTCAAAATTTTGTTATGTAAAATATCTTCTAAATGATGAGATTAAGTTTGTATGATTGTAATTATGTGTTTTTAATATAATAAAGTTAAATTTTAGAGATATTAGTTCACTAATTAAAATCTCAAAATGGATATAAAAAACATATTATTTGGGCAAGTCATTAGAAATATCTTTTCAAACTAAATTAATGATATTAAATTTATAATTTTTGAAGGTTTAGATAATTAATTTTAAATTTTTAAAGAAAAAACATATAGAGATAATTTTGTGAATTATTGAGAGACTAATTGTATATTTGCATTTTAGTACCTATTTTCATATATGAGATTAAGGTAAATAGAAATGGTTAGCTAGGTGAGGTGGTGGGCTTAGGAAATAAAAAATATATGGAGAGAAGGAGAGAAAGAAAGAGGTGGTTCATCTAAGGGGAAGGAGCAAGAAGGAAAGAGAAGCAATCATGGTGAATCTTGGAATCCATTATAACAACTTTGAGAGGAGTAAAAAAGCCAAGAGTAAGAGAAGGTTATTAAATGGAAATTGTAACAAGAATCAAAGGTACAATTATCAAACAAAGAAGAAAGAGAAGGAAAGGGGAGCAATCATGGTAAAGCTTGGAATCCATTGCTACAACTTAGAGAGAAGTAAAGAATCCAAGAAGAAGAGAAGGTTGTTATGTGGCAATTATAACAAGAAGTAAAGAAACAGTTGTCAAACAAGCTAAGGTAAGGAATATTTTAAGTTTTCTTTTCATGGAATCAAGGGTTTCAAGTAGAGATTGGATGAGGGTTTATTTGTTTTAAGTATTAGAAGTGAAATTCTAAGTATTAGATGATTCGTCTATGAGGGTGTTCTTGTCTCAAGTTCTTATCAGCAAACCTTTTTCAGAATAGTTGTAGCAAAAATGAAAGTGTGAAATAGTTAAGAGCAAAAGGAAAGACAAAAAAAAGAAATTTTTACAAAAGCTAAACTACTCACAAAAAATTCCCCTTTTTCTTAACGTTCTTAACCCCCTTTTGATATATGGGTTAAATACAATTTTTAATATATATTTAAATTATCAAACGACTTTTGTCCTTAATAAAATTTCACAATTTCAAGTCGATCCACTCATTTCTCATGCTAGCAGATCCCATGCTCATGCGTGTCTTTTGTGTGCCCAACACCACAAGTGCATGTGTCTTCTGTGCACCTAACCTCATTTGTCTGGTCATGTACTATGCACACTTTAAAGCAAAATCGAACATGACGAAATAAACAATTACGATTGCCATACTTTTAGGAGCTGGGTGTGCACGTTGCCTAAAGTTAGGCATGTGCTTTGGGCCCCCAAAATCGGGCACGTGATTTTGAGTGCATGTCACTTGAACCTGGGTTCATGTTTTGGTGCATCTCATAAGAAATTAGGCATGTGTATTGTGTGTATGTTGATGTCAATTTTGTTCTTTCTTTTTTCTTTTTTTAGTATTTTTTTCTTTGGGTTTTGATCCCTTAATCATATGCTCTTTTTTTTTGAATATTCAAGTCCTATCAAATCTTATTTATTTGATAAAAATTTCGTTGTCTTCTTTGAGAGGATGAGGCTTTCTTTTATTTTATTAAATGGTTTCTTAGATGTTGTTAGCAATACATTTTTATCAAGTATGTGCTAACCTCTTTAATTATTCAGTACTAACAATGCATTGGCTAATACTTCTTTGTCTTGACTCAGAAAGAAATGTTTTCTATCTTTCATGAACTGATTTTGTTGTACTCTTCGATAGTAGATGATGTTTAGAGGTCACAGATAATCTTATCAATGTTGTCTTTTATCATAACAAACTTCACTTTATATTATTCGTCACCTCTTATCTCAAAGTTATTATGAATCTACCATAAAGAATAGGGTCTTAGATGCATAGTTTCAAACTTTTGCTTTGACATAAGACTTTTAGATATTAATGTTTTTTTGCTTTCGAAGTCAATGATAGCAGTGATAAGCTCTTTTTTTTACTTGTAATTAGATAGTAAAGAATTTTTTTGTTTGCTTCATGTTATGTCTCTTTTGGAGTCATTATAAGAGATCGAGTTTTAGCTACTTATGGAGTATGTAGTACCTTTTTAGTCTCGAGTATAATAAGTACTTTATTCTTTTTGAATTTTTTGGAAAAAGATCAGAGTCAAATTTTTAGCATTTTTTGTATGAGTCATATCTTCTTACAATTTCAATTTTTGTTGTTTGTTATAGTCATAATAAATTTTGATTAATAATACTCTTTCTTTTACTACCCATTTTTAGACTTATACTTAGACCTCTTGGTACCTTATCATTTAAACTTTATCCCTTTACAATTATTCTTCTTTTTAATAGCCATAACAAATTTATTGGCTCACTTTAGAGATTGAATAGGAAAAATGAATAATTCAATAGTAATAAGATAATAGAGACCTATAATATATTTTTACAATGTCTTTATTTTTTAATAGTTATTCCTAAACTCATAGATTAAAATTTTATGATATATTCTTATACTATTTATCCTTGTCATTGTTGTATGCTATGTCACTTTCTCTATTTTTTCTTCATGTAACCTATGACTTAAAATTCTTATCGAATTATTTCTTTAAATTAGTTCTATGTTACTTCTAAAATAGTGAAATTTTTTTGGTGAACATTCCATCAGGCTAATACATGACTTATCTTTTTAAGTTAATCATACACTACTTTATCAGATAGGATGTAGTCATATGAAGAGAAATAGATCTTCAATTCTTCTAACTATCTAATTTTTTTATGTATTGTACCATCATAAGTTGCTAACTATATCGGGTAATGTACCTTAAAAGAATGTCAAGGATTCTCAAGCATAAAATAAATGAGATTGATGTCATTTTCATCTTCATTTTCAACTATTTTGGGAGTACTACTTAATCTGGAATACTTTTAATTAAGAGTATCTTCATTTGACATTTTTTTTTGGACTATTATTAAAATAGATTGAGATTTTAATATCATTTTCATTAACACTTGTATTTTTTATATTAATAGAGCTACATATGTCTCTAGATTTTTTGTTGAAATTATCAATACAATCACCTTGATTGAAGCCTCCTCTAAATTTTCTTTTGAGATTTGCTCCTCTACTTCTTTCTTTTTTTCTCCTATCATTAAAACAGAATTGAAATAGATTTAATACTAAATTAATATGATCTATCTATGAGAGTGTTCTCATCTTGAGTCCTCATTAGCAAACTTTTTTTAGAATAATTATAGTGGAAGTGAAAATATGAAATGGCTAGAAGCAAAAAAAAGGAAAAGAAGAATTTTTTTTATAAAAGATAGAATGGTCCCAAAAATTCTCCTTTTTCTCAACATACTCCATTTTATATAGAGGTTGGATACAAATTTTAATACATTTAAATTATAAAAAGACACTTTTACCTAGACAAAATTTTGCAATTTTGAGTCAACCTACCCTTTTGCTGGTGCTCGCAAATCCCCCACTCGCACATGTCCTCTATTCACCCAGTCATGTGAGTACTCATGTCTTTTATGCGCCTAGCCTTATTCACTCAATCACTATTCATGTGTCAGAGCAAAATCGTTTGCAGTGAAATAAACAATTATGATGCCCATTTTTTAGCATGCACCTGGGTGTGTAGGTTGTCTGGAGTCAGGAGCATGCTTTTAGTGCCCAAAATCGAGAGCTTAATTTTGGGCACACATCGCCTAAACCTAGGAGCATGTTATGGTGCATGTCACCCGAAGTCAGGTGCGTGCACCATTTGTACATTGACATCATTTTTTTCTTTCTTTTTCCAAAATTTTTTTCTTTAGGTTTTGATCTCTTGATCATTAAAATTGTGGTGGAATTAAGTAGGTTTTAAAGACTTTGTTCCTATCTAGGTAGAGTACATACCGTATAGTGGATTAAAAGTATGATACATTCATAATCAAGTCAATTATGTTGGTCAATTTGATAGAGTTGAACATATGATACGTTTGTTCTATTATATAATATGTTATCTTGATTTAGAGAGAGCTAAGGATAATCTTTTATGTTAAAAAAAGATTCAGTAGAATTGAACATATTATGCAATGAAAATATGGTATGTTAATTAACTTAGATTTAAAAAGGTAGTGGCTATTAAAGAATAGATGATATATGGGATAAAAAGTATGGTACATTATGTTAAGAACACTTATGGTTAAGGTAAATGATGGTAAGTCATAATGGTCCACAAAAGGATCTTAGAGGTATTGTACAAAATAGTGTAACTGGCAAATAATGCATTAGAAATATTCTAAGTAAAACATATTGTATGAGAGGTCAAAGAATGATACATTAGTTAGGTAAAAGGGAATTACAGCTAAAATGATTTTAAGAGTTTTATAGTTAATAATACGTGTCATTTACACATCAAAAATGAATATTTGATAATTTATGAATATACATGACATTGTAGGAAACCAATGAGATAAAGAGATTGGGATAAGAAATTTTTATTTGGATTCAGGTAAGTAAATATGATAGCTATGATGAACACAATAATAAAAAGTTTTAAATGGTTTTGCATGAAATTATTTTATTAATTGTTTTGATATTTTTATATGATTTGATTACTTAATATATAATTCATATGTGATTTCATTATAGTATTATATATTTATTTAGTTTATATGGAAGTAAAGGTACTAATATGAAAATAGATATATAAAGGGGATATGGATATATATAAGAAATGGTTAAAGAAATAATTTTTGACATTATTATATGGTATGATTAACAAATTCATTTATAAATAACATAATGATAATTAGTAATTAGTATTTTCATGAAATATTCTTCTCATCACATGATATTAAGTGATGATACCTTTAAGGTGATGATACACTTAATGGTGCCATGATATCATATAATAGTGTGATGATATCTTTATACATATTTGATATGATGAAGTTACCCTCAGTGTGAGGATAACCTTATTTAGATGGATGTTGATTTATTATACTTATTAGCTAAGGTCATATGGATTAATATGGGATCTAAAAGATAACAATCAAAATAAAAATTAGGCCGATGAAGAATAATATAGTGGAAATTGGAAATAAAAGAACAAGCAAGTTTAAAAAATAATTTGCATAGTTTATATGGTTTCCTAGTAGTTATTTATTTTATTTGATTATTTGAATCATTATTGCTATTTCAAGATTCTTAGTTTTCTTATTATTATGGTAATAGTTTTAGCTAATAATTTATCTACTAAAGATATTGTGTTTATTTTTTATTTATATCATAGGTAAAGATGCAAATGTTTATAGAGTAAAAGTTCTTAGAATGTGAGAGTCCCACCTCACCATCTACTTAATCGGTTAAAAAAATAAAAGGTTATGCATAATTAAAATGTCAAGTGAGGACATAAAAGCTCAAGAAATTTCCTAAAATCGATCAACTTAAACCATTTAATGATATAGACTAAATAAAATATCAATATGAATAATTGATCCAACTACTAAACTATATGTGCCAACTCTATACAAATCCAAATATGTATATATTACAAAAATCCATAAAATACTAACCATTATGCCAACTAATAAGTAAAACCTTCATCCATTGCATCTAAGTTTATATCTCTCAATACAATTGAAGTATTACCTATTATGATATCCACCTAATTAGACACTCATATCCTTTCAAATAATAATTTATGTTTTAAATATAAGTACTACAAATATTGAATTTAAAATTACATCGAGTTGTAAGCATATAAAAAAATATGCTAAAATGCAAGCAGTTAGATTTTATATTTAAGAAAATAATTACAAAAATCTTATCATAGGAATCTATTGGTATATAGTTTATAATTTTTAGAGTTGAATTGAACTTTATATGTATTTATAAATAAAATAATAATAATAATAAATTATTTTAATATTCTTATTTAATAAGAGAATAAGCTTTTTCTTACCTAAGATAGTAATTATATTTGGGAAATTTTGGTAGAGAGGGAGAGTAGAGAAAGAAAGAGAGGAAAAAGGAAAGAAAATATTACTATCCATTAAAAATAAATAAAGAGATCAATAAAGGAAGAAGGAAGTTTATGAGGAAGAAAGGGAATTTCTATTTTGTTTTGAATAAATTGCATGAAAAGATAAAGATATTAACCAGGCTCTTTTTGAAAGCATATATTAATTAATTTGAATGTCAAGTAAGAGTTGTGTATGAGTTCTAATGTTACAGGTTTTTACTATAATAATCATAAATGATAGTTGTTAAAATTTTATTAATATGATGTTGGTAGTTGGAGTTGAGCCAAGGCATGATAAGTGCTAAAAATTTTATTGTTGTTATCAATTGATTGTATTAGTATGATTATGTGCTAAAATCTAGTTTAATAATTTGGAGTTAGATGATTATACTATATAATGAATGTATAGATGATGTTTATCTTACTAATATGAAATGAAAATTAGATAGTATGATAACATATGTATTTCTTAATTAAGAAAACATCTTGTCTGATTGCTCATTCGAGTGTATTTACATATATGAATATAGATCATATTAATATGATACATATATCTGATGCATGCATGCTGGTCATGAATAATACTCATATGACTCTTTTATCAGATTATTAAAATCCAAGGTATGGTATAATGTATATATATTATAGATCATATAAGTACAAAAGATACATTGGACTAATATAATTAGTTGTTGAGAGATTTCATGTCATTGTATTAGTGTAATAACTAGATCAAACCTATACAATTAGTTCTCATATTGCTTAATAGAGATTGACTATATGATTTATTGTCTGACTTGTATTATGCATGGGTTGTAAAGTACAATATAAGACATTATATCTTACGATATTGAAGCAGAAATATCAACGAGGCATGAAAAATGGAAGTACAAAATATGAATTAGACTAATATGTTTATTTGATGAGCATGCTTAATATATATCATCTATTTGATCCCAAGTATGACCTAATGGTTATTGAGTATTATATAATAAGAATATTAGACTTGTATAATCAGAGTAATGTAGTAGTTCAACATCGGTAATACCCTAACCTTACAATATGATAAAGTTGATCATACTATACTATGTGATGACAACAAATGAAAAATAGAATAGTTTGTTATGGATAATTAATAGAGCTTTTAAAAAGCATTTTCTTAATAAAAAATGAATTATTATTTATATGAAATAATGTGAATTTTGAAAAAAAATAAGATGAACCAATAAATGGAATGAAAAATTAATAAAAGAGGCTTCATAGAACTTTTAAGTATGTAAACTAATTGACTATGATATAGGTGATTGTTAAGAATCTATTGTTAATATTGTAGAATGCAATATAATAAGAATATTTGTATGAAATATTATTTCTTACATATATTATAGTTTTATTATAATATTTTTTACTATTGATGTATACAAATATAGTTATACATGTATAGATCTATAAGACATTTAATGCTATACTTCAAAACATATGATAAGATAAAAGAAAATGAAATAAAAAAAAATAAAGAAAAAGGTTAGTATGGTCTAAGAAAGAACATTACACTATCTTAAAGTGACATGATAGATATAATATATATGATATATATTACTCTTTTTGTCATAATACTTAGAGTTGATCCTAAGGCATGCAAAGGCCTTAACTTAGTGACGATGAGACACTTCACTCTTTGATCTTATGAGCACTCAGAGATAGGTCTATGACATTTCACTCTTTGATATTATGAGCACTTAAAGATAAGTCTATGACATTCTTAGCACCTCATTCTATTTTAGCATAGGATATTAGCATTAAAGGCTTGGACATAATGATGATGAGATAATTTACTCTTATGTGTTATGGGCATTTAAAGACAAGGCTTGAACCTTCAAAGTGACTTTTTTTATCAACATAAGATGTTGGTATTATGGAGTAGAACTTAGTAATAATAAGATACTTTACTTCTTAATGTTATGGTACTTAAAGGTGGGACGATTATATTTTACAATACTAAGGCTTTTGGTAATAAGGTATGATATGGGATTTCTAAGTATTTAGATAAAAGTCATAAAAGAGTCTAGGATTAAATGAAGAATTAATATGTTAAAAGAAAAAGAAATATAAAGTAAAAATACAATTAATAAAAAAAGAAAAGTAAGACAAAACTATATATTTATAATGATTTGGATGTATGTATATGACCATATACATTATTACCATACTCTTTTTATAGATTGTCATGTATTATTTATTTATTAAATTTAATTACTAAGCTACTCTACTTGTTTTTTATATTAGTTTATTATATATAGTTAGATATTTACTTATTTATTATATTTTATAAGTCTAAACTATTTATTATTCTTATAAAGATGCATTAGTCATTTTTTATTGATTTTATTTCTAATGTATAGCTCAAAAGTTTCCCTTCTTGATTATCATCCTCTAAAACCAGATCATGAGACCTCATAAAAGTATCCTCATTCCAATGAGCTATTCTTATCATGTATCATATATATCAATACCATCATTATATGGATGGGTTATCCTCTTTTTATATCATATATATATGTTAACTTTACCATAATCATGTCTATCGGTATCATGTAGACATAAATATACATCCTTATCTTATGAGGTCATAATATAATCTAAGAACATATGAAAATAATATCTTTAAGAGTATACTAAATCATTTCATTTTATTTTCTTAATTGATAAATCTAACATACTAAATATTCATATTTCAAATTATTTTCTTATCTATTATCTTATAAAATTTCTTATTATATTACATATTAATATCTTTATTATATAATATCAAAAACGAATAACACATGAATAAGATATCAAATAATAAAGTGATATAAAAATATAATAATCTAATAAAATAATCGAATAATTACTAGATTTGCATAGAAATAATTCTAGTATTCTTAATATTTTAATAAAAGATAACATGAAAGGAATGTAATTTGATAAATAACGTAAAAAATAATTTATTAACATATTTACATGGTAATTACCATATTACTTATCTGAATCTAAGAGTTGATTTTTTTAACCTTTATCTTTCCTTAATTTTCAATAATGTCATGTATATAGAATAATCAGCATATATCTTATATTTGATATGTTTAATAAGTAATTAAAATCTTAATATTTTCTTATAGTCCTTTAAGTTACTACTTAGGATCAGACTTGTGTGGTTTTCCTAGCGTATCATACAACCTGACTAAAATAATCAATATGAACTTTATTATGCTAGTGCGATCTCTTGATTGTATCATCCAATCCCTAAAGCCAATGCTCTATTATTCATATTGCTTCTAAATCTTCTTACGATCATGAGGATTGTACCATATGATCATACTTTGCTTTAATATAGTCCATATTACTTACTAAACATATAATATGACCCTAACATTGTATTGTATGATTCTCATTCTCTCTCTATACTACTACCTTGTTAATTAATCATACTATTATGATAATCTCATGATATCATATGTTCAAATTCAGTACTCCTATTTTTGCACAATACAATCTCCTTTGCTTATACCATATATTTTTATTATTAATTTTTCATCAAACTTCATACCTTATAATGCTACTTAACATATAAGTCTAACTATTGGTTCTTCTCTTTTAAGACTTGATTATTTTATTCATAGCTCTAACTAATCTTCTAGTATGATCAACTAAGTCATTCTATATAATATTAATATAAGACTCTTTATAAAATCCTTCTGATAGACTAGTATGATACCTTAATTAATTCTTACCTTTATTATCTAATACAACCCTATGCATCGCATTTATATGATCTTAACTATGCAACTTAGTTAACACTTTGTCTTTAAGGACCTAAATGATCATCCAATATGATCCCCATAATCATACCAGTATATCTATATGCTTTGTACTACAACACAATCATATAAAGCCAATACTCATATTACATTTGTATGGTGAACCCAACAACTCAACTCATTGTAGTAGTATGATAGTTATATTATCTTTATGTGATGAACTTGACCACTCAACCTATAACTTAAATTTTTCTTATACTAATATGACCTACAGAATCATGTAATACAATACCTTCAATAAACCCTATATGACCCATCATTGTAGCCTTACAACTTTTATTCTTATATATACTTTAGTTGACCCTGCCATACTATTTAGGTAATCCTAGTTGTATGATTCATATATTCAACTTATTTTCTCCACCTGTTATTCTTAGTTTCATTTAAAACACATTTAAATCATCTCATATTGCATTCCAACTATTCTAAATATAATTCTTTCCTTAACTTAAAATGTAATTATATATAAAATGCTTAAAAACGAGAAGAGCTTAATAAAGAATCACTTAAATGATTCCTTCTTCTTAATTAGCAATTACTTAGTTTTCTTTTATTATTTCATTATTGTAACCTCTCTTCAATATGTTATATTACTTCTAGCCTCCTTTTTTAATTTTATAAAGCTTTCTCAAAGGTTCCCATAACTTCTCTTTCACTTTTATTTATGATTTTTATCTACATGGGCTTCTTTCTCTCTCTTAATGGACCTCACATAGAGGAAAACCTATTATAATTTATTAACCAAGCATGCCATAAGTCAAAAAGGAATTGAAAACTATAACAAATGTGCTAAATCTTCAAAGATCCCCACTAGATTAGGTTTGGAAAATAGGAATCACATAAAAATTCATTTATTTAAATTACTTACACTACTGACATGACAAATCCAAAAATACCCTTCACAAGGGTTTATGTATGAGATTTTCATCAAACCTTGTCAATGTATTAACAAGAAATTTCTTCTTCACCATCTTGATTTTCTTTTGTGTCAAAATTTAGAAATTACCAATATATATCGATATAAGCTACCATTCTTATATTTACAAATCTACTCTCCATCAATCAATTTTGATCTAAGCCAAAATTCTAAAAATTATAAATTTATCTTAAGTGCTATTTTAAAAATTATAATTATATTTAAATCTTTAAAAATTCATGCTTAATTTTCTAAGTCTCAAAAAATTTTAAACTCAACATCATTAAACTTGTCTCTCAAAATTTTTCTTATTGATATGTTAAATAATATTTTTGACCAAGTTTAAGATTATAATATGCTTCATAAAACTTCATCGTTATTTTATTATTTTTATATAAAAATATTATATTTTAAGAAATTAATTTTATAATATCAAAACATACATAATAATAATTCATTAATTTAATTGTAAGGCTTATCATCTATTGAACATTATGAAACTATAGTTTATTACATAAAGGATAGTTTAAGACCCTAAGTGTGAGCATGATTTATTTGTGAGCTCTTTTAGAGATGTTTTATACATGAAGACTTATGTTATATTTTGTTAACAGATGATGCATCAGTGTATCATTTAAGCTTTTGTTTTATATGATAGGTTAAAACTGATGTATTGCTTTTATTTAATTATTTATTTGTAACGATTAAGTACTTGAAATGTTTTATCATCACTCACACTCAATTTTAGTTTATATCCTCAAGATGTTGCTACGTGCTCTAATTTTGTATTATAATTTAGAATTTTGAGTATTTTATCAAATTTTATTAAGGCTAAGTTTAGAGGGTCATAATAAAAAGGTCCTAATCTCTAATTTTTTACATATGGAGAATGGATAATGTGACAAGAATTTTAGATGATTGATGGGACTTGAAGAGGAAAAGACTATAACATCCTAAGACTTTGTATAATTTTATTTTTTAAGAATATTCCATATTTGTATTAATATATTATGTTGAAATAAAATAATATAATTTTGATTAAACTAACATTTATGAAATGGTAATTAATTTAAATATCAAACATGGTTATAAAATAACAAATAAAATATAAACATGGTTAGCTTTATGATTATGTTGCATGCTAATTTGTTTGACAAGGTTTTGATTAGTATAGTTAGATAAAGGAATATTAATTGTATATATTTTTTCAAAAAAGATTAAATAAAAAGCATTAATATAAATCCCTTTTAATATCTCTTTTGTTATGCCTTACTTGAAATCATATTCTAATGTCATCCCTAATAGCTTCAATACTAAGAACATCAAAGTTTAAATGCATCTAGATGACAATAACAACTTAACCAAGAGAAGAATGATGATTATGATTTTGAGCTCATGAGTTTGATGTTCACAATCTAAGCTTGTGCTAACTAATAATTGCTTTTGTTAATGAGTATATGCAATGATTGGCTGTGGAGGAGTAAGGCACATACCCTTTGAATGGATTAAAGCTTAGTGACCTTTGCTCAAACAATTGGCTCAACTTGCTCTAGTAAGAGACAAGTGGAAAAGCTCCTTTATGGCATGGATAAATCATTTAGAGCTCAACGTTTTTATTAAATTACCTAATAAAACATTAAACCTTTCCCTTTATAATGATGACAGTTAGGATTGCATATAACTCTTCTTATTCATGCATACATATAGGTTAAGTTACTTTGCCATGAGTCATAACACCATGAGTGGACAAGCTCCTTATGGCATGGATATATCATTTGGAGCTCAATGTCTTTTTTTTTAAATTACCTGGTAGAATGTTAAACTTTTCCCTTTATAATGGTGGTACGTATGATTGTATTTAACAATTTTCATTCATGCATACATATAGGTTAAATTACTTCTTCATGAGTCAAAACACCAATAAGTCATATAAATCTTAAGTAAAATTTTTGTAAATCATGCTAGACTCAAAGACAACTAAGTAATTAAAGAAAACTAATTGGTACTAAGCTAATTTTCTTACTAATAATATGACAACACTATATGATATTACCTTTCATATCTATACTACTCACTTTCAAGTCATGTATCTTAACTATAAATTAAAATAGTTTATATGTCATATAGATATGATATGTTCATTGTATAGATTGGATACCATTTTAGGATAAAACCAGAAAGCTAATTAAGGGTTGAATAAGATATTGATCTTATATGAAACTCCTTTGTATTCGTGCATAGTACCCAGACAAAGTACTCTTCATATTTATGCACATTTTTTTCCATGAACACTCGAGTAAAATAGAGCATTAATGTTATTTTACAATACATTTTATGTGATGGACTGATTCTATTCATATATACAACTTAACAATAAAACTATGAAATCTCTAAACTTTTATGATGTAATTATCGTAAATGCATTAAGCATTCATTTCAACTTATTAGTTTAATAGCTATCATCTTTGCACTAATATGTGTCTCTATTGGATAAGAAAAACCAAAGAGCTTTGCAAAAATTATCATATATATATATATATATATATATATATATATATATATATATATATATATATATATATATATATATATATATATATATATATGTATATAATCTTATTATCAGATGTGTACATTTTTTGAAGCTTGTAAACAATGTAGTAATATAATTATATCATTCTCATATAGTAATTATGAACTCCTTATATGATGTCTATTAAACTCTTAGCAATAAGTGCTGAATGGTAATCAAATAATATGATTTACTCAGTTGTACTCTTATGAAATATTTGAAGTTGGAAAATTCTAAGCAATCATTTTATGTACACTTACAAACCATTTATCAGATATTTATGATTGCATGAATAGTCAAGTTAACCTATGAAATAATTATAATGTACTTATCTAATATTTATGGTCATCTTATATGAAATATTTATAACTTAAGAATAGAAGTTTAGAATAGATAACAAGTGTTAATCATATAACATGATTTTTTTATCATATTTGTACGACACAATTTAAAGGAGCAGAAATCTATAGGTTAAACAAGAGTTCATTAGGGGTTATTGTCACCTTTATATGATCCATTGTTATAATGAACAAAAATTAGGATCATAATTATGAACTAAAACTTTTTGGAAACTTCAGAGCCATTAGAAGTACCATAAATAATCTTAAAAAATTCAATATTAAGTGGAAGTGTATTACAAATAAAAAAGCTAATGATTCTAATTACAAAATCATAAATCAAGTTGAATGCTTAAAGGGTTCCATTCATTCATAGCTAGAACATTTGTACATAGTTTCAACATCTTTCTTGCTTGATTTCACATAATTTCTCATTTATTGCTTATTGGTAATATTATTCCTAATTCATTTAGTCTTTTGTAAAACTATTGCTTAAAAGTATAACATATAAGTTATTGTATCAAAAGATCTTAAAGTGCTATATTACTTTTGTTTCAATTATTGGAAGTCTTTTGTTATGATGGCTATTGGCTACTTACTACAAGATCATGTGAGATGTTGATTAGTGTTGATCAAGTGATTATAAAGTTTACCCCTATCAGTTGTGTCAAAAAGGAGTGATTTTTTAGTGGAATCTTAGTTAAGTTAATGATGATAGATGTAGGCATTGATTTGGCCAAATAACATAAAAATGTTGTGTTACTAATGCAACACAAAAGAAGACAATGGTAGTACATCAACGTCATAGACCTATAACAAGGTCTCAAACTAGAATTAATCAAGTTAAAGCTCACCAAAATGCCTTGCATAACACTTTGAAGAATATGTACATGATAGCCTTGAGAAGTCATGATTCATCTATATATCATCATGAGTGCATGGTTGGTGTTAATTTTAATGAAGGTGTTTAAAATATTTAAAAATATAGATGAGAGTTTTTAAAAAATAGGTAGGAAGTATACTTTTATTATTTGGGCATAAAATTCAAGTGGTAGGTAAGAAACATGTTTTTATTTTAAAAAATTATATAGACATACAAGTCTTCAAGGGATAAGTAGGAAGCATGCTTTTATATTAAAAAATTATATAAGCATGGAAGTATTCAAAAAGTAGGTAAGAAACTTAACTTTTGTATTAAATAATTGCTTGTAATTTCCAATTTAAAGGATCTCAGATGGATGAATGAATAGCGAATTGGTTAAGACTAAAAAAATTATATTTATTTATGATTTAAGTGTTTAAGTTAGCTTGCAGCCTTGTCTTGGATTTATTTTGGTGTGTGAATTCTTATTTTCTTCTTTATCCTCTTAACTGTATTTCTTTTTCATTTAAGCCCTTCTTTGATACTTCTCACTCCATTTAACTCAAGTAATTATTTCATTGTATCCCACTGTCCATTCCCCTCTCCATCTACATTTTTTGGTATCAAAGTGAAGATCCTCATTATTTTTTTGGAAGAACAAAGCACCTTGAAGAAAAGAAGAGATCCCAATAACTTCATCAAATTGAGGCTTGATGTTTGGTACTTTACTATTTTTTAAGCCTCACTTGAGGTAAGTTCTTGCCCTTTATTATTGTATATCTTTATTTGGTTAGAAGTTCTAAAAAAAGGACTAACATGTCTAGCTGTACTTCTTTGAACATTTGATTCTAACACCAAAACATTATAACTTTACTTCATAAGACTAGGCCATTGTCATTTAAACATACTATTATCCCTATTGAATATAACTTGTGAGGAAGTGATTTACTTCATTAGCCCTCTTATTGAATATTAATTCTTGCATAAAATCTTAAATGAATGACAAAAGTGAACCATTTTTTTAATATTATGACTTGCATTAGTTCACTCCAATTTGCTTATCACTTTAATATTAAAAGAAAAAATTTTAAATTTTTTTTAAAAAATAGTATCTTTTTGTTTTATTATTTTTATTTTATTTTATTTATTTCCTTAGATTTTATTTCAATTTTTTTGTATAACTTTTTTTGCTTTTGTTTTATTTTTCATATTACATAATGCTTAATTTACTTATTAGATGGAATAACTTGAGAATTCCTAAATTTGAAACCTTTAATAAAATTTTTTCAACGATTGCCCAACTTGCCTTACTAGTGCAAGCCCAACTTGTCTTACTAGTGCAAGCCTTACAAACGCAACCAAGTGCCCCTACTAGAGTACACCATGCTACTTAATATGAGGAGGATATCAATAACTATCATAAAGATTACATACTTAAAAGGGGCCATGATGTTAAACCACATTACAAAGATTCTAACTTAGACATTGATAAAAAGGTTAACATAGAAGTGCTAATTTTTTATGAGGTCCATGACCCAAACAAATTTTTTGACTAACTTAATTAAATAGAAGACTTCTTTAATTGATACAAGATGGACAACTATTAAAGAGTTAGTTTTGTAAAAATAAAGCTAATTAGTCATGCAAAAATTTATTGGCTAAACATTCTTATAAATAAAAAATGAATGGGTAGAAGAGTAATGTGTTGGATAGAAATAAAAGAACTATTAAGAACAAAATATTGCCTAAGACATAATGATAAGAAACTTCATGGGAAATCCTTGATAGTGCTTTAAGAATTTTTAAGTGTGAACAATTACTTGAATCAATTGTGGATTTTATTTCTAAAATAGAATACTATTATATTGATTGAAAACTAATAAAAAACTCAAATTAGGATTATGCATAGAAATTAGACGTGTAATGAAACTTCACGACCCACAAATTTTACAAGGCTACATCCTTCATTAACAAGATTAAATTTTACACTTCTCCACACATATATAAAATCACTCCCAAATCTAATGCAACATACCAAAAATCTTATCATACCAAAAGATTAAAATCTTACTCCTCAACAAGTTATCTTGAAAATTCTAAAAGAAAAAGCACAAACATAGTTTGCTCTAAATTTCATAAACCTGGTCACATGCAACAACAATGTAGAGCACAAATGTTATACATAAAATATAATGACTTTCATAAACCTGAATTAGAAGAACTTCAAGGTGAAGATCAAATTTTATTTGATAAAGAACTTGGGTTAGTTGATAATGAACACTTATGAGTCATAAGGTGTCTATTAGTGTCTAAAACTCATGTAGAGGATTAGAGGAGAAAGAATATCTTTAGCAAATTTGTTACTTGTAAGAAAAAGTGATATTGACCGATAATAAATGATAGTGTTATGAATATCATTTCTACACATACTTTAACTAGGGCCAACCTTAAGGTTGAACCCCATTCTAGTCCTTTCCATATGAGTTGGATCAACACAATCTCCTCGCTATGAAATCTAGATGTCTTGTACCCTTAAAAATAAGTACTTACAAGAATAATGTGTGGTGTAATGCCTTCCTCATAGACATAACACATATCTTACAAGAAAAACTATGGCTTTATGATATGAATATCATTCATTATTGTAAAGAGAATACATATGTTTTCAAATTTAATGATAAAATTATCAAACTAGTACCATTAAACCACAAAGACAAACCTGTAATCTATAAAATCTAATTTAAAATTACAACCTACACAACCTCAACACAAAGGTGTCAAACACAAATTAATTACCTTCTTGAGAGATGATTTGTGTATGTCTAGACCTATAATGACTGTTAATAAATTAGGCATTAAGAACTTATGTAATGAATTTTTTGAACCAACTTAATTCTTGATCATGCATATGAAAGAAGTTGATAAAATAAAGATGAGACATGTTATCCTCTTTTGATACTTGACATTCTGAGGAGCTTCTTAACGAGTTATCTTTGATGTGAGACATCCAGCATGCCAATGATTTAATACTTGGATCTCTGTTACCAAATCTTCTTCATTATAGAATGAACGCCACTAAACATGTCGAACTAAACAAATATGCTAATGAACTATTTAAAAAAGGATTTTTATAAGAGAGTTCTAGCCCATGTGTAGTTCCTCTCTTTGAACTTTTAAAAAGGATAGCTCATGGCATATGTCTATTAATAATAGAGCACTTAACAAAATTATGATAAAATATCATTTTTTAGTCCCACAACTAGATGATTAGGTCTTATTTTTTGTTAAAACATCTTTTTAAAAATAAACCTTTATAGTTGGGATCATAACATTAGGATTTATCTTGATGATGAATAAAAAATTATTTTTAAAACTCTTGATGGTCTTTATAAATGATTAGTAATGCCTTTTAGCCTCTCAAATGCACCAAATACATTCACGTGTTTGATGAACACTATTCTCAAACTATTCATTAGGAAGTTTTTAGTCATGTATTTTGATGATATCTTCATCTTCTTTGATGAGATAGCCTATTTGGAATATCTTAAACTTATTTGGAAGAATTGTAGAAATGAAAAACTATACATAAGCTTAAAGAAATGCTCCTTCATGCTAAAAGAAATTAATTTCTTAGGATTTGTATTATCATTTATTTGCTTATAACCTAACACATAAAAAATTAAAGCCATTTATGATTGGCCAACCCAAAAAGCATAACAAAAATTAGGAGTTTTTATGGCTTTGCAATATTCTATAGAAGATTCATAAGAAATTTTTGCATAATAATAGCTTCATTGACTAATGCCTTAAAGAACAATAAATTTGTATAAAGTTTTGATGCATAAAAGGCTTTTGATCAAATCAAACTACACATGACATCACCCCCTATTCTACATTTACTTAATTTCTATGAAGTCTTTGAAGTGTCATGTGATGCTTTTAGGATTGGACTTGGTAGTGTGCTTAGCCAAGATAATCACCCAATTACTTTAGTGAAAAACTAAATGTTACTAAACAATGATATTTTATATACAATAGAGAATTTTATGCAATCATATAATCATTAAAATATTAAGAACATTATTTATTATATAATGAATTTATTTTGAATACAAACCATCATGCTTTAAAATATATCAGTACACAGTAGAAGTTGAATCATAACATGCAAAGTGAATTGAATACTTACAAGATATTCTTTTTTCTTAAAAATAAATCATAAAAAGATAACAAACCTACTGATGTACTTTCTAGAATAACATTAGTGATCACTTCTTTTGAATCATAAATCCTCTAATTTGATAAATTTAAGGATAATTACCTAGTTTGTAGGGGCATCAACGATATCTATAATGAACTAAAAGATAAACCCTCCATTTTTTGTAATAATTATGCCATTTAAATGATTATTTATTTTGAGAGAAATAAATATATATCCCAAACACATCACTTAGAGATCTTTTAATCATAGAATTATATTCTAGACTAATCATAAGACACATGAGACAAGACAAAACTACTCACTTGATTCTTAATTACACATATAAGCAAGCCAAAACAAATAAATAAAAAGTGAACAATATATAGCATTGCCTATGTAATCCATGTTAGGCTTACCAAAAACACTATGATATCATGATAACATCATTATAATTGTAGATCATTTTCCAAAAATGGAGCACTTAATATGTTTTAAAACAAATGATTTCTCACATATCATAAAACTTTTCTTTTAAGAGATAGTTCACTTATATAGCTTTCCTTCAACTATTATCTATAATCATGATGTTAGATTTGTCTCTTTTGAAAAATACTTTGGAAATTATTTGGAACACAACATAAAATCTCTTCGACCTTTCATCCCCAAACAGATGGATGAACAAAAAATTGTTAATTATACATTAAAAATCTCCTAAGATATCTTGTAGAAAAGAATCTAGACACTTGAGACTTTCACTTACCTACATTAGAATTTGCACGTGATAAAACTATTTCTAAAACAACTAAACAAACTCCATTTGAAATTATGTACGGTTATAATCCAAACATCATGTTAACTTGCTTGATATGCTTATTCACATATTTTCTTATTTAGCTTTTACTTTTATACATGATTTTCAATTAAAAAATAAAAAAATCAAGACACAAATTGAAGCATAAAATGCAAAGTTTGCCAAAACTATTAATCAAAATAGATCTTTAAAGAAATTCAATGAAGGAAATTATGTTCTAATTTGTGTTCACCTAAAGTGCTATTATTTCATAAAATACAGAACATTACATGCAAGTTCATTTCAAAATTATTAAAAAAATTAGTATAAATTCTTTTATTCTTGAATTGCCATTAAGCATGTTTATTAGTTTAATTTTCAATATTAAGGACCTTTTGTCTTATAAAGGTAGTTCATAACATAGCTTGGTACATTCTAACTCTTATACAGGTGGACATAATGGTTCATTACCAATACCATTAATGCCAATTTTTTTTAAAGTTGGTGAAATTATTACTTATAAGCACTCCTCTACAATAGATATTCCTTACAAGTTCTTTGTTCATTGGAAAAATTAAACATCATTCGAAGATACTTGGATGACACATGAAGGATTAGAAAAGCTTGCTCTGTAGCTTGTAGATGATTACCTCAACTTTAGCTCTACGGAGCGAAGTTTTATTTAGTCAAGAGAAAATGATGTCGCACAAAAGAAAAAAATGGTAGTACAATAATAACATAAACTCATAACAAGATCTCAAACAAGAATTAATCAAGTTAAAGCTTCTTAAAGGGCCTTACTTGCATAACTCTTTGAAGAACATGCACATAGTAGCCTTGAGAAGTCATGATTTATCCATACATCAACATAATTGAGTGGTTGTTATTATATTAATTAAGGTGTCTAAAATATTTAAAGATATAAATAAAAGTCTTTAAAAAGTATACTTTTATTATTTAAGTATAAAATTCTTTAAATGGTAGGTAGGAAATATGCTTTTGTATTAAAAAAAATAGATATGAAAGTCTTCAAGAGGTAGATAACAAGCATACTTATATATTAAAGAATTATATAGGTATGAAAGCTTTCAAGAAGTAGAAAGCTTATGTTTTGTATTAAATAATTACTTGTAATCTCCTATTTAAAAGATCTCTTATAAATGGATGATGAGAAATTGGTTGTAATTAAAGAAAATGTATTTTTTGTGATTGGAGTGTTTGAGTTGGTTTGGTGACTATCTCTTAGATTCACTTTAGTGAGTGAATCCCTATTTTCTTCTTTGGTCTCTCAACTATATTTTCTCTTCATTTAAGTCTTTTGTTATATTTTTTAATCTATTTAACTCAAAAAATTACTTCAATCTATCTTATGACCCAATGACCTCTCCATTAATATTAATTATATTTTTTACTTATTTTAATCATATTAACTAGCATATCATACAAAGATTTTTAAAAACTAAATAATTTCTATTAAAATATTATTTAATAGCATTCATCATCTTTTAAATAAGTTAATTAATTTAAATTAGTATTTATAATTGTTTAAATGTTTTAAGTGGCTCATTAAAGTTTTATAATCATAATTTCTCTCCCTCTTATGAGATTCACTCCTCTTTAATCTCAACAAAAACCAACTTCTATTTATTTTCATATTATTTATTCTTGAAATTTTGACTAAGAAAGTTCTAAACTTTGAAAATAAAATGAATAATTTCCTTTAAAATCTTTTATAATATAATAATATTTTATCACAATTCTTCACACAACAAATACTTCTATCAAGAATTTCCAACCAAACTCAACATGTCACATCAAAATTTAACAAATCATATCATAGACTCACTACAAAATATATCACAATGCACAATAATAAAAACTCCAACAAAATTATATATATAATATATTTGAGACAATATCATGAGTATCTTTAGTCCAAAATACCTTATTATACACTCTTGGGGAGCTAAATCATGCATTGTTTGGTTCTTTAGCTTAGTGAGTACTACTGTGATACCTTATAATAAAAGTAAGAGAGTAAACATAATAAGCTGAGTAGATAAATTGATAGTTAATATAAGCAAGGTAATATAAATGTAATAAGTGAAATACAACTAGATTTGAAGCATTGTAACAAATGCATGAAACGATCATGAATGATCATAAATATATAATACTTAGGAAAATCAAAGCATATGCATAATATAATCAATTATGCTAATGCATAATAGTATTATCTTTCATCTTAGTTATAAACGTATTCCTTACTATAATATTTAATATTTATTTATAGTATTTTTTTTCTATTTCAAACTATTATGCCTAATTTTTCTATTTTCTATTTCAACTACTAGATCACACAATAAATGATGACTATTAGACCACAAACAAATAACTTATATCATATAATCTCTCTCATGATATTAATCACCAGATCACACAATAAATAATAGATCCTAATTATATAGCAAGTAACTATTATCTTGTGATCAGATGTTAGTAGTACTAAAATTTTTTATTTTTCATAACAAGTAGTAGCTACCTATCACATAATAAGCATTGGCTACTAGAGCATACAATAACTAGCTCATATCATCTCTCTCTACATCTTTATTGCTAGATCACATAATAAGTAATGGGCCCTAGTTCATGCAATAAGTGACAACTCCTAATCACACAATAGATTGCTCTATTATATGGTTAGATGCCAGTGGTACCAAATACTTCCAAATCACACAACAGATGACACTAAATGATAAGGTTATATTGAAAAGAATTCTTTGTTATTAATTCATACGTATATGTCATAAAATATTAAATTCAAGAGGCTTTAGTTCTTCCATTTTTTTTCTTTTTGTATCACTTTATTGCATCAAAATAAATCATATCAATTTCCTCTAACCTTATTTTTATTTTATTTTATCTTCACTTTCTCATTTATTATTTCAATTTTTCTTATACCATGCTAACACACACACACACACATATATATACATTTACTTATTCTTCTTTACATAATAAGCTATCAAACCATTTATATTTATGCTTGATCCTTAATTTTATGTCATATTTCCCAAGTATTACTATGCATGCAATTATTTGATTTATTTACTTGAGACAATGATGCCATGTTTTGTGCTTTAATTTATACAATGCACAAGATATAATACACTAGTTACTTGTATTACAATTAATTTAGTTTATCTACTTGGGTAATTTGACATGATTTTTTATCAATTTCCCTTTCTCCTTTTCTTTTCTATGGTATTCTTCAGGCATTCAACACAATAAGTTTGCAATTCTTACTCTTCTTAACAATAATAACTCACTAATTTCCTAAGATTTTTATCAGTTACAAATTTCATCTTGCTAAAGTAGCAGTTCTTACCCTACTCTTGCTTTTTTTTCTTTCATAAAAACTAAAAGGTATTCCATGGGAGAATCAAAGGGATAGTACAAGAAAGATGATGAAATTTAGTATCTAGCAACATCTTCCTCAATACACATACTAAAAGTAACGCAAACGTATCTTGCCATTTGCTTCTTAATAGAAGTCAATATGATACGATATCTAACTTTTTCCATCAAGATTCCTTATCGCAAACCCATCAACATCTAGAGATTTCCTTGCTTCAACATAGGCATATTTTGACCCAATTGTAGAAATATTAACATTAGTTCATCCTTCAATTTTTTTTTCATTCCTTCACTTATAGAATTAGGAAAATATATCATTATACTTTGATCATCTCCATCAATAAGATTTACCACAAATGGTTTCCAAAGGTGCTTTCCATGTAGTTTTACAAAATCTTTTTACAAGACAAAGTAATCCAACACTTCATTAAAATGTTCTTTATTTATAGAAGTAGAATTTGGAATAGGAACTCCAACTCGTTCACTACAAGTGGCATCCACAATGCAACATAATTCTCATTCTTTTGTAGTCTCTTCATAATTTCCATCGCATCCGCTCCATTCCCACGTTCCTCCATTGAATCCCCCATTTTCATCCCCAATCTTAACTTGCAATCCCCCTTTCTCCTCCCTCAATAAAAAAATGTGAAGAAGGGAAGTGCAATCAAACCTTCCTGAAAAGCTTATCCTAGGAGCCTTCTCAAAGAAAATTCCACTCAAGAAGCTTCTATGAAGAAGGAAGAGTCCTTAACTCTTTTTTTGGGTGTTAGGTTAGAAGAAATCCAAAAATAAGGCTGAGGATTATTAACTAAGAAAATAAGTAGAGCTATAAATTATGTTTTTTTAATCTCTTGATTTTCAAAAATTTGTAGAAAATTATTTTGGTCTCTTGATTTTCAAAAACATATTCATCATTGAATTTCAAATTAATTCAACATGTAGATGTCTAAGAGCAATATTATTTTATTCTAATTTAAGACATTTTTAAAATATTAATATCAAATATCCACATTAAGCATAACACTTAAGAAAAGAAAAAAGGGTTGTGACATGTTATCGAGTTGTTTTGGAGAGAGAAAAGAAGCACAAAGTTTTTTGAGCTATTGGGAACAAATACATTCATGAAAGAAGGAAAAGAAAGGAGAAGCTTAATATTTAAGGAGTTCAAGGAGCTAGAAGAGGATGACATGGTGGGGAAGATTGAAGGGTTATATCACATGTTAATATAGTTATGAGAGAATATGTCTTAGATATTAGAGCCATTAGAGAGAAATAAGCATAGGAAACTATAGAAAATGAAAATTTGCCCTCATGCAATTCTATAGCTTCAGGTGATTATTAGATAAACCAACAAAAATATGAGTTCGATCAAGACTTTGTTGAATACTCATCGAATAATTTTATAGTCATTTGATGAAATCATCAGGCAGATTATAGGATAAGTGAGCTATAAGGGGATTGTAATTTTAATCAGTTTTTGAGGTAAGTTAATTTATCATGTTGAAATTCTATTAAATGCTATCAATTTTTGGTGATTTAGTCAAATTAAAAAAATTAGAAACTTCAAATAATAAAGTATAAATTATAATAATTTGAATAATACAAGTTTCATGAAATTTTTATAAGAATCAATGAAGTGCTAAATTTAAAGGGAAAATATTATTATTTCAATTTATATAACTTTTAGATAAGAAAAATCATTAAAATATAAAATGATGTTAAAAATGTATGAACCTTTTATAACAAGTAATACATTTTATTAAGAATCTAATTATAAAATGATAAAAATTGAATATGTCCTAATCATAAAATAAGATGCTAAATTTATGATAAAATATTAATATTTTAATAAATTATGAAATTTTGGGAATAAATATCAAATGATGTTGAAAAATTATCAAAATTATGTGTAGCATAAAATTTAAAGGGTAGATTATTTAGATATGATTGGAAACTTTTTGGTGATACTTTAAATCAAACAACTCAACAAATATAATGTCGTAAAATTTTAAATAACTTTAATTAAATTTTTGTTTCTAATTTTATGATATCCTTAATAGTGTTAGTGAAGGTGATCTGCATGCAATTGTAGATAGAGGAAAAGGAACCACCATATATTTTAAGCATTAAGAAGGATGATGTTATTGTGAATGCTTGCAATGAAGAAATTAAGGCATTTGTAAAATTTTGGATAGAAGAATTGAAGAAAGCCTAAGGAAGACCTTGGTTAGTTGAAAAAAATAAATAGAGACATCAAATGTGTGAGAAGAGATTTGGGAAAATTTCCTTACATTTTATGTCTATCATGCGAGCAAAGGAGAGAGAAAGAGTGAGTGAGAGAGAATTTTCTAAAAGTTTTCTTGCATTGATACTGTGATGGAAAGGAAATGAATTTCAAAAAATTCACCATTGTAGTTAAGAAAAGAAAGGAAGCGAAAGGAAAGACTTGAGTCTACTAAGGGAATTACACAAGTAAGAGCTAATCTTTTTGGCATATTCTCTATTTTGAAAGCCAAGGTTTTTAATATATGTACCTTAATGCATCTATTTGAAATATGCAAGGATTTTCAACTAATGGCCTTATTTTGAAAACTTAAATCCATAAAAATTGTTTCACATATGTTATGAGGCTTAATGTGCTAATTAATTATTTTTGTGTATAAATCTAGTTTTGGTTGAATAATTGGATTGATTATGAACATCAAATGAACATTTTTTAATTTAGTTTATGTGCATCATTTTTTGTTATTTTTTATTGATTTTTTAATGTTCCCTTCTAGACATTGATTTGATGCAAAATTCTCTTTAAATGTTGCTTATGAAAAGCATCAAAGTGGTCTTGGATATGAGTATGCTTTTGGAAAATAAAAATGGAGCATAATTATATTGGATGAAAAACTAAAATTTTGATTTGGAACATGGTCTTAAAAGGGGAATGCTTAAATCATCAGATGGAAAGGGGAAAGATCATATAAACTCATAAGGTGTTATTTTAATTTGGTTGGGCCTTGATATAGCCATGGAGGAAGCACTTCTAATTATGATAATTGACCTAGAAAAATAAACTCTTAGGTAGTGCGCATAGTGATCCAACATGTTTAAAGAACTTAATTGTTTAAATCTATATAAATGATAAAAATCAAGATTTAAATTATAATATGGAAAGGGTCAAGGGGCAATGAGAAATAACTTGGGAGTAAGAAAATAAGAGTAGTAGAAGTTCAAATGTATTGCATGGATATATGTTTTTTCTTTATACATTAAAATGCAAGGCCTTTATTTATGAGACATTTATGCATGTGGATGTTATCATATGGCATGGCCTAAATTTTTTTTATTTGCCTTAAGATATGTAACATTGCCTGCTAAATTTGTATCAATTGGCTTTACTTATTTTGACTTAAATATTATGAGTAATACGAATGCACTCCATTGGAATCTAAGGGAGCAATGAGGGCTAATGATGATTTAGTACCACACTTTATCTTTTGTATTGATCTAGATATCATGTATTAGGATCTACAGTATTTGAATAATAGTATGTTTACTATGTTAGAAAGTTTATCATGAGTTGTCACTTAAAATTCTTCTACAAAATAATAATAATATAGTTGATTTTGCTTTTATGGTAAACAAACTATGTATTTTCTTTTAATGTTGGAAAAATGACCTAAATTTTCTTTCCATAAAAGTTTAATTATATATGGATTTTGAATTACTAAAATAAAATATATGATTTGACTTCTGTATCAATATTTAGTTAGTTAATAATTTCAAAAGTTCCATTTTTATATCAAAGGAGATTTTCATAATAAAGAGTTTTTCTTGGATTTGGAAAAGGATTTATGATTTTTAAATAATTAAGTTTATGCTAAAAAAGTGGTTTTCAAATCGATGATATTTTTTATATGGATATAAAAAGATTTTAAAAAATGGTTTCATATGCTAGTGGCATAATATTTTATATTGTATATTAAATAAAGTGGGATACCACAAGGCAATACTTTTGAAAAGTGATGAATGGTACGTGAATTTTGGATGAAAGTTTTCGAATCTTATGTTTTTAGGTTGGAAGATTCAACGGAGTTGGAATGTATGATGGAGATCTCAACAATGACAATCATAGGATCAAATTTATGCTCTAAGCTTTTGATAAGTTTTGGAAGTTGATCAAATAGTTCAATGCAAGTATATTGAACTGTCTGATGGGAATAATGGATGGTCCAATAGACAGTTGGGAGTAGTCTGCATGCACATCTAATGTTTGATGGATAGTAGAGTTAGTACATTAATTATATGATATAATTATAATGTATATTTTATGTGTAATTGTAGGATAAGAAAGAAAAAGAGAGAATTCAATAGAAACTCTCTAATATTGAGGTAGAAATCTTAGCACCTTTTGTATGTGCATATGTGTAACATTCCAAAAATTCTAAAATAATTAAGTTGCATTAATGCTTTAGGATTAATTTGTAAGCATGTAAGACTATCTTGTAAAGCAAGCTAAGATGAACTTAAAAATAAATCTCAAAATGTGAGAATTAAAATATTATTAGATAGAGCTCATTAAGATAACTATAATGATATTGGTTTTGTCTTAATCAATGTTCATTTATAGTATTTATAAATTGTTGAAGTTAGCTTAAGTAATAAAATAAAATATTTATTTAATCAGTTATTATATGTCTAACATAACCCTAAGTTTAATCTCAACCCCACTCATATTATGCCCTTCTCTCTCCTTAGTGTTGACTACCTCCTTCCACATGGAATCCCTAACCCTAATCTCTCCTTTACTGTCTCTCACTATCGTGTTGGTCATTAATGGAGTCGCCATGGAATTGAAGGTGCTCAGCCATAAGAAGATTGGACCCAGTTGTGTCATCATTATGTTGTTGAGAAGGAAGTGCTAATGGGGAACTCTCTAAAAATCAAGAAAGTGAAAGAGTAGGAGAGAGAAATTAAGAAAAGGGAAGACATGTGAAGAAGGAGAAGAGCAGTTGAGAGAAAAAGGAAAAGAGGAGAGAGAGAGAAGTAAGAGAAAGAAGGAGAGTCAAGGAGAAAGAATAAGAAGAAGGAGAGCGAAAATTAAAAAGAGAAAATTTGGGGTTTAAGGAGAGAGAAATAGGATGGAGAAAGTGTGTCGAAAATTAAGAAGTAACTTCTATAATTGAGATTGGTGAGTTTAATAAAACCTAAATTTGGACATGTTCTTATTATGGTATCTGCTCAATTGATGTTGGGATCCATAAATCCTAAGCATAAAAAGGTTTGGTATTAGCTAATAAGTTGAACTAGAGAAGGTGGAGCAGTTGGTAGCGATTTTCAAAAATTGTGCAAGAAAATTAAGGAAAAAGGAATATGCATGGACCATTGAATTAAGCATTTTTTTGTATAATTGTTTTGTGTGTATGTCTAATGTATAATTGTTATGTTAATAATAGGTAGGCTTCATGATTCATACATGCATGAGATAGATTGAAATATAAAATTGTAGACAAACTACACAATTGATATGTGTGTATATTATGATGTACTATTTTCATGCTAAAAATAGTTAGACTATATAGTTTTTAGTTACATGAGCTATGCATAATGTCAAATTACAAAAATAACATAGTTTTTTATAAGTATATTGTGCTAATTTATGTGGTTTTTATATAAGATCATTTGCTATACTTAAAAAAATGAATGATGCAACACAAATTTTTATTATATATGATGGTTAAGCATGTGTAGTATTATCATTTTATTATTTGCATGAGGTTTGATTATATATAATGATTTATACATTAGAAATAAATATATGTTAATGCAAGCAATGTGTAATTTTATTATTGAAAAAACGAAAAGAATATAAAATAATTATTAGCATGTGAACTAGAAGTTTGAAAATGCTAATCAAAATTAATATAATGGTCATAAATTAAAAATGCTATAAATGTTATGATAAATAAGTGACTAAACAGAGCAACAAAATAAATTCCTAAGTATTATGTACATAAATATGAAAAAGTAATAAGTGAAGTTTATATTATAAATAAGTAAAGCAAAAAAGATGATATTAACTAACTACTGTTGACATAAGTAAAAATGTGGCCATTATAAGATTTACTTGACTAAGAGAAAATAATATTTATAAATAAAGTCAAATTAAAAAAAAATGATAACACTGTGATTGTATATATATACTTGTTTTATTGGTGATGGTAGTTTGTTTATATATATAACATGATAATGTTTAATTATTATGATAAAGGTATTACTTGTTTACTTTTCTTACTTAAGCTATATAAAGACTTTATATACTATAATATTATTTTACATATAATAATTATTCTAGATTTAGTCTATTGAACTTGTGATGATGGCTTAACTTATTTGTTTTCATTGACATTTTAAGTACATTAGTGTTACAACCCTTATTTTACCCTAATCAAGATAGAAGAAATTTTATAACTATATATGTTTAAAGTTGATCAAGTCAATTTTTTAAATATATTTTTATATATAAAAATGTTAAAGTAATAATAGAATATTAGAGGATGTCATAAGCTTAAACTTGGTCAAAGATATTATTTGTGCAAATTAATAGAAAGAAATAGTTGTGAGTTTACGTCTTTGGATGAGTAATTAATTTATTATGAATTTTTAAAAATTCATATATAATTATAGTTTTCAAAATCACATTCATGATAGATTTGTGATTATTGAAATTTTGGCTTAAGTGAAAACTGGCTTATAAATGGTAGATCTACAAAAAAAAGGAAAGTTGTTTGCTCTATGGTATATTTATAATTTTAAGAGTTTTGTAGTAGTTATAATTTATATAGTAGATGATAGATCTTCAAATAATAAAATGTCAAGAGACAAAAAAATTAATTTTTATGATTATAGTTTATGTAGACTTTTTACGACCTCTTGACTCAACAATAGAAGTTCATTTTGGTTTTTTGGAATAAATAAATGTTGCATGGATAATTGAAAAAATTAATTATTTTGCTAATGTGCACATGCTTAATCTCATCACACCCATGTTTTTACCAAATCTTGTTAATTAGTTATTAGGAAGTATATAAGTGCTGACAAGGGAGAAAACAGGTTGAGGGCTTTACATGTCGAGATTGCTAAGAGCTTGAGTGTGTAGAGACCATTAGAGAGCTGAGTAGTGTTAGTAAGAATCTCCATGAGGAGCTAAATAGAAAAGGTTGTTGATTACTGTGCTATGGTTTCTAGTCAGTGAAGGAGAAGTAGCTTGGGTAGAGAGACAAAACCATAAGAGTAAGGAGGAGCTTGGAACCTCTAGAAAACTTTGTTATAGCTTGTGGAGGAAATCAAAAGCAATAAAAGGAGAAGAAAAGGGAAAAGCTATAATAAGGAAATGAAAAAGGAAATAGAGCAACAACTGACTAAGAAAAGGTGAGCATTTAAGTTGATTCTTTTATTAAATTTGTTTTAATTTTATGCAAATAATGGTTTGGTTAGGTTGATATCTGAATCCAATTTTTATTGAGGTCGTTTGAAGTAGAATTTGAGAGGAATAGAAGATTAGAAGTATACGATGAAAGATTGTATGAGACAATCATGTTAGATGATTTCTTAGGTTATATTAATATGAAGAGAATTTAAGTTGTAAGTTTAATTATCAAGTTCATCACATAAGAAAGATATTGGCATTATACTTGTATGATGGGTTGAGCTATCAGGTTCTCCATCCAAAGGCAATATAGGCAGTAGCTTTGTATAATGGAGTTGTGGCATAATCATATGATCATATCGGTATGATAATGGAGATCATATTGGATGGTCCTTCAAGTGTTAAAAGTTAAGGTGATGAGGATCATATGAATACGATGCATGGAATAATATTGGATGATAAAAATAGTGGTTTAATTTAGACATCAAACAATTTGATCAAGAGATTATATATATAATATAGTTTAAAATGCTTATTTTTATGGATCATATAATATGAAGGGGAATCGTACAAGTGTGAACCAAGGAAGTAACTTAAGGGTCTTAAGGAATTATTAAGATGTTTATTACTTACTAAACATACCACATATAGGATATATATTTACTATTGTATTTACATGAAATTGTAAGAAATTAAGAAAAAATTAAGATTGAAAAAGGAAGTCTTTGATTCAAGTAGGTAAACATAATAACTATGATATAAATATGTCAGTAAATTATTTTTTATGTTCTTTATAAAATGACATTATTTCATATTATTTTTGGTTAAATCTTCACGAATAAGTTTTTCTATGCAAATATGTAGTAATATAATGATTATTTTCTTAGATTATCATATATATCACTTTATTATTAGATATCTTATTCACATTTTATCCCTTTACAATATAATATAACAAGGATATTGACAACTGATATAATGAGAAATTATATAAGTTTTGAATTATGAATATCTTGCATAATGAATTAATAATTAAAGAAATTAAATAAAATGATCTTAAAGATGTTATCATCATATGTTTCTAGATTATATTATGATCTCACAAAACAATGATGCTCATGTATAGCTATATGATACTGTATATATGATTAAGTCAAAGTTATTTCATATATATGATATAGGATGAGGATACCCTTCTGAGATCTCATTATACTAGTTTCAATGGATAATGATATGGAAGAAGAAAAATTAAGCTATACATTGCGAATGAAATAAATGAGAAAATAAGAAATTTATCCTTATAAGAAATAAATAATTAAGAATTACAAAATAGACTAAATAAGAAATAGAAAAATAAAAGAATATACATAACATATTCATCTTTTATGTATTTATTAGTTTTTTCATATCATGGCTCATTTTATTATGGTAGTTGGTTTTTTTTATTATCATGGCCTAGTTATGCTTTTTTGTTACAACATTATTTATATATATATTATTACCTTTTATATTTACCAAATGAATTTTTTAAAGTCATATAATATTTATATCAAATGTAAATACATTAACTACATTAAGAAATTTAGACTGAGAAGCTATGGATATGGATTTATCTTATTAGTTAGTATAATGGTTGGTTTTTTATGGTTTTGTGTACATAATATATATTTGAATCTATATAGATTGAATACAAAATGTTTTTTTGGATAGGTTACTTATGTAGTTGGACCACTTATTTATATTGATGTTTTATTTAATCTATGTGGTTTAATAATTATTATTTAAAATTTGTCTTTTTATCAGTTCTCTACTTAAGATTTTTACATCTTCACCTGGTATTTTAATTACACATAATATCTTATTATTGATGTTATTTAGTAGATGGTGAAATTGGGCCCCGATAACTAGGGTTGCAACATTCGGAAGAAGGAAACTAGGAATAAAATATTGACTTTTTTTGTTATACGTAAAAGCTCTATGTAATAACTAAGAATTATATTAATGGTTTTGTATATTATATTTATTTTTTAACATCCCTAATTTATAATAAAATAATTTATTATTATTATTTTGAAATGTATCCCAAAAGAATTGTACATTGCTAAAAGATGGTATAACATGATAAAGGAGAAAGATGATTGAAAAATAAAGTATATAAATTATTTTGACTCTAATGACAACGAATTCATGAAATTAGAATTTTTAATAAATACTAGAGATCAATAAGGATTTATTTATAGGCTTAGAAAACTCTCTAAAATTATTACAAATATTAAGTAGACTAAAAAATAATAAGAATTTATGAGGACTAAAAATATAAAAATAAACTTAATAAAATTTTTGTAACACACAAAAGGAGTGATGAGCATAGTATCAAACGATGAAAAATGATTTTATAAAATTTTGAAGTTTGAATTTTTTTAAAAAAATATTAAATGTCATTAAAAAATGTGAAAAATTAGGAGATGAGTTGAGATCATAAAATAAATTCACATAAAATTGGCTTACACACTTTTAAAGGTAAATTTGATGGAAAAGATGTGAAGAATATTGAATTTCTTTTAAGTTTAATTAAAATAATATTTTAATTAATCTTAAAATCCCTAAATATTTAATCTAATGCATGCAATATAGATCTGACCTAATGGTGACTTGAATCAAGTTGGAAGGTGAGTAGGCATCCCTTTGAGGTGTTATGATCATTTGGAGGGTTTTAGAGTGTGGGTATGCAATGGGGTGTTTGAAGTGGTTCGTGCTAAGGAAATCCCACAAGAGGGGGGGTGAATTGTGTATTTAAAAATTTTACGAATTTCGAAATTAAACTTAAAAACCTTTAAGCAAGAGTAAAGAAAGTGGAACACACAAATTTTTAAGTGGTTCGACTCAAAACCGAGTCTACGTCCACCCCCAACCGGTGTTGGGAAAAATCCACTAAATGCACCGATTACAAGTGAGGTTTTTCCTACGGTTCACCTCGAACCTACTTGGGATTTTTACTACGGCTAATCCCAAACCTACTTGAGTTTTTACCGGGCTCAACTCAAACCCGGGGCTTTAGCACAAACGCCGGGACGCCCTTTCCCCAAAACAAAAAATACGAAAAATTGGCAAACGACTTAAGAAAAAATAGGAGAAAAGAGGAGGCACACACAATCGTCGAATTAGAGAGATTGAGATTTAGAAATGATTGAAAAACCTCTAATTCCACTAGCTTTCTTGCCGCTTTGCTACTTGAGCTCGAATGCGCCGTTTTTGCTCGGATGCTTGTGTTTGAGATCTGAAAATCTTTTGAAAAAATTTAGCAAAGGTTAAACTTAAAAATACATCAATTTTCCCTATTTATAGAGCTCAAATTTGAGCTCTAAAAACACCCCCAACGGCTCCAAAAATCAATTAGCCGTTTGGGCAACGGACGGAAAGCAGCCACCGTCCGATCCAGGCCCAAAAACGAACGGCGCAGATTGATTTACGCAGTTTACCGTTCGGGCTTAATCCCGACCGTTGGATCCGGGCGCGTAATCAAACGGCACGGATTAAATCTCACGGGATGAATCCTGTGCGTTGGATCCGGGCGGGCTTGATCTGAGCCATTGGATCCCGCGAAGGCTGAAACTGGGATTTTTAGTCCCACATTGCATATCGGAACTGTTGGAGCGCTATATAAGAAATCCACCCTGTTTACATTCCGAACCGCTTTGGGGTTGGTTCCCCCCTTCCTTGACCAGGATTTCACCACTTGGTTCTGGTTGACTTAGCCATGCACTGTTTATTGACTGTTGACCTCCGCTGCAGTTTGACCTCGCCATGCTCCTCCTGGCGGGCTTTGGGCGGGCTTGTCTTAGCCAGGCACTGTTGAATTGACCGTTGACCAGCGCTAGCCGAGCTCCTCTATGCGGGCTTTGGGCGGGCTTGTCTTAGCATTTTCGGGTCAACCAAATTTTTTATTTTTTAAATTAAAGTTTTAATTTCTAAAAGACCTGGACGGGCTGTTTTCGCACCGGGTCGACCCGCCCATTGCTACAGTGCATTTTCCCGAGACTTTGGCTGTTTTAGGGTATTTTTGACGAATTTTTTAGCCAAAAATTTGAATATAAGTATATAAAAATAATTTTATATTCTTATAGAATTATAAGTTAATTAAGTGGCTATGAAAAGAAATTCGTAAAAAACGATTCCAAAATAATATTAAAAAATCAAATACCCATGTCTATACATTTTGTCAAATTTGCTTGGCCCAAAAATCAAAATTCATTATTAAATAATTTTATAATATTTTTAAATGTTAATACTACTAGTGTGCCTCATAATCTCAAAGTTTAGATATATCAAATTCAAGGAAAATAAAAAGAAATTCAATTATAAAAAATCTTGCGCATGTCTCAAAATTCCTTGAAGTATGCCATGACCTCAAGGCCTTTAGAGACCATTATTTTAGACATCTAAAATACATGGCTTGATTTAATTAATTATTAATAATTTTACTTAAAATCAAGCCCAAAAAAAATATACACATTTATTTTATAATTGAGAAACAATAATCATGCATGATTTTTCTAATTGAGAAATTTTTCTTAAGTTGCTAGCATGAGAGAAAGAGTTGAGAGAAAAGGTGTTAAAAAAATTGGAAGAAAAATGATGTGTTGTGATACAAAGGGATTAATAAAAATTTTGAAAAAAATATTATAATAGGGAAGTATTGTTGCACCATACAATACTTAAACTGAAAGGGTTCATAACCATGGAAAGACATTAAATTTGAGATCCATTGACCAATGTGAGAACACTACAAATGAAATTGAGAAGGCAAGTTTGTACATTGATGTATATGTTTGTTGTAATATTTTTTGTTGCTTAGCAACCAAAATAGGGTAATTGAATTGAGATTTATAAATTTCAAGGATGATTGTGATCCTTACTTGCATTGTTGTTAATTGCCAATGTTTGAATCAAAATGATATGATCATCGTTTCATAAGAATAATATGTAAATATCTAAAGATATTATGATAAATGTCACTAAAAGAAAAAAAATAAAAATGTAATAAGGAAATACTAGTTATTCTTAATGGAAATCAAAATAGAAAAGAAAAAGAAAAGAAAAACAAAAACTAGTAAAAGGGTAAGGTGTAATTTTTAAAGTGCATTGATGTTAAATGTCCAATGTGACAATTATCATTCTATGATGATAGAATTTGAAGATATGCTAATTAGCTACTATAAAGGCTATTCTTATTCAAAATAATATTTTCTAAAGGAATAAGCCAAATCTATTAATTAAAAGCCTTAGCCTAAGACAATTAAAAGAAATGTGAGTTAAGAAAAATATTATAGAAAAGATTTAAAAGAAATCTATATGATTTCTTAGATGAAGATTGGGTTATTTGAAATGTTATTTACATATTTTTTTATATGAGATTGATCTACCATGTGACATGGCCCTAATATCCTTGTTTTATATAAATGTTGTAATGTTATTGCCACTAAGCCAATGATGATTGGATCAAGCTATTTTATAAATTAATATGTCATGTAAATATGAGACACAACATAGGACTTTAAGAGAGTAATAAGATTGATAGCTCATGGTTTATTTGCTTAGTAGTTGTGTACCTTTATTATATGTTATATAAGTTATTATGAAAACTTTTTACTTTTCAGTAGTATGGACATAATTTAGTGATCTATTAATATTTTATTACTACATATTAATTGTTTGTTTAAAAAGAAATGAAAACGTTATAATTTGCTTCTATTATAGTTTAAGAAATTGAAAGTTTTATATTTCCTCTATTATAGTTTTCAAAATATGAGCATATTATCAAAATTATAAACATTACTTTTGGTTCTAAATTTACATATATTTATATTTAAAAACTGGGTTTTCAAAACTAATGGAAAATCAAATAGATTATGTCCCTTCCACTTAAAAAAGGTTTCAAAAGGCATCATAGGTGTAGCATCAGAGCAGTTGAAGTTTTAGGTGAAGAACCATAGGGAAAGGAACAATCTAGGATTTGAAACTTAGAAAGAATAGAATAGGATATAAAATTAGAAAGAATTGGACAATTTTGGTGGTAAGCATGAGCAAACTCTACAGATAAGAAAACAAACATATTGCATCACTAATTATTTCATAGTATTACTTATTTCATATGTGTGTAAAATGCTAAAACCAAAGGAAATACAAAAAAGTTCATAATAGTTACTATCAAAATAGGCTAAACATCTGGTACAATAAACCCAATGTACAGTATGTCAAGTATATGAAAATAGCTTTTGAACTGGAATATATACTAGAGTATGATATTGTTTGAAATCATGTACTATTTATCAGCTATGATGAACAATAATTTAGCATATTCATATGGTACACTAGACCTAAGTCGAAAAGAAATGGAAAAACTTGAGAAAATCTTATACATTAATTAATAACATACAATAAACCAAGTGAATGATGCATGCCTAAGAAGGAGTAAACTTGATTATAATGTATGGTACATTAATAAATAATACATAATTTGTCAACTTTTTAGTGAATAATATGCATCTAAGGAGGTGTAAACTTGAGAAAAACACATGTTACAATTAAAAATAATGTATAGTATTCTAACATGTAGTGTAGTATGAAATTTATTTGAATGGTCATTTATGTTATAAATGTTAGTTAGAGAAAGTGTGTATGATAAATTAGTGGAATGAATGGTATGTTAAGAGTTGTGGATTGGACAAACCTTTGAAATGAGTTATAAGACTAAACATATGGTATATATAGAGGACTATATGGTACATTAATTAGTTAAATTACTTTATGATGATAAATTATATGAAGAGGGAATAAGAGTTGGAACACACACTGAAATAATGAAAAGTATAGTATGTTAGTTGTGTGTGTGTGTGTGTGCACGTGTGCATGTTCTAAGATAGAAGTTATAGGAATGGTTTGTGAATGAGCACTTTACATAATGAATGGAGATGAATGTAGAAATATATGTTTTAGAAATGAAGAATGTTTCGATGATGATTTAATTCATGCACTTTATTATGCAACCATCTTATTATTAAGCATCTAAAATATGGAATGCATGATAATTGTGTACAATGGAATTAAGGAATTAGAATGAGTAGAGGAAGAGGTGGGCAATTCCAATAATAGAATTATCAACATTGCAAAAGTAGAAGGGAATGCAAATCAAGGATGCAATCGAGAAAGGAATTACTTAAATATCATTTAATTAAACTTTATTATAAGGATTAATTATCATTTTTTTCATGCAATGATTTTAATGGAACCACTTTAAAAAGATGTATGTTATTATTTTACTCGAGACTACAAAGAAGATCCCATGAATCATGTTTTACTTGTTTTGCCTTACCTATATATATATATGTGTGAAAGATGAGTATAGATTAACCATTTATTGAAGAAGAATGACCTTAGCTAAAATAGTATCATGTGGTATAAGTTAGAAACATACTAAATTATATTCTTTGATTAAGCATGTACACACTAGTTGTCATGTTAAATGTGAAAAATAATTTGTTTACCTTGGAAAAAATTATTTGAATTTTACTCTCATAACATATACAAAATTGATTTGTTTTCTTACTAAATATTGCTGGAAATTTAGTTCTTAGTGAAATTCCTCTTCTTTCTTAGTAGAATGAGGGTATGATAAAGTGGTTAGTATGCAATATTTATTACTTGCTTATTCATGAGATTCATGATATGATCAACCACAAAATGAGCAAAATAAAGATATAATGTCATGTTTTTCATATTAATCTAATTGTTTAAAATGCAAAATTTGATGTTAGATGCTAAGGTTGTGTTTGTAATAATTCAAAAATTTTAGTTGATGGCATTACATGGTGAGGATGTGTGCTTAAAGTCAAACAATTGATGAAAATAATATTATAGGCATGTGAATAAAGGGATTTTTATTTTGTATTTAAAGGTTTTTTATAATTATCCTCCTGTGCAATTTTACTAAGGGAACTATGCAAAAATATGTAGCAAAAAAACTATGGATGTAAATGAAATTTTATAACCATTTGTTAGCATATTTAGCCTATTTATAGATTTATGTGAAATAATGATAAAATTTTTTATTTATTGATATAAAACACCTATTATCTGAGATATAAACTATGTAATTAGTTTAAAATCATGTTTATTGCCATTCCTTGTTGATAATCTAAATATGTCTATATTATGTAAGGTTTGGTATGATTAATGTTGTAAAATTGTTAAAATGTAGAAGAGAGCAAATTTTAATGTGTATGGCTCTCATAATCAAGACTTATTATATTTATATTCTTATTATTGTTTTTCTAAAAATTAAATTTAAAGCTTTTATGTAAATACTTTCCAAGTAGTACCTCATAAGAAAAAGAAAATTTTGACTAAGTAAGAAAGCAAAATATGGTTCAATAAGAGAAGAGGAATTGCTAGAATTTAAAAAATTTAATTTCGTGAAAATACTTTAATTTATATTTTAATATTAAATTTTGAGATTTTTTTAGAAAATAAGGTAAAAAACTTTAAACGTGTATACAAGCAATTTTTAGGTAGTTCAACTTAAAATCAAGCATATGTCCATCTCTAGCAAAAATCAAGCACAAAAAAACTATATAAGCTTTTTACAAAAAAATAAAAAAATGACAATCAAAATATGTATAAACAAATTCTTATGCTTGACAAAATTGTCAATAAGGCACAATTATTTTAATTTAATCAATAAAAAAATGAGAAAATTAGAGTTAGCTAATTGGAAGATGAATTAAGAAATTTAGAGTTTATTAAAAAAAGGCGTAGCATAAGAAGGCAATAATTAGCAATGGCTATGAATTGTTTCGAGATCATGACTTAAGAGTTCTTCTTTAGAGTTATGTTAAAGTTTTTATAAATCTTTTTTGCTAAAAAGTTATCTTATTTGTAGACATATTCTTCTGACAAAAACTTTTTTTATCAAACACCCAATTTAGCTGTTACAATTTCCACAGCTTTAGCAATTTTTAATTAGAAAATAGTATATAAAAAAATCCTTAATGGATAGAAATAATGGCTAAAATAGGTATTGTGCATGAGTCATTTGATAGGAACAAACCATGACCATTTAATCATGAAAACACATGATTGGATGAATGTGATCGAATCCAAGCCTTTAGAAATATAAAATTGATCTAAGCCGTTAGATCTAAATCGCAATTTGATGGCAGGGTTTAACTTTTTAAGCAGGTGAAATTTGAACCATGCGATCAAGAAATTGTGCAATCAGATGGTTGATAAAATTACCATTTTTGAAAAAATTAGATATGATAGAGATCATTTGATCATGAAATGTGTGATTGGATGGCTCACATCACTCCCACAATTTGGGAGTTTGTCGTGCAGAAGACTATGTTTTAGTCACACATTGCACATTTTCTTTTCTATTTTCTCCTTATAAAGAGTTCTATAGCCCTTAGTCACAACCAAATTTTGGGGTTGGTTGCCCCTTGGTAAGTTCAGGAATAATCACTCGTAATTATAAGAAATCATAAAAATTAAACCTTGGTCTATAGGGTAATGCTCTGGCCCAAAATAATTTCAAAGTAGGATCAGGAGTGATGTGCTGACCAGATTACTATAGCAACAACGAACAATGAGCGGTAACTACGAGTAGGTTTACGTGACTTAGAATTAGGATTGTTTTATTTTTTTATTTAAATTTGTTATTTAAATAACTACTGAAATAAGAATTTCAAGGATGTTGATAAAAAAATATGAATTTTGGGATATTGGTTCAAAGATGATAATGAAAAATATTAGAAATGAAATTTAATTGAATTTTTATGCACTTTGGGGAAATAATTTTATTCTAGCTTAACATAAAATTGAAATACCTAAATATAATATTAAAAATTATTTCTTAGTGGTTTATCACTCCAATCAAGACAATTTTATTAGGATTTTACTTTTGTTTCTTTTCTACTTTAAATTATCCCATGAATAAGAGCATCAATTATTTAGAATCTAAAAATTTTAAAAGCCAAATTTATTAGAAATATATAGGGTTTATTATCATCAAATAAAGTATCATAGTTATAGTTAATGCCATCATAATCACCCTCATTTTTTGATAAAAACCTCTAATAAAATTTATAAAAATATAAGCTATATAAAAATAATTAAATATTAACTCTCTCTACTTGTATGTCATAATTAGATTAGGACTCTCTCTTAATTCATGTCTTTTAATTTATTTTAATTGTTATTATCTCCACTTTTTTGTTATCGCTCAAATAGATTTAACACTTTCAAAGTCAAAGAATAATATGAAATATTTATTATCATATCATTTACTAGTTTTTTGTATTTTTTTATCATCTATTTTATTAAATAGTTTAGGTATAAAAGTACATTATAAAATTTTTTAGTGAGAAAATCAAATAGAAATTTGCATCAACTCTTATATTTTTTTATGAACTAATTTTAAATAACCACTCATCCTAATCTTCTAATAAAAATAATAATTGTCACAAAAGAGTGGTGACCTTTTGAAGATGAACCTTCACCCAACTTAATTAAAGCTTCAATTTGAGTCATAGATCTCCTAGAGAATTTCTTCTCACTAAAAGAGATCTTTCTTTAATACTAATTAAAATATGGTTTAGTAAGAAGAATGTGAATTATTAAAATTAAAAAAAATTAATTTCTTGAAAATACTTTAATTTCTATTTTAATAATAAAATTTTGAGAAATCATAAGAAAATAAAGTACAAAAATTTAAATATGTACAAAAGTGATTTTTAGATGGTTTGGATTAAAATCAAACCTACATCCATCACGATAAAAACCAAGCATGAAAAAAAAAACTATATAAGCTTTTTGTCAAAAGTCAGGTAAGCTAAACCCTTACAATAAGAAAATAAAACTAGGATACAATAGCCTTATAACAAAATAAAATTTGCAAAAAGTGGAATGAAAATAATGATGAAAATTTGTATTAACAAATTCCTATTCTTGAAAAAATATTTAATAATGCACAATTATATTAATTTAATTAACTAAATAATAAGAAAAAAAAGCTTAGCTAATTGGAAGTTGAATTAAGAAAATGAGGTGATGATTAGTAATGATTGTAAATTGTTTCGAGGTCATGACTTGAGAATTCTTTTTTAAAATTTTGTAAATATTTTCATCAATACTTTTTGTTAAAAAATTCTTTTATTTATGACATATTCTAACTACTAAACATACTTGCCAAACACCAATTTAGTCATTATAATTTTTTTAGATTTCATAATTTTTAATTAAAAAATTAATAAAAATTAAAAAATTCTCTAATGTTTCAAAATAATGGCTAAAATAGCTATTATGTAGGAGCCATTCAATTGAACCAAGTCATGACCATTCAAACATGAAAATTAAGTGATCAGATAGTTGCAATCTAATCCACATCTTTAGAAATATGAAATTCATCTGGGCTGTTAGTCTAAATCACGCTTTGATTATAGGATTTGACTTTTCAAGTGGATGAAATTTGTATTATGTGATAGTGAAATATTGTGATTGGATGACTGATAGAATTATCGCTTTTGAAAAATTTGATATAATGATGATCGTTCGCTCACGAAATGCACGATCATACTTCTAAAGTAACTCCCATATTCTACGAGTTTTTCATGTAGAAAGCTTTATTTATTAGTCCCACATTACATGTTTTCTTTTTTATTTTCTCCTTATAGAGAATCCTATAGCCCTTAGAGACAACAAAATTTTAGGGCTGGCTAGACCCCATTAAGTTCCAAAATTAATCACCCATGCTTGCCAATAATAACAAAATTTAACTTGGGTCAGGAGGGCTATGCCCAAACTTAAAATAATTTCAAAACAAGTTATAGAGTGATGCCTCGACTCGATTACTATAGCAATGGTGAATGATGAGCGATAACTATGAATAAGTTTAGGTGACTTAGAATTAAGATTTTTATAATTTTCTTTTATTCGAATTTCTTATTTAAATTATTACTAAAATAAGAATTTCATAGAAGTTTCTCAAAAAAATATGATTTTAAGATATTAGATCAAAGATGATAATTAAGAATATTAGAAATAAATTTAATTAAATTTTTATGTGCTCTGAAGGAATAATTTTATTCAAGCTTAACATAAAATTGAAATACCTAAAAGTAATGTCAAAAAATATCTCTTGGTGGTTTGCTACTCCATCAATGATGATTTTTATGAGATTTTACTTTTTCTTCCCATTTTTTTAAATTCTCTCATAAATTGAGCATCAACTATTTAGAATCTAAAAATTTACTAAACTAAATTCATTAAAAATACTTAGGATTTGTTATCATCAAATAAAGGACCATGGTTAGGGATTAATATCACAACAATCTTTTCTTTTTTATAATAAAAAATGTCTTATAAAATTGATAAAAAAATATAAGCTGCATAAAAATAGTTAAATGTAAACTCTTCTTACATATATGTTATGTCATAACTAGATTAAGAATCCCCTTTAATTCATGCTTTTATCTTTTTATTTATTTTAATTTTTATTCTCTTCTTTTTTTTATTTTTACTTAAATGGATTTAACACTCCTAAACTTAATCTAAGTTTTGTAAATTAATCACAACCTAAGATTTTTATGAAAATATTGACCAATTGATCATTAATAGGCACATATTTTAATAAAATATGATTAAGTTTAAGGTATTCTCTTATAAAATAATATTTAATATCAATATGTTTGGCTCCATAATGATAAATTATATTTTTATTAAAACATATTGTACTTTAATTATCATAATAAATGAGAATCTATCTTAGTGTAACACCATAATCTCCTAGTTCTTATTCGATCCATAAAACTTGTGTTTTACAACTACTTGTAGCTATATGTTCTAATTCTATAATAGATTGTGAAATATAATTTTGCTTCTTTCTACTCCATGAAATTAAATAATTTCTTAAAAATTGGCATATATCACTTGTGCTTTTTCTATCAATTCTATTTACAACAAAATTTACATATGTGAATACTTTTAATTAAAAATTTAGATCTTTTTTATACCAAAGTCCTAATTTATTTGTTCTAATTATATATCTAAATATGTGTTTTATAGTTGTTAAATGAGATATTTTGGGACATGCTTAAAAATGAGCACATACACAAACATTATAAAGTATATCAAGTCTACTTGTTGTAAGATATAAAAGTGAACCAATTAGACATCTATATATTTTAGTGTCTACTAGTTTTTCTTTTTTATCTTTATTTAAATGTGTGTTGGTAGCCATAGATGTGTTTCTAAGTTTAATATTCATGAAATCGTATTTCTTTAAGAATTTTATAGTATATTTAATTTGTCATATGAAAATTTTATTTTTAGTTTATTTTACTTGAGGACTTAAAAAGAATATTAACTCTCCCATTAAGTTCATTTCAAATTTATTTTTCATTCGATTAAAACAATCCTTAAACAATTCTCATTGCTAGCCCCAAACACTATGCCATCTACATATATTTGGCATATAAGTTCATCTTCTCTTTTATTTTTAATAAATAATGTGTATCTATTTTATCATTTATGAAGCCATTTGAAATTAAAAAAACTATATAGTTATCATTCTATTCTTTAAGCACTTGCTTAACTCCATATAAAACTTTATTTAATTTATATAAGTGATTTATTTTATCATATACTTCAAATCTTGGGGATCATTCTACATAATTTTTTTTATTTTTATAACCATTTCAGAAAGCACTTTTAACATCTATTTGATATAGTTTGAAATTCTTATAGCAAGCATAAGCTAACAAAATTCTTATTGCCTCAAGTCTGATTATGGGTGCAAAGGTTTTTTTGACATCTTTGCCTTCAATTTGATTATAATATTTTGCACCAATCTTGCTTTAGCTTTAATTATATTTCTATTTTCATTTAGTTTATTTCTAAAGACCCATTTTATTTTAGTTATGCTTTTATCTAATAATTTAGGGGTTAACTCCCATAAATAATTCCTTTTAAATTGGTTTAAATCTTCATTCATGTCTATTATCAAAAATTTATTATTTAAGGTCTCTTCTATTGAGATTAGTTCAAAATTTGCTATAAAAATGAACTGATTATGGAAAGATCTAGTTTTAACACAATTCATGATTTCACTTATTACTTGATCTTTGGGATGATCCATATTAAAAGTTAAAGTTTTAAGAATTTTATTTTTTCAATTATTTCTTTTTTCTTATTTATCTCACTTAAGTATTTTAAACTTAATTTTTTAAATCTTATTTATTCATTGTCCATGTTTACATTATTTTATTTTGTTGAAATTGATTTATCAAAATTTACATGTATGGATTCTTCTACTTGATTGGTGGCTTTTGTAAACTGTATAATCTCTACCACTAAATGAGTATCCTAAGAAGATTCTCACCTGATTTTAGATCAATTTTTTCTAATTCTCTTTTTCTATTATTTAAAATATAATATTTACAACCAAATATATGTAAATAAGTAATGTTTGGTTTCTTATCAAATACTAATTCATATGATGATTTATTCGATATAAGCTTAGAAAGTATTCTATTTGAAACATAATAAACTATAAGCATAGCTTCTACTTAAATGAAGTTTGATCTATCATACTCATTCAAAATATTTTTAGCTAAATCTAATGAAGTTCTATTTTTACTCTCTATTATCCATTTTGTTGTGGAGTCCTAATTGCTAAAAATGTGTGAGAAATTCAATTATTATTATAATATTCAATGAGTTCATCATTTCTAAATTCTCCTTCATTATCACTTCTAATAACAATTAAGTTATGACCTAAATCTTTGATATTATTATTTGGTTATCGATATTTGAAATTGTTTGTATGATTCACACTTTTTTAAGAAAATAACCTATATATACCTAGAATGATCATTTACTATAACTAATCCATATTTTTTATCTTCTAAGCTCATGGGATGTATTAGTCCAAATAAGTCTATATGTACAAGGTCTAAAATATTTTTAGAGGTTACATATTTTTTGGTTTTAAAGCTTACTTTTGTTACTTTTTCTAAATTATATGGTCCACAAATAAAATCATCTACAAAAGTTAATTCAGATAAGTCTCTTACTAAGTTATGTTTAGTTATTTTTCTTAATATATGTGTACTAACATGATAAAATCTATTATCCATAAATTTTAGTCACTAATATGTGATGCAAAATATTTTATTTAAGAATTATTTATGATTTTCGAATCAAGTAAACAGTTAGCTTTTTTCTAGTACAATAATTACTATATTTTTATTTTTTGTTAATTTTACATGTAATAGTTTTAAATAAAATACTAAAACCACTATCATAAAGTTGAATAATTCTAAGTATATTATAGTTTAAGCCTTGAAGAAATAAAATTTTAGTAACTAAAAATGTAAGGTTTCCAACAGAACTATTCCTTTGAAAAATTTCTTTGAATTTTTGCCAAGCACAACTTTTCCTCCATCATAGGCCTTTAGTTGGGTGAATAGCTTGATTTTTCTTGTCATGTGTCTTAAGTACCCACTATCCAAGAATCATTTGTCCTCCTCAATCTTGGAAAGAAGACATACCTAAACTCACAAATTAATTATTAGATTTAAAAACCAAAATTATTTTTCGTCCAACACATTTAAAAGTAGTTAAGTTACTCGTTACTTTCACTAACCTTAAATAAGTAAGATAGTTTGAGTGAACATTATTTCTAATCTTACATGTATATGAAGTGTGACCTAGAAGTATAGTAATGACATATAAGTTTAATAAAACCATGTGCTAAGTTAATATTATCATAAAACTTATGCATATGAAAACTTCTAGCATGTGTAAAATCTTTACTAATTGATTTTACTTTTGAAAATAAGCAAGAAAAGTGTAAAGATTTAAAATCATTAAAATCTTTAACTAAGGATGTATGCTCATTAATTTTTTATACTAAGTCATCATTGACATTTTTTATTTTATCATAAAGATCTGCACATTCATAATGTTTCTCTTTTAGTTTCTTTTATTTTTTACTCAAAGTTTCATACTTTTTATAAACATAAAGAAATTGTTTAGCTAATTTTTTATTTAAATAATTTACTTCTTTCTCACTTGAGGATACACTCTTTTCTTCTTTCTCTTCTTCTTTAGCCATTATACAAAAGAATCCTTTATTATTGTCCTTCTCTTCGCTGGTATATGTTTCTTCTAAATCACTCCATGCTACTTTCAATGATTTCTTCTTCTTCTTACTTTTTTCATCTTGTTCTTTTCTTATTTAACTCTTTCTTTCTTGATAGGACATGATGGTCTAATATTTCATCACTTTTCACATTCATGACAAATAATTTTCTCTTTCCTTCTTATTCTTCTCTTAGATTTTTTATTTTTATACTTTCTTGTAACATTAAAAAATTTAGATAAACATTTTCAAATTAAGCTATACCATCATTATCAGTGGATTCCTCTTCTAAAATGCCTTCCTTCATCTTTAATGTTGGTTGTTATTCCTTCTTCTATGTTTTATTCTTTTTAATTAATTCTTCTTCTTTGTTTTCTCTTCTCCATTTTTAGCTCATTTATCATAAGCTCACCCATCAAGTCAACTATTATCATCAAGGAAACATTTTTGTTTGTGTTGATGGTGATGGTCAATGGATTATACTCTTTTTTCAAGATTCTAAGTATCTCATTTACTTTCATTCACAAACATTCGATTTCTCAAACTAGTATGTGCTTAGTAATATTGGTAAAAATTTTATAAATATGCTTTTGATGGATTCATTTGAAAGCATTCTAAATAGCTCATAGTCTTGTGTCATCATTAATATTTTTTTCTTAACTAAAGAAGTATGTTCTAATTTATGCCAAATTTTGAAAGTAGTTTCTAAATTCATGATTCTATTAAATTAAATAAAAATCAAAACATAATGCAAGATATTTATAAACTTATCATTTAATTATTATTTATGTTTTTACTATCAGCTATTTCATAAAATGCTTTAGGCATAAAAGCACCTTATGTAATTTTTTAGTAGAAAAATCAAATGAAGCTTACATTAATTCCTATATTTTTTTATCAACTGATTTTGAATGGCTAGTCACCCTAATATTTCTATAAAGAAAATAATAATCACAAAAGAATGATGGCCTATTAGAAGATGCATCTTCACCAAGTCTAACTAAATCATCAATTTGAGTCATAGATCTTCCAAAAGAATTTTTTTATTAAAAGAGATATTTATCTAATATGAATTAAAATATGATTCAAAAAAAGAATGGTGAATTGTTAGAATTAAAAAAATTAATTTCATGAAAATACTTTAATTTTAATTTTGATAATAAAGTTTTAAAAAATTGTGAGAAAATAAGGTGCAAAAATTTAAATATATACATAAGTAATTTTTAGGTAATTTCATTTAAAAACAAGTCTATGTCTACCCCTGGTAAAATCTAGGCACGAAAAAACAATATAAGCCTTTCGTCAAAAGGTTGGTAGGCTAAACCCTTACAAGAAGAAGATAAAATAGGCGATAATGGCCTTATAAAAATAGAATTCATAAAAAGAAGAAAGAAAATAATGATGAAAATCTATACAAACAAATTCTTATGCTTGACAAAATACTCAACAAAGAAATAATTGTTTTAATTTAATTAGTTAAAAAAATAAGAGCTTAGCTGATTGGAAGATGAATCAAAAAATTTGGAGTCTATTGAAGAAAGTCACAGCATAATGAGGTGATGATTAGCAATGTCTATGAATTACTTCGAGGTCATAACTAGAGAATTCTTCTTTAGAATTTTGTAAAAATCTTCATTAATCATTTTCATTAAAAATTTCTCCTAATTAAAGATATATTCTAATAACTAAAAACACTTACCAAACACCAAATTTAGCCATTATAATTTCTACAGCTTTCATAATTTTTAATTAGAAAATTAATATATTAAAAAATCCTAAATAGCAAGAAATAACAGCTAAAATAGCCATTTCATAGGAGCCATTCGATTGAACCAAACCATGATCTTTCGATCGTAAAAACTGCACGATTGGACAGATGCAATCGAATCCACACCTTTAGAAATATGAATTAATGTGGGCTGTTAAATCCGAGTAATAATCTGATGACAAAATTTAACTTTTTGAGTAGATGAAATTTGATCTGTGCGATAAAGAAATTGCATGAACGACTAATAGAATTATCTTTTTTGAAAAACTAGACATGACGGTGATCATTCGATCATGAAATGCATGATTTAATTATTCATGTCACTCTTACAATTCAAGAGTTAATTGTGCAAAAAACTTTTTTTAATCCTATATTATATATTTTCTTGTCTATTTTCTTATTATAAAGAGTCTTGTAGCCCTTAGAGAGTCAAATTTGAAGGTTGGCTGCCCGCTGGTAAGTTTAGGAATTGATCACTAGCCCTTGTTAGTAATCATAAATATTAAACCAGAGTCTAGAGGGTAAGGTCTTAGCCCAAAATAATTTTGCAACGGGTTTGTAAATGATGCACCGACCTAATTATTATAGAGTGGTGAATTAAGAGTGATAATTATGAGAAGGTATAGGAGACAGAATTAGAATTTTTTTAATATTTTTTTATTTGAATTTCTTATTTAAATTATTACTGAAATAAAAATTTTAAGGATGTTAATAAAAATATGAATTTGAGATATTGGATCAAAGATGATAATCAACCATATTAGAAAAGAAATTTAATTAAATTTTGTGTCTTGAAAAAAATCAAGCTTAACATAAAATTACTTAAAAGTAATAGAAAAGAATATTCTTTGTTGTTTGCTACTCCAATCAAGATAATTTTTATAAGATTTAATTTTTTGTTTCTCTTTTTTAAATTCTCTCATGAATATGAACATCAACTATTTAGAATCTAAAAATTTACTAAAACTTTATTAGAAATACTTAGAGTTTGTTATCATTAAATAAAACATCATAACTAGGAGTTAATATCACCATAAAAAGTGCATGTCATATCACTTCATAACATGACATGAATGTGTTGTGTTACAAAACTATATGAAATGTGTTGAATATTATATGGACCTTTTAAACCACAATCTAAAAGATAAACCATGATTTGGAACTTGTAAATAATACAAAAACCTAAGATAATATTACAACCAAGTATTTCATTTACCACATGTTTGCTTGGGAAGCATGGAAACATGTCTTGGTTGAGTCATCTGAGTCATGAGCTCAACTCATAAGAGATCTTAGATAATTTTTAAGGTGTTTGAGGCCCGTGGTTCTCTATTAGGAAGCCTTGGAGTGCATGATTCAAGGCCTTAAAAGAATGCTAGGTTGAGTAGGAAAGTGGTTTGAAAGCATTGGGTGTGGTTATGATTAGAAGTATTAAGGTTGAGTTGGACCTTAAGATAAAGGTCCTATGGATAATTTATAATTCTTTGTAGAGTTAAATTAGAAATTTAAGGTAATTGGATATAGTAATGTGAGATAAGCTTAGTGTTAGAATTAAGTTTAAGGCTTAGGTATAATCCATAAAAAACGAACTTATAATAGAAAGTTTTAATGATCTAAGAAAATACCTTGACGAATCTCAATGCACATTATAAATTAAACTTTGAATAGTTAAGCTCTTGGTCAAGATTTTGTTGAGAGAAAATATCTTAAAAATAGACTTATAGATTTGCTAGGTTTTGCAAAAGAAAGTAACAAGTTAAAGATGTTGGTTAGACCCTTGGGTTGATTAGTTTTTTATGTAAGATCATGAGTGAGTTTTTTTAGACTCTTAGGTCACATGATTAGACCCTAGATGATGATCTGAGGGATTTGCGGTGGTTCAAAAGAGGTCATACGATGGGTATGGTGACTCAAGTTTGCCTTGAAGACATATTGGTTACTAGTGATAGTTGTGTAAACCTAGACTTAGTTGTGATGGAAAATGACTATATATAGAACCTAAGGATAAAAGCCAAGACTTTGTAAAATATTGGATTATTTGATGTAATAGGAGTGTCAGGAATAGTCACAATTCTCTTGAATGGGAGTGTATATTAGATCAAGGAGAGGTACTAAGTTTTATATAATTTACTCAGTTATTATATGCATACTTCTTAATTATTATATATTAGTTTTATAGTATGGCAGAAGAATTTCTTATTGATCATTTCAAGTAACCCTCTTTGTATTTTTGCAAGATTAGGAAGCTAGAAGTTATGTAGAAATCAAATTGGATATTATTAGAGTTAGCATGGCAATTGGATGTTTATTGATTTTATTTCATCATCAAAAGTAGCAGATTGGATATTTATTTGTTATCAATTGTATTATTAGTACATGGATTATATTAGACTATTATTTAGACTTTCTCATTATTTTTTATATTTTCTATTAAACTTTGGTTTATATTCATAATGATGCTTTAAATTTCATTAGATTCAAATGATTTATTGATTGTGGATTCTAACATAATAAAATTTGTATAAAATTTTAGTGAAATTTGTAGGTACATTTAATATTATACAATTTTAATTAGCTACACTTATGGTCCAAAAACAAGTAAGCGTAATAGACTTGGAAGTGAATTGCAACCTTTGGAGGAATGCTAAGACATAGTGATTAAGGTAGATGTGAAAATTCATAGGTAAACCTTAGACTTATGTAAGAGCTACTTCTAAATTGAACATAATTGTTATCTTTTATAGACAAGAGAAGATTTTTTTTCCTTAGGTGAAGCTTTGGGGATGAGTGAAAATACTTAACAAAAAACTTGGATGCATTAAGTGCCCTTAGATGGCTTTTAAGGTAATGAAATCTCTTAGGTTCCTTGTGGAGAGGGTTGGGGTGGCTTAAGTTTGTCCCTAAAAGAAAGCCAAGGATGAGTACGGTCTAAGGAAGCCCTAACAAAAGAAAATGGGTTTGGTTAAGTATGACATAAGAGATTAGGGTTAGCTTTTAAACCCAATTAATTTATAGTTAAGACTAAAGGAAAATATAATAAACATTAGGGTTTGTATATTAAATGTTTTAGGTTAGAGATTTACAAGCTTAAGATTTGAACATGAATACATTTAGATTTAGAATTTAAACTTACTTAAGGTTATAAGTAACCCTAAAAAAAGAGATTTAAGTAACCTTATGAGTAAACAATGGAATGGAATGCTGATAATCTTCTCTTATGACCTTTGATGATAAGTTCATGAGTAAGATAAGGAATTATGTGTCAAATGGTGTGGTTTTGAGGTAGACCCACATAAGGCTTAAGTTAATCTTGAAATTATCTTGGTTGTTACCTAGGTTTTGATTTCTAACATAAAGAAACCCAAAGATAGGACTTTGGCTTGAACCAAAAACACAAGCATATGGTGAATTTATGCATGATATGGTTAAGGCCTTGGGTTAGTAAAGCTCTTGTGAAATCTTTGAATGGAGGTTGGAGAGCTTAGTTTTGGCCTTATAGAGATGTTAGGCTCGACTATGGGGCTAATTGACCTTGTGGTGTTGGTTAAAAACATGGCTTGGTTATTTAGGAAAGAAAGTTGAGTAACCCTATTTAGTTTCTTAAGCTATAAATTGATACCCTCAATGGTAATTTGGAGGGATGAGTATGGCTTAAGAGAGACCTTTAGGATGAGTGTTGTAGCTCAAATTTACTTATGAAGTATAAGAGTCACTAATGGAACTCATGTGAATCCAAACTTGTAAGATTGGTTATACACTAAAAAATATGCAGAAGGGTAAAGTCAAAGCTGTTGACTTTACCAAAGCTCAAGCGAAGCTAGTCAGGCAAGGTGATTTTAAAGAGGATCCCAAATAAAGATAGGACAAATGTTAAGGGCAATGATTAATTAATTGTCACATTTGTATAATATAAGGTATCTTTGATACTTAGGTTATGGTTTAGAGAAAATCCTAAAGTATCCTAGATAATAGATGAAGTATCATAAATAGTTAAGTTATGGTTTAAATAAACTTGAAGGTACTCTAGCTACTAGTTAATACCCCAAATAATTAAATTTGAGTTGGAAGTAACCTTAAGGTATCATAAATAATTGTTGACAAACTTAAATAGTTGATTAGGGTTTAGAAGGAAATCTTAAAATGCTTAGATAGCTGACTAGCATTAACAAGGAAACCTTATAATGCTCAACTAGTGAAATTAGGGTTTAAAACTCTAGAAGTAACCTTAGATAAGTGGTCAAGACTTTTGAATAATACTAAGAATCCTTAGATAATTAATAATAATGGTTTGTACCAATGATAATAAGACAATCAGAATGATCTTGGTAAAGGCAAGTTTTAGAATACAATGGACCACAGGTTTTATACTCCCAAGCTATAGGGTAGGCGCAACTCAAACAAGTGTTTTAGATTTTTCGATCAAAGTTTAAGTGGTCGACATGACTCAGACTAGTGAGTTAAATTCTTGATCAAATGCTATATGGTTGGCATGTCTTAGAGTGTGTTGGATTCCTAATCAATAGTTATGTAATTAGCACAACTAAGGCAAGTGTGCTGAATTTCTAATAAGAGGTTATATGCTTGGCATAATTTTGATGAGTTTGCTGAATTCCTAATAAGAGGTTATGTAGTCAACACAATTGAGACAAGTGTGTTGGAATTTTTATCAAAGATTATAAGGTTGGCACAATTTTGATGAGTGTGTTAGATTCTTAATCAAAGGTTATGTGTTCAACATGACATAAGTGAATGTGCTAGAGTTTTTATCAGAGGTTATATTGTTGGCATGAATTGGACAAGTATGCTAGATTTCTTAATCAAAGGTTCATGTGATTGACATAACTCAAACAAGTGTGCTAAATATCTTGATCAGAGGCTTATATGATGTTTCTTAGGAGCCAAAGTTGAAGGATTTCATGTTGTGCATCTAATAACATTAAGAATTTTATCTTTTATTTTAGTGATATTGTTGTATTTTATTTATGACTCTAATATTATACTTTGATGGATAGTAGTTTGTAGTAGGACTTTTGTATGAGCATTTTTTACATTTGTTATGTGTTGCATTTGTAGATCCTTGGATTATCTCTAAGTATGATATTTTAGAGGAACCATCTATGAATTATATCATAGGCTTATAGGTTATTTTGGTATAATTTACATGCCAGTGTTCTTGGTTAATTACCCAACCTAGGTTGAACCATTTTAGTATTATCTATGTGACAAGTTGGTAAATGATAGTTTATTTTGGTGGTACATCCAAACTTGATGATCAGATTATGAGAATGTGACTCTTAGTTTGAATGTTAAGCCTATGGAGTGAAAGGTAGCTAGATAACTATATTAACTAGTGCATGGGTTTTGTTGCACCTAGGGATATGATGTAAAAAAAAGTTTTGCTATTAATAGTCGAGTGTGACACAATCTTACTAAATGTTTTAATGAGCTATACATGTTTATATATCCAATTGTAGTTGGATTGTTCTTAGTAATGTTTATGAGCATGTGTGGTTTGTTGATTGGCTTAGCTTTAGACAATTTAGAATGAAGTGCTTAGCCTAATTTTGTGTTATTTAATTTGGAGTGTCTGGTTAATCTTTTGGTTGTTTAATGTGAAGAATGTCTAGCTCTATGATGTTTAATATGGAGTGTTTGTTGTGTCTTATCCATGAAAATTCTTATTTATAATAGGTTTCTCTATGTTGAAGGAGTGAATTAAAGGGTTCAAGCTAGTTGGCTTTGGGTTAATATAGGCTCATTAAGTTAGAGCAAAATGCCTTAAAAATCTTGATGTCACATTTTATTACCTTTGTATTTATATTCTTATGTCCTTTTAGCCATAAATAGCTTTACAAATTTTTTAAAAAAATCCTTTAATATAAAAATATAAAAATTTGCAAATCTAATTCACCTCTTCTTCCAACCCCCTCTTATTTTCCTTGTGAACCTAATGCCTACCAAAAAAATCTATTGATATGTCTTTCGATTTTTCCACAAAATCAGAAGTTGCTATGATAGACCACTAAATCATTGTTGTTTTTCTTTCACATTTCGATTTTTCAACAAAATCAGAAGTTGCTATGATAGACCACTAAATCATTGTTGTTTTTCTTTCACGTGTCGACATATGAAGCACCACTCATGTAATCATTTGTATCATTTTCATGCTAAGCCACCAAAATTTTTATTTTAGTCCTGTAACATTTTTGTCATGCTTATACGTACTACATATCTAACCCTTTGGGCCACTCTCAACAAGTTTTTTCTATCCTTAATTGAAGAAACACACATTCTATTTTTGAGAAAAATGAACTTTTATCTTTATTTAAGTTGAATCATTCTCCTTGCCTTTAGAAATTCTCACTTTAGTTATTTGGATTTTCTCATCCTTATCTTGGGCCTCTTTCAAATCCTATAGCCAATCTATTATAATTTGAAACAAAGAGAAATTTCTTCTATTTATTGATGATATTGTAATCAGTTGCAATTGATTCATCTCCATAATCATCTTAACTTCTTCTAAGCTAGTTATTATGTTGCTTAAACTAGCTATGCCACTTAACGCATTGGTCATAACATTGATCTTATATAATTTACAATATATGTATCACAATCCTTGAGCAATTTAAATTAACTTGCCCAAGTGATTCTTTTTTAATGAAAAGATATTTTAGGCTTTGGCGAGAAATAAACTTTTGGTTCAAGTCATATAGATAGTGCCTTTAGATCGTTAGAGCAAACGTAGTAGTAGATAGTTTCATATGATGGATTGGATAATTCTTCCGATGATGTATGAGGAACTATAATATTACATCAAGACACACCTTATTCCTTATAATGATGCATCACCAAACAACTTAAATTTAATGTCAATTTTAGGTATAATAAGGATAGGTGAGGAAATTAACCTTTCTTTGATGGTTCAAAAACACTCTTCATATTTCTCTTTAGCAAATTGTTGATAGCATCCTAATAAATAGTCATATTAGTTGGCCTTGGACATTTAGTAATAGCAACCACTTTTTGGGGATCTATAGTGATTCCCTCTACACTCACCAAGTGTTAAAGGAATGATATATTATACAATGATAGCTACAGTTAGACAATTTGGCTTATAATTAGTGCTCTTTTAATTTTCACATCAAAATTCTTAAATGTTTAGTATGGTCTCTTTTGTTCCTATAATAAACCATTACATTATCAATAAAGATAACAAAAAATTGGTCCATCCATTGCTTGAATACTCTATGTATCATGATCCATAGAAGTTGTTAGAGCATTTTATCAAACTAAAGTGTAACACCAAAAATTTATAGTGCCCATTTTTTGTTTTGAATACTATTTTTAAATTGTCTTTTTTTCTTATTTTTTAGTTGACAATATCTAGTATGCAAATCAATTCTTTAAAATTCTTCTACCTTAATAATTGATAAGAAAATTTTATTAATCCTTAGAAGAGGATATTTATTCTTTACAACAATTCTGTTTAGCTCATGATAACTATTACACATCTTGAGACTATTTTTTTAATAAAAAATATTTTATTGATAGTATTATGTGTTGTACCCTTTGATGTGATAATTACAAAACCAAGCTATTTATTACTGAAGGAATTTTTAAGACATGCACAAGATTTTTTATAATTAAATTTCTTTTTATTTCTCTTGAATTTGATATGTCAAAACCTTGAGATTATGTGGCACACTAGTAGTATTAACATTTAAAAATATTATAAAATTATTTAATAATGAATTTTCATTTTTGGGCCAAGCATATTTGACAAAATGTATAGACATGGGTATTTGATTTTTTAATATTATTATGGAATCGTTTTTTACGAATTTCTTTTCATAGCCACTTAATTAACTTATAATACTATAAGAATATAAAATTATTTTTATACACTTATATTCAAATTTGTGGCTAAAAAATTCGTCAAAAATACCCTAAATCAGCAAAAGTCTCGGGAAAAAGCACTGTAGCATGGGCGGGTCGACCCGGCATCAAAACAGCCCGTCCAGGCCTTTTTAGAAATAAAAAAAAGAAAAATAAAAATTTGGTTGACCCGAAAGGGGCGAGCAAAGCCCGCCCAAAGACCGCCGAGAGCAGCTCGGCTAGCGCTGGTCAACGGTCAACGGAACAGTGCCTGGTTAAGCCAAGCCTGCCGAGAGGAGCTCGGCTAAGTCTAACTTCAGCGCGGTCTACGGTCAAAGAACAGTGCATGGCTAAGTCAACCTGAACCGGGTGATGAAATTCCGGTCAAGGAAGGGGGGAGCCAGCCCCAAAGTGGCTCGCAGGTTAAACGACGCAAATGTATTATTAAGCGGTGTGCCAAATTTCATTCTGCAGTGTGGGACTAAAAATCCCACCTTATAACTTCGGCAGGATCCAAAGGCGCAGATCAAGCCCGCCCAGATCCAACGGGCGAGAGTAATTTCGAACGGCTGTTTAATCAGCGCCGTTCGTTCAGCGCGTGGGATCCAATGGTTCAGATCAAGCCCGCCCAGATCCAACGGGCGAGAGTAATTTCGAACGGCTGTTTAATCAACGCCGTTCGTTCAGCGCGTGGGATCCAATGGTTCAGATCAAGTCCGCCCGGATCAGACGATCTAGAGATGATCAAGCCGAGAAGTCCATCCAGCCGTCCATTCTTGAAGTGGGATCGGACGGCTGCTGCTCTTCTTCTTCCTTTTCGGGCTTCCGGCAACGGCTATTTTCCGGTTTCTTTTTTACCGTTTTTCTAGCCGTTTGGAATTGCTTTTTGGTGGACTATATATATAGGACATTTTACAATTTATAGGATTGATGAATCCACTTGCAAACTTCTTCAAGAACTAAAGAAAAAGGCCAAAACCGAGAGCAACAATTGGCATACTTGTGGGAGCTACGGGCTCAATCTTCTTCTAAAATTTCAACAGCTTTCTTCCACATTTCGTTGTATCATTCGGTAACATTTAGTTGTGCCACTTTGCTTTGAGAAATTAAAGGTGTAGGATTTTTGTATGCATTGCTATTGTAAAAATTGTATGCATTATTGTAGCCGGATTTGTTCGGATTTTTGGTGTCTCGTTGGAGCACCGGTTGTACTTGGTTTACCCCTACCGGCTTCGGCAAAAGGGAGTGGTTAGTGGAAGCCCGATCGGGTTGATCGGGGGTGGATGTAGGCACGGGTTTGGCCGAACCACCTAAAAATCTTTGTCTTTTGTTTGCTTGTCTTATTATTGCATTTTTCGTTTTTATTTCACAATTTATTTACAAACGTTTTTAATTGAAAGATTTTTCAAAATCTAAATTTTAGTGAAAAGCACAATTCACCCCTCCCCTCTTGTGCGTTGTTCTCACACGATTTACATCATTATGTTCTAAAATTCACAAGATAAGTGATTGTAGGTTCCAGAGACATATCACTTCAAGGCATTAATGACAACATACTAATATCAAAGAATAAACTTCTTATATCATAGAAATACGAGAAGGTGTAAAGTCTTATTGCTTTTCACATCAAATAAACTCCCTCATAACCTTGTTTCCCTCTTTTTTTAATAATAATCCAAGTTATTTGTACATGCTTTTTCATTTGCTTAACAAACTAAAGGTTATCCAAAATAGATCAATGTAGAGCTTTTAACATCTATAATCTTCTTGATTAGATTATAGAATTCATGATCAATAATCACCTGAGAAAATAACTAACCATAGCACCAGTGAAGACTCTTTACAATGAAAAAATGGTAGCTTCTAATGTTGAATTAAGTTGAAATGCTCCAACAATGGATTTGAGTACATTCAAATCCTAATCATGAATGATTGATGCTACTTTTGCTTTATTTTGCTTTTAAGGTCCACGAACATTCACTTTAATCTTTTTGGTGAGGGAGTAATCCATAAGATTCATTGATAAATTTAACTTTACTAAATTGAAAAGGGGTAATCAAACTAAGCTACACCAAAACTTGACATGTTTGCTATGTTTTTATCAATAAAAAAGCCATGAAAATGCTCATGAATTTTTAATTAATATCCTTCATTATCTCCAATTATGACTAGGTTGTCTCAACATATAACTTCTTATTTCTAATTTTCTATATATAGCTACATATTAGAAGTGAGATGAGGTTCACTATTTCTTTTTTAATCAAGCTACTTTTGATTTCTTGCCACCATGTATTTAGTAAGGATGAAATTAGTTGACATACCTTTACATGATTATCTAAAGTCATGTTGTAGAAAGACTAGAGATGTTGTGCAACATAGCATTTAATAAAAGTATGATCTAGTGTGTCCTCTTTACAACAATGGGGCACTTGGAATCTTGCTGAACATGTAATCCTTTCAAAAGATTTGGAAAAGGAAGTGTACAATTAACTAACAAATAAGGATTGAAATCTTGATGAGAAGTTTCTCATTCTTGATACTTTTCATGGAGATCCTTTAAAAAACCTTGCTCCTAATAGCATTCCAAGTAGATTCTATGGTGAATCTACCATCAACATTTATAATCTAATAGCTTTGCCATCTACAAATATTTAAGCACCTCAATTGAGACTAGCTCTCTTATTTTTCCTATATTTTTTTCATGTCACATTTGATCTATATTTTCTTCCCATTCCTATAATTTATTTTAATGAATTCCACCCAAAGAGATTGGTCTACAAGTAATTACTAGTTTTGTTATGTTGAATAGGCTAGAGCAACATCATCTAGCCTCCTTATATCAAGTACATTTTCTTCACATGGTTCACTTACTTTTCCTAGTTGATCTAATGATATTTGTGATTACTCTCTATATCTCTCAATAAAAAAACATTCATTAATTTTTTAAGCATTTTTATAAGTTGCATAGGAGGAAGCATTGACATTAATTTATGACTTGGAATCGAATTTAGTGCATGCTTAACAAATTTTATTTTGCTTCATATTAATAATAACATCTTCTAACCAGCTATTTTGATTTATAATTTTTCTACTAATTATTACAATTATATAGATTTCTTTTTTTCTATTACACTTGATTTGCTTTCAAAAACTTCAAGTGCAACAAAAAATCAAAATGCTCATAATATATAATATGCCTACAAGTAAACAATTATAACAAAATATTAATATAATAACAATCCAATGAAATGGTCATCCATAAATTTGATACATAAAACGAAATATACTATGATCATCAACCATATGACTCAAATCCATTAAAAATTAGCATAATAAATAAGCACCAAAGTACAACAAAAGAGAACATAACTAAGCAACCATCAAATCCAAATATAATAGTTCAAAATAATCTCATATTCAGTAATAATATAGTTAAGAATCATATAAATTAAAAACTTTACTACTATTAATGATAGAATACAAGAAGAGTTGTCATCCAATTGATGCACTATCTTTAATAGTCTCAAGCCTAGCTCCTACACAACTTTTAAACCCCTGATCCTACAAAATAAAAGAGAGGTGAGCAAAGGATCTCATTAAAAAAAATCCTTGAGTCATACTATAAAACTAATATGTAATAATTAAGAAAAATATAAATATAACAAGTGAGTAAATTATGTAAATAAATAGTATTAAATATTCTCTCATAAGTATATCATTATTTACTAACTAAGATAATACAAGATCTTATAATGTGGTTAATCAAATGCTTAATATTTTCTTACTAGTCTAATACAATCTCTAGTTCAAGATAATCATAATAGGATCTAGTACTCTTATCACTACATATAATCCAACATTCCTCACGACAATGCCAATCACATAGGCCAGCCCTATAAGGTTCTAAGAGTCTTCAACAATCACATGTACTCCTCACCATAATCATAGCTTATTATTTGTTCCTCATAAGACTAAATGTGCAAATGTTTTCTCTTAGAATAATTTATGCAATCGATACAACACTCCTTCTATAGGCTCAACCAATCATATGTAGCTATTCTCTCAAGACTAAGGGAATAGAATAACTAACTTATCCATCTCTTTGGTGAGAATGTGTATGATTAAGAGTTCACTTCTAAATCTAGTTTTCATCTAATCAAGCCACATCCATGACTCATAACATCTTAGCAACACTAATCTATCATTATCTAGAATTACTTGGATTTTCTTAATTTGAATCTAACATATAAAGAGTTCTCAACTTAACCAACAACCTAGTAGGTCAAGGATTTTCCTTAACCTTAAATCCACTATTTATGATTCTCTATACCTTGATTGAGATAATCCTGAGTTTTAATTCTAAGTTTTATTTCAATTATCTAATTTTACCCTCATCTAAATATCATAAGATTTCTATCAAACCTTGATTCAGTAATTTGGCAAGTCTTAGCCTATTTTTTTCATATTTAGACTTACCATAATATCATTAAAGACCTTATCTATCCAGACTATCCTTAGTATTCATATAGTCTTAGTTTTTATTCTTAGGTTTAATGTATAACTGATTATCATTATAATTATGTAAGGGTTCACAAAAGTTTTATGAGTGACCCTTATACCCTCAAGATAAACTTGAGTCAATACATATCCTAAGACTCTCTTGAATCACCACACATCCTTTAAATCATATCCAAGGTATAATCATGTGGTCTAAGAGCTTAAATAGGGTCACTCATGATCTTCCCCAAGGAACATAATTAACTTAAGATTCTAGCCAACATTTTTATCTTATAAGTTTCGTGATTAAACTTAACACGCCTATAAGTCTTAATCCAACTCTTCAACTTTCTCCTAATGTCTTAGTTGAGAGCTTTGCTTAACTATCCAAGGCTTTATTTATAATATGCATAAAGGTTCACCGATGTTAATACCTTAGTCAATCTCTAAAACATTCTATTATGGGTTCCTTCCCTATAAATTATTCATAAGCATTTAAGCCAAATTCTAAGACGAGGCCTATTATACATAATCTTATTAAAGTACCTCAAGTCCCCATTTTAACCCTACAAAGAATTGACTACAATATCTTAAAGTTTATCTTTTCCTTAGCATTATTAATCTAATCTATTTACTACCTGATTGTATCCCTAACCAACCTAACATTTTTTACAACCCCAAATCGAGCCCTTCTAAGTTTTTCAACTAGAAAGAAAGGGAAATATGTAAATTATAAGAAGCATTTTAAAATCTCTTATAACTTAAGACTATACCTCCTATAACTCAACCAAACTATAGCTCAATGCTTTTCAAGCATACTTCAAATAAAAAGAATACTTAGCTATAATAATTCATTATGTTTTGACTTAATTTCCAAGTTCTAATTCATGCATCATCTCCTAAGCAAAGGTTTAATTTTTCTACATAGCAATTTACATATTTCTATGCATGATGTTGTAATAATAACACACATATCTACATGTCATATAATCTAACGGAAATTTTGTGTATTATCATGCTTAACCTTTGTGTCCCCTATCATATACACATTTCAAATAAATAAATTTATATTCCTACATGGAATCAAACTTTTACATATTATTTGGTTTATCATGTCATAAAAATTTTAATTCAATCAAGTAATAATTAAGAAGTGAATATTATTCTCAATCTATATCATCATACATCAATTATACTTATAAAAAACTGCATACAAGTATGGAATGTAATTTCTTTAATACATGAGTCTTAATTTTGCATAATTAATAATTTAACATTTGATAAAGTATTAAGTTATTCAACCATCAATGAATGTAGCATTTTATTTACATAAAGGAAAAGGAGATCTCTAAATACCTTAATTCCAACATGCTATACATTAAAGAATACATGCTATCATATCTTGGTTAAGAGGGTTGAGCTAGTCATAAATCAATCCTTTCATGATTTCAAGACTTTTCAATAATTTTCATACTAAAAATAAGGTTATTTTACATACATATTCATATAACTAGCAAGGTATTATGATCTATCATTACTTTTATTCAGAACATATGTCTCAATCAAGAGATAATTTGCACTAATAATCAATGTTCCAAGTTTAAATGATTTTATTCACATATACATCAATTAAAGGAATGCTATCATTGCAAGCATATAATTATGAAATCCCCTTTTACATTTTAATTTAAGACTATAATAAAATTTGGCATAAATTTCTTACAAAATTACACAAGGATATAATAAAGGGAGTCCCTTATATGCTCGCAAAAATTCCCTTAAGTCGAACGTTCATAAATACTAGTAAGTGATGCCACCATATGTCCATGTAACTTAAATTGCATTCATCGTTTTGATAATGAGACTAGTTTTTGCATCGATCATTTAATAATATCTCATAAGAAAATAATGTCAAAAAATCATTAAATTCTCATTAAAATTACCCTTGGCCATGACAAATTTAATTTTCTTCTTTTTACATAGCAATGTCATGAAATAAAACCATATTCATACTTTTAATGTTTCTACAAGCAATTTAACAAGATAATTCTTTTTTTCATTCCTTATATCTTAGCTAAATTAAATGTACAATATTAAGGGACATCCTACCATGTAATTCAAGTTAAGGACTTCCCAAAAGATAAGCATTTTCTTCTTAAGAACTTCTTACTCACAATGATAGTTATATTTGCCTTGCCACTTCATAGTTTTCCTCTTACATGCCTCCATTACTAAGGTTTTTTTCTCTAAAACCTGACCAAATCACAATTATCCTTAAATAAGGTTAGTTATGTAACCCTAAATGAAAAGATTATCTTAACAAACCATCCCTTTTCCAACCTTTAAATTTGAGGCTTCATAAGAGCAGCTAATTATGAAACTATGTTTTTTCGGATCTTAAATGAAAAATAAAAAGACAATTTTTGTATTTTTAAAATTCTTTATTCATCATCTCATTATCATACTATTATGATAAGCTCATTATACTATACATTCAAACAAATTAACTTGCACCAAATAGTAATTTTTTTTTATTGTCCTATATGATCATGTGATCGTACTAGTATGATACATTCTTAAATAATTATATTTGTTCGATGTTGATTATAATATTATATGATCGTTAGTTTTCTCAATTATTTTTCTTTCATTATTATCCTACTTGGATGAAATGTTTTTGTATCTATAGGACTAACTCTTTATCTTATTTATTGCAATCCATGTACAATGTCACGATTATCCTTGTATGATCAATCACACTTTTTTATACTAGATCATATCTTATGATATACTTATATTGTATTATATAATATCATGTCCCATCAGATGTACGTACACCTAACACTTAGGACAATATCATATTCATATGATAAATATATCATATTATACAACTAAACCTATTTTCACAACTTACAACTAATTATCTCTATTATCCAACTGTACCATATAATTAAACAATATCACATAGTACACTATTCATAACAGAGTACTCTTTTATTTCTTCCCATTTATCATATTATATAATCTAAAATCATCATACTATATGATTTTCTTTTGATGCATAACTAGCAACAACCAAACTTAATTTCTCAAAAATTGCAAGCATTTATTTACCAAAATGATAGCATATATTAGTTAGTTGAAGGAAAGATGTAACACTCTAGTGTAAATTGGGCATCCCACATTGTTTATAGGGATTGATCCTTAATGAAATTCGAAAATGCTTTCAATTTTTCTACATCTCATTGCTTTTAACTTAGTTGTGAGATAAAAGTTGCATTTTTTTTCTTATTCAATAGATAGCCCAAGGTTAGTTGGAAGTTTTATTGTGCCTTTAAATGCCTTTTAAGGGCCTTAAATCCCTTTTATTAAAGATTATGATACCATCAACATAGATGAGATGGGTAATTAACAGTGTACCACTTGTTGTAGCATTATGTAATTACCTTGTTATGAAAATTCTAATTTAAACTTTGAGAAAAAAAAGTGCATTCAATGATAAAGAGTAGAGAGGAGATTGGGTTGCCTTGTAATATTGCTCTTTGTGGTTGAAAGTACACATTTTGAGATTATCATCTTTTTTCTTTACAAATAATATAGATACACCCCATTGAGGTACACTTGGCCTAATGAAACCTTTCTTTATCATTTCTTGCAATTGAATTTTCATTTCCTACAATTTTGTTAGTGCCATCTTATATGGAGTTTTACAAATAAGTTTTGCACTGAGCTTCAAATCTATCCCAAACTCAATCTCCTTATTAGTTGGCAATCTCAACAACCCATCATGAAACACTTCAACATATTCACATACCATATGAATTTATTGTATATTTGGCTTCTCTTTTTCAATGATTTGCACTGCTACTTGAAATTATTATTAACCTTTTTATAAGAGGTTCTCAATCTTAAGGGAAATAATAATGTGTACTTTCTTACCAACACCAAAATAAATATTTTGGTACCATATTAGAAGTGGATTCTTACATTTTTTTGATAGTAAATTAGCACTTAATGGTAGATAACCAATCAATCCTTAATATCACATCAAATTTTTTTATTAATCAAGATCATTTAGGACATAAATGATTTTTTCTTTAATCTTTATATCATGTTCTATATATTTAGTAACACCCAATTTCTCACCTATAAGCGACTTAACTCAAAAGTGTCTCAATAGAGTTTATTGATTCATTATTACTTTGGTAACTATATCTACATAAACAAATGAATGAGAAGCATTTCAATAAAAAAATAACATATATGCCCTATATAACCAATATACTAATATCACATTAGTAGATGTCAATTCATCTTGTTGTGTGATAGCATAAATATTGTTGAACCTATTAAAGATCGATATGATAAGAGGGGGTGAATTATAATGTTAAAACAATTTGGAAAATCTTTTTAAACAATCTAAAAACTTTTCTTTTTCTTAATAAAACTTAGCTTCCGCAATGATAAAAGTGAACTATAAAATTGAAAGCAAAACGAATGCAAATCAAAGAAGAATATAAGATCAATTTTTAAGTGGTTCAATAATACCTGTGCCAACAAAAACCATAAAAAACATGACTGATTTGAATAGCTCAATGACCTACCAATTATAGAAGTAGGATCTTTGGCAAGAAAGAAGCACTTAAATAATAACATTCAAGTGTACCATTTTCTTTCTCATTTCGAGGAAAAGGTTAGGAGGAAAGGGAAACAATGGAGGGTCTGAATCAGACCTAAATTTGAATGACATTAAAAGTCTTTGTCAAAACCTATCATTAAGGGCGTGACGACGATATATGATAGGAATAAAAAAATCTCGTGATTGGTGTAGAGGGGAAGATCTGCTTATGAAATAGTTCAAGAAAGAGTTTTCTTATTGATTTTTGTTCTTTCATTCACTTCACTTGTTGGTTTTGAATGTCATGTAATGTCATCTTCTTCAACCAACCTCCACCATCTTTTACATTGAGGGGCCTACCTTTTGATGCAACCACTAAAAATTGCTTAGACTACATACACCTCTAGCTGACCCAACCTAGCCTCACTAAATTATTCACTTTATTTCATTGTAGCTAGTAATTGTAAACCAAGTACAAATGGTGCTTGGAGGAGACACCAAATAGTAGACAAAAAAATAAGTAATAGTAGTTGAAACAAAATAATTACAACACTTGCAAGATTTGATACAACAACCTATACCATGTATCCTTAAAATAAAAGCTTCACAAATGCTAATAATTTTAAGAATGAAGTTTAGAGCAAGATGAAGCAATAACCAAATTCAAAAGCCTTTTGTTTTTTGCATATGAGAACCAACTAAGAAAGTTTCTGATAAGTTTGCTCTCACCTTAGTTAATGTATATTCTAATTTTTTTCATTTTCCTTTACTTCTTAGAATGTATTCCATTTTATATCTTAGAATTACCTAAGACCAATTATGGAAAGTATAATAACTAAAAATGTGACTTCCAAAGAGATTGGTTCACCACTATTGTTTCAATTTTCATTCATATAAATACAATCAATAGACAGTATCAAGGCGATAAACATACAACAAAAGTATGATATGCTAATAACATTAATTTAAAATGTTCTTATGAGTCTAATAAGTGGGCCATTATCTACAATACTTTTTTTCACCAAGTGCTGAACTCTCATGATTTTTCTATACAATACAAGTTCATAATAGTATAACAACATTTAGTTGTCACATTTTAGCTAAACACTAAGATCATACATATATGATGAACTTTATCATCTTTTAATAAAACATTACAATAATTTTATCTTAAGTATTTTAAACTATTTGTGAAGATAAAGAGTCATACAAGTTTGACATACTACATTATATTATACAATGTGAAAGCTATACAAATAGATAGAACAAAGTTTGGACTTATACACAAATGATACTATATATGAAAGCAACAATTTGTTACTCTAAATTAAACGAGTAGTTGTATTACTACTATGATGAAAGACATCAAACATGTCAAACCCAATTATAGTTAAACGAAGACTTGAATTTAAAAAAAATGACAAATATACACATATGAAAGAAAGTTCATATAAATACTCAAAACACATACTAAAATTGTACAAGGTTGATATCTTGTATGACCTTCTTTAAACTTTACATTATTAAACAAGATTACTACTATATTTTTATAATGAGACCATTATACCTATACAATGTCATCACTATTTTGAATTTAATTGGCAATGTAACCTAAAAATTAGATCGTACAAGTATAATAGTAGTCATCATATTGTATAATCATAAGTAGTGAATAATAGGGATTGTTTTAAGCTTGATTTCTTTTAACTTTAACACATGTATTGAATTTAAGGTGCTTTATAAAAATGATAATCGAGTTCTAGTGCAATTCATTATAGATAATTACTCAAGGGTGAATGATTTAGTTAGAATTCATGCATGAGTAAGGTTAAATGCTAACTTAAAAGGTTTAATTTTCTAGCCCAAATAATTTGTTAAAAATTAACTCTAATGGGTAGCCACTTTATTAAAAGTTGGGTCCAAAGGCTCCAAGATTTACAAGTTGAGCCAACTTTAAGCAAAGCCACAAAGACTCCTTAAATTTTTTCATTTGTGATTTACTTCAATAATTAATTAAACAAGCTCTCCACTAAATTAAGCTGATTGATTTTGCGATGCATGACAAGAAATCACTAAGAAAAACATTAATAATAACAATACAATGGTTATATTAACATTAAATAAATGGTGCAATGACTAAGAGTTCAATAAATATTAGATTAATGTAACATCTCAAAGTTAAGGGTAACTATTGAAATACTTTTTTCAAGGATTTTGAATTATTGAGCACTTAAATTTTTAAAAGATCATGATTTTATGACTATATAATGATCCAAAGATAGAAGGAGTTGGAATATTACAAATACAATAAAACTAACATTTTATTATTATTTTAAACTATTTCAAATTTTTTTAATTTTTTTAAGAATTTTTAGAAATTATTTAAAATTTATAACAAAATTTTAAATTGTAAAAAAAAGATACAATACCTCAATGGAGGGAGAGTGAGTTGAAAAATAAAGTATACAAATTATTTAGAATTTAACAGCACAAGTTTGTTGAAATTAAATGATAAAATAAAAAATTAGGGATTTAGAAGATTAAATAATCATTTTTATTTATAAGTTTAGAAAAATCCCAAAAATTAAAAATGATAAGTGTATTTTAAAATAATTAAATTTGAAAAAATTATGGAACTCATAAAGTGGATAATAATAAAATTTTCCTAGTACAAAAAAATTCTATGATGATAAAATTATAAGAAAAATAAGTTTTAAAGAAAATAATAAAATAAATGGGTAGAACCTAAAGAGAATTATATGAAATTAGCTAGCAAAGTTTTGTACATTATTTCAGAGAAAAAATTTTATAAATAAAATCAAGACCTAATTATAATAATAATAACTAATTTATTATTAATTATAAATCCTAAAACCTTGTCCAAAGAAGGAACTTGAACAATGTGGCAAATCCTAGTGATTAAAAATGCTAAAAGAGAAAGGAAGCGTGCTTTGAGTTAAGAAGCAATAATTTGATTGATTTGTAGTGTCAAGAAGGATAGAAGTAGATCAAATGCTTTAAAAAGGGGAGCTAGAGCTATGTGAGAGGTTTTAGAAAAATCACAAAAAATTAGAAGGCAACTGTATAAAAAGGAGAATGAAAGAGAGAGAGAGAATGAGCTAGTGTTGTCAAAGAAATTGAATAAATTAGGAGAATTAAATTTTGCACCTTAGCAAAAAGTTATTAAGCATTAAAATGAGAAGGGAAGAATTTGAGGTCATAAAGAAGCATCAAATCAAGATCAATCCAAATAAAAGATCACTATCAAATACAAAAATTGAGGTGAGAAGGCTTTTAACATATATGTATCTATTTGACATACTATTGCTTGATGAGTCATGACCTTAATGAGGATTTAGAATTTAATTAAAAATTTTGAGGACTATTGTGGTTCTCACTTGCATTACTAATAATGTTTAATTCCCAATTATAGTATGGTTTATATTGTCAATTTATTTCCATAAATTTTATTGTATATAAACATTATACAATATCATGCTAATGAATAAAAAGATAAATATCACTAGCATTAATTGCTTATTATGTGGAATTACAAAAATTTAAAAGGAAAAAGAAGTGAGAACAATATGTGGTTGAAAGTTTGAAGGTATAATTAAAACAATTATAGAAATAATGGTTGTTTGAAATAGCATATCCCACTTCAAAATAACATATTCTAAAAGTGGAGCCACAATTCAAAATAACATGCCTAAAAGATGATTTCAAAAGAGAAATTGTAAGGATGTACCACACTTTTTGGAATAGCATGTTCTAAAAGTTTACCCAAAAAGATTTGAAATGTGAAACACCTTTGACATAGAAGCACCTAAAAGGCAAAGATAAAAAGTGAAAAGATTGTTAGTTCTTAAGGAGTTACACCATAAGGAAAGCGGGTGAATTGGTGTTGCAAAAAGAAAATAAAATCCCTTTCACCAGTCAAAGAATATGCTAAAGCCCTTTTTAAAAACTTTGTTGAAGTACTACACACCTAATTCAGGTCTCTCTTGATATTACAAGACTAATAAGTTAACTAACTTTCTAAGGCTATAATAAGGTAGTTGAAAAAAAACAATGGTAAAAAGAAAGTTAAGCAATAGAAGGAGATAGAAAGTTTTAGATATTTTAACTCAACATCAAGCTCACATTCACCCCAAGCTACACTCTTGAGCATTATTAATCCAAAACATTCTTTTGCCATTGCTAATGAAGAAACTCACTGACAAGTTGAGATTTTTCTTGGACTAACTATAACCCAACAATTTGAACTTTTTTCTCAACCATAACTAAAATGCTCCACACATCCATGCCTTAGATCTAGGCAAAGAAAAACAAAGATAAAAAAAAGTTAAGTAAACTTCTACACAAACAAGCTAGATATTCCAATATAAGAATATAAAGTATACCTAAATAATAACCTAATGTTACCAAATTTTGAGAACTTATGGTGTACAAGGATGCATAATGATTTTATTGAATGCTTCTTTAATCCTCTTCGCATGAATAAGTTTTTAAATAAATTTCTCTAAAGTTCTTGCTCTCACATAACTTGACTTCTAGGTAGTATATTCCTTTCTAACCAATAGTAATAATTAATTTTTTCTTATCCCTTTAGTTTCATCTATCTTGCACACTTTTTGTTACCTTTTAATCTCTACTTATATCAAGGGATCTTTACAATCCTAAACAGAAGGCTCAACGACATTTCTAATGGCTAAATCTTATTTTATGACAAGTTTAAACAAGTTAACATTTTTAATTCTATTCATATAGTCCAAAACAAGAACTAAACTGTCATGTATTCCCTTTTTAAATGCTTAGTATGGTGTGAAATAGTGATACTACATTATTCAAATTCTAGAAATTTTCTTTTCTTGAAAGAAGTGAATTATTTGTATGGTTTAACAGAATATTTCCATGCCATATAAAAGTTCTGATTTTCTTAATAGTTGTTAAGAATCAATAGATTTTTCATAATTATATTATATGTTAAATATTAATATGTCATATGAAATTTTTAATTTATGTTTTAGATTTTATAAATAGGTAGGTTTAGACCATCATACTATTTATTAAAATATTAAAATATTATACAAATATTTTAAGATATCATGATTATGCTAAGTGATAATCCTATTTGTTTTAAACAGATCGTATTATCTGATATATCATATCGTATAGTTCTAAATTATTATTTTACCACTTAGTATTTGCTTGGTATTTTCCTTGATAAAAAAGTAATATCTGATAAAATAAATCATATTATATGAAATTCTCGAGAATTATATTTTAAGTAAGCTGCTCTAACTCTTTTAAGATCTCAAGCCATTCAATTCCTTATTTACTACCCCAATGAGCAAATTGTACTATCTACTTTATCCATCATATCATTCAATTTCCAAAGTATCAATGAAGAATGAATCAAACAATTTGTTTCCTTTTTGTCATCATAAACCTAACCATACCATTAAAAATAAATTTCGTAATGTGTAACTAGTACTCTTTTGAATCTAATTATATCTATACTTCAATTTTTCTCTCTCATTCTAAACTCATCAAATATTTAAGTATTATGGACTAGTGTTCTCACTATCTTCAATGCTTTATAATAATATAAACTTAAAGCATTTTGAGCAAGACTTCTTAAGTGTAGTCTAATTATATTAAGAGAAGTACAAGCTTTTAAGGATGGTAAATTGAGATGTATTCCTTACATATGATCTAAGATGAATAAGTAATTGATTCTAAGCAATTGCATCTATATTCTTTCACCAAGATATTGAATGCTAACATGTCCAAGGTTGTTCGAAGCTCCAACTATGACGACAATACCATTTCATCTACTTGCCATATAGTTCACCCTATAACTAACTAGGTTGATAAGTTAGATCACAAGAGTAACACTTAAATTATATGTTATAATCTAAACATTGTTGATGCTTTGGGGCTCATGGGGTCGACAATCCACCTTTTTTGATGATGACAAACTATTTTAGTGTAGGGAATAAGATAACATTAAAATATCTCTTCCAAATTTGATAAGCATATTCTTTGAATACAATCACAACAAATATGACAATAGAAACAACAATTAAATAGCAACATGTAAAACATTCTTTTTTAGAAGTAAAAAATTCTTTTGTATAACTAAAACATTATTTCCCTACAATTCTTATCCATGTCATGCACTTATTCTCCATCGTTGACATTATCAAAGTCAAATGATATTAATTAATACACATGAGGCTCATGGGTTGTTTAGATAGGTTGTAAACATATCTACCCCATAAACTAGCATTCATCTTTCTAAAAATTATAGTATCGCAAGAAAGTATCTATTTCAAGATATTCAATAATAAAACATTAAAATAAGAAACTAAATGCCCACAAGCTCAAAAGAGCTCATAACACCAGGCAAGACCACATAAAAATTTAAATAATTTTAACATATTTAGTAATTTAAAGGAATGGATTTTCTCATGTTACTTATTCTCACTATACTCTTTCATTTTATAGGTGAGAAGCAAAATTGCATAAAAAATGGAAGTAATTTGATTTTTGTTTTCCTATTCTTTTACTTTGAATCTTACTTCCAATACTTGATGATTTTGATGAATTAATCCTCTACCATCCTCAATCCTCAAATCACTCCTCATGATCCCTTCTTCAATTACTATTAAGTCTTGTTATTATATGAGGATCAAGGATAGAATCATGTATGTAAGAATAAATTATACTAGTTATTAATGCTTGATACTGCCAACGTTCTTCATGCTCTTCTTCCTTATATAACACCCTTCTTCTTGAAGTATTTGGATTAATTCTCTAAATGTTTCCTTAAGGAAAGGAGGTATGAATGTAATCCATTGTCATAGCTTTTATATTGTGTTTGATACTTAAGATTAGGGCAATCAAATGCCCATAACTTAGATTCATTTTTCTTTTTTGTGTTGGACTATAATAGGTTATAATTTTCTTCATTAGCCTCAAAATTGCATCACAAATATCAAATTGTTCTTTCAACATGAAGCAATAAATAGCCATGGATATCCAAAGGATGATTTGCTGCTTATCACCACTTTTGGGTAGAATTGTATTCTCAAAAAATGCTAAAATAGGTTGTAATGTTCAATTCCTCAATCTCTTGACTATTCCCTTCATATGAAGTCTTCTCAATAATTTAATTTACCAATTTCTAGTTAAATTTTGGGTCTTCATAATGAGGCCACAATGAAGAACTTGTGATAGGTATGTTGTATAATTGATTTAGTTTAACTTTATAGATTTCAATTGTGTGACCACACATATAAGATCTTGTTATAGTAAAATATTCACTTACTTCTAAATTTTTATAGGAAAGCTTTATCAAATTTGAGATAAATTTGAGATTTATTCAAAGTACATCTTCTAATCTAATATCTTCAAAAAGTTTTAAGATTGGCTTACTAGAAAAGAAAACAAGATCTCCATCTATGATCTAGTGATGTTTGTTGCAGAAGTTTTGAATTATTCATATTTTTTTATGTCTACAATTGCTCTAAACCTTTTTCTAGCTAGAGTATACCTAGAAGTATTTTATCCAACTAGTTTCCTTTGCTTTGACTCTTACTCTTCTTTTCCAATGTTGAAATAGCTTACTTAGCAAAATCAAGTAAATATGTGATTGATGAGTGCTAAATCTTTCCAAATTGAAAATCTTAAGAGAAATGTGGAATGGTGTTTTTCCTTCTTCAAGGTCTATATTGGATGAATTGGTCTTCAAGGCTCAAAGTTTGATTAAGGTAATAAGAATACTAAAGTTAAGTTGATATATATATATATCACAACATAATCACTTTGTTTGATCAACCCAATTAGAATAATTTGGTTCAAAATATCTTGGGTATTCAGATAATATGATTAATTTCTCAGTACAATATGATCTTCTCAAGTTTTTATTTACATATTGGTAGTTGATCAGTTCATCTTCACATGAATTATATTGTTTGATCATCTCTCCATATTGGATGATTCCTTTAATCTAATTAATTCAATTATAATTTTAAATTTTTTTAGTCTTGTATCTCACATTCAATATATTGTTTTATCTAATAATTACTTAATAGTTGTATTAAGGGAGGTACTTTGGTAATTCACCAGGAATATCTTGACTTCAATCCACCTACAAGAATAGGCTTAATTCAACAGTATTGTATTTTATTTTCCTTTTATACTTTGAATGAGATAGTTGTGACAAAACTATAAGTTGTTTAATCTATTAATCTAAGCCACATAGGTAGACTTGGAGAATATATCAATGAGTTCAACGAAGAAATCTAAACTTTTCTTTTTCATTTTCAAGAACTCATCTAAGATAAAACTAATGATCTTAAATTTTTTCTAAGGCATTCAATCATCAATCATGGCTTACAAAATAAGGTTTGACTCTATGGGTTCTTGACTTGGACACACACCTATATGACTACTTAAGGTTTAAGTTTGGGAACCCAAACCATCTTGTGTTCACATGTGGTAGCAAGTGGATGTTGTTATTTTGTAAATTTTACATCACAAGAACTTCCTTTAGAAATCCACATGAATATTTTTCCTATATAATTAATGTATTTCCTCATTGGATAATTAATCTACATACAATCAAATTTACAATAGTAATTGCATCCTATTTTAGATGGTGTATAAGAATAACAAGTATGCGAGGTGGTCATTTTTTGGTGGGCATATCCATGAAAAATCCTTTTATCAACACAATGTTTCACATGTCTATAAGAATGAACACAAAAGGTAGCATGTGAACATGAATCAAATAATTTTAGCATTTAAAAAATCTAGTTCTTTTTGAAGCAAGGTGGAGCTATTGAATTTTTATTTCAACTCTAAATTCTCCTTAAAGAGCTAAGCCTTTTCAACACCCAAGGAATCAATGCAATCTTTATTTTCTAAAGATCTATGCTAAAGTTTATATATGTAACTCACTTGAAAGAGAAATGCAATTGAGTAATATCAAATATTGATTCATTCTCTATTTTGAATTCATTGCATATTCTTTCCAACTCATAAATGAAATTTTCATGTTTAAGGCATACCTTTCTTAGGTTGTCATATTTCTTTACCAACTTTTCATGCTCTTCAATCAATTCATCAAATGTATCTTGCAATCCATCTTTATAAATAGCATAAACAGTAAAAGAGGCCAAACATGATTATGCTCCACTAATGAAGTGGACTCCAATGTACTTGTTGGACCTCTTCTCATCTCCTTTCTCTTCAAATACTTTTCCTTCATTTCATCAATAATCTGAGACTTCTTTTTCTCCAAATAAATTATCAAGCTTATTCATGGCCTCAAATCAAGTGTTAAAAGTAGTGAGTTTCATACATAAGTGCATAATAAAGAATATTTAATCCTTGGTTATTCAATTGTGTTAACCTTTGTTGGTCATCTATAGCAAAGATATCATAGTTGGGCACAACATGAAACTTTTTAAACAATCCCTTAGCCCTTACATAAATATTTTTATAAAAGATTTGAAATTAAACTTTCACTCCTCAAAATTGGTTCCAAGAAACCAAGGAGGATTTTCCATGCTAAGAGAATGATCAACAATAAAATATCAAAAATCAAATTCAAGGATCAAGTGTACTAATAGGAATCTACTCAAGGTATAAAGCCTTTTAGATGAGAACTTAGCCATTATACCACTTGTTGGGTCCCAGAGAGGAACACAAAGATGGATGAATTAGTGTTACACAAATAAACGAAAGTTTCTTTCACAAGTCAAATAATATGTTAATGCCATTTTAAACCTTCTTTGAAAGTACTACACTGCTAATATAAATCTTTCTTGATGTTGAAAGATAAACAACTTAATTAGCTTTCTAAGGCTGTAATAAGGTAGTCAAATAAAGTAATGAAAAAAAGCAAGTTAAACAATAGAAATAGGCACAATAATTTTTAAGTTGTTTGGCTTCAACTCAAGTCTACATCTAGCCACATGCATGAGCACCACCATTCCAAAATACTCATGCACTATAGTCAGATAGAGAAACTCATTTACAAGTTAAGATTTTTCATAAAAATAAGAACCCAACAACCTTAGAAGTTTTGTGCTCAACCACATTCACACATCTATGCCCTGGCACTAGATCATGAAAAACAAAGATACAAGAACAAAAGCTCAACAAAAATGTGCCAAACATTCCAACATAAGTATAGAAAGTCTATTAGAATAACAATCCAATAATACCAAAAATTTAAGAAATTATGGTGCACGAGGATGTGTAATTATTTTCTTGAATGCTTCCTTAATTTTCTTCAAATTATTGAGTATTGCATTAAAGAATTTCTAGCTAACAATAATTTGTTTTATTATCCCTCTAGATTTCAACATTTCTCATACTTATTATTCCTTGTTAATCCCTATTTATATTATGTGATATTTAAGGTCCCAAATAGAAGGCCCAATGACACTCTTAATGACAAAATCTTATTTTATAGTAAGTTTAAACTAGCAATTATACATTTTTTCTTTCATATGGTTAAAAACATAAATCAAACCATCTTGTATTCTTTTTTTTGAATGATTAGTTTGATGCAAAGTAGTGATCATGCATTATTTGAATTCTCAAGCTTTTCTTTCCTTAAATAGAATGAACTATTTGTACCATCCAAAGGAATATTTGTGTGCCATATAAAGTTCGAATTTTCTTATACAGATTAAGAATAAATATTTTTTAAATAATCATACCATCTATTAAAATATTAATGTATCGTGTGAAGCTTTTGATTTATGTTCTACATGGTTTGAACAAGTATACTTAATCTATCATAGTGCTTGTTAAAATATTAATGTGTCGTACAAAGGTTTTGGACATTATGTTTATGCTAAGTAGTGATTTTATGTGTTTTGAATAATTCTTATTATCTTATATACCATACAATAGTGCTTGATATTATGATGTTATCACTTAGTCTCTACTTGATATTCCCATTGATGAAATTATACTATTCTATAAAATAAACCATGGCATATAGAACCATTGAGAATTCTATTTTAATTATATTGCACTAACTCTCTTAAGACTCTAAACCAAGTTGTTGAATTCCATCATGCATAAGGTTGTTCAAGCTCCAATTATGACTAAAGACCACTATTTACCTACTATATAATTCACCCTATAACACAATAAGTAGACAAGTTAGGTTGCAAGAGTAACACTTAAATGGTTTGTTATCATCAAAATATTATTGATTCCTTTGAGCTCATGGAGTTTAACAAAGATAAAAGAAAAAAGTAAAAAGAAATTTTCATGATTTTAATAGAAAATTGGTTGATTCTAAAAAAAAGAAAAGATTTTCATTTATATGCTCTTTACATGTCATTTTTAAATTTTAATATATTATATTTTCCTAGAATGTGACATCATTCCAAGATATTTTCTTTATATATATGTCATATTATTTTATCACTGAACTAATAACAATTAATTTAGTTTATTTTATGACTTAACATTTCAAGATAAGATGAGACATGGTATGATATTCTAAGAGAGTAGTAAGTGAAATAATACATTCTTATCATATTTAGAGGTTTATATATATATATATATATATATATATATATATATATATATATATACCATAATGTATAAGTTGTAATGATCGGTAGTTTCATTTAGTTATTATAGGCATGTATTAGTTTTATTCTATTTCAAATTATAAACCTTTTTCTAAAAGAAAATATAAGACTTTGCATGTATTTATGTGTTTTTAATTTGGATTTCATATGTGAACATGCTATTTTCCTTTTATGTAAAAAATAAAATGGTTTTAAAAAAAGCTAAAGATAAAAGAAGAAAATGATGTGGCACCCCCTAAAAAGGTGGGTTGGTCACACAATTGAGTTGTCTAAGTTGTAGTATTCATATTGCCTTATCTAGCTCTTAGTTGTACCCCTAGACTTTACATGCTAAGCACTAACTACATTACCAATTTCTTAGAAAAAGGTTTTTAGAATGTAGCCCTTCTTGTGATAATAAAAACATGTGATTTGTTTCTTTTTTTGCACTAACCCTTATGCCACTTTTTATAGATTTATTATGTCTTTCCATCAACTACTATCCATGAAAATGAAGCCAAGCTATGACCTATAGTTCTTGTTGGTATTCTCTTTTTATATTTGAACCCACACTATTAATAAAATGTAGGCCCCTTTCTTTTCAAAGACTTTATTCTAGGTTCCAAAGTCATGACATCATGCTCTATAAGTTGAGATACTTCCATGAGCTTGTGAGAGGTAAAGAATTATAATGGAGACATAGTGCATCAAATAGTCTTATGCAACCACCCTTTGCAAAATAAATAACAATTTTTACTTCTGTGTCCCCATAATTCTTGGGGCATAGTTGATTAATGATGCAAACTTTTGCTCATAATTTGTGACAGATTAACTCCCTAAACTACAAAACTAATGTCATCTTTCATCTAGTCCCTTGTAAAAGCTAGGACATACCACTCTAAATGCATTATATAATTTTTGCCAAAATATTTCATTACTAAGGTTTCCCTCAAATTTTAACCTCTTATAGCCAACCCACCAAGTCTTGTTGCACCACTAAGAACCAATACAACTAATGACACTGTCTAATCGACAAGACACGTCATGCCCTTAAATAGGATATCTAGCTAACCAATCTTTTGCTTATATGGGATTTCTAGAATAAGAAAAATGTTGAAAATAAAATCTATGAAATTTTCTATTAATTTTTTTAGTTAATATTTCCTAGAAATTTTGGTGCAAAAATTTGGTTCACTTCTATTTTCGATAGAATTATTTTTGTTAGTTCATCTAGTAATAAATCCCTTTCTATTTTAAGATGCTCCTCTTGCCTTATTTCTTTACGAATACTAGCTTATTCTTTAATTCTTTGATCTTTTAAATCCATATTATTGTACAATAAGTTAGTACAATATGCTAAATGTACATTTATGTATATAAGATGCAAGATATAATAATCAACAAAAATTATTACATAATATATATGTGGTAATGTAAGTACACTTCCCCTACTACATTTATTTTGTTTAAGTTATCCTATCATAATTTCATATCTTGCTATGATACTAAAATTGTAGCACCTCTCCTATGGGAATATTTTAGTACCATATTCTTTTACTTTGTATACATACAATAAGACTTATGCATAAATGTTGACACCAAATCCATGTATACATCTTTATTTCAAATATTAAGCAAGCTCAAAATATAAAAAGATGCAACATAAATATAATACTATTACTATTACTTATAGATCTTTAGAAACTAATAGTGAAAATAAAAAGTTATTACATTAGTCTGCTATTAATACAAATATTAATATTACATTTGACACATTTTATAACAAAATGGTTACAAGGCTTCTATTTTCTTTTTTATTTCTAGTAAGCATCTCACTTGTTATGACGTTCATCTAATACACCTAAAATTATAAGTGTCAATCATAAGTTGAATTAATCATCATAGGCTCAACAATCAAAAATAATATAATAATAATAATACATAAAATAAAGTAGCATTTAAATTATGTTACATGTAAGTCATGATTAGAATATAATCATGTGCACATGCAATAAGAATAAGAATAAGAATATACATTAAGTATATGTTCTACTATGTAATCTTTCTCTTTTATTTACTTGGTACTTTAAGTAAAGACCCATTTTTGTCCCACATGGCTTCCTTTGACTTCTCATATTAATATGCCATTTTACAATCTTATGGAAATCTTCAAACTCCTTAAATAGACTAGCCATCTCCCTCATATGGAAAAAGCCATTATCATCACATAGAGTTTTTCATAATTACCTTCTCCAATCAAGACTACATTCATCTCATAGAGTTCTCTTAGCCCTTCATATGGACTAGGCAACAATTTCATAGCTCTACTAGTCCAGAGATATTTTATAGGCCAAGACCCAAAGGAGGATCTATTCAAAAAAGAAAAAACAAGAAATACTACTACAAACACATGTAGGGGAGTACTCTTTAGCACTTTTGTTCGTGCACAGTGCTGACCTGGGCCACGTGTAGCCACCACACATAGAAGCATACTGGGGGTCAATAGTCATGTGCGTCATGCACACATTAGTTGCCACCTATCATGCCTTGGCTACATAAGCTAAATTTGCACATATGTAGTACTAGGTAATGCACAAAATTTGTGCACACATCAAGCTTCTATGCATAAGTATATGTTTGAATGATTCAAAAAGTGCAAATTATAATTTTTTGTTTAAAGGGCAAATATGTCTTTTGAGAATTAAAATATTATACTTTTTGTAATAAAATATTATATCTAACCCTTATAAAAAAATAAAAAATAATAATAAATTAAGTAATTAAAACTTCTTGGAGTGTTTAATCTTCTTATAAAAAATGCTATATTATTCTTCTTCTTATTACTTAGTTCCTTGTCATTTTTATGCTTCAAATTTTACAATTGTTGACCCTAAAAAGAAGGTTTGCTATCAAAAACTCAAGATGAGAAAACCTAACAGACATGTTGTTACACCCCATTTTTTTCTAGGCTGATTTTTGGCATATATTTTTTTTTTCTTTTACATATAGATAGCTCAGATCGTCCCATACCAACCTGAGTAGCCTACGAAAAACATAGGATATAACACATCATTACACACCTACTTTCCTTAACAATGTGGATCCCATCTCCCGGGTACACCGTCAAATCAGGTTCATGACTCCTGAATTAACAGATGGACTCGCGCAATGTTACTCCTACTAGACCCCATACTCTTAACCCATACCGGTAGGAGAACCGATCTAATAGAAGTCTGAATCCCCACGGTTAAGTTCCATAGTCATGTAATGACCTCACCATCAAAAATAAAATACATAACATCCTCAGATAAAATATGGCACTCCACACACTATACCACCAAGACAATAAAGTAAAACAGTGAATGGAAACTACATCACAAGAATAAGATCCAAGTCCAACAAATACAATATCATCCAACTAGATACATAAGTCAGAATCACCCTCACATATTACATGACATAAGAATAACAGTCTCCCTGAATACATCCAATAGTATCAATCACACAAACCAAAATGTCTCAGAAAATCACAGATCAGATATCCTCCACTAGCCTGCTGACCACGATCCCACCTAATCTGGGTGGCGTCAAGGCTGTCGAGCCGCTGGAAAAATATAGATAATAAAGGAGTGAGCTACGCCCAGTAGGAAAGACAGCTAGTAAAAACTCACATGCAAGAGAAGGGTAATAGCAAGAGTATAGGAATACAGCATAACAATGTAGGGTGGAAAGGCACTCTCAGTTCCAGACTCCGACCAACCACAGTCACCCCAGTCACACCAGAGTAGCTCTCCTCTGAGCTTCCAGGTAGCATGCCAGTGGGATCGCCCATCTCGAAACATGCATGGCGCTTAGGCAAAGCATGCCAGTGGGATACGCCCATCTCGAAACATGCATCATAACGCTTAGCACCCGACACCTCAGCGTCTATGTAGCATGCCAGTGGGATTGCCCATCTCGAAACACGCATGGCGCCTAGGCAAAGCATGCCAGTGGGATTGCCCATCTCGAAACACGCATGGCGCCTACCAGTCACATGTATACTGTGGAAGCTAAGTCTGAACCGCACAGTTACCTACCACAACTACCCTAAAACATCATATAGGGTCTATAGTAGTCCGGTCCAATATGCCAATCCGTGAAATATGCCAACACTGAGTAAACTGACTCAAACCATGCCATTGCCATCCAAGCAACACAAACTGTACCAAAATTCTGACTATTCTGGTAGCACTTACCCAAGTGTCACACTTCCTTCCAACTAATCCAGCTGCACTGAATTTATGGATAATTTCCAACAGTCAATTTCAACTTGGCTATGTGATTTCCTAAAATCACCTTTTTCTCACTTCAGGAAATTTTTAAATTCCAAAATCAATTTCTGCCCTTTATCCATTCTCCGAAATTCGGAATAAATTTCCGAATAAAATTTAAATTCCACATATATCCTTTTTTCCAAAAACTCGGATTAATTTCCGAAATTAAACTTTCCTCCGCGCCGCGCCGTTCGTCCGCGCCGAATCTCCTGAACCGGATCTCGCCACCGGCTCGGGTCTTCGCGCTGAATCGAGAACCCACCGGCCGAATATTTAATCCAAATTTCCAGCCGACGTTTAGCATTTAATTATTAATAAATATTGAATAATTACAATTACTTAATTAACTAGACCGTAATTAATCTAATCCATCTCCTTCCTCCGCCCGGCGCCCGCGAAACCCTAGCCGACGATTCCTCCGGAAAATTCCGTTTTCCCCGTCGATTTCCGGCGACCGAGATCAAGGAGAAACAAAATCCGATGTTCGTACTATCCTATTGTTTCAATAATGCCACTAATTTCTAAGGTTCAATCAAAATTTCCGCCGAAGTTTCATCCGATCCCCATTTTAACAATCTATGAAATTAAACAAATTTCAGCATTTGATACTATCTTAACATGATTAAAGCACATAATCGAATCACCACATGCTCGGTAAAATTTCCGAATTCGGCGGTACAATTTTCCGAAAACCCTAAAATGCTAAAATCAATAATTTGCATTAATCAATTTCAAAAACCACAATCCGCATGCTCCGGTAGCTATTTGCAAAATAATCCATATTTTTAATTTGCTGAATAACTAATTTAAATCTAAATTTCCTACAATTCGCAAAATAATCCATATTTTAATTTGCTAATTAATTAATTTAGACTGAATTTCCTACAATTCGCAAAATAATCCATATTTTAATTTGCTAAATAACTAATTTAAATCTGAATTTCCTACAATTCGCAAAATAATCCATATTTTAATTTGCTAATTAATTAATTTAGACTGAATTTCCTACAATTCGCAAAATAATCCATATTTTAATTTGCTAATTAATTAATTTAGACTGAATTTCCTACCTTTCTTCTCCGGCGACGGTGAAGCTCGCACGCGATCAACCGCAGCCCCTCGCCGAACGAAACCGGTACCAAAATGCTCGCCTCTGTCCCGTGAATCTCCGGTTACCAAAAGCCCCTTGGAAGGCTGCCGGAAATTACCGCCGTTTGCCGCGAACACCTCGTCTCTCGCCGCCGTTCGAAACCCTAAAGTCCGAAACAGTTCAGGTTAAATACCCAGCTTAAACCGGTAATAAACCGTTAAGACCCATTAAGCGCCGGTTGACCTTCCAAAACACCGCTTAACACCCGATCAGCCGGTTAATCTCCACCGCTGATCTCATCCGTCCGATCCGCTTATCCGCGGCTTATCCATACGCACGCACAAACGCACCTCGGCGAACCGCCCCGCCTTCGCTGAACCGCTCCGCCTTCGCTGAACTGCTTCGCCTTCGCTGAACCGCTCCGGTCCGGTTCACGCGCGGTAAAAAAAAGAAAATAAAAATCCAAATTTCGTTTTTTTTAAAAATCTCGGTGCTCCGAAAAATCCCCAGAAAATTTCAGAAATTCCAATAGCCTCCAATTGAGCTCCTGGCTCATCCTACTGTCGATCTGAAATCATCTAAGCCACAATTGAATTATTGAAGATTAAACCTATAATATTTTACCGAGTATAACACATGTCATATTATTTTTGGTATTAGAATACTTTAATTAGACATCAATGATAGGAGGCAAAAAGGAAGGAGTTAAGGAGTAAGCTGTAAATGAGAATCAAGAGATTGAAAAGATTTAAGTTAAGATGACTATGTTGACTACTTCATCGTCAAACTTAAAAAACATAGATAACCCTATTAACACAACAAATACAAGTGTTAATGAAGTGGCGTTAAAAACCAATCTACTCCCACCACAACTTCAAAAGAGAAACAAAAAAGCAAAGAAAATGTTCTTAACTCAAGGTAATTATGAGATCACTTCCAAGCTCATTGAATTTAAAATTGATAAAAAAAATCAATAGAGGAGAAAAAATGACAAAAAAAGTCAACACAACACAAAGTAGTAGGACCACATGATGGGCTACACATGAAGAAGCACTACAGATGCACTATAGTGCACTAGCTAAGTGATGTGCTTGGAGGTGTAGGTGCATATGCAAAAGGGCATGGCACATCAAGCACATTCTAGCAAAATAAGGCATATGTAGTGCACGTGTGCCAGTTGACTACCTACTATGCACATGTTATGTGCATGCGTTAAGAGTAAGTGTGATAGGACAAGTTATCTGCAAGTGGAAACAATACCCACACAAATAGACAACACCTTTAAGGTGGGCCATGTAGATGCGTGACATTGGGCGAATGAGGGTAAACAGGAGCAGACTAATGTAAAATTTGAATAATTTTGAATAATTTTAATTTTTAGTCAAAATCACATGTTTTTTCTTTTATGATTAAATATTATTTCTCAACCTCTATATAAAAGGGTGAAAATGATGTATGAAGGAAGTTAACACTTATAGAAAGTCAAAACTTATAAGTTAGAACATGCAAGAACTTAGAATTTATAAAATTCAAAGTTTTTAAGAATTAAAACATCATCAATTCAGAACCTACTGAAGAAAAAATTCATTAAAAATTTAATATTTTTATGACAAAAATTCTCTTCTCTTTCTTATTCTTCCTTTGCTCCTAATCATTTTTTATGCTTCCACTTCTACTATTGTTACTCTAAAAAGTTTGCTGATAAGGGCTCAAGACAAGAACACCTCGTAGATAGATCATATTATTTTTTTATAATAGATTACTTTGATTCGACACTGATGGTTAGTGCAAAGAAGAAGATAGTTGAAGAGTAAGCCACAAAAAAGAATCAAGAGATTAAAGAGACTTCAATTGAGGTGACTATAGTAACTATTTCACCATTCAACTTGGAGACATGTAATTTTATTAACCCAACAATTACAAATGTTAATAAAGATAATACTAAAATCTTAATCCTATCCAACAATAAATCTAAAAAATATTTTTAATTAGAGAAATTCTGGATTAAGTAGTAATCCAAAAATAGTTGGAGATAAAGATGAAGATGATGTCAGTCTCATTTTTTTGACACATGAGAGTCAACAATATTATTTTAAGGTAGATGTTACACTTAATTTACCAATTTATAATGATATAATAGATGTAAAGAAATTTGATTCCTAATTTTAGTAGCTAGAAATATATTTTGTCTATACAACTATTCATCAAATGACAAAGTGATGTATGCTCGATTGACAATGAAAAATCATGCATTAGCGTAGTCAAATGCTCACCAAAGAAATGATATAGTACAAAAGTGATATAGAGCTAATTTAAGCAATTAATCTAAAAAAAAATTTACCCCATAGGTTACATAAAAAAAATGTGAAAAAAGTGACATAATCTACAATATCAATGAGAACAAATAGTGTAAGAATATATCATAAATTTTTAATGACAAATCACGGGTTTATAAATACTTATTGAAGAGATATAGATTTTATCAAAGTATATTATAGATTTATAATATCTTATAACTATCAAATTATCTCTTTTATCTATTCAATCTTTAAAGAAAACAAGTACATTCATAGTAGCTATCGAAAAAAAGATTGAATACAAAAAAGTCAAAACTAAAATAACAAAATATTAGGAAATCTAAGTATAAGTCTAATAATTAGTAATAAAAAAGTACTTTTCAATAAAATATATTCAACCATAACTAACAATACTTCTTATACTACCAAAAATCAAAATTATTATTATCGTTACAATAAGATAGGATACCTATAAAAAATGCTAGAAATTAAACCAATAACTTTTTCTTAAAAAGTTCAAGAAAAAGAAAGTACTTATTACAGTAAAGGCTAAAAAGATACTTAAAACTCCTAAATAAGTTAATGAAATCTTATCTCTTATGGTGAGTCTAAAAAATCTCTTACAAAGCAAAGAAAAAATCATCACTATTTGAATACAATGAAGAAAAATCTTATCAGTCTTATCGTCAACACTAGAAGCAAAAAGAACATAATATCCAAAAGCCTTTTGGAAAGATAAAAGTTAGAGACTACACAACATCTAAGGCTCTATTCCTTAAGATAAATTCATAAAAACTCTAAGGTGAGAGTTGAAAAATAATGTAAGATAAGGCTTGTCATCACCAAAGACTATATTGATGAGGTTACCTATAAAGTGATACCTCTAGATGTCCGCTAACCTATACTGGGGAATCCATACATATGTGATCGAATGTTATTTACTATCAACAAGCATAATAGTATCAATTCATGAAGGATGGACATAACTTTCTTCTAACTCAATATAAAAAAGTATTATAAAAGATGTTGTTGGTACTGGTCAAATAAAAGGCTAGTGAACACTTGTTAAAGATGTGTTGCTAACAAAATCAAAGAGACTACTTAATGAAACAAATGAAAGTCTAAACCTCTCAAAGAAGATAATCAAACTAGATTTCCCAAAGAATTAATTCAGTAAAAAAGACTCAATGAGACTCAAATCTCAAAAAGAATAAATCTATTATTAAGATATCACTTCCAAGCTCATTGAATAAAAAATGGATAGAAAAAAATGAAAAAAGAAAAAAACAATTGAAAACATTGATGTAGCATGAAGCAATAGGATCGCGCCATAGGTCGAGCATGGAAACAGATTGGCCAAGTGACACATGTGGAAGGAAATGGCATACCGAGAGCTCGAGCACTCTGGGTTATGTGTTTGGACAAAATAGGTGCATGTGTAGTGCACATACACCAGCTGTCCACTTATAGTGTTCATGTTCTGCTTGTGCACAACAGATATGCCTATCGCACTACTAGTGTCACTGCACATGGCAAGTTATTCACATGTGGGAACAATATCCATGATGATGGACAAATTACTTTGGCATGGTTGTACAAATGTGTGATGTGGAGCATGCATGTGTGGACAGGCACAGACAAAAGAAAAATTTGAGGAATTTAGGAAATTTTTAATTTCTTATTAAAATCACATATTTTTTTCTTTTATAATTAAATATTATATCTTAACATCTATATAATGGGATAAGAAGGATGTTTGAAGGAAGTTAAAACTTGTAAGAAGTTAGAACTTAGAAAATTTAGAGAGTTTTAGGAATTAAAACTTCATCAATTTAGAATCTTTTAAAAGAAATTTTTTTGAAGAATTCAATCTCCTCATGATAAAAACTTTCTTCTCATCCTTTTTTTTAGTCTTAACTATTTTTCATGCTTTTATTATTGTTATTATTACTTTGAAAAGAATATCAACTAATGAGATCTTAGGGTGAGACCAGCTCATAGATAGATCTTAAGGATACTAGAAAATAAGGATGAAGATGCCATCATCAATCTTGCCTTATCATTACTTAAGAATCAACATTGTTCATTTAAGGTAAATGTTAAACTTGATTTACCTATCTGTGATGGTACGATAGATGCAAAAAAGTATATACCTGATTAGAACTAAAGACCTATTTCTCTCTTTTTGACTACTCATTGGATAAAATAACATATGCTTGATGGAAAATAATAAGCCATGCATTTGCCTAGTGGAATGCACATTTAAGAATTGGTTCAAATAAAAAACATAACATTGAGCCAGTTTAAAAAATTAATCTAAAAAGAATTATACATACATGGATTACATGGAGGAAAGGTTAAAAAAGTGAAATAATCTGTGGCATCGATAAGGAGAAATGATGCAAGACTATACCACTAAATTTTGATGACAAACTATGGCATTAGGGGTATCTATTAATAATATTTAGACTTTATCTAAATACATCTCAGGTTTGTATTATACTAATATTATATAATTAACCTTATTCTTTATATAATCTTTGGTACAAGCTAGCAAATTTGTAATGGGCATAAAAAAATTAAAGTAGGGTACCAAAGATAGAGTTCAAACATCAGGAAAATTAGTACTAATACAAAGAAGTGACAAAAGAATAAAGAGTACTCCTCAATAAAGAAGATCACAACCATAACTACAACTACTCTAACTATAAGTAAGATTTAAAAAATATTGTATCCATTACAAAAAGTAATGTCATCTATAAGAAAAATGTTAGATCTTACATCCTCATCATTTCTTAGCGATGTCTAAGTAAAATGAGAAAAATAAGATCTATGTTACAAGTGAAACTGAGACAATTCTCTAAACTCCATAATAACAAGATGAGAGTGTTATACCCGGTAAAATATTATAGGTTTAATCTTCAATAATTCAATTGTGGCTTAGATGATTTCAGATCGACAGTAGGATGAGCCAGGAGCTCAATTGGAGGCTATTGGAATTTCTGAAATTTTCTGGGGATTTTTCGGAGCACCGAGATTTAAAAAAAAAACGAAATTTGGATTTTTATTTTCTTTTTTTTACCGCGCGTGAACCGGACCGGAGCGGTTCAGCGAAGGCGAAGCGGTTCAGCGAAGGCGGAGCAGTTCAGCGAAGGCGGGGCGGTTCGCCGAGGTACGTTTGCGCGTGCGTATGGATAAGCCGCGGATAAGCGGATCGGACGGATGAGATCAGCGGTGGAGATTAACCGGCTGATCGGGTGTTAAGCGGTGTTTTGGAAGGTCAACCGGCGCTTAATGGGTCTTAACGGGTTATTACCGGTTTAAGCTGGGTATTTAACCTGAACTGTTTCGGACATTAGGGTTTCGAACGGCGGCGAGAGACGAGGTGTTCGCGGCGAACGGCGGTAATTTCCGGCAGCCTTCCAAGGGGCTTTTGGTAACCGGAGATTCGCGGGACAGAGGCGAGCATTTTGGTACCGGTTTCGTTCGGCGAGGGGCTGCGGTTGATCGCGTGCGAGCTTCACCGTCGCCGGCGACGAGCAAAGGTAGGAAATTCAGTCTAAATTAATTAATTAGCAAATTAAAATATGGATTATTTTGCGAATTGTAGGAAATTCAGATTTAAATTAGTTATTTAGCAAATTAAAAATATGGATTATTTTGCAAATAGCTACCGGAGCATGCGGATTGTGGTTTTTGAAATTGATTAATGCAAATTATTGATTTTAGCATTTTAGGGTTTTCGGAAAATTGTACCGCCGAATTCGGAAATTTTACCGAGCATGTGTTGATTCGATTATGTGCTTTAATCATGTTAAGATAGTATCAAATGCTGAAATTTGTTTAATTTCATAGATTGTTAAAATGGGGATCGGATGAAACTTCGGCGGAAATTTTGATTGAACCTTAGAAATTAGTGGCATTATTGAAACATTAGGATAGTACGAACATCAGATTTTGTTTCTCCTTGATCTCGGTCGCCGGAAATCGACGGGGAAAACGGAATTTTCCGGAGGAATCGTCGGCTAGGGTTTCGCGGGCGCCGGGCGGAGGAAGGAGATGGATTAGATTAATTACGGTCTAGTTAATTAAGTAATTGTAATTATTCAATATTTATTAATAATTAAATGCTAAACGTCGGCTGGAAATTTGGATTAAATATTCGGCCGGTGGGTTCTCGATTCAGCGCGAAGACCCGAACCGGTGGCGAGATCCAGTTTAGGAGATTCGGCGCGGACGAACGGCGCGGCGCGGAGGAAAGTTTAATTTCGGAAATTAATCCGAATTTTTGGAAAAAAGGATATATGTGGAATTTAAATTTTATTCGGAAATTTATTCCGAATTTCGGAGAATGGATAAAGGGCGGAAATTGATTTTGGAATTTAAAAATTTCCTGAAGTGAGAAAAAGGTGATTTTAGGAAATCACATAACCAAGTTGAAATTGACTGTTGGAAATTATCCATAAATTCAGTGCAGCTGGATTAGTTGGAAGGAAGTGTGACACTTGGGTAAGTGCTACCAGAATAGTCAGAATTTTGGTACAGTTTGTGTTGCTTGGATGGCAATGGCATGGTTTGAGTCAGTTTACTCAGTGTTGGCATATTTCACGGATTGGCATATTGGACCGGACTACTATAGACCCTATATGATGTTTTAGGGTAGTTGTGGTAGGTAACTGTGCGGTTCAGACTTAGCTTCCACAGTATACATGTGACTGGTAGGCGCCATGCGTGTTTCGAGATGGGCAATCTCACTGGCATGCTTTGCCTAGGCGCCATGCGTGTTTCGAGATGGGCAATCCCACTGGCATGCTACATAGACGCTGAGGTGTCGGGTGCTAGGCGTTATGATGCGTGTTTCGAGATGGGCGTATCCCACTGACATGCTTTGCCTAAGCGCCATGCATGTTTCGAGATGGGCGATCCCACTGGCATGCTACCTGAAAGCTCAGAGGAGAGCTACTCTGGTGTGACTGGGGTGACTGTGGTTGGTCGGAGTCGGGAACTGAGAGTGCCTTTCCACCCTACATTGTTATGCTGTATTCCTATACTCTTGCTATTACCCTTCTCTTGCATGTGAGTTTTTACTAGCTGTCTTTCCTACTGGGCGTAGCTCACTCCTTTATTATCTATATTTTTCCAGCGGCTCGACAGCCTTGACGCCACCCAGATTAGGTGGGATCGTGGTCAGCAGGCTAGTGGAGGATATCTGATCTGTGATTTTCTGAGACATTTTGGTTTGTGTGATTGATACTATTGGATGTATTCAGGGAGACTGTTATTCTTATGTCATATAATATGTGAGGGTGATTCTGACTTATGTATCTAGTTGGATGATATTGTATTTGTTGGACTTGGATCTTATTCTTGTGATGTAGTTTCCATTCACTGTTTTACTTTATTGTCTTGGTGGTATAGTGTGTGGAGTGCCATATTTTATCTGAGGATGTTATGTATTTTATTTTTGATGGTGAGGTCATTACATGACTATGGAACTTAACTGTGGGGATTCAGACTTCTATTAGATCGGTTCTCCTACCGGTATGGGTTAGGAGTATGGGGTCTAGTAGGAGTAACATTGCGCGAGTCCATCTGTTAATTCAGGAGTCATGAACCTGATTTGACGGTGTACCCGGGAGATGGGATCCACATTGTTAAGGAAAGTAGGTGTGTAATGATGTGTTATATCCTATGTTTTTCGTAGGCTACTCAGGTTGGTATGGGACGATCTGAGCTGTCTATATGTAAAAAAAAAAAAATAAATATGCCAAAAATCAGCCTAGGAAAAAATGGGGTGTAACAGAGAGTCTATCTCTTATGGTAAGACTAAAAGAGCTCATGATTAATGAAACTATAATAAGAAGAGAGAAACTCTTTACAACTCACATTCAAGTAAATAAAGAGTTGGTGAATGTGATCATCGATACTAGCAGTCAGAAGAATTTGATCTCTAAAAGCCTTATGAAGAAACTTCACTTAGAAACTACTCATCTAAGGCTCTATTCTCTTGGGTGGACTAAAAAGATTTTAAAGAAAAATTTGAAAGACAATGCAAGGTAAAATTTGCAATCACCTAAGAATATATTGATGAAATTGTTTATGAAGTAGTGTCACTAGATATTTTTTATATCATATTTGGACGCACATACATGTGAGATCAAGATGTTATATACTATCATTAAGCCTAACAGTATCAATTCACAAAAGATAGATAGAATTTTATTATAGTGTGGGTTAAGGAAAAGTAATAGTAGATATTATTACTGTGGGCCAAGTAAAGAGTCTGGTAAATACAAGTCTAAATTATGTATTATTGGTCTAACTCGATAAGTTGAATATTGGTACCAAAGAATGAAAAAATCTACTCAAATGACTTCAAGAGATACTAAGAGAATATTTTACACTATTTAGTGAACCAAAGAGCCACCTCAAAAATGTGATATTGAACACAAGCTTCAACTTTTGTCAAATTCAATACTTCCAAAAATAGTTATATATAGTAACTCAATAGTAAGCATGAAGAGGTAACAAGGAAAGTCATGGAGCTACTTAAGAATGGAGTACTCATGCCTAGTAATTCACCATGTAGCTTTCCAATTATCTTAGTGCCAAAGAAGGTGGAGATTTGTGCATGTGTGTAGATTATCAAGCTCTCAACAAAATTACCATAAGAATAAGTATCCTTACCAAGAATTGATGATCTCCTAGATCAGCTAAAGCATACACAAACATTCACAAAATTAGATTTTAAAGCACCACATCAAGTATGTATTGTATAAAGAGATAACTAAAACATAGCTTTTAAGACTCTGTAAAAATTATATGAGCGGTTGATAATATCATTTGGGTTGTATAATACTCCACCAATATTCATGGAACTAATGAATGAAATTCTTCATACTTAGAGGATTTTGTGTAGTTTACCTTGATGACATTATCATTTATAGAAATACTCTTAAAGAGTATACAAAACATCTAAAAAAGGTGTTCTACATCTTTCAATTCTATCAATTATAGTTGAATGGGAAGAAATGAGTATTTAAAGAAAACCCTATTATATTTGAGATTTCAAGTTGGTAATGGTGAAATAAGCATTAATGAGACAAATATTAATAGAATTGAGAAATATCTTAGACCTCAAAATGTTACTAATGTTAGGAGTTTTCTTGGAGCTTGTCAATACTTGAGAAAATACATCAAAAGATTCTCTAAAATAAAAAGTTTTTGCATACACTAACTTACCCATATCAAAAATTCAAGTGCACAGAATTACATCAACAAATGTTTCAATAATTAAATGAGGTAATTTATCAAGCACTAATTTTAGCTCTACCAAATATATAACATCTATTTCATATTCAGGCAAATGCATTAAGGTATACTATCAGTGTAGTTCTAAAGCAAGAAGGTAAGCCTATAGCTTATTATTTTGAATTATACAAAGACCATAGAAAAATTACCCAATATATGATAAAGTGCTTCTTCCTTTACATCAAATTATAAAACATTAAAGTTCATACATCTTCAGGAAAGAAACCATAGTACATATAGATCATTAGCCACTCCAATATTTATAGTCTCGATCAAAGCTACAGCAAGCATGACACTTGAAGTGGTTGTCTTACTTACAACAATTCAACCTGATTATTAAATCTAAGAAGTGAACTCAAAAATATTATGCAAATATACTTTCTTAACCCTATTTAATCTTACTATGTTTAATAATTATTATGCAAATTCAACCTACAAAATTTGAAGAGTATGTTACGAAGTATAAAGATGACCCTAATTTTTGCAAAATTTATTAAGAGACAAAAGATGGTAAATACTCAAAGTAAGTTATAAAAAATAAAATGCTCTACCAAGAAAAGTAGTTGTATGTACCACAATATGGTGTTAAAAAATGATAGATACACAAGGCTCATGCTCCAAAGTCTTAAGGCACTTTAGAGTATCAAAGACCATTCTAAATTTGCAAAGGTATGCTTATTGGCCTTGCATGAATTTAGATGCTGAGAAATTTATTCGTGGGTGTACACTTTGTTATAATCAAAACTATCCAATCGTAAATAAGGAATTGTATATACCACTACTAATATAGACAAGTCTCTTGAATAATATCTTAATGGATTTTATTGACAGGTTACTAATGACTTAATAAGGACATAATTATCTGTTCAAGGTGTTAAATTGATTTTTCAAGATGGTCATACTAATGCCATGTAAATAAGAGATGACAAGTGAATAATTAGCTATCATTTTTTCCAAAATATATGGGTATGTTTTGATTTACCATCCTATATCATATTAGATAAGAATACTCAATTTTTAAGTAAATTATAATGAGCATTATGATGAATGATGGATGCCATTTGATGTGAAATATAGCTTTTCATTCAAAAACATATGGACAAACTAAAGTGGTAAATATGATAGTTATTCATTACATAGAGAATATAATGCACATCACTCAAAAACATAGGACGAGAGTATTATATACATGTAGTTTTCATACAATTGTGTTGTGTATGGATCGACATCAATAAGCCATTTTGAGGCTTGTATGGGATTCCTACCTCAATGCATGTTTGACTTAAAGTTCAGGATGCCTAAAAATAGAAGAAATTAGAAGTGATGCTGAATAAAAGCTCAAATTTCTAGAAAGAAAATGAGAAACATATACCAATGTTGAAAGACAACTATTTAAATCATAGAAAAAATATAAGAAGTGACATGATCAATATAGAGCTGAAAAGAAGTTCATAAAAAATGATCTTGTTTGACTTCATATTAGTAAGGAAGGACTGAAAGGAGATGATAAAAAATTAAAGCCAATAGGATGTGTTCATTTCAAGATAATATAAAGGATTAATGATAATACTTAGCAACTTGAGCTATATGAAAATGTACTCAGTAATGATATAGATAACCTGAAGGTGTATGAGCCATTTATACTTGATGAAGAACCCTCATAAATACTTATCACCAATGGATGACTTGGTCATAAATGATAACAATATCCTAAATAAAGATAATATCCTTGTAAAAAAAATTATTATAACAAAGAGACGGACCAAGACTTTAAATAGAATTAAGAAGAAGGGAAAAAGCTTACTACTATAAAATGGTATAGCTTAGAGAAAGGTCAATCCTTATTCCCTCACCTTAGTTTCTAATAAGAAAAAAATATGAGGACTAAGGATTCTAGTTAAGTTAATATAATTAAAACTTGATTCATGAAAAAAGAGGTTTTTGATTAGAAGATTTATTAAAATGCAAAGGAGAAAATGTTTAAAAAATCTAACAATTGATGTTGCTTCTGTGTACGAGCGCACACTTGCATGCTCTTGACCTTAAGCTCCACACATGTTTCTGTCTATGTGAGGTGTTGACCTTTGTCACATGCACTGCATGTGATCGATAGATGCATTGACCCCAGCATATGTAGGAGCACGTTGGGGTTCAATGACTACATGCATCATGTGCATGGTAGGTGCCACTTACCATGCCTTGCATGTGCGCACAATGCTAGGTGGTGCATAGAATCTGAGTACATGCTAGGCTTCTATGTGCAGATATATGGTTGGATGATTCAAAATGTAAAAATTGTAAATTTTTGGTCAAAGAAGAAATGTGTCTTTTAGAAATTAAAATATTATAATTTGGTAATAAAATATTATATCCAACCCTTGTATAAAAGAGATAAGAATGATGAATGAAGTAATTAGAGCTTCTTGGAGTGTTAAATCTTCTTATAACAAAAGCTTTATTATCTTTCTTATTACTTAATTCCTTGTCATTTTTATGCTTTAGATTCCACTATTATAACTCTAAAAAGAAGGTCTACTATTAAGAGCTTGGGGCAAGAAAACCTCACGAACTGATCATCTACCTACATATCTTATGTTTAAACATGCATTTGCCAATACATAACAATATCCACTCATCATTCAACTTCACAATTAATTATATATCGTAATGTGCTTATGCAACATCTGGCACAAACACATTAGGCTCAAGATAAATAAGATATTATAGGTATAATATATCTGGTAAACTAGCACCACAATGTGTCATATAATGAATATACACATATAGAAAGTGTCACATGCCTACCTCAAAAATAAAAAAAAGACAATGTTTAATTCTCTCTTCTTTCTTTTTCTTATCTTGTAATCATACATAAAGCTTACATCATGTCTTTATCATATTTTGTTGTACTATTCATACCATATTCATTGCATTTTATTTAGTATTTTGGATCCCCTTAATTTTCACTATTTCAGTCCTATTGAACCATTCATCAACATCCTTAGATGATCTAATCTAGCTTATCATATCACCTTATTAGCATCCAACACACTTTCAAACAACTCTAAGGCTTCCATTGGATCATCCATTGAAATCATCAAATCATTTAATCCTTAATGAAGCTAAGATTTTCACTTCAATCCTCACTTTGACTCTCTCTCTCTCTCTAAGTCTTTATTGGATCCAATATCACATTTAATCATTTATCCTTACTCAACCCAAAAACCCAAAGATAATAGATTTTACATCATTATTTAATAAAATTATATTTCTAGAAATACTTTTGTATAATAATAATAAAATATTTAAATACAGCTCAAAATTATTTGTCAACCAAATATATGTATATAGGAGCTTGGGATGCTACAAGTAGAGCCTTAGGACCATCAGCTTACCCTCCCTCTTTTATAGCCAATTCTTTATTATTAATGCCTCTTCCTCTTTCATCTCACTTCTTTTTCATTTAAAAGCATTATATTCTCTTATAATGTCACTTTCACCTCAACTTTATCACCAACTTATTTTCTTTCATAATTTCTTCCATATATATTATTGAAGCAACATAGAAGAGTTGGATTCCTCTGTTTACATTGGCTTTGCCCAATCTTTGGAAAGTGAGAATATTAACTATTCTTTGCTTAATTGAAGCATCAAGCTTATCCAACTTGGCCTCATCTTTTATAATTGAGGTATCTATAAGAACTTCGGCATCAAAAGTTAAGGAATGCCAATGTCATAGAGTAATAAGAAATTAAAATAACAAAATATTTGTTATGATTGATAAAAGAAAGTATTATTTAATCATGGTAAGTGTGGTTCATAAATGATAGGCTTAGAAAACTTGGACTAAGGGGGAGGGGGCCTCACGTAAGGTCATGATTTTTTTGTTCCAATCCTAATGCACATTATGATAAAAGAGAAGAACATGACAACTAATTATTGAAGAACAAAAAGTGGTAATTAAACATGAATATGGAGATCATAAAATGCATGAAAAGAGTAAATGTAATTTAGAGGATTAATGTAAAAATAAAGAGTTTATCATAGGCTTATATTATGGACCGTGACAACATTACCTATATGAATCTAATCTTAAACAAAATAAAAGAAAAAAACAATTATGCAATCATGGAAATTGTTCGGCTAGCATCTTACATCTTAAAATAAAGCTTTTATAGTGTTAGACTATTTGAGATATGAAGTCAAAGAGGGTTCATAATGTGTGGTTGGTGATTGTTAGGAGCTAATTTCAAGTTATCAATAACATAAAGTTTGAATTAACATAAATATCTATGAATCTTAAATTAAAGACATGTCATTTTTATTTAACTATTGTTTTTTGTGACTTGAGTGTCAATGAAGTTCTTTTGTAATATTTTGGCAAGTGTTACTCCTATCTTCATTCCTCCAACCCAATCTATTTCCATATTGTTCATGTGCCACTTGCATTCTTTTTCTCTACTTCTCCTTATTTCTTTCCTATCCCATACTCTCAAGTCTTGTAGATTATGCACTTGCACACGTGTTCATCCTAACCTACCCATCTCACCCATTATGCACCTTTCCTACATAATTGTCTCCACTTGCCCACACACATTTAGCCAAATCAATATACAATAGCCCTCGTTTTGCACAACCTGTGCATGCTTTAGGTGCACCCACCCACATATAGTGTTATACTGCATGCCAACATCCACTTTTGTGTTATTTATAAATGAATAATGCCTTAAAATTTTCTTCAACTTTTGAGCTTAAAATCTCTTGGGACATTTTTTTCCTATATTAATTGGTAACTAATGATGCTAGATAGTAATTAGTTTAGTCATAATAAAATTATGTAATTATTAGTCTTTAATATTAATTCCTTAATCTTAGTCAATTTTGCTTTTTTATTGTATAAATAGCTTTTAATAAAATCATATTCCCAAGTTGTTGCAAATGAGATGATCCCTAACCCTTGTGTTGTTTCATCCTAGTATCATAGTTTTATACGCTATACTCCCTTGTTGTTAGAGCCCCATCACTCTAATCATGGTATTGTCACCACAACAAGGCCTTCTTTCTCATCTTGGCCTTTTCACCTTATTTTAACTTCTCGATCTTAATTTTTGTTACCCATATCCATTTAATGGACCATGTGATCAACATTAACAACGCTTAAGCATAATAGCAAAATTCTAAAATGTTGGTTAACTCTGAAAAGATCTTAGATTTTTCTCAAATTTAAAGTTTAATATTCCAAATCTTCTATAAGTAGAGAGAATTTTATCACTCATAACCGAAGCTCTTCAATCTTAGATTCTCATCTTTTCTTTTTTAACTTAACAAACTACAAGAACCTTAATTATTATTGTATGCCAGATTTGTGCTCATACTTATGTCTAGACTAGATTTTTGATGTCAACATATAAGTTGGCCAAAAAATATTTATTTTGATGTTTAACAAACATAAAACTTAAGTTAATTTGACTAAATTTGTTAAATATGATAAAATATTTTAATTAATATTTGATGTGCTATTATTATTTTCAAAACAACCTAAATAATGACAATTAACTTGTCATTACGAGAAGAACAAATCAAAATTTCACATATATAAATATACAAAAATATATTCACACAACATATTATGAAGAAAACTAAAGTTTTTTCTTAATGCAGCTATTGTTGATTAATAAATAAATTGATTTTAAAAATATTTTTTAAGTGTTATTTAAAACATTGTACATTTGATAATAAGTGTTATAGAAATATTTAGTGAAATGATTATTATAATTATAAAATGATAAAAGTATTATTTGATTTTTTTATAAAATAAAGAATAGACCTTTTTTTATCATATTTTGAGATTTCAAAATCATGTTGTTTTTAAATTTTTTTTCCATTTTTTTTAATTTTTTTATATTTTTTTAAAAAAAAATAGTATTTCTAAATATGATGAAATATCTGATTGTATTTTAGAATACATATATTAAGAAATTGTTTTGGCTTAAATGTTTTCATGTCCAAGTGGCTAAGCCCAGCCCAGCCAACCCAATTTAACCCAACCCAGTTCAAACCGCAGCCAGTTCATCGGCAAAGGGGCGGCAGCTCCTGGAATCTGTAACCGCATTAAACCCTGAACTGTTTGTACAGTGACGCTGAAGCGTACCCCTTCACCAAACTTTGCTACACTTTGTCGGTGATGGGGGATGAGATGGTGGCGGAGAGAAGCGGCTTCGTCCTGGTGGCGAGGAAAGGTGGTTTTGGCCTCCCAACCGCTTGCCCTTTCTGCCTCCCCGTTTATCTCTATCTCCGATTCGCTAAAATTTCATTCGACCTTAACTACGACGTTAAGAATCCTGATTCTGGTGAGCGTATTTCTCGTGCTCTTTCTTCATCTATTTTTTTTGGTTGTCTCTTAACCCATTGCATCGTAAAAAAGGATTTGCTTTCATGATAAATGGTTGTATGCTGAAAATCCTGCTGTGTTTTTGTTTGGTTTAGTATGTTTGCCAATATTTATTAAGTTTTAACTGTTTAAGTTCGACCTCTTCACCTATGGTGGACGTGCTACTATTCCTTCCCAGTTGGATTTTTAGTGCAAATCATGGTCTTCCATTTGATCTAATTCCATTGTTTATTTACCTTCCTCGGGACGCTTACTCTTCCGAGTTTTCAAATTGTAGGCTTCAATGAAAATCGCCTTGTTTCACTGTGGATTTCTTATATGATTTCCGTAAATGGTTTCTCTATAAACACGAGAATTATAGCCCTTAGGGCAGCAGACTTAGTTACATGCAACTGGAGAAATCGAAAGTATTTATTTATCTAGAATTAAACAATTAAGATAGAAAAAATCTTGAATTTATTTTTCAATTATCCTCCCACTGTCTAAACTAACACACTATTTAGGTTTATAGTAAGGAGCTGAAAAAAAGTCATCAAAGAACTCCATGCTATCATGTATAGCTCATCCATACATTGATTAGAGAAGTTTTTTCAGTGTGGCATTAAAAATCACTTGTACTATTAAGAAAAACGTCCAAAGATAATCACAAACCCATGTTACCATAGACATTTTATTCCTTTTTTTTGGTTTTAAGATGTGAATTAGTGGTTTTAATGCATGAGAAATGGTTTGTATCAACTCCAAGTAAAGAACTTTTTATGCAAATTGAAAATTTGTCAAAATAATATTGACCATCTATTAGGGTTATTATTGCCATTGAAAGCCTATATGAAGCATTGGTCTTTTAACATTCTCTTCACAAGATATTTCATCTTCGTTCTAGACCTTTAGTTACTTGCTTTGATTGGTGACTATCGTTATTTTACTTCTATATCAAGCAAAGAGGTCCTCTTGAGTAAAGTATGTCGTGGGTAATCAATAGTTGTGTGCTCAAAATAATATTGACCATCTATTAGGGTTATTATTGCCATGGAAAGCCTATATGAAGCATTGGTCTTTTGACATTCTCTTCACAAGATATTTCATCTCCGTTCTAGACGTTTAGTCACTTGCTTTGATTGGTGACTATCGTTATTTTACTTCTATATCAAGCAAAGAGGTCCTCTTGAGTAAAGAATGTCGTGGGTAATCAATAGTTGTGTGCTCAAGAGTTCTTGTACTTTGTCTATGATAGGATGTGTAACAGCTTTAAGAAGCTATCCAACCTCGGCAATTTGAGGTACTTGACAACTTAACATGAAAGTATCTCAAGGAAGTTGTTATAACCATCTTTGATCACAATGCATAGGAGATGTTTCTAACACCCAAATGATTATTGAAAATTGAAAATTGTACTCCACATTACATTTGGCATCATTAGAGCAAGCCTTTTATCTCACTCAACTTTATAAAAAGAAGGTGAGAGCACCAGAACGTGAATGAAATATTGTGATTATTTAGGCGTTTTTCTATTTTAAGCTTTAATGATTTGTGTTCTACCAATGTATTATTTTCTCTTCCAAAAAAATAAAAGATTTAAAAATTGTGTTTTCCTTTCTTCTCTGAAGGACCAAAAAATTCAATTTATTGTACCTTTCTATTTCTAATTTATTAGATCTCTTCACCGTTTCCACAATTTAAATTCTACATCAATATTTTTTGGCATTGCCTATTGGAAAAGTGTTATATCATCCATTTTTGGTCAAAGAGAGCTATAACAATTGCACAAAATTCTACCATTGTCAATATTCATGTTGTAGATAGTAGATATTAGCATACCCCACCTTTGAGAACCATATCTACTTCAACTGAATTCTGTATGAGATGAATTTCTAAAAGGAAAGGTTCATGCTAGTGATGTATGCCCTATTGAAGATGATCACCAAGAATTTTCATGCAGTTTAGCTGGCAAAGAATCAATGACATAAACATTGGCTTCATTCAAAAACTTGTAAGCCATGACACCCTTGACATTAGCACCACCATAAGCTCCAAATCTCTCTTTCCCTAATGGACCTTCTTCAAACAAGACATCATAATTGAATAAATCAAATCGAGAACAATCACTAATCATTGCCTACTTTGCTTTCAAATTGTGCACGAATCCATTCTACTATATGAATATATATCCTCATTCTCTCATTAACATTGATTAACCCTATTCAAAGTCATACTCTTCCATTCTATGATTGGTAGCTCCATCTACCCAAAAAATGATATATCAACGATTGTTAATCAGCTTCGATCTTTCCTTATTTGATTCAGATTTTGACATACTAGAAAAATCTGGAAATATTGAAGTTCTCCTTCTCCTTGTATACATAAAAAAGAGGCACATCTACTTTTGACTTATTATGGAATTTGATAAGAGTTGTGGGGATAGTTTGTTTGAAGAAGTTATTTTTATATACTTTTGAAGAAATTTAAAGCTCCTTATCAGATATTATATGATGTAGTTTTATATATTTGAGAAATCTGGTCATATCAAAGTTCTCCTTCTCCTTCTATGCTTACAAAAGAAGAACATCTACTTCTGACTTATCTTGGAATCTGATAAGCATTGTGGGGATAGTTTGTTTGAAGAATTTCTTTTTGTATACTTTTGAAGAAATTTAAAGGTTCTTATCCGATTTTATATGATGGAGTTTTAGCTTCAAGTGGTTGCTTGAGAGACTTTGAAATTGCAATATTGCAGAATTTGATTTCAGATCTGATTATGTGTTGAGTGTTTGCTACTCTATTGAAGGATGTTATCCTGGAAAGGGTTAGCGATTTCCTCCAAGTACCATTCACAGCTTTACTCAATTAAAGATCTTTTCCTCAGCATTTGCTAGCTCTAAATGGTGAAAAAGCCTAATCAAAACTTATTCAATGTATAGCAAAATGATAATGAATCTTTTTAGAGCTCTCTTCAATGTTTCTACAAGGCAATGCTTGACATAGAATAAGAAGACCAAAATATTCTTTAATTTTCTTTGGTTCTTGCCATCTTTATCAAATCTCTTGCCAACTATCTTCCTAGATCGTTCCAAGAAATGTTGATTCAGGCACATGTTAACACCAATTAAGAAGACATTGAAAGTAATGCAATTAAGAGGGAAGTTTAAATTCCTAATTTTGAGACAATTGTGGAGAAGAGTTCTTGATATTTTAACATAGTTGGGAGGTTATAATGGCATTTATTGTTGTTGAATCAACAGCCTTGTCTTGATTCAACTTTGCTAGATAGGTTTCATTAGAAAGTTGTAGTAGTTGTTATGAAAAAAGCCTAAACAAATGAAGACTATTGAAATTTTGAAAGGAGTAGATATTTCAGATATCATGAGAGAGTCACATACTTGATATGTTAGAATGTAGAGGTGAGATTATTGGAAGGGTAATGTCTCCAAGAATTTAGAACGAATAAAAAGGTAATATTTGTTGAACTTGAGATTCTTAAGGAACCATGATTTTTTGTACCTATTCTAGAACTTGTTGGTGTTAGTTCTTCGCAAGTTTGTAATGAACTTCTTCATCAATATATATATTTAAATATATTAATGTGTGTTTATGGGTTATTTTGGGAGATCAACTCTTAAAGCACTAGAACATATCTCAATTGCCTAAGTGCTAACAAGACTAGTTGATCTCATCTCAATTACTATCTAACCAAAGGATTTTCACCTCTTTGCAATCCATATAATGGCACAATTTTCATGATTAAATAGATTGCAAACTTTAAAGTAAGAACAATGTTGAAGGACCTCAATAGATGTAATATTTTATGATGCATTAAGGAAAATGGGAGTCAATAGATATTACATGATACCATGCATTGGTGCATTAGTTTGAGTTTTTGGTGAGGTGATTTTTCTGGAAGGAAATGTAACCTTAACACCGACCTTTGGAATAGTTAATGTTGTGAGCATATAACTAACTTCTTGGTAGTCAAAGCCTCTTCATCATACAATGTAATCCTTGTTCAAGCAACATTGAATAGATTTTGGATCACCCCTTCAACAATACATCTTTATTTTAAGTTTCAAATACTCAATGACATTGTGAAGATTCAAGGAAACCTCTTGTTGATGAAGTGTTATCTAAACACAATAAAGAATTTAAGGAAGACATCTAAAAAATCATTGGCTATACTAAAATCTTTTTTTATCTTACATTTAATGTACTTCATGTTATAATTGACTTGTTTCATGAATCAACAATAGTAAGTGATACCATTGAGTTAATTGAAAGCTAAATTCTCATCACCCTTAATATTTTAATTGTTTGTATTGATATATTTGCTTGGGATTATCTTATAAGATTTAGACATACATATATTTGAACATAAGCTAAATGTCAAAAATGAATTCACTCTTATTTGAGAATGAAAAAAGACCTTTCAACTGTCGAAACAAGTGCTTATTAAATTTGGGTGAATGAATTTCTCAAATGGGATTTGTAATATTTCTTTATTACCTTGATGATTGGAAGCTTCATTTTGGTCAAACAAGTAATGGTAAATGGAGATTGAGTGCGCAGTACGCACATTAGTTTTGTCCAAGGCCATCATACCCATGGGTAGAGAAGCTGTCTTGTTTATAGAATGAAAACAATCTTTCTTGTTGAACTATAGTGCATCTCTCCTTGAGTTTTTCTTGTTTACATAATGAAAAGGATCATTCTTGGCGAACTTCAGTACTTTTATCTTGAATTGATGCATTTGTTGACTTAGCTTAAGTAGAATTGAAGTAATTTTTAATGAAAAATAACATATTGTGATTGATTAACCTTGACCTGCTTAGGGATTTTCATCAAATGCTATTGACTAATCAAATGGATCAGAAGAGCAAGTTGTCTTGATACTTCAACAAATAATTTGATCTTGTATATTCATCAATGGCAACCTCATACTATATAGAAACTCAAGCCCTTTGTCATGGAATGGAGTTAAAAAAGATTATTGGCTAGTTGGTAAGGTCTTTGCATTATTAACGAGGTCATTGAATGAATGCTTACTAACTTCAAAAACACATAAGATAAATGTTGCTAAGGACTTGAGCATCAATGACTTGAGTTCTATTTGTGAATTTTATTAAAACTCAAAGATCAAATTTATTCCATTGGCATTGAATAAATTTCTACACTAGTTCTTCTAGATTACTAAAGGTTCATGCTTGAGTTCGGAGGAGAAATCATATACCATGAGTCGATGTTTTATGTGGATTTATCATACGCCCAAGAAATGTTGTTGAGTCTTGAGGTCATGACTTACAGTAACATGACAACGATCCATGTTATCATGAACTCCTTTGGAACCTGAAGAAAAAGTAGGATAATGTTCTCACGAGGATGAACACCATGGCTTAAGGCATCATCTTGTTGTGATGTGTTAATGGAATGGAATTGCTACAAGACATTGGTAAGAGGATGGAGGGATGTCACCAATAGAAATGCAAGAGCCTCCCATGTGAGAAATTTCTTGACCACTTTGAGGAGCTTCATGTTGATTATGACTAAAGGAAACCCCTAAGGAGCTAGAACCTCCCATGTCCTAGTTAGTCACATGGGCTAAGAAGGCCCCAAATTCTCAACCCACTTCCCCTTAAGTTGAGCTGTTAAGTTAGCTCAAAGTTCAAAAATTGCTTTAGAATCACTTTTGGTGAATATTAGATTCAATCAAAATGCAATAATCCAATTATGATTTTACCTTGTCTTGATTTGAAATGTTATTAGTCATTTATGATCCAAGCCTAGTTTGGATAAAAAAAGCTATAAATTAAATTAAAATGATTATGTATCTATGAATATTTTTATGTTTTTTTTTTTATTTAAGCATATGAAAAAAATGAATTTATAGAATTATAATAACATATGTTAGATTATTTAACATGATTGAATATATAAATTTATCTAATGATTGCAAATTTGATTGATGAAAATGAATTGAAAGTTGGATTGACTTTAGCACAGATCGATTAGGGGTGATGAATTGGTTAACTTTGCTTGGGTTAAACTTGGATCGAATCCTTATCCAAATCTTAGATTAAATCAAGTTTGTTTTGTAACACTTCAATATAATGTTGAGTCAATGTCAGAATGTCTTAAGAACGAATTGTTAATGGCCTTATCCATATGATCAAAATCGTTGTTCTCATTATTAGGAGAATTAAGCACCATTGACTACATCAATGCGATCTTCATCTTTGTAATTGAAGGTGGTTTAGGGAAGGGTGATGAACAAATTTCATCAAAAATAACTTCTAGTTTGAAGAGGTAGGACTTCCACTGGTGGCCTTATCTTGGAGCATGGGTTGCCTTCCACTCCAAAGCTCTATCTCAACCATACTCTTTTGCTAATGCTACTATCAAACCTTGTCTTGCTTAACATGGATGGGGAATAGACTTAGGATGAATACAAGTAAGAGAGTATACCCCTTTTTTATGGATGAACTTGTCTACCCATGATGCATTGAAGATACTTTGTATGCATTAGAAGTGCTAAAATTGATATCTTAACCTGAGAAAAATGTATGCCACTTGAAGTGCCTTGCATGATGAGGTAACAATTGAGAAGATAACTTTGTGCAATAGGTGGCCACTAAACCCGTTTTACGTGTAAATAGTTGGTCTCCATTGTGTTTAAAACAATTAAAACATGATATTGTTTGACAAGTCATGATGAAAATTAAAGTGCTTGACCATACTCCTTAGAATGAATCCTCATTGTATTTTCAACATGGCATGTGACATCATAATTGCATAACCTTGCATACAAGTCTTGCATGTGATAGACCTTTATTATCTATCTATAATCTTGGCTTTTATTGGTATAGATTGTAGTTCTAAATGACATGCTTGACCAGATAGATAGTCTGGACTTAGCATTGGCCTCATCCACTTGTAGTAGATATTTAAGGAAAGCCAATAAGCTTGGTCATTTACTGTTAGTACTCTCAACTTGCATTGTATATCTTATGAGTTGGGTAAATCCTAATTAACCTAGGCTCATAAGGTTTGTGGCAAAGACCTTGGCTCAACCTTGAGAAAGTATGAAAATAAGAAACTCAAAATGTGTGTATAAATATATGTATATATATAGATGCATGCATATATATGTTTATAGACATGCATATATTACATATCTAATGCTGTAATTCTCTACCAAAGGGTTCAAATCCCTTGTGCAATATTTTGAAGTTTGGCAACATTATATAAAAAGATTGTTATTGCTTGAGGGCATGGGCTTTTAAATCCCTTGGGTTCAAACTTCCAAGTAGAGGTCTAAATAATATTCCTTATAAAATAATAATTTTTATTATACATAATCATAACCATTGCAAGGCTTGATAAAAGTCATCAAAGACTAATGGCTCAACCTAAACACAAAGGAGTAAGCTCATTGCTCCCCGAAATTTTTAGATGGTAAAACATTGGTTATCACCTACAACATTAACTTCCAACTACTAATGACTTCGCAAACTCACATTGAACGATCAAGCTTGCATAACTTTGTGTGTGTGTGTGTGTGTGTGTGTGTGTGTGTGTGTATGTGTATGTGTGGGTTGGTGATGATAACCTAAACTTTGATATTAGGTGCAGTCTTATAAGTGGTAGTGCATCGTGGGAGATGATTGGGAAACCATGACTTATGTCTTGGAGATCAACATTGAGTCATCACAACTTGTGGCCAATGATTGTCATCATGTCAGCCATGATTTTGATGTGATGACAAGGGTTAATTCAACCTATGGTTAGCTCTTCTGCAATCTACATGGTGGTGGCTAACCAACAATGGTTACAGGGTATCAATCGCCAATGATAATGCACCTATGCTTATTGATGATGGTTTGTGGCCAACCAACCAAGGTGATTGACAACTGGTCCAATGACAATGATGGTGATATTGTGAGATATGAGGACATGGAAATGTTTTTGACAACTTTTAGATAAAATTGAGGGAAATTAAAAAAAATATCTCATATTGGAAGTGATTTTTCTACTTATGATAAACCAAAAATTATTAAGAGAAGTCATTTTTTAATTTCTCACTTGCCACTTCCACTTGCAATGAAACAAATAATCCCTTAGTACAAATCATGTATGTGATTATGTCTGTGCTTTAGTATAATTACAGAAGACTGTATTGAAGAGCATTTTTTGTTTTCTTATTCTCTTGCTAGTACTTATTTGCAAAGTTGTTTTTTTCAGCTGCTTCTTCTAATTTCTATTGTTGATATTTTTCAGATCATATACCATATTTTGAATATGGATATAGTGTGGCATTTAACAATGAAAAGGGAGGGGTCATTGAAACATTGAAACGAGAAGGCTTTGCTGATTTGGACCCCATAGCGCCTAGTAGCTATTTCTCTGAGTGGTTGTCTACAAAAGCATTAATCAGCTCCTGGCTTGCAGATGCAATGGAATATGAACTATGGGTGGCTTCTGATAAAAGCATTGTTAATTCAATATATTTCTCTGATCTGCCATGGCTTCTTGTGAAGGTTCTTTGTCGCCAACATAGTCAATCTATTAAAAACAGACTTGGGATAACAACTCTCAATTCTTCTGAAAGAGAGCAAGAGGTCTCTGTTTTTCCATATTGGTAATGGAATTTTCAAATAATTAATGACAAAAAAAACCATAAACTCTTCTGCATATTTGTTTTTGGCAACATGGTCCTCTTTAAGTTTCCTTGCAGAAATGTATTAATCAATGAGAATATACTTAAATTTTTCCTGAATTTCCATTTTATTAATCTTATTCCTGCAAATTAGTTGCTTTTAAACAGTGTGGTCTATGGACAACACTTTATGCTAGATAAATTCTTCTACTTTTAGGTAGTACCCTCTATGTGTTGTTGTTGCAGCAGTTCTTTGTACTAACTTATCATATGAAAGGTATTATAGTTTTTTGTTGTCGCATTCTGAAATCATTTATTTTTTATCCGTTGCAGATATATCACAAGGCAGCATTAGCTTATGAGGCTTTGGCTTTGGGATTGGGTAATCAGTCGTTTTTCTTTGAAGACAGGTACTGTTTGCCTGTGAATATAGCACCAGTATGCACCCGGTGTCATGTTTTTAATGGTTCTGGCTGCAGATTCTAGTAGAGAACATATGCAATTTGATGAAGTTACAATGTTTTCTAATTTGGCTGGCTGCATACAGGCCTACGAGTGTGGATGCTCTATTCCTTGGACATGCCCTTGTTGTGCTTCATGCTCTGCCTGTGAGTTCTGCATATATGGTTCTATACATTTAATATGATTTATTGTTAGTAAATTAGCCTTTTGAGCTTTATTCGGTAATGTATGTTTTCCTATTGATTGGATCTGTTACTTATGTGATTCAGGTCCCTTTAATGTTTGTTGGTTGAATTTCATCTTGAAATCATTGGAATTGTGCATTTATCTTTCTTCTTGTTTATTTGCCTAGGAGTGGAGATGATTTTTTTTGGTAACAGATTTTTTAAAATAACAGGGTTTTTTTTTTTACTTATGCCCAGTTAAATGAAGAAAACATACTATGTTTATTCCCCTTACTGATTAGTAACCTGTCTTTATGATCAAATCCTATCCTAATTCTCCTGTTGGTATTTTCAAGGTTTCTGAATTGTTCTTCTTAGTGTGCATTTTTTGGGGATTCTATTTGGATGCCTTGCATGTCATCCAATTCCCAGGCGTTAAGTGAAGAACATTAATTGAGGATAAATGCAAAAAATGCTAGTATGAACTCTTCATCGTTATGTGATGCCAATGGTTAGGGTTTAGGGTGGATAAAACAAACATGAAAATTGACTAATTTAGCTATGAGGACTTTGCAGACTAGCTATATAATGTTCGACTTAGTTCTGGCAAATGTAAAGATGAGAAAAAACTGCATCATTCTTTTACTGGTTTGAAATGGAAATTCTTTTGACTTCAGCAGGATGATGCATAAAACCAATGTAGTAATATGCAAGGCAAGGTGCGCAAATGGAGTTGCAAAGCAGCAGAGAAGGAATAACAGGAAAAGTAGGAATTGAGGAGTGGTTTGCACTGATGGGGATAAGAAAGGGTTAGCTGGACCATTATAAACCACTGAAGAAAAATAACTAACAAGCTAATTAAAACTAGAGAAAAGATGGTTATATGTTGTCATGCTCTATAGCAAGTTTCATGCTCTATAGCAAGTTTGCAGACTGGGTGGGAAAGGGTCATTGGCTAATAGATATAGATGATGCTTGGGCTATGTGGTTATTGAATGGATGTGGGGTTGATTCTTAGTATGGGTTGACAATAAAAGAATAGAAAGATAATCCATACAAAGAAAAAATATTCCTTTTCAAATTTGAATTGGTATCGACAAGTTAGATGGGATGGATCTTTTACAAGCTAGTCGTTATACCTTGCCAAATAACATGAAGCTTTGTATATGTAATTTAATTGAATTCTTATTGAAAGTAGGTATGGAAGCAAATTATCTTCTTTATGCTCATCAATGCTCTTTTTTAAACCTATTCTAAGTTTATTTAGTTCATTAGTATATCTTCATTTGTTAATATGTCGTAGATGGCATACATTCAACAAACCCCACAGAACAACCCCCACATTCAGCACGTCAGCCTCATGCAACACAGTATACACAAACACATTCACATGCATGCTCGCAAGTATCCCAGCATGCATAAACACATTCACATGCATACTCACAAAGATACATACAATCAATCAATTAGTCCTGTTATCTTTTGAAGTAGATTGATGCTATTTTTTTTTTTTAAATTTCATGTATCCAGATTGTCAAGTGGTCTTTGTAAAGGTAAATTTGAACTTAAATGATAAGTATTTTTTGTGTTTGATTCATTAATTTTGTCAAAGATACCTCTGGAAGTGAACCCATAAATGTAGAATAACTTTATTATGAGGATCATAACCATGAGTATGGTGTGGCTGCAGCATAATTTATTGATTGTAATCCGTGGAGTGGCATTTGTAACTCTTGATTGTGGAAATCATGGATTTTGAAAAGAAATATACAGTACAATGATAAAGATTGTCTGATTGATGATATTTTGCTTTTACGTAGCAATGGTGCTTGCCATGAAATAAGAAACAGTATCATTTGATTTGCTGTATCTATTTTTTATTATGTACTGTGCATTCACCTCCTTTTTTGATGTGAATTGTTATTTTAATTTAACATTGTGAATATCAATTAGTTTTTTATACTTTTTTAGTTTTTATACTGCCTTACACTTTCTTGTTTGTTAACTGCCATAGGATCCATCAACATTACGAGTCAATCTCTTGAAGCATAATAATCTAGTTAAATATGCTGAAAATCATAAGAGGCAGCTCTTGAATGCTGAATCATCTTCTACATCTATTCCAAGGTCTTCCTTTGATGCGTCATCATCAATCCCAAGAAGAAAAGCTTCATATTGGAGTAAGAAAAACATTTTTTTTGTTGTTATTTTGCGATTTTATTCCCAAAGTAGGATACCGTGAGGCAAGTAGACGCATCTACTGTCATGTGTCATCTCTATCTTTTAGCTATTTTAGAAAAGTGCAGATGATCATGTTTTTATCTTCATGCATTTCTCCTTGTTTTATTTATTTAGTATGCTTGTATTTCATCGACAAATAAAGTTAGCTTGTGTAGTGCAAGCATAAAAATATAATGTGTTAGAGAGAGATCACATGTTTGTGTTTCAATTATCAAAATTGTGATGCTTACTGTGATCTTTTATTTGACCAATTGCAAGTTCACTTTTATCGAAGGTCTGCTAATCACACTGCATAAGATGACTTTAACCTGAGATTCTGGAAGGCTATTTTTGTTTGCATAATTGTAGTGATTAATATCTACACTTAACAAAACTTTGGTCTTATTTTTCTTTTCTAACAGTTTATTGAAGCTAGTTAAGGTTTAGTTTCCTAAGCTTTAAATGCGTACAACAATAAGCTAGTTGTATTCATTCATGTTATTGGATCTTTTCTTTTATTTCATACTTCCATTTTATATATTAACAGTCATAAGCACAATTCTAAAACTTCCTAAAACTTGGTTTATGGCTTGTCTTTGGCAAGCAATTGAATTAGATTATCATTTTAATTTAGTTCATTTTTTTTTTCATGAACATCACTTAATATAATCGCTTATTTCATGGAGTTTCTTGTGAAAAAAAAAACATAAATGGAAGGAAAATCATGGCAAATTTGAACACGTTGTTAGATCCAGCAACCACCTAACTGCAGCAGTCATGATGAGGTTCTTCGAGCTACAGCCTAGTGCAACACTATCTCCCACTCTATGATATAAAGTTTCTTTGTACAAGCTTTTCAATGACAACAAAATTCAATCAAAACCTAGCAAACACTGACGGAAGCATGAATGCATAAATGTACACAAGTGAATTCTAGAATGGATAACCAGTTAAGCTTTTTCAGAACAATATTTCCAAAAGTACTGCCTGTAATAATTTTCTGATGTCAACTTGCCTAGTAATCCTTTTTATTAGAAAATGAAGTCATGAGATTTGTTGGCTTTTGACTAGTTTTTAGCACTTCTCTTTAGTAAGCATCTATACAAGTTGCACACCAATGTCTGTTTCCTGAGGCTATCTGATGCAAAATAAGCTGCGTCAAGCAGTCATCATTGTGCTAGTATTTTCTTTGATTTAGTGGTATTTCTATTTTATTTGGTTTGTAATGAACTATATATAAGGTCCTTGTTTTATAATGAAAATAGTTTTGAATAGAAGAGATTAGTATTACAAGAGTTAGAGGATTGTTTGATTCTACATCAATGGCTTTTTATTGCTTGCCCACCAATTGAAGCTAATGATGGCAGATAAGGATGTCCATGGGGTTCGTCTACCACAATTGATTGTAGATGGACTCAGATCTGAGTTCATCTATTGCCAAGGAGTTCACTTGGATAAACCCTCCTTAAGATCCAGTTGCTTCCACTTGATTTGCTCCTCCATCTCCAAGTCCAGCAAGCCAGAGACCCTTTACCTGCGTTAGTTCAAATTCTGGTAAAAATGTGTTGTGAATTCCTCTGTTCCCATCAAGCCAGATTTGTCACTCCCAGTTGATTAGTTGCACATACAAATTCCCTCAACTTCCCAAACTTATTCATTAAAGCTCATCTAACGTCTTCTCTAATGGGCTCCTTTGATTTAAATCATTTCGCTTGTTGAATCTCATTTGATGTCTTTCTAACGGGCTGATATGGAATTCCACGTACACCTCAAAGGATGGACCGAGGAATTACACTCTTTTTAGATGCACGCATTATTTTCTGCTCTTATGCACGGATAAAACAGTGTGCTGATAATTAATCGTTGTATTTTCTTTCATGGGTTGGTTATACAAACAGTGTCCAGCCTTTGAACCATTGATGAATGTGAGCAAAAACCAGGTTCCTTCTAACCTACGGCCAGTCCATCTATCATACTACGGATATCTTGTAGGTTGCAAAGGAAATCTTCTTTGTTCCTTTGCATACTGGCTTCCAAATTCCTATTACTACAGTCTGCTCGCATAACTTCCTCATATGTTTGAGACAGCTATGTTTTTTGAAAAGTGATTTTTTTTGTTTCAATCTTAAAAATGCCTTCACAGAATATCTTTTATTTCTTCTTTTTTTCCCTGCACATAAAATACCCATTTCCGAAGTTCTGTTTCAAAACACCTTTTCAAAACTTTTTTTTTCAACCTGTCACTATTGTTAAACAAAACCTATGTTTCCTCAATGTTGATTCTGATGCAGTGAAGTTCAAAGTCTTCTCCTGCATTAGAGTGGCTTTTGAGGCTTTTCTGGCATGAATTTTAACTTGAAGCAGCTAAGGAGATCATTTTCTTTAGACTAGCTGGGCAGAGTTCTGAAAGCAATTTGAACGTTTTGTCAACTTATGGCAATGCTATGGGGAAACTCTTGGAGCTTACTTCAAGATATTTCAAAAGCAACATTTGGTTGTAAAACAAGAAGATTCATGGTTGATTAAAGCTGTATTAGTTTGCATGTGGTAATCGATAGATTTTATGAAGGCCTTGCTTTGCTTCAGTTATTTTTTGTGAAATTATTTGATTGATTAAGCCAAACGGTTGTGCCCTACTAGGGTTTCCTAGCAAAGCTCCACTTATCTTCCTTTCCATTTCTTCTGTTCATCTGTCTCGTTGGTCTGTCATCTTGATTGGGGCCGTTGATGGTCGTGTATTTTTTGCCACAGCTTCATCAAATAGATTCAGCTTGCCAATTCTCTCCCAGGATTTGTCCCTTGATGCCTACGTCTCATTGTTGTCGAAGATCTCTTGCTCTCCTTTTTTTGACCTTGCTCGCCCTGCCACCGCCAGTTTTAGTGTTGGTCACGATGGTCATGCCTCCTCCAGCCCTATTCATTCACTCAAGTGGTTAAGGGGGTTTCGACTGCTTCCACTATTTTTCCTACTGTAGCCCTACAAAAGGTTCAAGGGGCACTCAATGCAATCTTTTGCGGATATTATTCAGTTGTACCTCAGGCCTTTTGTTTATGTGGACCTTGTTAACAACAAATGAACATTCACTATGAAGAAACCAACCATTGTACTAGACACCACCACTTTCATTGGTAAATTAGTTGTTCTATTCACCAATGAAGATGCACAGATGTTTTTTTGGCTCTTTCAAGTTTGTTTTAGTTGAAAAATTCTCTTTGGGCCATTCTAACATGGATTCATTGCGTAAAGGTTCTATGACAATTGAGTTTAGAGAGCTCTTCTCAATTGGATTATTAGACCTCCAACACATTTTAATTCCAGTTCAAATGCGAATAAGATTTCTTTAGGTGTTGTTGTATGGATTGTGGACCTTCCATGGCTTTCTCATGAGAACTTTCAAATAGATTTTTATTTCTCCATTGAGTCAAAGTCCCCAATCATTCTAATTTGGATCTTACTTATACATTTTCTTGTGCACTTCTTCAGCAAGGGTTCCCTTTTCTCCATTGATCGTCTTATTGGGGAACCACTTAAGATTGATGCCTTAACTATTTCTCTTGTTCGGCCCAATATTATAAGGATATGCATTGAAATCCATGTCTAGAATGAGTTGTTGGATAAAATATAAATTGAAAATATTTTAGTTGGCTTTTGGTAGACTATGGAGTATGAAAATCTTCCTAATTTATGTTCTTTGTATCACATTTCAGCTATAAGGAATTAAATCGTCATTAAAACTTTGAACAAGTCCAAGGGAATGAACAACTCATTGAGAATATGGAGTTAGAAAAGCAAAAAAGTTGGAAACAAGGCAAAATGTACTTTAGCTCACATCTTGGCTCATTAACCATTTAAACTAATGCTGATTAGAAAATTTATATTATAGTACCTATTTTATCTCTTACTGAAGAACCAAAGTTAAGTGCTCTAATTTCTACCTTAAAAAATTGGAAACCCAAGTCACATGCAAAGCAACCAGATTTATAGTCGAGCCCCTTTGGAATCATTTTTCTTCAAATTACTACTAATGAAGGTATCGTTGTTTAAGTTTTTATCTCTATTGAGGGTACCTCTGTTGATCACTTCATTGTCTCTATTTCCTCTGTTGATGAACATGATCTTATTCAGTTACCTATGACGAGCCTCACTGCTCTAGCGGCACTTATCAAGAATGAGCAATGCACCTCCACTCTAACGCCTCTTCCTACTTCTCTTAAGCATTTCACCTTTGACCTTCTTTACTTTGTTTGTCCTTTCCTTTGTTTTGGATCTTTCTTGAAAAGTTGATTTCCTTTATCATAATGATATCTATATTAGATAGAATCTCATTAGATTTTTACTCAAATTGAACTCTGAGTAGGTGCTTTATTTATTGATCTTATTGAGGAAGTACTTCATCTGAGTCTTGTCCCAAGGTTTCATCATATTTACACGAAATGTATGGCTATTGATTGTAATGTAGAGATCAAATAGCTCTAAGACTATCATAAATAACTCTCCCTTAGACCTCCTGCAAAAAGATTATTTTTGTTGGCACTTAGCTATGTCATGATCAAATCTGATGAAGCTTTGGCATTATCAGATATTTTTGATGACTACCTTGCTTTAATTATCGTTGTCAAAGATCTCCCAATGCTTCAATCCAAGGGTAGACGAAGAAAAAAAAAGAGTCACTTAGGATTGAACGTTAATCTCCGGTGTTCTTTATAAGTTATTCTATAGATTGTCTATTTCACTCATACTCATTGTAATAATACTCTATTTGTGTATTTGTATTGAATCTCTTGTATTTTATTAGATGCAAAGTGTAATAAATTTTTTTATAAAAGAATATTTGATTGATTAGGTTGTTATGATGAGAGTTTTTTATAATTAAGGAGCTAGAGAATAAGAGGGTTGGTTCACCTATAGGGGGGTCATCAATCAAAAAGTCGATTTAGTTTTATTAAAACAGCAAACGACTTATAACTAGTAGAAGAGGATTAATTGACTATAGCCTTCATGTCAGTTTAGTGAAATTCTTTTGTACCATTTTCATGAGGCCTTAGTTGTAATCAAGGAGAGCTTATTTGTCATTGTGATAAGACCAAGTACTCCAAATCATGATAATTATGTACATGCCACCACTAAGTGTTATGCCATTAAGCCTTTGATTAAGAGGCTTTTGATAAGTGTTGAATTAGGAGTTCATAGCAAAAAGAATGTTGAATATGTCAACATTGGCTCGTAGAGGGGTCCACAACAATGCTTATGGAGTTTTTAGGAGTCTTTGATCATACTTGAAGAGGTGATTTTATAGAATGATGAGAGCAAGAGACTTAGCAATATAATTTCCATTATCTTAGGAGGAAAATAGCCATACTCAAAGCATTATTCTAAAATTCTTTAAAGTCCTCAAAATTGCTTATATTCAATATTACTAAGAGGAAAAATGTTAGTATACCTCTCACTTTGGCTTGAAGGACTTATCACTGATAACCTATACAACTATGTTATTGTAATCTCAAGCCAAGTAAGTAACATTGAAGCCAGGTGGATACTATTTGATAGAGGAAGTTGTGTAAATCTATTCATCCTTGGTGCATTTAAGAAGACGTGGACAAGAAAGATTATCTTATCCCTTATATTGGAACTCTTCTTAGTTTCTTTGTTGAGATTAAATGAACGAGAGTGTTGCATTTCCACTTATTTAGGATAGAGGGACCAACAATGTATGTGATACAATTCTTGATTGTGAAGGAAACATCCTCCTATGTTTTCATTCTATGGCAAACAACAATGAATAAACTTGACATTGCAATTTTGCATCTCATTTGTGCATCAACTTTTCAACTTTTTAAGATGTCTATTTTGTTTGACATGGCTTATTATAGTCGAGGAGATGCTGCTTGAATAGTATGAAAAGCTTACTTAAAAGCCTTGGAGGAGTAGATCAACCTCTTAAAAAGGTATTAACCCTTAGTGGAAGAGATCCATTTCACAAAAAGATATATAACTCAGTCAATTGCAAATTTAATCATTGTAATTGTTGATCATATCAATACAACTAAAGTTGTTGTGAGCTAAGCAAAAGTGAAAGGGCTTCCATCCTTCAACTTTTGGTAGATATGATGATGTGTTTGCATGTTGTCCCTATTATATGCTTAGAGAAGATAGATAAATAGCCTAGCGTTCATTGAATGGTAAATAAAATTTATTCTTGTACGATGATGGAAGAGACCCTTAAGTCTTTAGAAGCAAGAAGTAATCAAAATTGAAAGCATTGAACTCTTTGAGGCTGATTTCATGTGAGACATGGCTTGCAAACATTGTATTGGTCAAGAAAAAAATGACAAATGGCAAGAGTGCATGAAGATTACTCATCTTAATAATGATTGACTTAAAAGACTCGTATCCTCTACCTCTTTTTGATGATATTATGAACTCTGAACTCTACTGTTGGAATTTGCTGTTATGCTTCTGTGATGCCTTCTGTAGCTAGCATTGGATTAAAATGACATAGTATGATATCGAAAATGCATCATTCATCATTAACTTTGTTACTTTCAGCTACAAATTCATGCCTTTTGATTTGGAAAACATTGGAGCTGCTTTTAATGGATGATTGATATGGTCTTCAATAGTAGAGGGGCAAGAACCTCAAGTCACAAGTTGATGACTTGTTAATTGAGTGAAAAACAATGTTTGCTTACCTTGAGGATCGTATGGAAACCTTCAAAAGCTTATAAATGAGTAAATGTGTCTAAATCTGTGCAAGTGCACCTTTGGAGTTTCTAGCAAATTTTTTGGTTACATGGTCTCAAAGAAGGATATTCAAGCTAAACTTGATAAGATCAAAGAAGCGTTGAATATACCTTCACTAAAAACACTCAACAAGCTACAGAGGTTGGTTGATTGCATTTTAAAACTTAGTAGATTCATCACTTGAGCAAGAGATAAATCTCAACCTTTCTTTAAAATATTAAGAAAGAAGGCTCACATCCATTAGATTGATGAGTATGAGCAAGCATTTCAATGGCTTAAAGATTATTTATCAACATCTACTATAAACTATTCAAGATCAAGTGAACTTCACATCCATTGTTATCATTATTGTTGTTATCTTGATATTTATTTGAAGAAGAAAAAATTGAAAAGCTCATATGTTATGTTTATTGTATTTTTAAAAAATGCAAAACTTTGATTTCCTTTTCTTTAAAGGATAAACTTGGCTTTTTTGATGCCAACACGATACCTTTGAATGTACATCTATGCTAATATTATTGATTGTGTGATGAGCTACTTCAATGTGTTCCATGCTCGATAGAAGTCTCTTGCAGATTACAAAAATAGGTTATATAGTTAAGTTTGAAATCCATTTTCTTTCACATACAACAGCCTTATCTCAAATACTTGTTGATTTCCTAATTGAAGGAAACATGTATAAAGTTATGCTTCCCAATTCCTCAATAGCTCATGTGTGCACCTTGTTTGTTGATGGAGCTTTTAGAGATTGTAACACTAGCATTGAGTGTTTCATTCTCACAAGACCAAAAGTGATAACACTCAAATGCAATCATATTACCTTAGTGTTATCAACAATCAACCTAAATATGTGATACTTCAAGATGGCCTCAAAGTTGTCCCAAAACTCATGGGAGAAATTATCAAGTTTTATGGTGACTGACAACTTGTAGTGAACTAGATCAAAGGCCTCTTAGCATCTAAGGATTCCACAATGTTAGTGTATCAACAACTCACTCTCTGAGTCAATGAAGATGCATATGAAGATCTTTCAAATCCTACAAGAGCAAAATGAAGAAGCAGATACTCTCATTAAGCTTGGAGATTTTTTTGAACATATTACAATTCGCAAGAGGCTAAGCATTTAAGTCGAAGTTGCTCTAGTTTGGGGGCTCAAGAGTAGCCCTTGCTGGATGTACCCTCTCATGGACTTCCTCAAGAACAACATGTTACCTTTCTCTCATTCAAAGTTCAAGAGAATCAAAAGCAATATGCTTGATTTGTCATGATCAAAAGAAATCTATATGGAAAGTCATTTGTTCAACTAATCTAATGTGTTCATCCTTGTAAGATATGCCTTTTTGATTCAATTAATTTAGTCAAGTGGCAGTGACTCATGGAGCAAGAATCCTACACTCAATATTGCAAGCCAAAGTTATGAGTAGCCTACTCTACATGAAGATGCTTCCTATGCTAAGGGATTCTGCAAGTTTTAGATTCATGACCATCTTCCTTAACAGTATGTTGAAATAATGAAGCCAATTAATGCCTCTTGGTCGGGTCTTGGTCCTCCTTTTGCCATTCCTTATAGCCTAATGCAACAGAGAGCATTATTTGATTTTTGTCAAGTACTTTGTAGAGTGGATTGATGCCAAACCTGTTACGAGCAAGCTACATTTGAGGATAGAAATTCTCTATCTGAGATTGGAATGAATTTTGATTTTGGGAGCAGTTTGGTTTTGACCTCCTTTCATTACAAGGCTTTTGTTTATAATTGTGATTCTTATGATTGGTATTCTTTAAAGAGAAACGTGCTCAAGTTTTCAGTAGTTGCTTGATCTGGAATACCTTATGCTATTGTAATAGACTAACAATGTAGCCAATAAATTCCTTTCTGTCCATCATCAGTTATGACCAAGTATGCATCCAATGCACATTCTCTAACTACTGGAAGGGTTGAAGTGACAAAGAAAGATGTCTTGTTGATCCTCAAACCTTGTCATGATGAAAAGAAAGGTTGGTGGGTGGATGCTTATGAATGTTTTATGGCTCTATCACATGATACCATCTATCATGATAGAAGAGATTACTTCTTCACTTGTATGAAGCTCAGATCAAGTTCTTTCTGTCAAGTTAAATCATTCAATTCATAGAGTTGAACAACTGATGAATTCTCATATGCTTCTCGTGTATAATGCTGAAAATGATGAGGCTTAATTTCCTGAGTTAGAATTACTCGAAGAGCAAAGGTTTTTAGCACTCCCAAAGTGGCTTAACGAAAAACAAAGCATGAAAAATTTTTCATTAAACATATTAGGAAGAAGAGTTTCAAAGTTGAGGATCTTGTAGACAAAAGGGATGAAATCTCTCAAGGAATAGCAGTTCTCATCAAGCTTGCTTCTATGCTAAGGCTCTTATATCTTGAAATCTATTGCTTGAACTAAACTTATGCTCCTCAAACTGGAGATGGGTTTAATGTGCATGGGGTTACATTTTGAAGGATCTTGATTCTTGGACTCTTGAACCTTGAATCTTCTATGTTGCTTGATTTCATATATTTTTTTGAGTTCTTGTTTGTACTTGAATCATAATTCGTGTACTTTGTTTTTATATTAAATTTAACTGTTTTTTTTATCTTTTGTTGTCTCTCTATTTTGGGAGCTTAATTCCATTTTTGTTTAATTTAGTAAAGAAATTGTATATCTCTCTGTCTAGTTCTAATTATTGTGTGATTTCTTTTCCAAATTCCCTCACCAAATTCTGCATCAAAGTTTCATATCATTGATTTAATATTGACAAATTTCTTGCACTTTTCAAATCGTTCTTTTAAACTACTAGGCTCCATGGTGACGTCGTTCTATATCTTGTGCCCTTTTTTGTGGTCATGCACAAGTTGAATGTTCCTAGGTTAACTCTAGCTTATGGTCAAGCCATGTTTTGATACTGAAAGTATGATGCATAAAAAACTATGAACAAACATGACACAAGATATGAACCACATGAACTGCTGGATGAGTTCTAAAAAAAAATAGAGCAAAGGCATGGGACATGGAAAATCAAATTAATTCATCTTAGCACTTAAAACCTTACCTTTTTAAATTAAAAAGGCTACATGCATTTCAATTTATGATGAATAAAAGGCAAGCTTCTCTATTTCTTATATGTTAGGCCTTCAATGCAAACATGAGTTAGGTTATCAATAGTAATTAAATTGATCATTTTTATGGAATATTTTAGTGTAATTAGAGAAACAAATATGTACTTTGATGCTTGGTCTACATTTTGTTGCTTGAAAAATTTCAAATGATTAAGTGTACAAGTTAATTGTGTGCTTAACATCAAGTTTCTCGTATGCTTTGCTTAGCTTGCCATGTCTTTGAAGTATCTTGACCATTTCTTTGGAGTGTCCTAAATATGTCCAACCTTATTATATTAAAAAAATTTATGGAATACACTTGGAGTGTTTAACACTTGTCTTGATGTTTATTAGGAGTGCTTATGAACCCATGCAAGAGATGGTAAATGAGTTCTCTCTTGTGTGGTGGCCTTCATTAGGGTACACAAGTTTTTTGTAAACCAAGCATCCATGTACAATCATTAAGTATCTTATGTATATTAGCAAAGCAAATATACTAACCATTTTTAGAGGTATATATGAAGATTGTTCCATATTAGATATTCAAAAAATCAACATGTTATGAAAGTGGTAGCAAATATTTGTCATTTTAAGCTTTGTAATTGATAATTGTCGAGTATTTGTGTATTACACCTAACTTAGGCCCTTTATGTGATACACTCCTAATAAGTGGCATCAGAATTGATGGTTTAATTAGGCTTAAGTGATTTGTGTAGATTTTGCCCTTTTGTCATCTCAACTGCGATTAAGGTACAAGCTCAAGAATGTTCAACTTCCATTGTGATCCCAAGTGATTGAGTGGGCTCTTGGTGTATATGTATTTGATTGGTTAAAAATTAAACCTATTCAAGAGGGATTAGATATAATATGGATAGATTCTTGTGTGAGAGAGAAGGGCACACATGGAGTATTGTGTCATATTACATATCTAACAAGTTGTGTTGATATAAAATTAATAATCCTTATCTATCAGCTTAGCTTTTGGGTTAATGGTTGTCCATACATTTGTTTTGGGATCAACTTTGATCTTCAATATAGTATGTCCCAAGAACCTCAACCATGGATTCTTTTTCAAAATAACTAATGGTTTCAGCTTTGTGAAGATCGGGTCTTTTAATGGATTGGATGGTGTAATTATTGCACAAATTGAAAAATCAATTTCTTTTTCCAAGGTCCAATATCCATTTGATCTTCATGAATTATAAATAGTCTAAGCAATCAGAAACCTAACCTGGGAAATCATATACCATATCAACTCCTTCCCGTACAATTGAGTTTCAATAACAAAACCCAATAAAATACCAACTGAAGTAAATTAAAGCATTCCTTGCAGTTTGACCATAACCAGGTCCAGGAGATTGGTGCCAATATATCTCTCCCTTGGTGTTGTGCATGTGACTTGAATAATTTTTCTTCTCAAGTATCTTCGTTGTCATCACTTCATTGATTTTAACCTTCATAAATCACACGTTAGGGATTCATTAAATGTGCTTATTTGACAATAACGAAAGAAGATATCCCAAGGAGAGTAGATCATATTTGGTATACACGTTTTATTTGTAGAACACTGCTTTCATTGGGTTCCTTGAAGAAGCCCAAATAATTCAAATCATGTAGTAATATCAAGTAATGTTCAGTCTTCGATTATGTAGAGGTACTAAGGGCACATTATGAGCCTATGAACTGTCTATTTAAGCAGTTGCATCAATACAGTACAGTACGAAGAGCTGTGGCCAATAGAACGCTTCCCATATGCCCTCGGGGATACTTATTCCTCAAGTAAAATATGATACTTTGGAGTCGACAAATTATTTGAAGGGTTTTTTGTGCCCTCTTGGCTTTTGTTTTGGTTAAATCTCTTCAAAAAGGAACATTTTGAAGAGGTGTACGTTTCCAGAAAGAACGCCTAGGTCAAGACATTCCATTACATCAAGTTAGCAAATCTTGGTTAAATCTCTTATAACTCTGAAAAAGGAACAGTTTGTCTTGCTCTTAAAACATGAATTCTCATCCCTTAATTTTTTTTTATTTTAATTTTGTTTGTTGTGATTGTGACTGGATTAATTTGCTTAGTTTTTATTGAATATTAAGTTTATTAAATAAATAATTTGATTTGAAAATTGTTATTCTTAAATATCATTGACAAGTTATGTATTTAGTACTTGATGTTGTTGAATGATGAAAATGCTCTTTTATTTTTTGGTAAATCGGTAAAATAATTTTTTTAATATTTTTGCTCAAAATTCAAATAAATGTATTGAAATATTGGGTTTGTAAATAGGATGAGTATTTATTTGTTCATGCATCAAAATTGAAGTTTCAAAATGCATTTTGTCATATGTTTTATTTGTACATTATTACATAGTATTAATCATGTGTCTTGTGCTAAAGAACTACTTTTGGGTTTCATTTGACATGCTTTTTGCAAAGTGATCATGTTTTGAAACAATTGTCATCCAAATAATTAAAAAAATATACAATAACAAAAGATAATTTTGATATATTAAAATAATAATAATGAAATTCATTCTATTATTTTATCATAATATGAAAAAAATGTTTTGTTATTTCATAATAATAATTATTTCATTGATACATGTTGGTAAATATTATCAAATATAACTTTTTAATAATACTCGATGATAATATTTTTTAAATAAACTTATTCATGAATCAATTCAATATTTAGAAATAACTATATTAACTCAACTCTTCCCAATCTTGTTGAGCTAGCCAGATTTTTGAAGGCTTTACAATGCTTTTTAGTTATGTTAAAAAACTTGATGTTGACTTCTCATGCAACGCCATTGTAGGTTCGAAACCCCAACCAAAACCCAAGAGGGAGAAGACAGAAGAAGAGAAGACTTTCAGGAGAAGAGCAAAGTACTTCCTGGGTGCCCAGTTGATAGCTGTGCTCGTCTTCCTGTCACTTTTCGGAGGACCTGACGTCGCTGAAATGCAAGAAGGCGACGACGATGAGATGTCCTACGAAGAACAGTGATGCAGCAGAAGAAATCTGTTTTGGTGCTACCTCTCATATAGAACTTAAACCTGGAGTTTGGCCACAAGTCCGACCTAACCTTCAACCCATGCATGGATTTGATAGGCTTGTTCTGCCACATCGTACCAAACGATTTCCCAAGTTTTATGGCTGTAATCTGCACAGGAAACCAATTTAGTTGCATCAATGTTTTCTTTGTCGGCATGGCCATTTTGATCTCTCCTGTTGAAATGATTTTTGTCACTTATTGTTTGTGAACATTCATTTTCCAAGGAGCTTCTTAGAATGTTGAGAAATTTAATTTAAACAAATTTTGATGTGTAATTTGATAATACCTTTTTTTTTTATTTCACTATGGTTTATTTTTTCAGAATATATTTTTTGTTTTATATTTAAAAATGTTAAAATTTATCATACAATTTTTGCATTAATAATTTATTCAAAAATATTTCAACCACTATTTTTAAATGAAGAAATTAAATATACTTTTACCTCTTTTTCTCGTGTAACCTTTTTTTTCCAACTACCATTATTTATTGTTGTTTTTCTTCCACCTCAAAGCATTTATTGTTTTTTTAGATTTGGGTCTTGCTTTAAAAGGATTTTTTTGTTGAATTAAAAAAATGGCAAAGGAATAATAAATAATTTCCATAAGTGTTCTCTTATGCTTAAAAAAATTAGCAAATAAATGTAGCAATCACTCATAAATTCAGATGCCAAAGTAGCTTCTCATAACATCAATCATTATCTCTTTGAAACTTTGAGGCCAAAGGCAACCATAATTCCCGTTTATCTCTTGCTGCTTTCTTATTCAAAAACAAAAAGCAATCAACATCTCATTTAATAGTTAATTAATCATCTTAGGACCAATTCATTGCTTTGACCAAATAAACTTAATTTTTTTATCAAAAAATAATATTAAATACTTCTTTTTAAAAAAATATGATTGTTTGATATAGTTGCAATTGAAAAATTTATAAAAAAAAAGAGATTTTGAGATTAAAAATTTTAATCTCACTTCAAGTTTGTATGTATAAAACTTATTAGTTTAGACAAAAAGCTTAAAAAAGGGAGATTTTCAAGAGTTTTTTTTTTTAAAAAAGAATCTAAAGAGAGAAAAAAATTAAATTTTGATAAAGATATTTTGTTAAAATTTTAATATTTTTAAATTAAAAACTAAGTTTACAAATAAGAATTTAAATATTAGAATTAAATAATGATTATAGTTTGTTGATACAATATTTAACTTTTGATGTTATAACATAGTTAGGAAAAGGGTTTTGTAGAAAAGTCCAAATTGAAATTGTTTAATGAAAATAACTTATCAATTGAAAAGTATACATGTGATCTCATTAATTACATGTCATACATTATATCTAATACTTTAGATGGGGGATTGTATCCAAATACAATTTTAAATAAATTTTGAATTTGGTGGTAGGAACGCAAAGATTTTGTCTTTGATTAGTTTATAATTTAAAAAATAAATTAAAAATAATTTTTACATGGGATTTATATGAGTTAAAAAACATATTTATTTGTACATAAATTATTAGTTTAAAAAAGAAATTTATAAACAAAATTCTAAAAAAAATAATTTTATATTAAATAAAATATAATTTTGATTAAAAAATATTTAATTGAAGTAAAAGTTTAAACATTAAAAGAATAATTTAAAGAGTGAATGAATAAAAATTATGAAAATAATAATAATAATAATAATAAAAGGAGAAGAGCATAACAACCACACAAAGGAGAGGTTTCCTTGACGGCTCCGAAACTTAATGGATAAATATCTGATGGTTGTTCTCGTCCGACATCGCATTTAATATCTTCCCTTCCTCTCCGGCAACCAAAGCACAGATCTACATGGCTGATCTCTGCCTTGAACTAGTTATGAATGATAACCATCCGAAAGCCAGTCGAAGGACCATTTGAGATGAAGTGGTTTTTATTAAAAAATATTAAAATAAATTATTATTAAATATTATTTATTGTTTCGTGAAATGTCAATTATTTTACAAAATTTTTTTGTCATTAAAATGAAAAGGATAATTCGGAAATTACAAAAATATTTATGTAAATTATCTCTTTGTTTTTTTACTTTCTTTTTTTTAGTTCTTTCAAAAAATTTAAATAGTGTAGTACACTTTTTGATCTATAACAAAACTTTTGGATAACTATAACCTTGCAAGAAAAAATAAATAAATTTGTTTCCTTGTTAATTTTGTTGGAAGCTCAACTCTCTTAGAAACTTTGTAAGGATCATAAAATCATGATTTTAAATTGAACAAAAATTATTTTATTTTATTATTAGAGAGGTAAAAATAGATATCTAAAATTTTAGTCATTGATTGCTTAAAATTGACTCTTAAGAAGCTAGTCCTTGAGATATACTTGTGAGAATCTATACTTTGAGGCAACCTTAGTTGCCCTAATAAAATGCTTGAAGACTCCCAAGATAACTTTAAGGAGGTGATATTAACAGGAGCTCAACTTTCATGTGGAATAATGTTAAACCCATACTTATCTTTGTCTTCAAAGTAAGAAATGTTACTACACACAATGTTGTTTCTCATTTATATCCAACCCAAAACTTGGAACTTTTGTCACAGGAGAACAAAGTAAAGAAGAAAAAGAAGAGGAATTTAGTTATATGTATGGAATGACTATAATATAACGTCTCAAACTCAGTTGACAAAGTTGAGAAGGCATTTTGGCCTTAATGGAAGAGTGATGTAAAGATTTTTCATTTTCAACCCTTAGCAAAGGATTTTCATAAGAACCTTAATGCATCTAGATCTTAATATGAAGTCTGTCAAATGCTTTTGCACAACCCAAGCCTTAATAGTGAGTGACTTGAAGAAGATTTCTTTGGCCAAATCTAAACAATGAGCTGCATGAAGGTGTTTTCTTTACATAACTGTGTAATACCCCATAAATATGAAAAATTATTTAGAAAAATTATTTTTTAGATTTTAAAAGATTTATTACATAATTTGATGAAATATAATGACCATAAATAGATTGAAGGCAATAAAGAAAGTGAAAAATTGTAATTCATCTCAAAGATAAATAAGTTTATCAATTTATAAATTTAATAATTTATTTAATTTAGCAAAATTTATAATATTGATTAAAAGGGGTTACTCAATTAAATTCAAACAAACTATAGAAATAAGTCATTACATATACTTAATATTATAGATTTTGCTAAATTAAATAAATTAGATAAATATTGGTTAAAAGGGGTTACAAAATTTATAATATGTAATACCACACCAAACTTGAATAATAGGCTACCCAAAGGTGTTTTCTATACACAAACCTCAATATTTAGCTACATGAAGATGTTTTCTCTACTTAGGTGTAACATCCAACAAGCACAAATATTATTTAATTAAATTTTATTCAAAAAAAGTACATTATTAGATAATAAGTTTAATTAAATATGTCTATCATATAATGAATCAAAACTTAATGGAGGGAGAAGATGTACTATATCAACCATAGTAAGAAATTGATTAAGGAATAATTTTACAAAATTTTATAACTTTTTTTGCAAATTATTATTATTGCAGATTCTTAGAAAGAAGGGTTACAAGTACTAAAAGGAAAAGTAAATATGAGATATAGAGTTTAAAATATTAAAAATTCTATAATACAATTTTTTTAGAGTTTAGTTCAAACAACTAGTTTCGTCATTTATATTATGCATTTTAATTGTAAATGGTATTACATATATTTAATATGGTAGTATAGAATAAAAGAAAGGAAAAGATGATAATAAATAAAAATAAATAAAAAAGGTTTGCTAAGATCAAGATTAGCTAGTTAGCCAAGAATAATGGGTTAAATCATTGAGTCTCCAACAATGACGTAACATATTTTGGATATAGTCTATAAATTTACACCTGATTATAAAAATAATATTACGATATTAGTTTGAATCATTAGGTCTTTAAAAAAGATGTAACCGATTTTAGATATAGTTTATAATGATTCACTTGAATATATGAACAATGACATGATTAGCATAATAATAGTGATTTAATATAGATTCGATGATAAACATAAAATTATATGGTTAGCAAAAATGTCACAAGAAAATAGGGTTCAAATAGAAATAAAAGAACAAATTAAATTAAAAAAAATAAATGATGGATGGCATTGGCATATGAACATAATTCATTTCAATTATAACAACACTTAGTCTTTTGTTGTAAGCTTTTGTTATGTATATAAGTATTCTAGTATGTGACATGATCTAAATATATATTAGTTTATATGCATGATTATGTAAATTTTTTTTGCTAAGATTATGATGTTTGGCTACAATAGAAAAATATTTGACATGACCCATATTAAGGTTTGTTTTTACTTTATTTTTGCTACATGAACTTGTTTAACAATTTGTATATTTATTTACTTATAGAAACTATAATTACTTTTTTTTTCATATTTTTATTGTGTGATCAATTTACTAATTGGTTTAGATTAATTGAAATAAAAGCATGGTTTATTTTTTTTTTAAATTTTGTTTGGCTTATTATTATAAAAAAACAAACATTATTTCAAGGAATATTTTCAAATATTATAAATGGTTTTTCTTGATGAAAGAAAGGATTTCAAAATAACAATGAATTATTAAAATTAGGCAACAACATTAAATTGCCACACCAAACTTGAGTAATAGGCTACCCAAATGTGTTTTCTGTACTCAAACCTCAATATTTAGCTACAATAAGATGTTTTCTCTACTTAAGTGCAACATCCAAGAAGTACAAATATTATTTAATTAAATTTTATTAAAAAAGAGTACATTATTAGATAATAAGATTAATTAAATATGTCTATCATATATGAATCAAAACTTAATGGAGGGGAAAGATATACTATGTCAACCAAAGTAAAAAAATTGATTAAAGAATAATTTTATAAAATTTTATAATTTGTTTGTTAAATTATTGTTATCATAGATTCTTAGAAAGAAGGATTATAAGTCCTAAAGGGAAAAATAAATATCAGATATAGAGTTTAAAAAAATTAAAAATTCTATAATACAAATTTTTTAGAGTTTAGTTTGACTCAATCATAAAAGGAGGGATAACATTATATGAAACATAATATTATAAATATTTTTAACAGAAAAAAATTATAAAATTATCAATGATATCAACAAACTTTGAAAACAACTCAAAAAATAATTTACTTTGAGTCAAATGATATACTTTTATAAGAACTTGATAAATTTAGGAGGCGATACTTATTAGAAAAGTATTATTTATATATTTTTATAAAAACATTATTAAAAACTTAAAAAATATTAATAATATCATGAAAATTTTAAAGATAATAAATTTGTATAAAATGAATTATTTTAATATTTATTGATAAATCTTTTAAGGTCATTTGGACCAAATGATTTTAGAAATTAAAATTAGCCTAAAGTTTCTAATTAAAATTCAATTATTTATTGATTTCTAAAACACCTTGATTAAACTTAAATCTCTAATGGAATTGATGATTAAAACTATATGGAAAGACTACTGATAGACATGGAAATAGTGAGAGACTTCAATAAAATGTTAAGCAAGGTATAACTTCTATGTTATTGAAATTTAGCATGTTAAGATGAATTGATTTAGCATTTTGGTTGATAGATAGTAGGAACGGCCAGTTGAAATAGACAAGAACTTGAACAATTGTAATTAAAACCAATAAAAAGATTATTTTTGGCCATGGTAGTGTCTTTTAACAATACATTAAATAATTAGATAAGATTGTGAGCTTTTGTGCAAGAATTTGAGAAAAACTTGGTGGTTAGGTTATTGTGAAAGTAACCAATTGGGGTTTTTGTAATTGATTTTTCTAAGAAAGAAGCAAATTGTGTGAAGTAAGAATTTAGCATGGTGAAGCTGGAGCAAGATCATATTATAAGTGTAGCTTTTTCACAAGAAGGGGGTGAATTATACTTCTTTCAAAACAAGTCAGGTAACATTAGAACAATTTTTTAAATCTTTAGATGAAAGTTGTTTACTGTATATATTCTTTCTAAGAATTTTTATTTATCTTTGAAAAAGTTTATGTGACAATTGTAATAAATAAATAACTCAATGATTTTTAAGTGGCTCGATAAACACACGAACTTACATTCATCCTTGGCCATGAAAGACTAGGTTTTCTAATCAAAATCATATTTAATCATAAGACACATAAGTGAAAGACCCTTACATAAGGATTCCATAATTGCTCAAACAAGATAATCAAAAGATAGTTTATAATAGACACAATACAAGGTAGAAGACAAAGAACAAAGACAAAAATCCAATAGAACTCTTGTTACAATAAAGCTTATGTAATAATTACTTATAATCAATACAAAACACAAGTGGAATGTAAATAATACTAGTCTTAAATGATAAATGTATATTTTTCAAAATTAATAAAATATTAGGAAATACTTGATTGAAAATGTTTGTATGCAAGATGACTTGAGATGGAAATTCAAGATTATTTGATCAAGTTTGCGATCCTAAATATCACATGTAAAAATTGTATAGATTTTAACACTCTAACATACCAAAATAGAATAAAAAATATTCAACAAAAACCACCACTCCATCAAGAGCAAAGTTCATTATTGAGTTCATTACTTGTGAGATGCACCATTCATGATTATGTACATAATGAAATATCATATCAAAACATCCTATATGACCACCATTATTTGATTTTTCCAAGTCTAAATTCAAATAACATATTAATAAACTTTATTATATAATTTTATTATCATTAAACTCTCACATAAGATCATGGGATTAATAATATTTTTTTATAATGACAAAACTATTATTATAAGTATATTCTTTGAGTAAAATAAAGCAAATAACTGATCATTAAAATATATGCAAATGATGAAGTGCATAATGACTATTCCTCCTAAATCTAAGCTTCCTCGTACTTCATGGAATATATTAAGCTACTAAACTTTTCCCTATTTTTCTATCATCCAAAGGGTAGTTTTATCAAAGCGATTGATAACTCTTAATGACATTCTAATTTTAACAAATGTTGTGAATGATAATGGTTTAGTGGAAATGTTTGCCAACTATGCACTTGAAAGGATAAAAATCAAAGAACAAGTATTAAGATTCACTTATTCTTGAATAAAGTGATATCTATTATCTATGTGCTTAGTTTGGGAGTGTTGGATTAGATTGTTAGATAAACAAATGGTAATATCATTGTCATAATGAATTGATGTTTCTTCTAGCTAAATGCAATAGTCTTCCAATTGCTGTCTAATCCACAAACCTTGAGCTACACAACTACTAATAGTTATGACTCAAATTTAGTGGTAGATAGAGCTACATAATTTTATTTTTTACTAACCTAAGAGATAAAAGAATGACTAAAGAATTGACAAGTTCTTGATGTACATTTCTTATATGTTCTATTACTAACAAAATTAGCATTAGAATGCACAATTAAATAAAATCCTAACTCACACTTGGGTTACCAAAGAGTTAAGATAAGCATCCCAATATGATATCTAACTATTGGAAATAATGTATAATAAAATTATTTGAAATAATAAAACTACATAATTATTAATACAATTCCATAAAGGGCTTACTTTATTCTATATAATGTTATCTTTAATTTATAAGCATAATCTGGATTATCATGACCTTAAAATTAAGAGGTTGTCTCACATAAACCTCTTCATTTATATATCTATTTAGAAAACACTTTTTCACATCCATTTTATATGATTTAAATCTTTATAACATGTATAAGATAAGAGTATCCTAATGGCTTCTAATTTAGTTATGGTTGCAAAAGTTTTCTTCAATGTTTATTTCTTCTATTTGATAATAACCTTTGGTCATTAATCTAGCATTATTTATAATCACTATGACATCCTCATCTAACTTGTTATTAAATATCCATGTAGCTTAATTATAGAATAGTTAGGAGGCATTAATATTAACTCCTAAACTTCATTTTTCTCAAATCGTCTAAGCTCTTTATTCAAAACTAAAGACAAAATGTCATCATACAAAGCTTCTTCAACTGATTTTGGTTCATATCATGAAATCAAATTTACCTAATTCACTTTTTCGATAATTAAGAATAGAACACTTAAAACAAAAAGCTTAGAAATGAATTATCTTACTTTTCTTAGAATATAATAATTCATCAGTTGTAACTTTCAAGATTGGATGAACAAATATATGGTTCATAACATAGCAATGTGTACTAGTCACTTTGACCCAAAAATGCTTAGGCATTTTATACTCATTAAGCATGCACCTAGTTGTGTCCACTATTGTTCTATTCTTTCTTTCAACGACTTTTTTTGTGGTGTCCTTGGTGATGAAAAAAGTGTGAGGGATCCCATACTTTAATAATTTATAAAAGATTTATTCATAAATTCTTCATCATGATCACTCCTGATTGAGACTATTGTCAATTCAACTTTATTTTTCTTGTGATTAAATTAACACATTTCTTAAAAGCATAGCTCTTCTTCATAAGAAATAAAACCCATGTATACTTAAAGTGATTAACTACCATTTAAAATCCGTAATTCTTCTTTCCTAAACTGTATGGTTGGATAGGTCCAAAGAGATCTTAATGAAGAATTCTAGAAGTCTTCTAATGTAAATGTCCTTATTTTGTTTGAGGAAGACCTTGGTTTGCTTATGCATTTAACATGTATCACAAGGGTGTTCATCATTCCATTGTTAATTAAGTAAACCCCTAGGTTATATTCAATTAATTTTTCATAGTTGAGTTACTAAGATGATATAACCTCTTATGCTAAATATTTGCATGATTGGTTTGAAAGGTAAGACATTTGATACCATTAGTTTCAAGAGTCACATAATTGACTTATGCTTAATAAGTTATAAATAAGGACCTTGGTAATATATATAGAGTAATTGCAATTGATTCTCATGTTAATGACCCTCTTCTTAGAGTTGTCCCTTATAGTGACTTCTTCACCATTAAATGTCTTAAACTAGGTGAATAAGGTTGGATTCCTAGTCATTTGTCTTGAGCACTTGCTATTCAAGTATCACATGCACTTTCTAGTCTTATTTAGGAACCATGCTTGCACATAAAAATATAAGTGTTAATTTTGGGGATCCAAAACATTTTGGGTCCAAATGTACTAAGCATAGTCCCAGTAAATGTGATAACTTGTTCTTTGCTATGTATACAAACATAGGAATAGAATGAACATTTTCTCTAATTCTACAAAATTTAGATGTATGAGAAACGTAGATATATATTATTAAAATAATAAAAGTACAACTTGGGACAGACTTAGAACATGATGTCGCATGCTATAGAATTATCCATCATATAAAGATGTTTAAAAAATCGTGGAGTGATGATACACCAACAAAAGTGATTGCCATAGATGTCTGATTTGAAACATACTTTTGATTGAATAGCATGATAAGCTTATTTAATTATCATCTTTGGTTGATGCACTCTGAAAGGTACGATGCATTGCCCTTAATTTGAGGATTGCAAGAGTCCAAAACTGTTGCTCACAATAACCTATCAATCTGAGTGCATTGACTCAATTATATGTGAACGTATTTATCTAATCAACAAAGGGGGAAAATCGCCAAGTGGTGATAATCACAAGATATGAACAATATCGATCCTACTTCGTATATGAACAAAAAGCTGGCGTTCAAGTTTTATGAAGCACCATTGTGAATAGTACCTCTATGGGTCCTATTGTTGACAAGCAATATTAGACCATATTTGTTTGATATAATTGAGTTTCAATTTTTCATTGGTAAGAGGAAGGAATTGAAGCAATTTGGAAGATTACTTTGTATGTTATTTTCAATGTGGTATAAGAACTTTCAATATTTAGCATCATATCACTTTTGTTCTAGAACAATTAGACATCGTACCTTGTATGATGTATGAATGTAAGGCCTATGAGCTTTATCCATGTTCATTAAGGTCCTATAATGTGACAGAATGTTGTAATGATCTTATGTCTCTGAGTTTCTTAATTGAGCAACCATTTTTGCAAGTGATCTAAATACTTTGTTGTAATGATCTCATGTTTCTGAGTTTCAAAAATGTTCTACATAGCATATGATTAAATGGGTGGACCAAACCCAAACCAGAATTAGGTCCTCTTAAGAAGTTTTCATGAGAGAAAAACATTTGAATATGTTGTAATAACTACCACTAAGTTAACATTTGGATATGTTGGAACATTTGAATGTGTTTGTAATTTGTAACATTTATCTCTTCTTTTTAGAATCAATCTTTAAGTATACTATTTTTAGTTCAAAGGTTGGTTATAGACCTTTCAATGACTAATTATAATTTTTGAAGATAATTAAAATAGATGTTATACTTTCATGATTCAATTCATATTCATATGTTGACTATATTGTATCAAGATGATGAAAATAAGACCAAGATCATCTCAATGATCTAACAATACAATTATCATTATTTGTCCCAAAATGACATATCATACAAGTTCAAAAAAGGTCTAAGTATGTTATGACACAAATTCATAGTGTATTTCTTAAGTTTTTATATATATCATATCAAGCGATCACATGAATCATACTAGTATAATATAATTTATAACTACAATTTAACTAGATCATATATGTCTGATAGTAGATAGATATCATACGATATTTATTTTCACAAAGAGTTGAGATCTAAGGAAATATTGTACAATTTGGTCATATAAGAATAATCCAATATATGATCATGAAGTAATTTAATTTATATGTGCTTAATAGAATAATCATTCATATATGATAAAATTATCATAGTAGTATAAAGCATTTATATCAAGCTTATCCTAAATCACGTGTGAAAGTAAATGATATGGATGCAATACTTAGATCACCATTATGGTGATGTAAAACATGAATATTTAGATCGATTAGATGATTATCATACTTATATGATAGATATTTTATTTGAATGACACAAAGAGTGTAAATTTATCTTAATTATATTAGATTATTTGATCTATGAAGAGAATTATTCAAATATGATACTTTATTACATGCCATATGATATAACAAATATGATCATCTCAGAGCAAAACCTTAGTGATCGTATAAGAACTACTTTGCATACAACTAGGCTAAAGTGATGTATTAAAGTGTACTAACATGATATAATAAATGCATTTGTTTAATCACAATTTAGCTTACATATAATAGATGTTGAGAGGAAATGAGTTATGTATTAATACAAATGATGTTTCTCACTAATACAATACTGGTAGAAACTCAACTCTCAAAGAAATCATGATACATGTTAAGGTTGATACTTTATATGTTGCAGTCTATGCTTCGAATCATTTGTCCAAATAATAGTCACATCTATACAATGAGTTTATTGTATCTATATGAAGCCATGATAACTTCAAACTTTAATTATATCTTTAAGCTAGAATGAGACTACACAAGTATGATATGAGAGATAATATTGTATGATGATTAGGTTATAAAGAACATAGTTTATTTTGAGCTAAATTTCGTCATCTTAAGAAATAAATTGACTCTAAAATAGCAAGAAATGGTATTACCATTAAATTAAGAAGTATGTGTTAACAAATACACAAGTATTCATTAGTTAATAAAAGCTTGATTTATGATTATCATCCTTAAAAGTATAACAAGTAATTGAAAATGAGTAGCAAATCCCTAATTGATTATTACAAGTTTTACTAATTCTAAAATAAAAATAAGAATGCATTACTACAAATTTTATTATGACATTTCTTATATTGCCTTTTATACATGATTATATATGGGCAATAGATTAACTAAACTAGCTTATTTCTTAAAAAATACATTAAGGAATAAAGAAATTGGCTCAAATTGATGTCTAGATAATTATGAGGCTCCATGGTGTGCCAAAATTCTTTTATTTTTTGATAAAAAATCCAATTTTCACAACGCAATTTTGGCCAATGTGTGTAGAATATTTGATACTCAACTGAAGTTTAGCATTACTTTTCATCATTAAATTGATGAGTAGACTAAAAGGACAATTAAAATTGAAGTGATGTAAGAACTTTGGAGTATCAAATTTAGATATTGGAGTGACATAACATAGACTTAAGGAATAAAGTAATTCCTATGGTCAAAGTAGTATGGCATAACTAAACTAAAAGTGAAGAAACTTTGAAGGTTAAAGTTCATATGAAAAGCTAGTATCCAAAGTTGTTTTAAAATTTTAGGACAAAATTTCCCCATTGTGGTAGAGTGTAAAAACCTCAATTTCAACTTGATTTAAAGAGATGTATTCATAATATTTATATATTTAAGATTGTAACATTATATTTGGATTAATAAAGATTAAAATTTGAATTTCAATTAACTAAAATAAAATATTAATTTTTTTTGTTTAATCTCATTAAGTATACTAATTTTCCTTGATTTGGAAAGTGATCGCACAATTGTATAAACTCATAAAAATAAAGTAGATCATAACATTAGTATCATATTGTATTCCTCATTACCAACAAGTTAATAATATCCTATAAAAACAAGACAAAGCTTCATGTCAAATATTTTTATATATACATATACATACATACATACATATACATATATATATATATATATATATATATATATATATATATATATATATATATATATATATATATATATATATATATATATATATATATATATATATATATATATATATATATATATATATATATATATATATATATATATATATATATATATATATATATATATATATATATATGCGTGTGTGTGTGTGTGTGCGTGTGTGTGTGTGTATTTGTGTGCGCATACTTGCTTGTGTGTGTGTTTATACGTGTGTATGTTTCATCTTTTTTTATTATTGCTTAACTATTTTATTTTTCTATTTTTTTTCTTATCATTTTATATTCTCATCATTTTCTTTGTGAGTGTCATGTTTTCTCTCAATATTATTATTTTATATTTTTCATTTTTTTCTTCTCTCTCTCTTTATTTAAAATTTTTATTTGACATCTCCTTGTCATATAGACCTTTATACATAGCATGTAATATAATGTCATACTTGCACATCAAGGTTAGTAGAAAATAATAGTGATTATAGTGTAAAATGTCTTCGATATCAACCATGGCCTAATATACTACTAGTGTCAGTGAGTTGAGTTCTCTGTCAACCCATAGCTTAGTATACTAACAATGTCATTAAGTAAAAGGTTTTTAATCCAACTCAAGGCCCAATATGCTGTCATTGCCTCATTATGTTCTGTATCTTATGCTAGAGTCTTATTTCTTTCTTATTCAATCACTATGGGATAATGTATTCAATGAATTATTTCATTTTCTTATCCTTTATTATCAAATGATAAATGTAATAATAATAATGTGTTAAAAGGCTCATTCCACCAATTTCTATATAGTTGGGTTCAAAATTCATGTCATTCCAAAAGGGGAGGGGGTGAATTAATGTTCAAAATTCTTTACATTTTTTTTAAAGTCAATGAATTGAATGAAACTTAACCTCTTGTAATGACTAAGCTATAGCTATTTGAAAACTTTTATAAGATATTGTAATTATTTTATGGTACACTTATGTATTATGTTAAATGAAAACAATGAGAGCAATAAAAAACTTATAATGGAGATAGATGATTTTAGACTATTCAACTAAACCACAACCTTACATTTACTTCCAAGCAACACGATCAGCCACTGTAAAGTCAAATCACTCCTTTCCTACAACTAGGTTGAGAAATCATAATATAACCATGATTTTCTTGGGATCAATCACAATCCAACGCCACTCTACACTAAAATATCAGGAGTTTAGCCAAGTCTATTTGCATTAAATAACTAATGGTATGGCCAACCAAAATCAACTTATAAAGACTAAATGTAAAACACTAGCTCACTTAGTTATGAATTGAATATACAAGTGAAATCATAATCACTCAAATGGATACCAAATAGAGTTAACATTGTAATGAGGGCTTGTGATTCAAAATGTTAAATAATGTTTAGCTTGGGTTGTTTTCTCTTTTTCCCTTAACTAAGAATGATATAGCAATAAGGTGCTTTCACCTTTTCAAGAAGCTCACATAGATATCATTGTAGATTATTGTAAAATATTCCTTTCAATCACTTGTAGATTACTTATCTCTCCATCAATCTTTTTCCTATGACTTGGGTTAATTTATTGTATACAATGAATAACACCCTCTAAAGGAAACTATAATAATACTTCTAATGGCTAATTTTGTATTTAAGGTATGCATTTACTCAACTTTTATTTTGTTCATATTATATACTAGATGGATTATACTATAAGATGCACATATAATAAACTAATTATAGAATTTGTTAGAATATTAAAGTATTACACAAAACTTTTGGGTCATCTCTTATATGTTGTAAATACGTTCCTTAAAAATTATACTTTATCATAGAAATTATTTACTATATGAATATTTTAGGATAATGTAGGTGTATATTATTTGTATTCCATTATTTATATTTATAATGTATTAGAATGCATAATTTGATAATGTTTTATAGCTTAAACATTATAATGTGCTTTTAACACTTTTTTTTTGAATCAATCATATTATATGTTTATGTTCAGTAGACCAAATAAAATGATATCTTGATGTATACTTTATACTAAGCTAATAATACTATATGTAAGTTGTATACCATATGATAAATATAATTTTAACTACTTTAAGTCTTATATTAATAATTCAAAACCTATTATTCTTAACATATCACTTTCTATAAACTTAAGAACTATTACCCATTTAACCTAAAAAGACTAAGTGCATGCCTCTAAAGGCTTCACTATAAGTGTGTTGTCTTCTAGATGAAGTACAAATGTTTTGTGTGAATGAAGTGCATTCTCTTTTGTATAGTAGGTAAATGAATTACAATCCTTACATATGCATCAAGAGATATAAATCTTGATAACTTGTGAAACATAAGATTTCATCATCTTTTGAGATATAGTTTAATACGACATAGGTGAATTACTAAGAATAAAAATTTTGATATCTTAAAATATTATTTAAAGAAATTATTTTAAAGTAATTATTTTATTAAATTTACAAAACTTTTTATAACAATTTTGTACAAATTTTAATTTTATTTTGAAACTTTTAATTTTTTTTAATTATTTTTAAGAAATTATGAAATAAAAAATTAACAAATAATTATAAAGCACACCAATGATTTTTAGTTGGTTTAGTTTAAATTCAAGTATACATCTACCCTTAATAAAAATCAAGAAAAAACAAAACTAATCAATTTAAGTCTTTTGCCAAAAGAAGATTAGGCTTTATCCTCATAATAATGAAAAAAAGAAATAGAATATAACTAATGCAGAATAAGAATAAGCAATTAAATATGAGCTTAAATATCATGGAGTACATGAAAAGTAAATACTTTATACTTAAATTAAATAAAAGAAGTGATTATCATAACCCTATCACATGAATCATGACGAAGAGAGCTAGTCATGACTCAATAGAGCTATCCTAATTAAGGAAGAATAAATTAAGTAATTATAAAATATATTAAATTAATTTTTTTCTTATCTAAAATGAAACTTTTATAGTAGTTAGGTAATTAGAGGCATGAAATTAAAATAATGGTAGGTGACTCATGATAGGTGACACATGTTAGGTGACACATTAATAAAAGTATCTAAAATATTTAAAATCTAAAAAATATAGTTATGAAGCATGCTTTTGTATTAAAGAATTATGTGGTCATAAGAGTCTTTAAAAGATAAGTAAAAAAGGCTTCTTTTGTATTAATAATTACTTATAATCTTCTATTTAAAGGGCCTCTTATGAATGGATGAATGGTGAATTAGTCGTGACAAAAAAAAGTGTATTGTTTTGTGGCTTGAGTTGTCTTGATGGCCTTCTCTAAGGTTTATTTTGGTAAATGAATCATTATTTTCTTATTTATCTTCAAACTGTGCACTTTTTTAAGCTCTTTTATCATACTTTCATTCAATGACCCAATCTTCTCTTTGTTTACATCAATTTGGTATTAGAGTAAAGATTCTTATCATTTTCTTAGAAGAATAGAGCACATTGAAGAAAAGAAGGAGAACCTAATAGCTTTATTAAATTAAGGTTTTACTATTAGTACTTCATTATTTTTTAAGCCCCACTTGAGCAAATGACAACTAGAGTAACAAGAAAAAACAAATAAAAAACTTATAAAATTTAATGCAAAACTTATTTCAAGTGACAAATCTATGTCGAGAAGAATTAGAAGTTTTCAAGTATGAAATGAAAATTCAATTCCAAAATTAGAGAAATAACCTACAAACTCATGTGCAATGCTCTCCAATATGTCCTATTGAAGATATTCAACAAGTAAAAGAGGTTCAAATTGATAAGAGTTATGTAAGAGATTTAGAAAATAGTTATCATTATTGATACAGCCAAACATTTTTGAAGAAGATGGTACTAACTAAGGAGATTTTGAGTTTTAATTATTCATACATATTTTTTGAAAGATTGTTGGATAAACCAACCATTGAAGATATATGGGCCATAAATCATGAATATGTTAAGCCAATACCAAAGTTCATGAAAGACTATCAACACTTACTCTATAGAGTAGAGTTTCCTTTGACAAAAGGAGAATAATACAAAATAGGAACGAGTAATTAAAAGTGAGCATAAAGATTATAGAGTGTATGAAAAGAAAATATAATTTTGGACTTAAATTGCATGAAAACAGTGTTTATCATAAAACCATCACATGAATCATGATAAGAAGAGCTAGTCTTAATTAAAGAGGAATACATTAAGTAATCATAAAATGTATTAACTTAACTTTCTTCGAATCTAAAATAAATCTTCTAAAGTAACTAAGTAATTAAAAGTATGAAGTTAAAAAGATGGTAGGTGGCTCATGATAGGTGACTCATGATAGGTGATACATATTATATGAAATTAATAAAAAATCTCAAAATTCAAAGTTTTAAAAAAGTAAGTATGAAGAATATTTTTATATTAAGAAATTATGTGGGCATAAAAGTCTTCAAAAGTAAGAAGGTTTTTTCGTATTAAATAATTACTTATATATAATCTTAAAGAACCTCTCATGAATGAATAAATGATGAATTAGTTGTGTTAAAAAAATATATTATATTGTGACTTGAGTGCTTTAGTTGGCTTGGTAGCTTTCTCTTGAGTTTACTTTAGTGAGTGAATCTTTATTTTCATCTTTATCTTTAAACTCTACTCTAATTCTTTTAAGCCCTTTTATCATACTTTTCATTTCATAACCTAATCCTCTCTTTGTCTACATCAATTTGTATCAAAACAAAGATCTTTATCATTTTCTTAAAAGAATAAAACACCTTGAACAAAAGGAGAACCTAATAGTTTCATCAAATTGAGGTTTCATTATTGGTACTTCATTATTCAATAAGCTTCACATGAGTAAATGACAACCAGAGTAATAAGAATGGAACAAATCAAAAGATTGTCAAATTTAATGCAAACCTTATTTCAAGTGACAAATTAATGACAAGAAGAAATGCAAGAAGAATTGCAAATTTTCAAGTATGAAATGAAAAATCAATTCCAAAATTAGAGAAAATTCTCACAAACTCACACGTAAAGCTCCCTAATATATCCTATTAAAGATACTCAACAAGTAAAAGAGGTTCAACTCAATGAGAGTTATATAAGAGATTCAAGAAAATAGTTTCATTGTCAATACAAGAAAACTATTTCGAATAAGGTGGTGTTCTCACTAATGAGATTTCAAGTATCAATTGTTCATATATATTTTTTTGAAACATTATTAGATAAACCAACCATTGAAGATATTTCGCCCATAAATTATGAATATGTCAAGTCAATACTAAAGTTCATGGAAGACTATCAACATTTCAACTCTGTGAAACTAAGTTTCTTTTGGTAAGAGAGGAATGATGTAGAATAAGAACAAGTAATTAAATATGAGCATAAAGATTATGAAGTATATGAAAAACAAATGTAATTTGGGCTTAAATTACAAGAAAAAAGTGTTTATCATAAGCCCATCACATTAAGCATGACAAATAAAACAAGTCATGACCTAATAGAGCTAATCCTAATCAAGGAAGAATAAATTAAGTAATCATAAAATATATTAATTCAAATTTTTTTCTAATTTAAAATAAAGCTTATAGAGTAACTAAATAAATTAGAAATATAAATTCAAAATGATGATAGATGGCTCATTGTAGGTAGAACATATTAAGTGGCACATTAATGAAAGTGTCCAAAACATTTAAAGTCTCAAAAAAGTGAGTATGAAATATGCTTTTGTATTAAAGAATTATGTGGGCATAGTAGTATTAAAAAAATAGGTAAGAAACTTCTTTTTTATATTAAATAATTACTTATAATCTCTTATTTAAAAGATCTCTCATGAATGGATGAATGGTGAATTAGTTATGACTAAAGAAAATACAATGTTTTTGTGGCTTTAGTGCTTTAGTTGGCTTGGTGATCTTCTCTTGGGTTCACTTTGGTGAGTGAATTCTTATTTTCTTCTTTGTCTTCAAACTCTACTCCATTTCTTTTAAAGCCTTTTGCTATACTTTCCATTTCATAACTCAATCCTCTTTTTGTTTACATCAATAACGATCTTACAATGAAGTAAAATTGATAGAAGAAGAAAAGTATTTGGCAACACAAAACCAAACTCGATGCAAGAAAAAGTTTGTTATGATTTTACTTAGATCGATTAAAGAAATATGAACTTAGTTGTCTGAGAAAAAATATTTGGAGCTCAACAAATGATGGATGTAACAAATAGAAGCAATGATATGCATTGATTTCTAAATCTTGAATGTTTTGACTTGAAATTTTTCTTCAAATTTTCATCAAATTTTCATAAAAATTTATGAATCATTTATATTCAAAAATTTACTATTTGTAAACATTTTTTAATGATAAAAGTAATTATCAAAAAGACCAATTATCTATTATTACTTGATTTAATAAAAATCTAGGTTGATGTAAGTTTTATTTTAATAATAGGTTTTAATTTAATAATGGATCCATTATTTTGGGTATTTTGATTTAATAACAACTAATTGAAAATAGCCATTATGCAAAATACTGACATTAGACTTTTTATGTCCCTTCAGGCTTAAAAAGAACCATTAGATCATAAAAACTATGAGATTCAACTTCTTGATTTCAACCTAGGTGTATTAGAAAGATGGAAAATATTTTGACTCTTTGATTACAAAAAAAATGCATTATCAGATGGCTAGATTTGTTGTGTTTTGATCCCTAGTCATAGTACTTTATTTAATGATAACAAATTCTAAATATTTTTAATGAATTTGGTTAAGTAATTTTTTAGATTATAGATAGTCAATGCTTATTTTCATAGAAGACATTTAAAAAGAAATGGAGTAAAGTCATATCTCATGAAGATCATCTTGGTTAGAGTGATAGATAATTAAGAGATTAATTTTGAATTTAATTATATATATTTTATTTTTATTTTTATTTGAATGTTAAGCTTAGTTGAAATAATTTTTATAAGACACAAAAATTTTATTTAAGTTAATCATCTTAAAAATTATTAGGATTTTAAAATCATGATCATCTTACTTTCAATTTACCTTGATCATGTTAAGAAGCATTTTACCTTGATCATGTCTTTGGAAGTCTTCTTTCAACAATTTTTAACAAAAAGTATATTATAGTTCTAATAGTTAATCAATAAAAATAATAATATTATTAAAATAAAATTAAATCTAATTCTACTTAGCTTAAATTATCATAGAATTAAATTCTAAGTCTTAGGATAAGACAAGACTCCTGAACCTATCTATTGTAGTAATGGGTTGGGGCATCAATTCTAAACCCATATAGTATCAGAATGGAACATAAGTAACAATTTCATTAGTCAATTAACATTACCAGCAGCATGGGTCAATGCCTTCAAAGTTAACCAAGGGGTAGCCAACCCCATAGTCAAGGTTGACTTTAAAGCACATAAATTTCCATAAAAATAAATATATCACTTATTATTAAACAATATGAGACTAAACATAAAGCTTTAGTTTGTACAACTAATTCCAAATTATTAAAGTAATTTTTGCACTCTAATTGTGTAATTTTATGATCTAGATTAAACGACATCCAACATACATTTGCATAACAAGTACTTTGGTCATTATTTGTGAGATGTACAAATCATTGTTAATATAATACCTAAGTTTTTTTTATTAAAACTTACACTGACCTATATATAAGTAATAATGACTATTTGGTCTGTTCAGTAATTACTTTTAGTCGTTAGAAAAAGTCTAAATAAGAGATTTTTTTAACATAACTAATTGATGATTTTTTTATGAAAATTTGAAGAAAAATTTAAAATTATTCAAGCTTTTAATAGTTGGTGCTTATCACCACTATCATTCATTATGCCTTTCATTTGTCAAACTCCAATTTTTTCTTTCTTCTTAAATCAACTAAATTATCAATTTTTTTATTCTTAATTGATTTAATTAAAATAATTGTGTCTTGTTAAGCATTTCATCAAAGAATAGGATTTTTTTTATATTAAGCTCAATTTTGTGTCATTGAATTCTGTTATTCTATGATTAATTTTATTTCATTATAAGGTCATTGTAGTTTGTATTTTTTTATTTTATTATTATGAGAGTTTAGTCTACCTATCTTTTGGTAAAAGACTTATATTAATTGGTTTTTTTGCTTGGATTTTGTTGGGGGTGGATGTATGATTGATTTTAACTTGAACCACCTAAAAATTGTTTGTATACTTTTTAATTTTTTTAGACTTTTTTATTTCATAATTTTTATAAAAATGTTATTATTAAAAATATTAAGGTGCTTTAATATAAAATTAAAATTTACACAAAATCACTTTTAGAGTCTTTCTCGAGCTTAAATATTTTCTTTAAATATTTTTTAAGAAATCTAATTTTTATTTCTAATAATTCACCCCGTCTTACTAAACCACCTTAAGGTTTAAATTGGCATTATTTTGAATGGTGGATTTGATCTAGATCATTAGATCTTAATACGATCAGACTACAAGAATTAGATATGTATGCAGATTAAAATTAGATAATTTGATTGTCAAATTGCACAATCAAATGGTTGATTGAATTATTGGTTTAAAAAGATAGATTATATGATGACTGTTCGATCACAAAATTACAATATCAAATGGTGCACAATACTCCTACATTTTGAAAGTTAGCCATGCAAAAAGAATAGTACTATTTAGTCACACATTGTGTATTATAGTTAATATTCTTTCAATGTAAAGTGTTGCTTACATTATTGAGTCAACCAAAAGTTTGGGGTTGGTTGTCCCCTAGCTTGCTTAGGAAAACAATACCCTTGCTTGCTAGTATGCACTTAACAGATTTCAGAGTCATGCTCCAACCCAATATTGTACCATACAAGGTCGTTAGTGATAATGCCCTCACCTGATTCTTGGGATTTAGCCTTAGGATAATTTTAGGTCAAGTATAATTAGATATATTTTTATATTATTAATCTTTTACTAATTAATTATTATTACTATAATATAAATTTTACAAATCATTAAAAGAAAAATTTCAAAGATATGAGCAAGATAAAATGATTCTTAAGATGATCAAGGTAAATTAAAACTAATATGATCAAGGTTTTGGAAACCTATTATTTTTCTAAGATGATTAATTTAAATCAAAATTTTGTGTCTTATAAAAATGATTTTAATTAAACTTAACATTCTAATAAAAATGAAATTAAAATATCTAAAATTAAATATAAAATAAATATTTTAGTTGCCAGTCACTTCAATTAAGACAATCTTCATGAGATTTAATATTTGTACTTCTTTTTTAAATTCTCCTTTGAATATGAAAATTTGATACTTAAAATCTAAAAATTTACTCAATCAAATTTTTTACAAATACATAAAATTTGTTAACATCAAATAAAATGCCATGGCTAAGGTCAACACCACAATATCTTCTTCACTTGAGTTGTTAGATGATATCTATCTCCTTTGCCTTTAAGTATTTTGATTGATATATGGCTTCATCCATCCACACTATGATCAATGATCCAAATTATCTTTCTATATTTAAATTGACCTATAGCATATTAAATAGACAAGTTAAATTGTAAATAAAATATTTAAATGGTTTCTTTCTTCTTACATTATTAATTCCAAACTTATTTATTTGAAATCTTCAGGATAAGTTGTGTATCAATTGTTCCTTTCCCTTAGTGCCTTACATAAAAAATCAAACACAATTTCATTAACAAGTTATTCTATATTTTTTTATTTCTATATTTACATTGTTCCACACATCTTGTCGTATGAATGTACAATGTACTTTATAAATCATATCATATGCTAAGGCTTCTCTCAACCTTGTAGTTTATCCATTCCTTCTCTTAGGCTATTAAACTAAGCTCGGTGTACCTTACCTTATTGTCAACATATGTGCATTAGGATTAAGAAACTGAGCTTCAATTAATTGAATAGTTCTTTCCTTTTAGTCAATTCCATTATTTCTAAATTATGATACATTGAGATCTAACATCCCTTATTTACATCAATAGACTTTGTAGTTGTTTTAGTCATGCCTTACCATTGAGTTAAACATATTATACATTAAATATTAGGATAATATATATTTTCATGGGAAAATAATTTTTTTTTCTAAATTGAATGTTTTGTATATTGCATGCAATGTATACATTAGTTCCAAGAGTTTTATATACATGAAGAAACTAATCTTGTTTTCTCCTAAAACTCAATTCAAACCTAAAGAAAGTAAGAGCAAGGCTATTTTCATAAATTTCGGGGGTTAACTCATTCAAATTCCTTTAAAAAAAATCTTTGCATGCAAATCCAATTCCAACTCAAGTAGTTTTAAAGCTTACAATAGGAAAGTGATGTAGAAACAACATAGCTTACTATCTGGTACATCCCCCCATTTAAGCTCCATATTTCTTGATTTCTTCTTCGTTTACAATTCCCTTTATGAGAAAAAAAAACTTATTTTAGTTTGTAATAGGCTTAAAATTGAATCCAAACATCTTCATATGCTTCTCTCTCATCGTATTGTTCCTATATTTTCCTTAGTTTTTTGCACAAAGCTCCTCATAATAAAAATAATAGTTCTCCTTCTGCTAAGCTTTTAAGAGCATTCTTCTCCTTGCATTTCTTCTCTCATAATCTATTGAGAAGATCACTCCCTTAGAAGCTGTAGTAATAAGGATTATATTTGTTTAGCTACTTTTTAAAGCCTTACACACACGCATACAAGCATGCACACATACACATTCCTAATTTCCTACCTCAATTATAGCAAATCTGATTGAGTTTCAAAAATTATAAATTGAGAATCAACAAGTTTCTTTGAATATGTTCTTCTAAAGGACATGCTAACTTTAGCATTCAAAGCATTTTTTGTAAAAATAGCATATTTTCAAGATAGACCAAAATGATATTATTTTATTTTAGTCTAAAACATAAGATTCACTATATAATTAGCATCTAATTATATGCTCAATAATATAGTTATATTATTACATGAAACTTATATCAAATTATAAAATAAAACATCACACCAAACCTTGTGATTATGAGAAGCTTTTAAGGAGTGCTTTTATGATTTGGTGATGCTTAAGAAGTTATTTATGCTAATTGCTTGAATCCCTAAAGGTTGGTCCTATATTAAATTGGAAAAGTTTAAATGTTTCATGGATAGAGGAAAACCATTAACTTAGTTGTGAAATTAGTGCAAGAAAGGACTTAAGAGCAAAGAAATCAATTGATTTTGTTAGAAAAAGTGAAATAAAATAAAAAGGAAAATCTTAGTGAGTTAATTATTGGATTTCTATATTTTGCATTTTGATTCAATTGTGAGTTAATAGAAATTAGATTGTAATTAGTCTTATGGGTTAAGCATGCAATGGCTTAGTAATGTTTTAATACATCAGAACATAACTCTTAATTATAGACGATAGAAAAAAGCTAAAGAGGGAATTATCCCAAGTAGTATAGGTAGATAAATTTAAATAACTATGATGTAAGTAGGCTATTGTTATATATCTTGAGTATTGCATGATCCTTACCATATTAGCATGACATCAAACTTAGGCTAAATGAGCTTTGTGCTATATAATATGTATGAATTGTTTAGATGTATTTTTTTAAATGACCTTACCATATAGTGCTTTCTATTATGTCATTAGGTGTTTTCATCTATTATGTGATCAAGGACTATCACTTGATGTGTAATCTTGTATTTTATAATACCACCAGTAATAAACATTATTATTAGAGCTACCTATTATGTGTTTAGAAGTTGTCGCTTATCATGCGATGAGAGGTTACAATTTGTTATGTAATATAACAATTGAGATTTTTAGAGATGATATAATGAGATGAGATAGAGATTATGTGGATAAAAAATATTTAGGAAAAATAAGGCTCCTTTACTTTGAGAAGTTGAGAATGATATGAAGATTATAAAGAATAATAAAATGAAACATGAATAAAAAATAATGAATAAGAGATGTATTATAATATATATGTATGAAAGATAATTTTGAGTATATACATAAAGAAAAAAATATTATAACATTCATGTAGCATCTTAGAGACCTGATATTATATGAGTATTTTATAAATGTCATACATTTGTTATTGCTCCTTGATTGTTATGAGATGGCATTTTTATTGCATTTAATACTACTTACTTATAGTTATCAGTTTACCTATTGGGTTTTTAAAACTTATCATCTACTTGCATTATAGGGCAAGCCACATATGTGCATAGAGATGGAGACCCTTATGATAGTTGTTTTAGGTCTTAAAGAGGGAGAATCTCTGAAAAGTGAGTGTTGAATGTATGGTTGATTTGCAAGTTGTAGTTGTTATGATCTTTGTTGGTTGTTGTATGTGATTTTGTGAAATTTATATAGTATTGGCAGTAGCTATCTTGGTTATAGATGATTTTGGATGTGGATGTATTCTGTATAAGGATGTAGTAACGATATGTTTTCTTTTATCTATTCTAGCTTAGAGTGTTGAGCTTTGATTTGAGATGTAGATAAATTATGATATATATTAGTGATTATGATTGACATATAAATATTTGTTTTTTTTTTAAATAAATAATATTTAGAGGAGTCTCTATCCATTTGAAATTTAGAATTTAGAATATTTCTAATCTAATTATTGAGTTAAATAGTTTTAAGGTGATCAGTAGTTAGATATTTTCATCATTCACTTTATTAAGCTGACAATATCCTCCATTCAATTTAAGATTCTAATTAGTCCTAGTAATTAAGCTTTTAGAGGTAGTACAGGATAGAGATGTTAGGCAAAGCATGACATGCTTAGCCATGAGACCCTTGCACTAGGTTTTTTTTTTCCATCTATTGACGACATGGAGGGTTCACCCAAAATTGTGGCTAAAGATGGTCATAGGGGAGTCATTAGTTGACTTATACTAATTATTTGTAGCATCTCAAAGGGACAAAAATATTTTTTATGATTATGTTTATATTATTTGATTTTTTAAAAATTTGTTTAAATTTTTATGAAATTTGTATATTGCCAAAAGATAGTGTGAAGCTTAAAAAGGGTAAATGAGTTTAAAAAATGAAAGTATAAATTATTAAAAAGTTATCAATACTAAGTTAGTAGAAATCATATGTTTCTAAGCTATAAAACAAAAAATTAACAATTAATAAGAATTAAATAATAATTTAAACTATAGTACTAAAACCTATCACAAATTATTAAAATATTTGTTGCCATTAGAAAATTATAAAACTAAATCAAAATATATAACTTATAAAGAAGCTTAATATAAAATTATCTTGATTAGAAAAGGAAATTTCATATCAACAAATAAAAGACAAAATATTTAAAAATATAAAATATAAAAAATAATTGTAATAAAACTTTTTAGATAAGAAAATTATTAAAATAATAAGTAAAGCCAAAATGATGAAAATTTGATGATAGATAAAACTCATTAAGTACATATTCACATCAAATTGTTCAAAATATATTGGAGGTCATTTGAATCAAAAGATTTAACAATAAATATATCAACCAAAGTTTTAATTAAAACCTAGATTTTATTTTTAGTTTTCTAAATCATTAATTTCTAATAAAACTAGGAAAGGAAAACAAGAGAGCAGTGCCTCTAAGTGATGAGAAATGCGGGTCAAGGGAGGTGGTGCAACCAATCAAGGAGATAATGGTTGAGGATGAAAATAAGCACATTCACTTATGGGATTTGAAAAGTTGATGAAGGAAAAGAGGTTTGCATGAGTTTATGAAAGGGATTAGTTGGCTACCTAAGGGAGGGCATTTTGAGGAAAAATTTGAAAATTTAGGAAACCCTCATGTGAGAGGAGACAAAGTAAAAGTGCAATCAAGGTAGAGAAAGAATTAAGAGAATTCCTTAATACTATTGAGCATGAAGGAAGACAAAAGGAAAGGAATAATTTTATGAAAGGAATTGTGCAACAAGGAATCAAATTTTAAAGTGTGAACATTACAATACAAATTAAGGTAGGCAATTTTAGGTAACAAAGGTTCATTTGATTGATTTGATGATGTATTGCAATTTAGTGCCCCATAATTTAGCAAACTTTGATATATTGATAAATGAAGTATTCTTGATTGTGATGTGATGATTATGCTATAATTAATTGCTTGAATAAAGAAGATTAATTTCTTTACATCATTTTTAAGGAAATATATTGTGTAAGCTATGATCATGACATTTCTCAAGCACGTCAAGTTTCAGTTTAATTGCATAGAGCACAAGGAATGGGAAATTTGAATATTTGAATTGCTAATTTTACAAAAGTCTAAAAAGAAAATTTTTTGAAAAAAGGTTACAAATGGTTAACTCTAAAGAACAAGGCCTTGGTTTTTGTAAAAAGAAAATTGGGTTGCCAAATGGTTGAATCTTGCTCTAAAGAAAGGCCTATAGTTGGAGTCTAATAAAGGAACTAATTATTAGATGAATTTCACTGTAGAGAATGATATAGAGCTAGAACCCAAATTTAAAAAAAAAAAATAGTTAGCCTTTATTCTAAAGACTAATCTATTTTGAAAGAAAAAAGTGTTGAATAAGAAATAGGTTAAACCAACAAAGTGCACTGAGTTTGGTGTAAATGTAGATAAAACTTAGGTGCTTGCATATTTAATGCATTAAAACTAATACTAAGCTATACATATTACTTTTGCATTATATGTTTAATTTTTCTTTATGATGAACATTATTTTTAAAAAAAATTTGACTCATTACTTATGAGAGCAATTACTTGGTTTTAAAAGAAAATGAATTTATTTATAAAAACAAAATATTTTAAAACAATATTTAGAGTTATTTTTATTAAAAAAATATGATTTAAAAAATAGAAAAAATTAATGGCTTTAGAAAGGTGGTTATCACATTATTGTGAACAACTTCCTTAGCTTTAATGAAAGTGAGACACATGCCATCAAAGCAGAATTGGTGGAAAGGCTTACAAGAGTTCATACCATTCAAAAAAAGAACTGATGATTCAACCTAATACATGCCAAGTGTGGTAGTTGGAAACTCAAATTGCATAAGTTGCTTTAATTTACAAAAACATGGTTGAGTCAAGAACACATCTTGGCATGCCTTGTTGTATTGTTCCACCATGTATATCTCAACCTCTCGATCAAGAGGTCATTGATGTTTGAGTTGGTGAGTAAATCCTCAAATTCCTACTTTATAGACCCAAACAAAATGGCTTTTTCCTCCATTTGTTTTGGGAGAAGATGCAATTGAAATCGCCATTAACATTTACCATGCTAGAGCCTCTAATGATAGAGTTAATAGTATACCATAAATAATTCCTAAGCTTTTGTCATAGTTAGCATAGAGTGTGGAGACAATTCAAGCATAACTATTATAGCAAGTCAGTTTAATAGAGATAAACTGATTGATAAAGTGAATAAGATAAATGGTGTAGATTTCTTAGCCACAAGCAAGAAAGTGAAGATCCATTGTTGACTAGTGAGGTTATCAACATTATTCTTACTTTAGTATATATTCACTTTAAATTGGTCAACACATATTTGGAGGTCATTTGAATCAAAATGTTCAAGAATAAATATGCAAAACAAAAGTTTTAATTAAAATCTAGATTTTATTTTTAATTTACTAAATCATTAATTTCTAATAAAATTGGGAAAGAAAAATAAGAGAGAAGTGCCTCCAAGCGATAAGAAATGTTGGTCAAGGGAGGTGGTGTGACTACTCAAGGAGATGCAGGGTTAAGAATGTAAATAAGCACATCCACTTATGGGATTTGAAAAGTCAATGAAGGAGAAGAGGTTTGCATGAGTTTATAAAAGGGATTAGTTGGTTTCCGAAGGGATGGAATTTTGAGGAAAAATTTGGAAATTTAAGAAACCTCATGTGAGAGAAGGAAAGGGAGTGAATTTGCAATTAAGGTAGAGAAAGAATTAGGAGAATTCCTTAATACTATCGAGCAAGGAAGGAAGACTAAAGAAAAGGAATAACTTTATGAAAGAAATTGTGCAACAAGGAATCAAATTTTAATTTGTGAACATTATAATGCAAATTAAGGTAGGTGATTTTATGTAACCTAGGTTTATCTAATTGAGGTGATGATGTATTGTAGTTTAGTGGCCACTAATTTAGCAAAAATTTATATATTGATAAATGATGCCTACTTGATTGTGATGATCTAATGAATATTCTATAATTGATTGTTTGAATAAAGAAGTTTAATTTCTTTACATCATTTTTAAAGAAATATGTTGTGTAAGCTATGATTATGACATTTATAAAGCATGTATAGTTTTGGTTTAATTGCATTGAGCATAAGGAATGGGAAATTTGGATATTTAAATTGCTAATTTTACAATAGTAAAAACAATTTTTTTTTTTTGAAAAAAAAAGTGACAAAGGGTGCTCTAAAGAACAAGGCTTTGGTTTTTGCAAGAAGAAAATTCATTGGGTTGCAAATTGCTAGATCATGTTATAGAGAAAGGCCTATAATTGGAGTCTAATAAAGTAACTAACTGTTGAATGAATCTCACTCAAGAGAATGGTATAGAGCTAGTGCCAAAATTTAAAAAAAAATAGATGGATTTTGTTCTAAAGACTAATCTTTTTTTAAAAGGAAAAGAAAGTGTTGCATAAGGAATAGGTTAAACCAACAAGGTGCATCCAATTTGGTGTAAATGTGAAAAAATGTTTGGTGCTAGCATATTTATTGTATTAAGAACTACAATAGTTATCAATATTAGTTTTGCATTATGTGTTTAATTTTCTATTGTGATGAACATTGTTTTAAAAAAATAGAAATTTGACTTGTTACTTGTGAGAGCAATTACATGATTTTTAAAGAAAATGAATTTATTTATAAAAAAATATTTTAAAAAAATTATTTAAATTTATTTTTATTAAAATAAATATGGTTTTAAAAATAGGAAAAATTAGTGGCTTCAAAAATGTGGACTTCACATTATTACAGTCAACCTACTTAGCTTTAATGAAAGTGAACCACATGCAATCAAAGCACAATTAGTGGAAAGGCTTAAGAGAGTTTATACCATGAAAACAAAGGAGCAAATGGTGATCAAACCTAATACACGCTAAGTGTGATACTTTGAAACTCAAAAATTGCATAAGCACCTTCGGTTTACCAAAACATGGTTTAATTGACAACACATCTTGGTATGCCTCATTGTATTGTTTCACCATGTATATCTCAACCTCTCAATCAAGTGGTCGTGGATGTTGGAGTTAGCAAGAAAATCCTCAACTTCCTACTTTGTAGACCCAAACAAAGAGTTTTCCATCTATCATTTGTTTTGGGAGAAGATGTAATTAAAATCACCATTGACATTGACTATGCAGATACTCCCATGATAGAGTTAATAGTATACCATAAAGAATTCCTGAGCTTTAGTCATAGTTAGGATAAAATGAGGAGACAATTCAGGCAAAGCTATTATCACAAGTTAATTTAATAGAGACAAATTGATTAATAGAGTGAATGAGATAAAGGATAACTAGGTTAGTATACCAACACAAGATGATACTATTAGATTTCCTAGCCACAAGCAAGAAAGTGAAGTTTTATTGTCGACTAGTGAAGCATTCAACTTTATCCTTACTTTAGTTATGAGGCCAATTTAAATAAGACAAATACAATAAGGGGAATGATGCTTAATGAAATTCTAAAAATTGCTCTACAAAGCAATGTTTTCTTACCTATATAATTCTAAAGATGCCAACAAACATGAATGAACGTTAGGGCGAGTATCCATATTAGTAACTCAAGCATCGACATGGCTTGTCCCCACTTAAGTTAAAAAAAATGTAAAGCATAATGGCCTAAGGGTTAAGAAAACTTCCTTCTTAGAGATTTCGATACAAGAAATCTTATTGGTTCATTTTCTCCTAGCTCGCTTTGAAGATATACACCCTTGCTTACCTACACAATGAATTTTGGAGTCATGTCTTGACCTAATATTGTATCATATGGGCTTATTAGTGATGCCTTAACCTAACACTATAGCATGTGGGCTCAAGAGTAATGGTCTAACCTGATGCTTGCGATTTAGCCTTATGATAGTTTAGGTCAAGTATAATTAGGCATATTTTTTATATTATTAATTTTTTAATAATTAATAATTATAATAATAATGTAATTTTTGCAAGTCTTTGAAAATAAATTTCTAAAAATATGACCAAGATAAAGTTAAGATGGTCAAGATTTTGAAAATATATAATTTTTTTAAGATAATTAATTTAAATCAAATGTTTGTGTATTGTAAAAATGATTTTAATCAAGGTAATATTCTTATCAAAATAAAAGTGAAATACCCAAAATTAAGCACATAATGAATCTCTTAGTGGTTTACACTCTAATTGAGACAATCTTCATAAGATTTAATATTTGCTCTTCTTCTTAAAGTTCTCTCATGAACATAAATATTGGCTATATAAAATCTAAAACTTTACTAAACAAAATTTATTAAAAATATTTAAGACTTTTTATTATCAAATAAAGTATCATGGCTAAGAGATAATACCATAAAATCTTCTTCAATTGAGTTGTTGGATGATATCTTTCTTCTTTGTCTTTAAGTATTTTGACTCATTGATTTAGACCTTCGTCCATCCACACCATGATCAATGATCTAAATCTCAACCTATCTTTAAATTAAACTCTAACACATTAAATAGATAAGTTAAATAAAAAATGAAACATTTAAATGATTTTTTATCATCAAAATAATATAACATTCTAGCTCATGGAGATTAACAATTTTATTTTTTTAATATCCCTTCATTTTTTCCTTATTTTATTTTCATACTTTTCATCCTATATAATAACAAAATTAGATATACATATTAATATATCAATTATAAAAATCTAAATTCCTTTTAGATATCAACTTATGTTTTATTCTATTTAGTTATGATACCATGTTAATGCATATGCCAATGTAACCTTTTTATTAAATAATTCTTTCTTTTTACATTATAATTATTTCCAAACTTATCTACTTCAAATATTTGAGATAGGTTGTGTACCAATTGCTCCTTTCCCTTAGTGCCTTACATAAACAAATCAAATGCAATTTCATTAATAACAAGTTATTCTTAGTTTCTTTTGTTATCCTATGTCTACATTGTTCCACACATCTTTCCTTCTAAATGTGCAATATATTTAGTAAATCATATCATATATTAAGGCTTCTCTCAATCTTGTAGTTTATCCATTCCTTCAAATAGGCTATTGAATTAAGCTTGACATGCTTTACCTTATTATCAACATATGTATGTTAGGATTAGGAAATTGGGTTTCAATTAATTGGACAATTCTTTCCTTTCAAGCAATTCCATTGTTTCTAAGGTGCCATACATTGAGATCTAACATCCCTTATTTACATCGACAGCCTTTATGATTCTTCTAGCCATGTCTTACCATTGAGTTAAACATATTGTATATAAAATATTAACATAATATAAGTTTTTTCTTGGGAAAATAATTTTCTACTTCTTCTAAATTTAATATGATATACATTGCATACAACATACTATACATTAGCTCAAAGACTTCTATATTACTAAAAAAAGCCAACCTTTTTTTCTCTTACAACTCAATTTGAACCTAAAGAAAGTAAGGACCTAAACAAAAAGAATTTTCTATCTATCATTTGTTTTGGGAGAAGATGTAGTTGAAATCACTACTGACATTAACCATGCTACATTCTCCCATGATAAAATTAATAGTATACCATAAAAAATTCCTGAGCTTTACTCATAGTTAGCTTAGAATGAGGAGATAATTTAAGAAAAGCAATTATTGCAAGTCAATTTAACAAAGACAAACTAATTGATAGAATGAATGAGATAAAAGGTGATTAGGATAGCATTCCACACAAGTTGATACTACAAGATTTCCTAGCCACAAGCAAAAAAGTGAAGTTGCATTGTCGACTAATAAGGTAATCAATATTATCCTTACTTTAGTTATTGAGGCCAATTTAACTGGGGCAAATCCAAAAAAGGGAATGATGCTTAATAAGATTCTAAAGATTGCTCTAAAAAGCAATTTTTTCTTATCTATATAATTCCAAAAGATGCACACGATCATGGTTGATCAACTTTGGTGTTTTACACTTAGAGTAGGTGGAGATATATCTTGGGGCAAGACTACCCATATTGGCAACTCAAGCATTGACACGACTTGTCCACACTTAAGTTCAAAAATGCAAAACATAACAGCATAAGGGTCTGAGGCAACTTCCCTCTTAGAGTTTTAAAGACAACAAAATTTCATTAGTTATTTTCCTCATAATGATAACCACCTAGAAGAAGAAGTATTTTAATCATCTTAAGGGACATTGTTAAGTTCCAAACTAAGCTATGTTGGAGTTGTACTTAGCCAGACCCTAAATAAGGAGATAACAATCCTCCTCAGAGAAGCTAAGACCAAAACTACTGTGAGCCTATATCTTAGTTATATACCACTCAAGCTACTTAAACATAACCAACAAAATGACGTCCCAAGCACGCAATTGATGACAAGGTTTAATGGGGGTCTAGACCATTCAGAAGATGGAAAATATAATTAGCAACAATGATTGGATACATGAAAACATAGTCCAAGTCAATACGACATCCCTAAACATTATTGCATCATGGATATTGTAGTCCCTCAAACAAGACTTTGTGGATGAATGACTTTGGCTCTTTCCTTTTACATGTGGAGGCAATGTGTTTTTAGGCATCCATAGAATTATCCAAAAAGGTTATAGACAACTAGTAGACAACAAAAGACTTAAAAGGATATCAAAGACCATGATTAACAGCCAACACCAATACAAAGAACCTTTGAACATTGAAGCAATCGTTTGAGGACCCCACATATCATAGTCCATTTTGTGCAACCCATTTAGGCCCTTCTAAACTTTCTTACAATTCAAGGACCAAATTGCCCCTCCATCGACCAAGGGTTTCGAGTTGGGCTAAATAAATAAAGTGGAACAAAGAAATAGAATGAGTTCCCAAGTTCAAAAATTATTAAATGGACAACATCCTTAATATGGGCAAGCACAACAGAGTCGCAACCTGCAAGGCACCAATCTCCATATAATGGGATGACCAACCTGACAGTGCAAAAGATGTTCCTAGATCCAAACCCCAGGGATTCAATTTTAATACATATTATTACATATAAACTATATTTAAAAAAAAGGTCACATTGAACCGAAGCAGATCCAGAAGCAAACCAAAATCAATAAAAACCCGATTTCCAGCCCAATCGCAATTGAACCAATTAAAAACCCTACTTTGAAATAAACAGAAGACACGATATCAAACCATTCCAAACGAAAATTGCACCGTACCAAAAAATCCGATAGAATGATGAACTACATAACCGTAAGAAGCACTTACAAATAAAACAGCACATGTACATAATTAAACCATGAAACAGAAAATAAGTTGCGACATTGTCCATTCTGCCCAAAAAATACCGGATTGTTTTTGAAACTACACAACTTAAATCAATAAAAGCCAAAAATACAAAGCGTACGCAACGCAAAGAGGTAAATGCATTCCCGAAGCGAAAACCTCTTCTCAGAAAAGCTCAACTAAACTAAACTGCCCTGTGTTTCCACTATCTTTCGTTTTTACATATGTTACACTATCAACCATTCTCCCCGGCCACCAAAACGACCAAAAATCATCAATCCGCAAGAAAAGAACCAACAATTCTTCAAAACCCTAGATTTGATTCAATCCTTCCGTTAGTTTCTGGGGGGAGACCGTAAGGCCGCAACTGGCGAGTGCGGATCCTCGTCATCTGAATCGCTTCCCGACGAACTTCCCGACTCGGAATCTGCAATATGAGTGTAACACACATCAGAGAAGGCCCCATGGTACGAGCTTTCGTCAATCAGATGTGAAGGAAAATAAATACCACTTGATGATGACGATTCGCTGCCTGAGCTGCTTGAGCAGCTCCCGTTTCCGTCATCCTTCTCGATCACCACAGTAGGGTAATTCGTTGAAGGCAGATCCTCGCCGATGTCAACATCCTCGTCCCCCGGATCCCCTTTCTTGCTGCTCTTGAGGGCCAGGGCTTCAGGTGCGTCATCCTCCACACACAACTGTATCACAATAACGATGAATTATGGAAGAAAAGGAAGATTTATTCTGTGAAGAACGCCTGCGATTACCTTGTGATCTCCATCAATAGAATGGGAGCCTGCGGCGGAGCAAAGCATGCTTCCGGCCAATGCTTCTTGTCTCTTGATCTTGCTCAGCATCTTCTTACAGTTGCATAGAAATCGGTCCAACTCCCAAAGGGTCTCGGTGTCCATGGTCTCAAAGTCAAGAACGATCTCGTCCCCATCCTGTTGGGTGTCAACATTTCTCCTCCTCAGGATGAAGATGACTTGGTTCATCTTTTCTGGCGGTAGGCTCTGCAGCCCTAGGCTTAGCTTTTGCCTCTCTTCGTAGCTCATTGGCCTCTTATTTGGATCTTTCGCTTTAGGCTTTGGGAGCTTTCCTCCAGCTTTACGGACAGCTGTGGAGAATTGTTGTTGCTGTGGGTGCGTCTGCGGCCAAGAGGTTGATAAAGCAGGGGGAGCCACGAGCTTCGATTGAAGTTGCTGTTGAACTGGAACTGCAACATGACCTGGCTGAGATACAGGAGGCGGCTCGGGTATCGGTCCGTTAACAGGAACCAAATCTGACCAAGAATTGCACAACTGCTTCTCACTTATCGAATCAGCATTTCCCATCTTCTGTTTTTCGTACTTAGCGTAAGCTGGACCAAAGAGGCCCTCAAACTGGAGATTAAGATGTGAAGCCAATTTGTGCACCTCGTGGGTTTCTGGATTGTAGATAAGAGCATTCCTAAAGGTCAGCCTGATATCCCCTGCGAAATCTAACGGCGTCAAATAGAAACCGTTGTTGAGTCTAGATCTTACTGTTCCAAGGTCCATCGGAGTTTTAATAATCTGTCTATAATCATGTAGCCCCATTCCCTCTACGTCCACTGGTGAATTAAACCAAACACCTCCCTTCTGCCTCATCAGTTTCGACAAGATCTGGCCACATTTCTTCATCATTCCCGAGAGGAGCTTTACAGAATCTTGCTTGACCTCCGGTTGGCTAAAAGGCTCCTGCTTATGAAGAACAACAGGCAGCATAACCGTTTTAGCACTTTGAAATGCCTGTTCCTTTCTAGTGTAAGAATCGGCCAGGGCTAATTGGCTTTGGTGAACAGGAGCAGGTGAAGTAACCTCCCGGCCGGTGCAATAGATTCCAGAGACGGAGTGCCCTACAGACCTTGCCGAGGATTGAAGATCCCTTGACTCAATCCGGCAGCTAACACTCCGAACCTGCTCCAACTCGGCGACCAGCCTCCGCTTCAACTCTCTACGCTCATTCCTGGTGCAGGTGGAGATGTTGAAAGAAACGTAGCTGAAACGGGTGCTGGTGTGTGAGGCATCCCTCCTGTGGTTGAGACTGGTCGATTTGCGATTTAACGAAGAGGAATCCTCAGACAAAACCATGCCCGCTGCCATCACCACATCATCGTTCGGTGTCCGTACATTAGCATCATAACTGCCTCTGTTGCTCGACTTGGGGACGATACTAGGGTTAGGGTTGGGATCTAGCCTAGGGTTAGGGTTAGAACAAGGGGGTTTCCGCATATACACCTTCGGCTCTGCCCAGTATGGCTCATTTCGACTGGCGAGAATAGCGGATGCCATCCAAGATGTCGATGGCCTCTCAGATCGGAGTGGATCCGGCAAACTTGGAACCCTCGATCTGGAAAAATTTCATCGAAGGGCAAGACCGTGCCGCAACTCCGATGTCGTTAATCGAGACTAATCCCGATAACGAGTTCCACTGTCAGCGGCCAATGGCCGGAGGCGGACGCCGGCTTAGTAAGAGAAAAACAAAAAGAGCGACGAATACGAGGGTTTCTCGACGAAGGTATACCCTCTCAAAGCTTGGCGAAGAAAAAGGGGCCGGGGTGCATCGCTTCTTAAAGGCCTCGAGATCTGACCGAAGGAACTAGGGGCAGATTTCCTACCGTCCGTTCAAACCGGAAATCAAATCGTACGTCCTCGATCTATCCTTAGCTACGCCGGGCAGTGCCCATCCAATCTGTCACGGACGGCGGAGATGGCCCCAAAATTACACGTGTCCCGCAAATAAACCGAGACTCGACCGTGTTGCCTTTCTTTTTGGCCGTTTGGTTTTGCTTTCTGCTAAGAATATTAGCGTTTCTTATGAATTACCGCTGCGCATTCTTTTTCCATCGTACGTACAATACTTGTCATCCTTCTCGCATCACTAGAAATGTCGACACCACCCTATCACCGCTTTGCAACTGGCAAAGAAACTTCATCAATGTCCACGTGGAAGGCGGTGGATGATTATTTATGTTGAAATAATGCCAGCTGGAACAGCGCGCCAAAATATCTGTGCCAATTGAAAAAAGCGACAATGATTATCGACCATGTAATTGGACCAACACAAGCTCAGAAACAATAGTGGTGTGGTTATCTTGGGTTAGCAAAAATGTCACAAATTATTGTTCTCAAGGTCGAAAGAGGAACGGAATCTTCTCCCGCCAAATTTCTGAAGCAGAAATGCCGCGCTGTTTTCATGTATCTAGCCGCTTGTAAATAAATATAATATTACTGAAAACACTACTATTATTTTTTTTATTTAGATTTATTCTTAATGTTAACGTCATCGTTACAAATTATTTGCAAGTTATTAAACAAAAAAAAAATTAAAAACAGATATGCACACATGATAAAAAATAATGTCACAAATAAAGGCCGAGAAAAAAAAAAGTGTAAATATGAAGACAAATAATGACATCAAATCAAGTTTCTTTTACTAATAAAAAGAAAAATTTTATAATATTTATTTGTGATAAAAAAAAAGTTCAAAAGGGCTAAAAAGATCTTCAAATGTCTCCCAAAATAAGTATAGGTGAAAATATTAGCTATGATTAGTTATAATGGCCAAAAGTTCTATTAGTTTTCTAATTGATCGATTGAAAAAATGATATTGAGAGAACTCTTAAAAGGGCATTACCAAGAATTGCTATAGGCTTGAACTAGTCTTGGTGGTTTAGAAAGAATGCCCAAAAGTTACTCAAATACCAACTTGAGGCTAATTAAAGAACACTTAGAACCAGGTAAGAGAATATCTTGGGGTAGCTTAGAGAAGTCTTAAAGAAAATAAGCATATGTATTGAGGTTTATGAAATCTATGAATAGCATGTATAAGCAATCTTATCATAAATAACACAAATACCTACGACTGAAGCAAAAACTAAATGTGTTTTTATTAGTTTTTTCAATTCTTTGTAGCATTTATGTGAAAAGTGAAAGAGCTATCAATTGCAAATGCTTCCATGTGGAACATCAAGATTCAAGCCATGTTGCTATATATGCAAAGGTTTAATAGGTAAGGAAAGATTCATCCTTTTAACTATTGCATAAATTCTCTTGTAACAATGCTTTCATCCATTTTGTTATGTCACACCAAAAACTCTTTGGAAATTATTCTCAGATGTTAGATCCAAAGCCTTAATTATCCTAAATATTGTCCTTATGCTTTAAACCATATTATGGGTGAAGAATTGCCCAAGATCATAGTCAAGAAATAATTTGCTCAAGATCCACAATCTAAATAATTATAATGATGCCTCCTGAACATGTCCACCATGCAAGTATATGACATATACCATTATATATATACACAAACACATCACTTCTATGATTAAATTTGAATCTTCCAGCCCTTCGATCTTTGAGGAGGCTCCAATTACTATTATTTAGTCTTTACCGACTTAATCTAAATAAAATCTAATGAATAACCCAAAATACCAAATTATCATGTTAATATGGTAAGTAGCAAAACTAAATGTCACAATTCCAAAAATTAAGAGACAAAAATAATAGAACATCTCAAAAATAAAATCCACATATAAAAAATATCTCCTATAAAGCTCACACCTAAAACATACTTTTAACTCTAAATCTAAAGCTATCATCTAAGTAATGACATGACATATTTAGTAGGTAAAGACTAAATAATAGTACAATTGTAACATTGAAGTTAATAAATAAATATGGAATAGTGAATAAAAAATACATAATAGTTTGTAAAGCCATGAATGTATTGTATTATTATATATATTTTTGTATGCATCATGATCAAGTATATATATAGTTACCTCAAAGTATTATTGTCATATAATACTTATATTATATCATATATATCTTTTTCTTATTCAAATCCATTTCGTATTTCTTTATTTATTTTTTAATTTTTTTCTTTATGATCTTGATTTTTTATATGACCACTATTCTCACTCCTTAGGATATCATATCATATCAACATCCATCAAGAAACTACCACCCATATTATCTAGCTTTTCATTCTCATGATGGTGAGATTTTTGTTGTGTTATGGGCTATAATATAAATACCCAAAACATCATGAGTGATTTTCTTATCATATTTTCGTAGAACTATTGTCATTATCACCCAACGTCCTATCCTCACAATGCTCATGTCTATGTTGTGTTGTGACCCCTGACCTAAATACACAAAATAATAAGGATGATTTTCTCATGTTAAATAGTTTTAATATAGGATCATAATTTTTTTTTATCATATTCTCATTTCATTTTTTTGTGGTCATATAAATTAATAGACTTTTTAGCATATATTGTCTTTTTTTTCTTTTTTATTTCATTCATATATTATTATCTTATATTCTAATTTTTATAATATATATTTATATAAATTTATTCTATGTAGTATGCTTACATCATATGTCATTATATTACATAATAATATTTTAAGATATTTAAATAAATTAACTTACATCATTGTTATTTAGTTTGCCTATTTTATAATTTTAGGATGCATCTTTTATTATTTTTTATTTTTAAACTCTTTTTTCATTTCTTATATAATTCTAATTACATTCTATTAATAATTATTTATATTTTATTCACATGATATTAAAAAATTCTAACTTTACATTGAGTCTTCTTTCTTTTTATTATTTCTTTTCATTACACATTTTTATACAGTAAGCATTTTTAAACATTATTGCAAAAGCCTTTAAATTCTTCCAAACATTCAACACCAATTTGTTATTCAAACATTCCCATCATATCATTTGATCCCCTTCTATTGTACTTATGATAAACAATATATCTCTAATTGTATAGTAGATCGGACGAACTTGTCTCTAAATATAACCCCATTCCTTAAGTCGATTATATAGTGTGGACACATCATATGGTACATTATTCACAAGCACTATGCGATGGTCACATCAAATTGCCTACTATTCCTCTCTACATTAATCATAATATGATAATATTATGCACATTATACAAGTTTCTCAGAAAATTGAGGTGCAACGCTATGTAATTAATCATATGGTATATTCAACATGATTGTTCCTTCTAATCCTCTTAGAAAATGATTAGTCTATAATTTTTTACTTAATGGATCATGTTAATATGCTCATTATATAGTTTGATAAAGCCTAACATATTGTACATAAGACACTAACTTTTGCAACCACTAACCAAATTTGATTTAATCATTAGTCGTTCCTCAAATAACATTTTAGCAACTTAAAAAGAAGATCAAAAGGATTCTAAGGAAAGAAAATATTTTATTAAATCTTATGCAATTATTTTGGCAAAAACAAGATTTGTATTCTTTTTCTTAACTTCTTTATTGGTGGTTAAATGATGCAATAACATCTAATATATCACGTAGAGGCTTCATTTAGAGATGTACTAGCCATATTCATACTCAAAGCCATGCTAGGATTGGCTTCTCTACTTTTCATTTATCTCTATTATTATTATTGTTGTAGGGGTCAATTACAATTGACCCTTATTTATTATACATTTCAGTTTGCTTTTATTAGTTTGTCAAGTTATTTACATCTACATTTTAGTTTAAATCATTTGAATAATAAATAATAGTTTTTTAGATATTTTTAAATTTAAATTCAATATAATAAATTCTTTTAGTAGTCTCGTAATTTTATCAATATAAAGTTTGGTTGAAAATGACTTCAAAAGAGCTTAAAATTGAGTTTTGGATTGTTTTCGCCTCTGTCCACTATTCGTCATTTGCCATCGAATGTCTCCATTACTGCCACCGTTAGTCTCTGTAGTTACTGCATGCTTGTCTTATGTTGGTCGACCCATGTTGACCTCCAAACTCAGTAATCCGCCCGACCCATACTGACCTGTTAACTTGGGAGCCTACTTGACCCACGTTGGCCCGATCCACAAACATGCTAACTTATCACCCTAAGCTGATTCTATTTGACCCTCGCTGACCAAAAAGTGAACCTAAAGCATTAGCACCTCTTTTCTTGTGCCTCTTATTAAAACTGGAACCAAAAGTGACTCACATTGATCCACTCGCATCGCATCAACGATGACATCCGCTGCTTAGCTGCTCGCTATTACAACCCAAAACACATCTATTTGAAAACTAAATTCAATTAATTTTATGACTTTTAAGTGATTATTTTTTAAATTTTTTTATAGAATTTAAAATATTATTTTGTAATTAATGATGACTTCTGAAATTCTAAAATATCATTTAGAATTTTAAATAGGGATACTCACTATGTTGTAAGGGATAAATTTTTTAATGCAGTAATGAAGTACTATTATCACACTTTTTTTATATGAGTTTGTTGTGTGTAAAAATCCACCAAGAAAGTGCTTAGCTTCTTTATCTTATTTTTTGGGAAATTTATCATTGCATCCAAATTTTTAATTTGTGTATATGATTATGTGATTTCTTATTTGGCATCCCATAAACTTTACTTATGTACCTTTGTACATTACCACCAATGTGAGTACTTGTTTGTGTGTAGATTAAACTATTACTTTAGGTTGTGATCACTTATATTCAAAACCTTTCCAAGTTCTTATCTTCTAAGAATTTTTTTTACTTACTCAATGATCCTGGCATTTGTGATTCTAAACCTATAATATCTTTGGATAAGCCCTTATATGGATATATTACTTGAATTTAAGCCTTTCTTATTTGTTTATGAGCTAAAATAGGTTTATGCTTATCATCTTATATCAACTTCAGTATTAATGGTTAACTTTAAGAAATTGCATGCTTTTTGATTTATCTTTAAATGGTCATATTTTATTTTTTTTGTATTTTTTTAATTGCTTAAAATTCCCAAGTTTCCCACAAAAATCAAATGATATGATAATAGTTTATTGTAATGTGCAATTAGCTTATCAATGAGGAAGTCATAGGCAGTTTGATCAAACCATCACATAATGCTTTATTAAAACTACACAATACATTGAGATCATCATACTATATGATTAGCTTTAGTAAAGAAACATAAGGTAGGAAATTGATCCATCCAAATTAGTAATTATATAGAAGGAATAGGCATATTATATTGTATGGTAGAGGAGATCAGATGATATGATTAGTGAAAAATAAATAATACTTGAGGAATATTTTGTAATAATTTTAAAGCTTTTATAACTTTATTTTTAAATGTTTGTTGTATAGAAAATATTTTATTTTGAGAAAAAAATTTAAAAAAAGTACTCCTTGTGATTAAAGGTAGGTAGACTATGATGAATTATGATGGATATTATGAAAAAAATGAGAGAAAGAGATAAAGAGAAGCAAAAGGCAATAAAAAATACATCTTAAAGCCATTAAGTAGAAAAACTAAATGACCATAATATAATTAGATTAAATTATTAAAGTTACTTAAACTATTAATTTGGAATGTGATGTAAACATAACATATGGCATCAGTTAATTTTCATATGTTCTAACTTATAGGGTAAAATATTATTATTATGAGAGATATATAAACATATGTAAGTATATGCAGTAAGAATCAAAACATAAAATAAAAAAAATAAATGAAATAAAAAGAAAATTAAAAAAAGAGAAAAATTGGCTAAAAATTATAAGATAATAAGAAGGATAAAAAAAGAATATGATAATATTTTCTCTATAACTCTATTTTGTAGTTGCTTGATATGATGAGATCACCAATATTTTCATTAGCATTAGAGTGATACCTACGATAAATAGATACCCGTTTATTATGAGTACAGGATATCGGGCGATGTGGATTGAGATTCATGATGAAGATTGGCATCTAACCTCATTCTTATCGTTATGTGTGCTTCAACATTAAGCAATAGTGAGTAGGACCTAATTTTGAATAGTATTTTAATATAGACAAAAAGTGGTGGGAGAGATGACTTTTTGGCTTAGTTATCAATGGAGATCAAAAGATATTATATGATATAAAATTCCATGGAACAAGAAAATTATCATATGAGAAAATTATGGTCATAATAAAGAAATAAAGTAAATAAAAAGATGAAAAATAAAATGAATAAGATAGAAAGAAAAGGTAAAAAATGATATTAGTACTATATGCATGACTTAGTCTCATTATGTCATGATAGTTTTCATTCTGATCTAAGTTTGTTTTTCCCTTAAATAATACTTCAACATTTTAAGATCATGACATAATATTAATACCAAGATTAATTCTTTAATAGTTAATGTAGGACTATTCATCCCTATATCCCTTTACTTAAAAGTTTAACAAGAGTCACTCCTTATCTAGTGATTCATTTCTTGACACATTATTTGATGATTACTCTCTACCCTCTTTGATCCCAAGTGTTATAGACTCATTGGCTTTAAAAGGTACTATTTTGATACCAAATGTGATATCTTAGTCTCATTATAATGAGGTATTATCTTTTTAGATCAACCCATATTAACCTAAGTGAGTTTTATCCTTCTCCAATGAGCCTTTAATATTTTAATACTATGACATCTCATATAAACACCAAGATTAATTACTTTATAGTTAATATGAGATAATTCTTCCTTATATCATCTACCTAGAATCTTATTAAGAGTTGCTTCTTATTTAGTGATTTCTCTCTTAGAATATCATTATATACTCATTTTTTTATTCTAAATGTTGTAATATGATATTAGTATTATGAGATAATTATATGCATAAATGGGTATGATGCATATGAGCATATATATAGTGATTTAGTACTTCTATATCTTTATTGATGTCATGTGTTTTTTTGTTGCTTCATTTTTATATTATATATATATATATATATATATATTAAACTTTAATACTATCTTACATACTTGTAGTTAGTAGTTTACTTATTGAGCATGTAATGCTTATTACCCACTTACATTATATGTTAGGATGCATGTGTTCATAGAGTTGGGGATTCTTAGAGGATAATTGGGGACCCTAAGTGTGAGAGGGTGTTTAATTTGTTAGCTTTTTAAGGGATGTTGCATGTGAGGATTACATTTTACTTTTTTGATAAATAATGTATCTATGTATTATTTTAGCTTTATATTATGGGTCAACTTTGAGACTATGTATATTACTTTTATACAATTATTATATTTGAGATGGCATGGATTTGTAATATTTTGTCAACACTCCAAATTGATTTAAAATTTGGGAAGAACCTTGTTAGCCAATCTTATCTTAAGAAAAACTTCTATTAAAATGATAATTTTATTCAAGATTTATTATTGCTTCCCTTCTCACAAAACTACAAAGATTTGTATATAAACTTCAACCTTTATGTAAACTTATTTTAAAGTTTTAGTAAATCCAATTTTCAACCATCCAAACCTTTGTTGAATCATTCTCTAAGAATTATTAAGCTCTTCTATTAATGATCTAGTTTCAATTATAATTTTTTAAAAACTTTTCTAGTTTTTCTTTAATTCTTTAAGTTGTTTCTTTGTTCCCTTGTGTTACCTTGAGTGATCCATTAGGTTTGTTTTTCATTAACCTAAATATAGATGAAAAGTACCAAGAATAACCTCTATTTATTGACTTACCATCTATGGCCATTGCACTTACCCACACCACTTTCAAATGCTTTTATCAATGCTAATCTTTTTATGGTTGTCAACATATGATCATGCCTCATCAATCACTCACCTTGAAAGTGAATGGCATTGTAACAGTGAAATTAATCATAAGAATTGAGTTTGATGTACTTAGTTATAAGAAAAATACATATTTATTTCCATTTTCATTTTATTATGCAAGCCATAGTTTAATATTTATCTTTTTTAAGAATACAATAGTTCATCCTTATAACCTTTATCTTTAATCCTAATAGGAGCTATCTGGTGACTTCCTCACTTGACAACATTCCTCGTCCATAATGGTTTTAGCCATCACATTTTATTTTCTTTTTTTTTTCTTTCTCCTTACACATAGTCAACTTTATATTCTATAATTCTTTCACATATTTTACTTTGTATATTAATATTTTTTCATTCTCATCATAATATATAATTATGTTACATAAGCTTTTCTAACATGGATCTACTTGTAATATATTTTAAAAAAAAATATATCTAACATGTTGTTTAAATGATTGATTAATATATTTAATAAGTTTAGTTAAATTCTCATCAATATTTATATCACATTAGTCACATAACTAGGCATTCTTTAGATTGATTTACATGTGAATCTATATAAATTCACTAAACCATAACACAAATATAATAATTTCAGGTGACACCTCAAAACGTAATTAATAACCTGAAGGTAGGTTTTCTTAACTCAATTTTCAAGTGACTTGTCAATCTTATCTTTTATTAAATATGCTAAACTTATGTAAGCAATACATGCATAATTTTTACAAAATCATTTTTTTTAAAATTCTTAAAATATCAAATTAATAAAAGTTCATCCTTACCATATTTTTATCAATCTATTCATCATAATATATATATATATATATATATATATATATATATATATATATATATATATATTCTAAGCCATTAGTTGTTTTTGTTCTACCAAATGAATTGTTTGCTGATCAGATCATTTGGTTACTCAACTAAATTATCTGATTAACCTTGACTATAATATCAAATAGTTGATTAGTCATTCAATCCATCCATTGTACACATTTTGTTAGGCAGCTTAAACTATATGATTTGGTTATTAGACCATCTAATTGCTTTTCATAGCTAAATTAAGAGCATTAAGAATTTTCTCTCTCCTCCATTTCATTAAAAAGCATTCTATGTTAAAAAACTATAAGAAATTCCATCTACAAAAATTCTTAGGTTCTTAAAATGCATGTCACATGTAAGAGAGTAAATGCCACATCTTTTCTTTTTTCTTATTAATTTAGCAACTTGTCATTGATGACACTACAAAGACTTTCCCTCCTTATTGATGACACCTCACAAGTTAACAAACTTTCTATAGTTATGATTCAGAGGAGAAAATATTCATTACAAGTTTTTTCTCTTACCTCTCATTATTTCTCTCTCCCTCTTGGAATTCTCTCTAACTTTCAACAGTTTAGTGATGTCCTCATTAATGTCTCCTCTATTGACTATGAAAAACCCCTACTTTTTATTTCTTTCTTACATTTTCTAAAATTTCTCTCTCAAACTTCTCACTTAAAAATAACTCATTATTGTGCCTCTAAGGATTATATCTCTTCTAACGATTGAAAAGCCTTAATGACACCTCTAATTGCCTTACAATTATTACTTCTCTCAATTTTCCCCATTCTTTCATACCTAAAACTTTGTGTTATTTCTTTCACTTATCAAACTATGCAAATCATTGGCTTACTCATTTTTTTTCAAATGTTATCAATTTAATTTTGAATATGTTTTGCTTATCTTTTTATAAATATATAAAATTAATATAATAATAATATGGAAATAATATTTATAACATGTTTCAAATGATGTCTAAAAATGACTATGATAATGGCCTTAGATTCATCTCTATGAGCACTTTCCAATGCTATCAAAACTTATAGGATTAAGAACTATTCATCTTTTGATTTTTTGCATGCACACACATGCAAACACATCAAATTAATCTCTTGCAATTTTCACTATTTCACTATAAGTTACATTAAAATATATTTCATATTTTTTTATTTACATTTCATTTAAAAAATTCTTATTTTTCATATGTGGCATGTCTACTTTTATGGACAATATAATATCAACATGTGAGATAAAATCATTGTAAGGTGCACATCCCATCAATTACAATCTACTCAAATCTCAAAACTAAGATGCTACTCATGGTTTTAACTTGTGAAGGTGCTTAGGAATTGGTTATATGGCATTTGAAAATCTTAAAGCAAGAATAAGTGTAATGAACAAGAAATAAGAGCACTTGGTGAGCTCTTAAACCTTGTGAAAACCTTAAAATAGGCATTGGATTAGAGGAATCCTTAGGTTGGAACCTAGATGAGACTAGGGTTGAAGAGGACCTTAGATATTGCCTTAGGAAAGGTGTTATGGTTCAACAAGGGACTAAGTGGTTTTAATAGATCTCACCTAAACCCTTATGACCTATTTGGCAACATGTGGATTTAATTTATTTAGGGTAAGGTTAGCTTAATTATAACTGTGTTAGTGAGGTTACAAAAATTATATTTAGATATTATCCCAAGTTAAAATAGATTAAAATAATTTTTTGTTTGATTATTATATTGGGTTAAGTGGTGTTAAAATAAATTTATATTTGATATTTATTATAAGTTAAGAACTAATATAATATAATTTAAAACAATTTAATTTTTTTAACATTTTAAATATACTATCATGATTATTTACTTGAATTAATGATAATATAATAAATAATTATAATAGTTTATTAAAAATATTGACGATATAAATATTATAAAATAATATTTATTTATATTTAATTATAAATACAATAATTATGTTTTAAATATTATTTATTTAATTAGTAATATTAAATCATAATATTATTATTAATAATTTTTAATAATTTTTTAACATATTAAATTTTATATTTTTAGACCTAATATCCAATCTCTACCCTCTCATTCCTCTCCCATCTCACCCATGGAAGAACCCAAGAAGTAAGTAGAGCACAAAATAAAGGAATGGGTAATCCCTCTCCTTCCTCTCTTATCCTATTAGGTTTGTGGTCAAGTTCTTACACTCATCATGTTTAACCCACAGATATCACATATTTCTATGACAAGCTCTACCTATTTGAGACAAAGCTCTTAATTGGGGCCTCTATTGGTTGATGGTTCTTTGGTGGTGATTGGTGGGTTCCAAGACATTATCGTTAGGTGTAGATCTTATTGGTTAGTGACCTTTGAGGTGCCGCAGGAGATAAATGGTGAGGATGAAACCATCAGAGAGAAATAATATGAGTTCTTAAAAGGTTAAGGTTAGGGGGTTAATTTTTCTTAGGGGATTTTTAACTACTTTAACCTTAATTCACATTAATTGGTGTTTTGTAGTGGATTTTGAGTTAAAAGCATTAACTTGCTTAACCTTGAGCTAATAAACACTGATTTAGTATAACCTAAGGTTAAGGATAAGATCTTGAGTTGACTCTTTAAGGCTCTTAGGCTAAGGATTGGACACCCTTTGTGTTAGTTTGAAGTTAAGAGTGGCTCAAGGTATCTTGGTAGGCATGAAGAGTCACTAATGGAGCTCATATGAACCCATGCTTGTAAGGAATGGCTTGGATTAGAACTTAAGGAGAAAAATCTGAAACTCAAATTATAACCAAAGAAAGAGCTAAAATTATATATGAAGCTTAAGGTTTAAAGCCAAGGTTTTGGGCTTTGTATGAAAGCTTAAGTGAAAGTCCAATTAAGGAAAGAAAAGAGACCTAGTTAGTAGGTTGTACAAAGTAATTAGGGTTTCAAGGAAACCATAAGATTACCTAAATAAGGCAATTAAGGTTTTGAAGAAATTTTAGGATAGCCTAGATAAGGCAATTAAGGTTTTAAAGAAACCCTTACATAACCAATATAAGTTAACTAAGGTTTTGAGAAAATCATATGATAACTCAAATAAGAAATTAAGGTTTCAGAAAGAAATCAAGGCAAGTTAGATAAGATTATTTGGCACTTAGTTTTTAAAGAGAAGACCTAAGATAACTCTAGATAAGAAGGTAAATAAGATTAATATAAGATTAGATCCTATATAAGTTGATATAGACTTATGCTTAGTCTAGGATTACGTTACATAGTTTGTATTGGATTTAAGATAAGACATAAGTTTCTTTTGGTCTTACCTTAATGAAAAATGGGGTTCTTGGTGTGGTGCCCAAAGCATTGAAGCATTGACATATTTAGTAGTAATCCTATGACATTAAAATAGAGGATTTAGATAACGGAATTTTAATGGGCTTTATGCATGACATCCAACATTAGGGGTGCAGAATTGTGATGTAATGGAACATAGATTATAAACACCTATACCATAAAAATGAGACTAGTTGCTTATTAAGGAATCTCATATGACCATGGAGACAACATTTTGCATGATTCTACTCCTAATATTTTGGTGTGCCAAATTACATGATTAGATTTTTAAGTTTGATTGATTATCATGTGTTTATTGAGGGGGCCCATATGATCATGAAGGCATCTTTTGTTGTGATTAGACTTTCCAAATTATGAAGTGCTACATTACATGATTAAGCTCTTGAAGTTGAGTGCCTCTTGATTATTGGAGACTCTTATAAGACCATAGATGTGTTAGAATATGTGGTTAGATTCCCTAGATTTTGGAGTTCATTATCATTTGATTAGCTTTATGGTATTAAGGAGTATTAAATTTCCAGTTAACACTTACATTGGCATGATAAGAGTACTAATATGTGATTGAAAATTAGCCACCTTGATTAGTTATGATATCTGAATCTCACTATGATGAGATATTATTTTATTGGTTTATTTCATATTAACCAATATGAGTTTTACCCTCAACAGATACCTCAACATCTTAAGAGCATGACATCACATATAAATGCTAAGATCAATCTCTTAGTAGTTGATAGGAGATAATTCATTCATGTTCCTCACCATCTAGTAGTCTATTAAAATTGCTCCTTCTATAGTGATTCCTCTATAAGGACATCACTTGATGATCACTGCCTATTCTCTTTGATCCAAGGTGTTATCAGTATATCAACCTCTACTTGGTTCATCCTCGAACAATATTGGACTAGTAGCATTAGAGATCAAAGAGGCCTACTATTTTAAGAGTGGAATTACTATATAAGGAATAGCTTTGGGCATGGTTCTAGGTGGGGGGAATAAAGTTAAATTATCTTATATTAGTTATTGAGAGATTAATTTTGATATTTTTATGAGATGCTAAGATGTTTTTTATATGGAAAACCCACTTAGGTTGGTATGGTATGACCCAATGAAAAAAAATACCTTAACATAGTGAAACTAAGATGTCATATTTAATATCAAAGTAATACCCTATACTAGTTCAATATAGTTCAAAGATGTATCAAGTGAAAAGTAGTGGATTTGTAACACTAAGGTTTAAAGAGGATAAGGACTAATAATCAAGTGATGTATTAAGAGAAGAATCACTAAATAAGAAATAGATCTTAACATACTTTTAAGTAAAGAGGTATAAAGATAAATTATTCCCATATTGGCTATTGAGAGATTGATTTTAGTGTTTATATAAGATACCATAATCTTAAGATTTAAGATACTATTTGAAAGAAAAACTCATTTGGGTTAATATAGGATGATCCAAAGAGTTAGTACCTCAAAATAATGAGATTAAGATGATCATACCATAAGATACTCTGATTATACTATAAGGTCAATTCTATAACCTGTTAGATTGCTCTGACCCATTACGATGATGTATTGATTACACTCTATTATACTTATATTTGTTGTGTCATACTTGTGATATAATCCTATCTTATGGATTTGTTTGCTTAATTGATCTCTCATTTAATTATATTGGATAACCTTATGATCTCAAATTATATGATATCTTAAATTCTTGAAACATTAGTAAAAAATTCTAGAAATATTTTGGAGCATATTTAGATCAAAATTATTATTTTATAATTACTATCTTCTTAAGACCAATTATTCTTTAATATTCTTCTTTTTAATATCCTAAGATTTGAATTTATTAAAATTTTTTATCTCTGCTTCTAGGATATTACATTAATTATATCATAGATTCTTTAATTTTTTAAGAATTAAAGGGGTCCTGATAATAATTATTGTAATAAGATTCTTAGTGTTATGTTAGGAGGAAAGTGATCAGTATAGTTTTTTATGGTTATATTTCATGTGTTGGATTAGCTTAACTTAGTAAGCTGAGGTCATTTGTATGACATTTTAGTTTATTTATACATGTTGCAAAGTTGATCTTTATTTTGTTACAATTAGTTATATTCATGTGACTGTTGCTTATTTTTATAAGATATCTTGAGATTCCTAAAGCAGTATAATAACAACGTAGACCCATTATAAGGTTTCAAACTAGAATTAATCAAGTTAAAATTCTCCAAAATTTAATATATGTATAACACTTTGGAGAACATATAGATGATAGCCTTGAGAAGCCATAATTTATTTATATATCATCATGAATGTATGATTAATGCTAAATTAATGAAGTGTTTGAGATATTCAAACATATAAGTGAAATGTTTTAGAAGTAGGTATAAAGCATGCTTTTGTATTAAAAAATATATGAGCATGAGAGTCTTTAAGAAGTAGATAGAAAGCAGACTTTTATATTAAAGAATTATATGGGCATAAAAGTCTTAAAAAAGTGGTAGGAAGTTTACTTTTGTATTAAATAATTATTTGAAATCTCTTATTTAAAGGACCTCTCATAAATGAATGAATGGTAAATTGGTTAACTAAAAAAATGCATTGCTTTGTGGCTTAAGCATGTGTGTTGTCTTGGTGGCTTTCTGTTGGATTCACTTTGATGAGTGAATTATTATTTTCTTATTTATCCTCTTAACTATATTGTCTCTTCATTTAGGTTATTTTTTCATACTTTCAATTCCATTAAACCTAAGTAATTATTTATTCCATCCCACGATCCAATCTCCTCTTTGTCTACATCTTTAGTATTAGAGGGAAGATGCTCACCATTTTTTTGGAAATAAAAAACACTTTGAAGAAAAGGAGATCTCAATAGCTTCATAAAAAAGAGGCTTGATTATTAATACTCCACTATTCCTTAAGCCCCACCTAAAAATCGTACCCTTTCTTGTTGTAGATCTTTATTTTATTAGAAGTTCTAAAAAAGATGAACATATCTTGTTGTACTTATTTAAACATTTGATTTTATCACCAAAATAATTATAACTATACTTCATAAAACTAAGCCATTGTCCTTTAAACATATTATTATCGCTATTGAGTGCAACTTATGAAGAAGTGATCTACTTCGTTAGCCCTCCTATTAAAAGTTAATTCTTGTATGAAATATTGAATGAATGATCAAACAGAATTGTTAATAATATAGCTTACTTGCTTTAGTTTACTTCAATTTGATGCTTTTTTATCACATTCGTATTTATTACAAGAGAAAAATCAAAAAAATATTTCAAAAAAAATAAAATAATAAGTTTTTCATTTTTTTTCTAAATCCATATTATTTGTTAGCTTTAGACTTCATTTCAATTTTTTTCATAACTTTATTTTGAATTTTTGTTACTTTTTACAATGCATAATTCCTCTTAAATATGCAATAATTGACCAAATAGATGGTTTAGAACAAGCCATAAATCTTAAGATTAAACAATTAGAGAAGTCTCAAATTGAAAACTTCAATAAAAGTTTTTAAATGACTGCACAACTTGCCACTCAAGTGCAAGCCTCACAAATACAACCAAGTACCCAAACTTGACTACATCATGCTACTTCATATAAAATATTTTAATAACTAATATAAGGATTTTATGCTTAAAAGAGACCATGATGATAAAGCACTCTACAAAGATTCTAACTTAGAATGTTAAAAAAAGATTAACATAGAAGCATCATCTTTTGATGGGGTCAATAACCCAAATAAATTTTTAGATTGGATCAATTAATTAAAAGACTTCTTCAATTAGTACAAGATGGATTGATACCAAAGAGTTAGTTTTGCAAACATTAACTTATTAGTCACACAAACATTTGTTGGTGGAACATTCTTACAAAAGGTATATGAATGGGTTGAAAAGTGATGGGTTTTCTAGAAATGAAAAAAACAATTAAGAAAAATATTGCCCAAGGCACCATGATAAAAACTTCATGAGAAAGTTTAGATCTTACGTTAAGGATTTTTAATGATTACTTCAATTAATTTAAGGATATTGTTTCCAAGAAAGAATATAGTTATAATGATTGGCAACTAACAAATAAATTTATTTTAGGATTACACAAAAATTATATAAGACCCATAAACTCTAAAAGATACTTTTTTAATTCTCCCAAATCATAGAAGGCCACAAAAATCCTTCACCATCTACTAATTAGATTAATCTCACACTTCTCCATATATGCATAAAATTATTCCCAAATCATGTGTGACATACCAAAACTCTTATAATTCAAAAAGATTAACTTCTTATCACTCAAAAAGTTATCCTAAAAATTTTGAATGAAAAGGAAAAGACATAATTTTTTTTAAATGTCATAAACCCAGTTAAATGCAACACCATTATAACAAATCTTATACATAAAAGATGATGACTATTTTGAACCCGAATAGGAAGAACTTCAAGATGAAGATCAAATTTTATCTGATTAAGAACTTGGGATAGATAATGATGAATATTTAGGAGTCAGGTGTCTATCAATGTCTAAAACTAATGTAGAGGATTGGATGAGGAAGAACATCTTTATCATGTTTGTTACATATAATGAAAAGAGATTTAGTTTGGTAATAGATGGTTGTAGTACTATGAATATTATTTTTTAACATACTTAATTAGGGCCAAACTCAAAGCTAAACCCTATTCTAATCCCTTCCATGTGAGTTGGATCAATACAACCTCTTTACCCATGACATATAGATTCCTTGTTCTCGTAAAAATGGGTAGTTTTGAAGATAAAATGTGGTGTGATGTCCTCCCCATGGATAGCACATATCTTACTTGAAAGATCATGGCTTTACAATAGGAATATCATTTATTATGGTTGAGAGAGTACACATGTATTCAAATTTAATTATAAAATTATCAAACTACTACCCTTAAAAACAATGGATAAACCTACAATCCGTAAGACCTAACTTAAAATTCAACTTACAAAACCTTAATATAAAGTTATCAAACATAATTAATTAACTTCTTGAGAGGTGATTTGTGTATGCCTAGACCTATAATGACTATTAATAAACTAAGTTTTAAGAGCATATGTAAAGAATTTTTTATCCAACATTATTCATCATATATATTAAAGAAGATAAAATGAAGATGGAGATATCTCGTCCACCTTTCATGCTTGACCTTTTATCTTAATTTAGTGACATTACTCCTAAGGAGCTTCCTAATAAGCTCCTCTTATGTGAGACATCTAACATGCGATTAACTTAATACCTAGATCTTAGTCACCAAATGAATCTCACAAAACATGTTGAATTAAAAAAAGTTGTGAACTATTTAAATAGGGAATTTTATAAGAAACATTAGCCCATGTGCAATTCCTATACTTTTAACTCCTAACAAGGATGGCTTATTATGCATGTGTGTCAATAGTAGTGCCATTAACAAAATTATGACAAAAGATCGATTTTCACTCTCACGACTAGATGATTTATTAGATCTTATTTCTAGCTTAAACATCTCAAAAATAGACCTTTACAATGGTTATAATCAAATTACTATTCATCCTGGTGTTGAATAAAACTAGTTTTAAAACTTTTGATGACCTTTAAGAGTGGCTATTAATGCCTTTCAGCTTCTCAAATATACCAAGTACATTCATGCATTTAATGAATACTATTTATAAAACATTTTTTAGAAAATTCTTAGTAATATTTTTGATTATATCTTAATTTTTAATTTTGATAAGACATCTCATTTGGAACACCTTAACTTTTTTGATGTGACTTAGGCATGAAAAATTATACATAAACCTAAAAAAGTGATCCTTCATACAAAATAAAGTTAATTTCTTAGGATTTAATAGTATCATCTATTGGTTTTCAACTTGACCCATAAAAAATTAAAGTTATTTTGGATTAGAAAACCCCAAATAGCATAACTAAAATTAAATGTTTCCATGGCCTTGTAACATTTTATAAAAGGTTAATAAGAAATTTTATCATAATAATAGCTTATATTATTTATGTCTTGAGTAATAAATTTGTATGAAGTGTTGGTGCACAAAAGGCTTGCGATCAAATCAAACTACTCATGACATCAACCCCAGTTCTATGTTTTCCTGATTATCATAAGTTCTTTGAGGTCTCATATGATGTTTCTAAGATTGAAATTGATTGTGTGCTAAGCCAAGATAATCACCCAGTTTCCTACTTCATTGAAAAACTAAATGCCACTAGGCAATAATATTCTACATATGACATAGAGTTTTATATAATCATATAATCAATAAAACATTAGAGAGATTATTTATTACATAATAAATTTATCTTACACACAAATCACATTGCTTTAAAATATATCAATACAAAAAAAAATTTGAATCATACTCATGTAAAGTGGATTAAATACTTATATGATTATTCTTTTGTTCTTAAACATAAACCAAGAAAAAATAACAAATTTAATAATGCACTTTTTAGAATAACATTAGTGATCATTTAGAATCACAAATCCTTGGATTTGATAAGATTAAAGATGATTACCTAGTTTGTAAAGATGCCAATAATATCTGTAATGAGCTAAAAGATAAATCCTCTACTATTTGTAATAATTACATCATTATTAATGACTAGTTATTTAGAGAAAAATAACTATGCATCCCTAATACATCACTTAGAGATCTATTAATTATAGAATTACATTCTAGAGGAATTATAGGACACATTGACTAAGTCAAAACTATTAACTTAGTTGAATCTCAATTCTAAGCTATTTAATAGGATGTCAATTAAATTATTTCTCAATACTACACATGTAAAAAACCAAATCAACTAAATAAAAAGTAGGATAATATATAGCCTTGCCTATTTCTTGCTAACCTTAAGAAGACCTCTCTATGGACTTCGTCTAAGACTTACCAAAAACACCAGATATCATGATAACATCTTTATAATCATATATCATTTATAAAAAATAACACACTTCCTATCATGTTCTAAAATAATTGTTGTCATACATATTGCAAAACTTTTCTTTCAAAAGATTGTTCACTTAAATGGAATATATTCAACTATTATCTCTGATCATGATGTTAGATTTGTCTCTTTTTTTAAAAAAACTTTTTAAAAATTATTTAGGACACTACTTAAGTTCTCCTAAGATGTCTTGCAAGAAAGAATCTAGAAACTTGGGTTTTGCACTTACCTGTATTAGAATTTACATATGATATCATTATTTTCAAAACGATTAAACAATTTGAAATTATGAATGGTTATAATCTAAAAGATCTCGTTGACTTTCTTGACATGCCTATACACACATTTTTATTTATATTTTATTTTTGCACATGATTTTCAATCAAATCATGAAGAAATCAAGCAATAGATTGAAGTAAGCAATGCAATGTATGAAAAACTATTAATTAAAATAGTTCTTTAAGAGAATTCCTTAAAGGAGGTCATGTTCTATTTTGCATTTTCCCACCCATAACACTATTCTTTTAGGGAATACAAAAAATTATATGCATGAGCTTGTGGCTCTTTCAAACTTGCTAAGAAAATTAATACAAATTTAAATGTTCATGAATTGTCATTAGACATGATTATGAGTTCTATTTTTAATATTGAAGACCTTCAATCTTATAGAGATTCTTCACAACATTCTTTGGTACAATCTGACTCTTATGTAGGTGGACATAATGGTTAATTACTAATACTATCAACACCAAAATGTTTTGAAGTTGATGCAATTATTATTAATGAGCACTCCTTGATTATTGATATGCCTCACAAGTTTCTTGTTCATTAGAAAAATTAACCACCATCTGAGGATACGTGGATGACATACAAAGAATTAGAAAAGTTAACTCCATAACTTGTAGATGATTATCTTGACTTTAGCTCTATGAAGCAAAGTTTTATTCAGTTAGGAGGAAATGATGCAACAAAATAACAACATAAATGCATGACAAGGTCTAAAACTAGAGGTAGGAAGTCTTCAAGAGTTATGTAGAAAGCATACTTTTGTATTAAAGAACTATATGGATATACAATTCTTTACAAAGTAGGTAGGAAGCATGCTTTTATTTTAAAGTATTATATGGGCATGAAAGTCTTCAAGAAGTAGGTGAAAAGCTAACTTTTATATTAAATAATTATTTTTAATATCCTATTTAAAAGACCTCTCATGAATAAATGAATGGTGAATTGGTTATGACTCAAAAAGTGTATTGCTTTATAGTTTGAGTGTTTGTGTTGACTTGTTAGCTTCTCTTTGTTTGACTTTTATGAGTTAATCTTTGTTTTCTTATTTATTCTCTAAATTATATTTCTTATTCATTTAAGTCCTTTTTCTATACTATCAATTACGTTTAACCCATGCAATTGTTTTATTCCATCCCATGACCTAGTGCCCTCTCTTACTACATTAATTCCCTATTACACTCACCCTATCCATTACAAGTAGTTTTAAGGGATTAAATGGTTATATTTGGAGTTAGAGTTGGGGTGAAAGTCAATGCATAGTAGCAATATTGGCATTTAGCATTTTAATTCTTGATGTTTAGTTTGTAGTAAACATGTTTTTACTTCTATTAATGACCCTTGTATTTGTTAGTTATTATGATTGTGCTTGATGCTTGTTTACTATGTTTTTAGTTTTATGAATATTTTTTATTGGTTTTATTTGAAATATGTTAGCATTTTGGATTTTATGTGGATTACATGACAAGTTGTTGGCAAAATTGCATACAAGTACCATGTGCCCACTAATGTATGTTTGTAGGTCTCCTCAGCTTAGGATGAAACTATTTCTTAATTTGTTGTGTGATCAATTAGTAGTGGAACAAGGTTCATTCAAGGTGACATGTCACAACTATGATGATCAGGCTAGAGGATTGTAACTCTTAGTTTGAACATTAAGCATAAGAAGTACAAGTGGCTAGCCATGTATATTGATTAATGCATGGGTTATGTTGCACCTGATGATTTTGTAAAGAAAAAAATAGTTTGAAAAAAGGTTGGCTATTGCATTTTTTCATTATTTAAGGTAAAAATTATTTGATTTTTTTATTGTCTAAATTGATTGATTTGGCTTATCAAATTTTCTAATTGCTCATCAACCCAAGCCATTTGATTTATTTGCTAGACCATTGGAATTCTTTTCATTACTAAATGAAGAATAGTAAGAATTTTCCTTTATCCTTCATTCTCTAATTGAATTGGTCTAGGTTTCAATAACAAATTTGTTTATGAAAATTATGGTAGTATTGACATTGAATTAATTTTCAATACCACCAAAACTTATAAGGTTAGACAACTTTATTTTCTAACTTTTTTTTGTTTAATTATTTTAATAATCTAATATTTTATTTTAACAAATTCCAATTAAAAACATTATTGTCTTAAATTTATATCATAAGTCATTTTCAAAGGATTCAAAATTTCTTGAATTGAAACTCAACTTTTTCATGCATTTTTCCAAAATAACATTATATATTATTATAATATTACTTATATAATAAATTTTATTATTTATTCAACTTCTATTTTGGACGACTTTATGACATTCAAATTTACTAACAACATTGGTATTGAATTCATCTTAGTTAGCACTATCCAAAGTGAATTAGATTTTTGGATTTTGTGTTCATTTAGTTGTAGTTTTTTACTTTTTAAAATTTTTTATCACAAATTTTTTTAATAATTTAATAATTTTATTAAAATTTGTTAATATTGAATCATTAATTCACTTATTTTGACTTTTGTTTACTTACTGACATTTGACTTCCACAATCACACTAGCTTTGAATTCACAACAATTTGCTATCACTTAAAACTTTCATGATATTGAAATTTAATTGGTTCTAACTACAATGTTAAATCAAACTCTTTTAAGTTTAATCTTAAATGTCATGATTTTATTATTCAACTATAATATCTTTAACTTAGATAGTTTTCTTTTTTACCAAATGGTACCCATCACAATAATGCTTCAACCTTTTATTCATGTTAATGAGTACTTCTCAAGGCAATAAGGAAACAAAAGCATTAGTTTTTACTCAATGTTTTGCTCTCTCTACCTCCTTTTCACTTTTTAACTATGTTAGTAAGTTTTATTAATTCAAATACCAATATATTTAACCTTTTTATGTTAATTTTTAAGTCAAATACCAATATATTTATACCATAAAATTATAAATTATTTTTTCATTATGTAATTGAAAAAAAGTAACTTAGGTCAAATTAATCAATCTACAAATAAATTAACAAAAGAAATCCTTTTGCTTTCAATGCATGACATCCCAACGAATATCCAACTGATTATTAGCTTTCATGAGATTTGTGTTGACACCATATCTTTTAAGGTTTGATGATAACAAAACCAAACATTTTGTCTACTAATAATTTGTGAGTGATGTTGAAACACAAAGATTAGACACTACAATATTGACAAGGAGCACACTACATGTGAAGACAAGGATTAATAGTGGCTTGTTCAAGTAGATGGCTTAACTTTCGAACCAAGGAGCAAAAAGATTTAGTTCTAAATGGAGTGAGTGCTGATGTAGAGCTCCTTATTTAATTGGTTAGAATGTTAAATGCTTCCTTATTACTATATGGCACATAGGATTGCATACATCAAAACTCATACAAACTTTTGAGTAACCATTCCTTTAATGAGTTAAAAAAAAGAATAACTACTAACTAGCATCATAAATTCATGGTCTAAATAGTTAAAATAATCTTAAGGTCAACATTGAACTGGTGTGTTCTAAAATATACTTGACACAAAGCTCTATATGTAACTACATTATAATTGTACAATACGTTGTCCTGTATAATTCTAGTACAGTCTACATTCTAGCTATGTGTCGTATGCCATGTTTAGTTAATATTGTAAGCAATATATGTATGATGGTCTCATTATATTAGCTTGATCACCATTTTCACTTAAACAAACTATTCATTTATTGATCGTATATAATGATAGTAGTTACCAATTATGTATGAGTTGATTTTAATAGTCTTAATGAGGATCAAATACCACAAATATGGGTTAAATTATGATTTTAACAAGAACGCCAATTGACCAAGGTGTAAAAAAATATTAAAATTCCTCTTTAAATAATTTGAAAACCAATTGATGTAATAATAAGCCAATTGAAAAGAATAAAATAGTAAGTATATAAATAATTATGCGATGGATTTTTAGGTGGTTTGGCCTAACCTGTTCCTACATCTACCCTTTGTAAACTTGATAGATTTATATTAAACCACTCTTTTTCTTTGTGACTCTAAGGTAAACCAATTATAAATGATGGTGCTAAGAGGAGACACTAAAAGCAACACAACAATTTGAGTTAATATAAACATATTAAAGTGTTAAACTATAAAACATATGAAGATGTATCTTTAAACCTTTAAAATAAGAGTGACACAAAACTAAATGAGTATAAGATATCACTAATATGATCAACATAAGAAATGATGCAAAAGTATGAAAGAAAAGTTGCTTTAAGCAAGCATATTTCTAAGAGCTCTTTTCTTTTTTATTTGATTTTGCAATGTGTATCATTAGCTTTTGCTTTTTTAAATCAACTCTAATATATACTAATGAGAGTTCCAAAATTGGTTATGGTACTTGCAACTACTAACTTAGCCTTCCAAGGATGTTTAAAATAACTAATACATCTTCGAGATTTTGATCATTTAAGTACATTACAATAATCATATCAAGAAGATAGGAGTAGAACCAGGATCATCCCAAACAATGCAACCATATGATTAACACAAATTGACTCTAAATGACTTATCATACAAAGGTATAAAGTGTCTCCATACTGTATGATGTTGATTCTTAGTAAGTGCTTAAGTTTTGATATATTATACTAGATGATCATAAGGATTTTATGAGTATAATGTAGTTTAATTCTATTATTTAAATAAATTATATAAGTGTAATAGATAATTACCATTGTATCATAATTAGTTTCACTAAGAGATGAATTCTTAGTAAAATATAGTATAATGTGATCATATAAGGTTGATGATTATATGACATTGTAAAAATTAGCTTAACTAGGTTTAAAAAGTAGTCATACGCTTATGATAAACTTTTAAGTATGGTTTAACTTGATATAGATGAATTGTTAAGAATAAAAATTTTAACTTATAAAAAATTTAATTAAAAAATATTTTAAATCAATTATTTTAAGATGTCTAATAAACTCAAGTAATCTTCATAAATGATTTTATGCAAATTTTAGTGTTATTTTAAAACATGTTAATTTTCTTTTAAATTTAAAAATAAATTTGTGAAATTAAAAATTTACAAAGAACCAAAAAGTACACTGATAATTTTTAGGTGAATTGGCTCAAATTCAAGCCTACATCCACCTCTAAGAAAATTTAGGCAAAAACTAAACTAACTAATATAAGTTTTTCACCAAAAGATAGATAGGCTAAACGCTTATAACAACAAAACAAAACAATCAAGCTATAACAACCTTACAATGAAATAAAATTTGTAGAAAAAATAATTACAACAACACAAATTCGAAATTGATGTACACAAAATTTCATGCTTGATAAAATATTTAACAAAGCATAATTATATTATGCTTTTACATGAATTAAGTAAGAAATGCAAGGATAAAAACTTAGCTTATTAAAGTAGAAAAGAAAGTTGAAGTGCAAAGAATGAAGGATGCATCGAACATAGACAATAGTGAGCACATGTCACACCCATTTTTTTCCTAAAACCATGAGTGTAACCAAATCCAATGATCATAATATTAAAATTTACATGTAAATTAAAATATAAAAATATACAAAATACTAATATATTAGGAATTTAATAATTTTCTTCATCCATAAAAATAAAACATAAATAAAATTAATAAACCTCTTAATTTAAATCCAATTTGAAGAAACACCATGAAAATTTACCAAAGTCCAATAAAAAGTATTACAAACAAATCTACTACTACAAATGATAAAATATCAGATAATAAGTTATTCAATTGATACACTAACTCTGATAATCTCTAGCTTAACTCCTACTTAACTCTTGGCTCTTTAATCCTAGAAAAGTATTAGGATGTAAGCTGTGAGGCTTAATAAAGAATCTTTGAGTCATATTATAAATTTAGCATGTAATAGCCAAGAAGTATATATGTAATGACTAAGTAAATCATGTAAATAAATGAATGATATTAATTTCTAACTACTATAATACGTATCATCTATCAACTAAGTCAATATCCTTATAATATAACTTTCTCAATGCTTACTATCCCTTTCTAAGTAATGCACTCTCTTGTCTATGAGAATTATGACAAGACTTAGTACTTCTATCACATCACATAATCCAATACTCCACAAGGTAATATCGATCACATGGGCCAACCCTTAAAGTTTTAGGAGTCCTCAATAACCATATATATTTCCCTTTATGACATATCACATCATGTAGTTCTCTATAAGACTAAATATGTAATTATTCTTTCCTAAGATGTTTTTACAATTGCTTCCAATTACTCTTAGAGATTCTTATTACATGATTTAATACTTCTTTTATGGGTCAATAAATCACATATAACTATCTTCAAGATAGGATAATGGAGTAGCTAACTTTCTTATTTCTACATGAGCATACATGATTAAGGATCCATTAAATCTAATCCTCACCTGATCAAAATCATAATCTTAACTTCTAAAATCTTACTAGCTCCAACCCATCACTACATAGTATTAGTTAGATATCTTTAGTTTGAAATTTAATATGAAAAGAGTTCTCATCATAATAATAACCTAATAGATCAATGGTTTTTAACCCTAAATCTATTATCTATGATACTTCATGCCTTGAAAAATTTAATTTAGGGTTTTCATCCTAAGTAATTCTTTAATTATCGAAAGTTATTATCATCTGAACGCCTTAGGGTTTTCCTTTAAACCTTAATTCAATTTTTTAAAATATATCCTAATTTCATTTTAGATGCATATTTAGGCTAATCTTAGTGTTAATAAAGCTTTGGAGTTTACCCTTACATTTTATATATTATCCATTATCATTCTAATTAAGTGTGTCTTCACACAAGTATCATTAGTAACTCTTATTTCTTATAGGCAACCTTGAGTCACCACACCAATCCTAAAACCTCTCCTAAGTCATCACACATCCACTAGATCATCATCCAATGTATCATCATATGGTCTAAGAGCCTAAATATGATCAGTCATAGTCTTACCTAATAAGCTTGGATAACCCAAGGTTCTAGTAAATATTTTACCATATTGCTTCTTTAGCTGAACTTCCCATATTTTAAGTCTTATTCTAAACTTTCTACCTTCTTCAATGGTTTTAGTTAAGAGTTTAACTATTTAAAGCTTTATTTATAATTTTTATGAAGGTTCGTCAATGGTATTTTTTTAATCCATCATTAAGACCTTCTATTATTATTATATTTCTCATAGATAACTTCTAAGCCTTTAATCCTAATTAGAGGTTAGAGTTACCTTATATAGTTATATTCAACCATCTTAAATCTTTGTTTTAAACCATACTGGTGATTATCCATAAGACCTTAAAGTCTAAAATTAGCCTTAGCACTTTCAAACATAACAAAAATCTACTTATTAACCATATCCTACCCTACTTAAACTTCTTCTAAGGCTCCAAATTAAGCTCTCCAACTTTCTAACTAGAAACCAAGGGCCACACATGCCTTAGAAGTCATACAAGTTCTCTAAGGGTTGAGCGCTTGACGTGCATGACTTAACCAAGTCATAACTCCATGCTTCCCAAGTATATCAAGGCAAAAGGATACTTGTCATAATGGCTTTGGTGATATTTTTGAGTTCCAAATCATGGTTAATTTTCTAGGTTAAGGTTTAAATTATTTATGTAAGATGTGACATACTTCTATGTATTATTTTGTAACACATATTAATATTCATATCATATCATGAAGTGAAATAATATATATTTCCTTTGCTGAAATTTTTTATATCTTATGAGTTATTATTTGGAAAAACATATAAAAAACTTACAGTTAATTTATAAAGAAGAAATAATAAAAACCATAAATTTAAAAAATTTGATTATGAATTTTATATATATTAGAATTTGTTATTACAGGTTTAACTATTTTATAACACCAATTATGCTAAACCTTGTATATTACATACATATTTAAACTATCAATAAGGCTCTAACATTACCATAAATCATGATCTTGTCTCGATTATGAGGTATTTTTTATTAACAAATAATCATTTCAAATCCATCTTCTTTTTATTTCATTAAGCAATGCTAAACAAGTAAGCATATGAACATGAATTTCATTAACATTCATAGTTTAGTTAAAATCACATATTATTACATGGTTCCTTTAGCAAAATTTCACAAGAAAGGAATGATATAAAAACCTTTATATGTTAAAAAAAATTCCTTTTAGTATGTTATAAGATATTCTCTTTTTTTGAAACAAAGTTCATAAAAGAAGATTGACTAGCTTTTAACCAAATCATTTTCCAATACCAAATGCAATTTTAACAAGATATTTCCTTTTAATTCTTTCTTTGATCAAAGATAAATTTATTGTATATATTGAAGTTTCATTGTACCTTGAAATTCATGTAGAGTACTTTTCTTTGTTAGGTTTATCCTTGCTTCAAAACTTAACCTCTCCTTCTTTTTCTTTCTCATCACTTATCTTGTTTTCCTCCTTGATATTCTCATAGTTTTCCTCTCCAAATCCTCTTTTTTATCCAGGATTTTCTAAAATCCTTACAAAGCACATCTTAAGGGATTAAATATCCTCAGTCACACCTCCTTAAGATTTATATGAATCTTGTCCATGAATTTATTATGTATTAATGTTAGATAAGAATAAGGATAAGAGATAAAATTAATAATATAAATAAAATTACAAGTTCATTAAGCTTAATATTATCAAAGCTTATGTGGTGAAATTCAATTCTTATTATTCAACCATGTCTTCCACTGATATGATTTAAATTTGAAAGTTCAAAATTTAATATACATATATTCAAAATTTAATTTACATATATTCAAAATTTAAACATGTTTAATTCAATTTTTTAATTTTAATTCACAAGAAAACACATCTTGTTCAATTAAATTGCAATAGATTGGCCAAGAATGCTAAGTTTAAAAGGTCGCTATGGCTTAAATTTTTTAGCTAAAATTTTTCTTCACAAAAAATATGCATTTAAAAAATATATTATTTATAGACATGTTAAAATAGCATCTAGTTACCAAACATCCCAATTAGTCATTGTAGGTTGAATAATTTGATTCTAGTGATTCAAAAATAGTAATTATGTGACAAGCCATTAGGACAATCAAATTTTGGATATGATCAAAGAAAAAGAGAGTTGCATTATTAATTTAGAATTTGAGATTTTATCTAAACTGTTAGATCACAAAAATTACATGATTTGATGACTAGTTTTGAATATGTGTAGTTTTAGAAGGCATAGAAAGGTTTGACCATTTGATCATAAAAATTGCTTAATTAGATAGTTGGATTTGAATATACATAATTTAGAAATTTAGATGAATTATTGATCATTCATTCACAAAAATTATGTGATTAAATGACCAGATATGAATCTACATGTTTTGGAAGGCTAGTGGAATTTTTGGCCATTTTATTTGACCATCAATGTGAAAGATGCACAATCACTTTAGCATTTTAGAAGTGATATGCAAGAAAAGAGTAGAGTTTTTTAGTCTGACATTTCCTATTTACATGTAAGATAACTATATATAATGTTTTACTTATGTACTTACAATCAATCAAACTTATTAGGTTAGTTGTCCCATAATTTGCTTAGGAGATCATGACCCTTGCTAATTGTAAGTGCAAAATAGATTTAGAAGTGATTCCCTAAATCGATACTATATCATACAGGTTCAAAGGTCATCCCCTAATCCAACTCTACCATAATTTGTTAGAATTTTGAATTACTAAGAAATGTTTAAGATTAGGTTAGTTAGAATTATATTTTTTAATTTACTTTTTTATAACAACTCAATAGAAAGAGGTTTTTGAAGATATGATCAAGGTAAGATGATTAATGTTTTGGAATCCTATATTTTTCTAAAAGGATTAAATGAAATTAAGATTTTAGTGATGACAAAATTTAATTTTTATGCTTTACAAAAATTATTTTAATTAAGTCTAGCATTCTAATCAAAATAAAAGTGAAATATCTAAAATTAAATTTAAAATAAATTTCTTGATGGTCTTCCACTCTAACCAAGAGGATCTTTATTGGAACTAAATTTTTCTCCTCTTATTTTATGTTTTCTCACAAACATAAATATTTTGCAATCTAAAATAAAACAAATTACTTAAACAAATTTATTAGAAGTAATTAGGTTTTATTATCATTAAACATAACCATTGTTAGGGGTCAGTATCATAATAAACTTATCATAGTAGTTTAACAACTTTGTTAGAGTTTGTTGTAAGTCTTCTATAAAAATGAAATGTACAAGTGTGATATGTGGGTCACCATTGTTTGTTAATATAAACAAAGAAAAATTTAGTTTTATTTGACGATTATCATACTCATCTGATATAGATATCATATTCATATAGCATAATGAATGCATTTATTTTCTTAAATAATTGTAAGTTATCGATAATAGAAATGTATTGTTCAAATATGATACTCTATTTTGTACTATATATATAGTATTATAAGTACATTGAATAAGCTTGGTGATTGTATAAAAACTATTAAGCATATGACAAAGCTATGATATCGTGATAAGGTTGTACTAGTATGATGTATTAATTATACATATCTAACCATAATTAAGCTTATTTATATAACTAATTTTGTGAGAAAATAAGTTATGTACTCATAAAGCTTCACACTCATACATACTAATGAAAATTTAGTACTTAGAGGTTATGTAGCACATGTATAAGGTTGAACCTTATACAAGCAAGTTTATGCCCTAATCTTAAGTCACAGATATAGTTGTATCTATATAATGAACCCATCATAACTATACATACCCATGACACAATTTAACTTTAGTTATTACTTTAAGCCCAAATGTAGATCACACATAAAATATTAGACATTATATCATATGATCATTAAGTTTTGTAGAACATAGCTGTTTTAAATTTGATTTCCTTAACTTGAAGCCTAAATTTAATCTAGAATAGTTTATATTGATACTATAAACATGCTAAATGTAGTTCAAGAGAACTTAATAATGCTTGAGTTGAACGATTCCTAAATGCCACTTTTGAAGAAGGTAAAACTTTGACATTCTAACTTATGTATTTGTAAATAATGACTAGCTACATATGGTTTAGTCATGCCACAAAGTGCTTTTCTTCAAGGCTCCATGATTTGCAAGTTGAGACATCCAAGAGTAGGAGTGTTTTAGGTTCATCCAATTTCAAGTATATAATCCTCGTACCAAATAACATTCTATCTTCATAATCTAAATCTATAAAAATGCAAAACCTCAAATATCTATTAATAACTAAAAGTTTAATTTTGTGGCCATCATTGTTAAGAGTCAACATTCTCTCCCTTGATGATTGCAAAACATATCCTTGGAAAAGGATAGTACTATATAAAGAACTTAAAAGTAAAGACATTACTAAAAAGAACTTAAAAATTATAAAACAAAATAATCGTTATGTTGGAATAAGTTTTATCATTGGGAATCAATAACTAATCATGATATCAAAAAAAAGCAACACAATGCAATAAGTAGTTCTAAGAAGGAAATTTACTTCCCTTGCATAAATGTAATTGATTATAGAAATATGAATTAGTAATAATGATCTCACATGCCCAGCATAATGTAGCATTGCATTCCTAACATACACTCCAGCATGAGGAAATAAGAGAATTAAGCATTACAAAGTATCCCCCCTTGCATCTATGTAGCCAACATAGCAACAAATGAAAAACAATAAGAACATAATCATAACAAATTTAGCTTCAATAAATTTCAACCATGGTATAAACACTAAATTCTAGCATCCTCCCCTTTAAATTCAAAATTCTAGCATTGTGTTCTTCCCATTTTTGTAATCACTTAAAGGGTTTGAGCATTGTTAAGGTTAACCTAAGTCTAGTAAATATTTTAGAGAGTAATAATAATGCAAAAATGTCAATAAATTGATCAAAAAAAGGAATAAAAAAATAATTAAATCTTATTCTTCTCTACTAGTTCCTTAATAAAATGATATCTAATATTAATATGCTTAATGCAAAAGGGTTGAATAAAAGTTTTTGTTAAACCAATCGCACTGGCATTATCACAATACACTTGAATGTTTGTAAAACATAAAACATAATCTACTAGTTCTTACTTAATCTATAGAACTTGGGCAACACAATTCTAATAGCAATATAATCAATTTTGGTTGTAGAAAATGCAAAACTGATTTTCTTGTAGATGGCCCAAGAGATAAGAGAACCAACAATCAATTGATACATTCTATATGCACTATTTCTATCAATCTAGTCCCGAGAAAATCTACATCAATGTAAGAAATCAAATCAAATACTAGTTCACACTGAGGATACAAAAATCCTAGTGATTTGGTTCCAACAAGATATTTAAAAACGTGATTCATAGCTTGGAGATGATATTCTTTAGGATTTCTTGAAACCTAGCATATAAATCAACTCTAAAAATTATATCGAGTCTACTAACAGTAAGTATAGCAATGAACCAATCACACCTTTATACATTCATATGTCAACAATTTTTCCAACTTCCTCTTTATCTAAAGAGGAACTTGATCATATAAGAGTATCTTTTTTAACATATTTTTAAATCCAAATCTTTTAAGAAGCTCCAATAAGTACTTCATTTGTGAAATAAAATTCTTTCAATAGCTTTCATTACTTTGAGTCCTAAAAAGGAGATAAACTCACCTAACATACTCATCTCAAACTCATTCTTCATCACTTCAACAAATCTTTCACACATCCCATCATGTAGTGCTCGAAATACCATGTTATCTACATAAATTTGATGTGATAATTGATTTCCATTAGAATTCAAAATAAATAAAGTATTCTCTATTTTTTTCTCTAGTAAAACCATTTAAAATGATTAACATGCATAGTCTTTTATACAATGCTCTCGGTGCTTGCTTGGGTCCATAAAGAGCTTTCTTTAGTTTGTAAACATGATCCAATTTGCCATAAACTTCAAATCTTAGGTGTTTTTCTACATAAAATTCTTTATTTATATCCATTTAGAATGGTACCTTAACATCCATTTGATATAGCTGGAGACCTTTGTGACATGCATATGCAAATAATATTCTAATTGCCTTAAGGCATACTATTAGGGCAAGGGTCTCTTCAACATCAACTCCCTCAATTTGGATATACCATTTTGTAACTAATATTGCCTGATTTTGAACTACGTCTCCATTCTCATCTAAGTTATTCTTAAACACCAATTTAGTACCAATAATGGGTTATTTAACCAACTTAAGCACTAGATCCCACACTCCATTCCTCTTGAATTGTTGCAATTTATCATTCATTATAGCTATCCACATCTTATCACTAAATTCTTCATCAAATGAAGTAGGTTCAAGATAAGAAACAAATTTTGCATGGTTAATTAAGCTTCTAATTTTGACATAGTATCTTATTTCTCCTATAATTAACCTTTTTAAATGAATCTTAGAAAACTTCCAATCTTTAATGCTTCCATTTTCATCCTCTACTATGTTTTCCCTTTCTTGCTTTTATTTATAAGTTCATCCTCAAAGCGCAGCTCCTTTAGCTTATTTAGTTGATCAAGTGAATGTTGGCTAAAAGAGGTTTAATTAAGTGTTTCATCAAATTGCACATTAATGATCATTTCTACAATTAGGGTTCTCTTGTTGTATTCTCTATAAGCTATATTATACATAAAGTATCCTAGAAAGATGACTTCATCAAATTTTGGATCAAATTTTACTAAGCCTCTCTTTCAACTATTTAACATAAAACATTTGCTACTAAAAGCATTAAATTGTGAAATCTTTGGTTTCTTATCAAATAAAGGCTCATAAGAAGAAACATAAGTCAAAGGTCTTCTAAGAACTTTATTTAAAATATGGCATATAATATTTATGGCATCAAAATGTTTTGGTAAATAATACTCATTTAACATATGCACATTTAGCCATATCTAGTAATGTTTTATTCTTTCTTCAATTATGCCATTTTATTGTGGGATCCTAAATGATAAAAATGTATGAAAGATTCAATGATCATTATAAAAATCGATAAACACATTATTTTTAAATTCTTTGTCATTGTGACCTCTAATTGATATAATAGAAAAATTATGTTCCTTCTTTAGCCTTACAACTAGATAAACAAACTTCTCAAAACCTCATTCTTCTTTCTTAAAAATATTATATAACTAAATTTGGAATACTCATGTACCACAACAGAACCATACTTCTCACCTTCTAGGCTTTGAGTATGGATTGCACCAAACATGTCCAAATGCAGAAGTTTTAAGGGTCTACTTGTGTTTATTTACTTTGTAGGCTTGAATGCAGGCTTAGATTACTTTCCAGGTTGATAAGGTCTACACACATGATCATTACTCCAATGAATACTAAGTAGAAATCTAAGTCATATCTAACTACTTTTCGCAGTGAAGATTTGCTTAGATGACAATCTCCTTTGCCATAAATCTGAACTATTATCATGAGGCATTCTAACCCACTAGATTTAACCATGTGCAAATTCAATACATAGTATTATTTCTTCTATGTGGAATAATAAGATGAATGTTATTCTTGTTAATGATATATTTATTAGAATTAAATGTAATATAAAATCTTGAATCACACAATTGACTTGTGCTTAAAACGTTTTATCTTAAACCTTGCATAAGAGGGACCTTTTCTTATTGAAGTGTGTGAAGTACCAGCCATTCCAATTTTGATCACTTTCTTCTTAAATTTGTCACCAAGGGTAGCTTCAACTCCATCACACTCCTTTAAGTAGATGAATAAAGAGGCATATTCAGATATATGTCCTAAGCTTCTATTGTTTAAGTACCACACACCTTCTTTGATCCTTAAAGGAAGGTATGCCTATAAAAGAATATCAAACATTAGTTTTGGATACCCATATTTTCTTGGGTTTACTTGTCTTAATATTAACATAATTTAAGCTATCTTTTTTAATCCATAAAACTCTAGGAAACATGGAGTTAACATTTCTCTTAATTTTACCATGAGATATTATTTGACTAAACTCATATAATTATTACACTTAACTCCTTTTGCATATTAAACAATATGACAGTTATCAGCATATGATCTATAAAAAGATTTACTACAATTTGTGTGTATACTTTTAATTCATTCAATTCATTTGTTAACATTGCATTTTTAAATATCATACTTGATATTTCATCCCTTATAGTTTTTAATTATTGTGGATAGTTAGCATTGTTTTCATTTAGATGTTCATAGAGTCCTATGTAATCTTCATGTTCTTATTTTTAACTTGGTGTATTTTGAAGCTATTTGTTTGTACTTTATGCATACTTCAATATATTGTTCTTCATAACCAACATTTGAAGATGAAGAAGAAGAGGTGGGACACAACTTATTATCTATTGAAGTGTCACAATTGTCATCCTTTATCATAAGAAAAATCAAGCTCTCCTCCTTTTCTTCCTCATTAGATATAAAGTTGCAAGAATCACTCCATGATCTCTTCATTGACTTATTTTTCTTCTTTTTTTTTGTTGTTCAACTTCTCTATTCTCTCCTTATGTAGAGGAAAATTTGGCCAAATGTGTCCAAGCAATTTGCATTCATGACATTCTCTCCACTAGTTGTGTCATTCTACACTTTGACTTCTTGTTCTAGTTAAACCTTCTTCCTACATTATATAATTTAGACAAACCTTTAGAAATAAGAGTTACCTCATTAAATATTTATGAGTTAGAATATAAGATAGAATCAAACACCAAAATAAAAGGTTCTAACTTCCTTTTTATTAGAAGTTCTTCATTCTGCCTCCTTGTAAGGTTCATTTTATTCATTAAAAAATATCAATATATCTTTTGCTACCATTAAGGCTGACACTAATGGGATTATAATGCTATGGAAGCACACACAAAATTTTACACACTTGTTTAGATATGGTAAACTCCATTCCAAGATTAGACAAACCATTATTCATGAAATGAGTAAATATTGATTTGATAGGATCATTTTAAATAACTTTTACTCATGTATGAACATGTTAATCTTAGTCTCTTTCACCTAAGAGGTACATTCATAGATAACCTTAGGTTTTGACCATATTTTATGAGCAATGCTTAAACTCATAATACATTTATATTTAGATGTATATAGATCATAGAATAAGATATTCATAGCTCAAGAATTTAACAACACTTTATAATTTTCTATAAGAGTGGGATTACAAAATTGCTTTTTGATACTTTCACCATTTACTAGTTTAGTTAAAAAAAGCAAAGGGATTCAATAACATCCTAGATTTCTAAATCTATTATCTCTAAAAAATAGTCACATTCAATTTTTCCAATATAAATAGTTTTCACCCTTAAATAACTGTAGCTTATGGAAGGAGTTTCCCTCACATAGTATGACATTATCCTTAACAAATGCATGGACCATAGGAATCTTATCATAGAAATTTCTTCGTTTGATAAAACCTCACTCTAATATCACTTGATATTCTTGATGATTGTTTAATGCCACATGAGGGTGAATTGTGTTTACAATAAAAATATGAAGTACCTAAGCCATAAAAAACATTAAAATTCCTTTTTAAAAAATTGAAAACCACTTGATGTAATATTAAGCCAATTGAAAAGGTCAAACAGTAAGTAAATAAGAAGTTGTGTAAGGGATTTTAGGTGGTTCAGCTTTACATCCACTCCCAGTCAACCTGGTTAAACTTTCACTAAACTACTCCCTTTTATCATAGTTAAAAGGGTAAATCAATTACAAATAGTAGTGCTCAAAAGAGACACCAAACTAAATGGGCATAATATGTTACCACTATGATCTACACAAAAATTGATACACAAGTATGAAAGATGAGTTGTTACAAGTAAAAACTCCATCTATAAGAATGTACATTCACATTAAGTTCTTTCCTTTTTTTTATTTAACAATATGTATTATTAGATTTTCTTTATAAAATTTGATCCTATTTATAATATTGATAGTCTTAAAGCTAATTATGGTACTCATAATGACTAATTGAGTTTTCTAAAGAAGCTTAAAACAACTGTTACATATTCAAGATTTTGATTTCTTAAGTATATTACAATATTCATAATAGGATGACAAGAGTAGAACCAAAATCATTTGAAACAATGCCATCACATGTCTAACTCAAATTAATTCTAAATATTACAAGTATGTGAAGTGTTTTTGTACTATATAGTTTTGACTCTTAATATAATGCTTATGTTTTAGATACATTTACTAGACATTTACAAGTATTATACAAATATATTATAATTTAATTATATTATTCAAATAGATTATACAAGTGCAATAATGAATCTTCAATGTACGATAACTATTTTCACAATGAGTCAAGCTCTAATGAAATACAGTATTATGTAGTTGTATCATATTGTATATAGATGAACTATATATAATCATACAATAATTATTTTAACTAGACTTAATAAGATAGACTCTCATCAAAGTGGTGCATTAGCCTTTTATTATACTTTGTTTTAAGCCTTGTGTAAAAATGAAATGTACATGTGTTATAGATGGATCACCATCTTATGTTAATGTAGACAAAGCATAATTTAGTCTTATTAGATGTTTATCACACTCATACAATGCATATAATGCATTCATACAATATAAAGAATGCATTTTCATCTTAAGTAACCTAAGTTGTTAATGATAAACAATGGATCATATATATATATATATATATGACACTTTAATTTGTATTATATGATGTAGTCATTATAAGTATAGATCAGAATTTGGTGATCGTATTATAACTAATGAGTGTATGACCATGCTATTGTATCATAATAAGGACATACTAGTGTGATATATTAATTATGCAAGCATGACCACAACAAAGTTTATATATATGACTAATTTTATGAGGAAATGAGCTACTTATATAAAGAGAGCTTCATACTGATACAATACTAGCGAAAACTCAACTTTTAGAGGATAGACATCACATGTACAATTCTAAAATCTTGAATGACAAAGTTTGCACACTAATCTTATGTCCAAAGGTGGTCACATCTTTATGATGAACCCATTATATTTATATGATTTCATGACACCATTCAACTTCAGTTGTTGCTTTATGCCCAAATGTAGAACACACAAGTATGATATCAAGAATTATATCCTACGATCATTAGGTAATGAAGAATATTTTTTCTTAAATTTGATTTCTTTAACTTGAAGTTTGAATTTATTCTAGAATGGTTTGTAATAGACTACAAATGTGTTGTATAAAGTTCAAAAAGTCATAATAATGCTTGAGTTAATTGATTATTAGGTTCCACTTTTGGAAAAGGCAAACATTTGAGATTCTAACCATATAATTGTAAATAATAGCAAGCTTTATGCAGCTTAGTCATGTCACAAAGAGCTTCTTTATAAGGCATCATGATTTGTAAGTTGAGCCATCCAAGAGCAAGTCATCTAAGTTCATCTAATTCTAAGTACATGATTCTTGCTCTAAATAAGATTCATTACTTTCATAATCTAAATATGCATATACAAAAAATCTCAAATATCTATTGGTAATCAAAATCTTGGTTTTATGATCATAATTCTCAAAAGTACAATAGGTTTCATGCCCTATATATTAAAAAAATTAATACATCATAAAATATAATGGATTATATCATACTTGTTCTAACTCTTTCCTATGTAGAACCTTTGAAATTATCTAAGTAAAAACTATATTAAATATCATCGTACATGTATGATGAAATATTTATGTGTATGATTATTATATGATATGTAGTATAAGTTAACTGGTAAAGCTTCATGTAAATATGATGTTAGCATCATTCACACACAAAATAAATAATTAAGAGATTTATTATAGGTCTAGTCCCAAAGAGAGATTTGAAAAAAAAGGCTACTTGTGTGGGTGTGCATGGGCATGGGCATCACCTTGAGTATTGCACACAAATAGAAGCATGCATGGTACTTACTTGGGCCACATGCACTAAACATAACTGGTAAGTGTTACCTACCATGCCTACCAACAAGCATAGATTATGTGCACATGTAGCACTAGGAGAGCATTGAATCCACACGTGGGTCATTATGCTAACCAACTCAAAATTTGCAAAATTATGAAGTTGGTCAACAGACACATGTCTTTTGATAATTAAAATATTAAGTATTTGTAATAAAATATTATATCTAACCTTTATATAAAAGGATAAGAATGATAAATAAGCAATGTAAACTTCTTGGTGTATTTAATCTTCTTGTGGCAAAAGCTCTACTCATATTCTCTTTCTTCCTTAGTTTCTTTCCTTTTCTCATCTTTTAATTTCTGTTATTATGACTTTAAAAATGTCTACTTTTGAGAGTTTAAGATGAGAATATGTTTCTGATAGATCATATTATTTTGGTATCAAAGTGCTTCAATATAATGCTAATTGTGAGTTAGGGAGCAAGCTGTAAAAGGGAAATAAGAGATTGAGGCTTCTATTAAGTTTATTGTGTTGATTACTTCACCATCAACCTAGAGTTACTTGTAACTTTATTAAACCAAATAATATGATGTTAATAGAGATAGTGTTAAAAAGCTAATATACACAACTTCAAATGATAAACCACCAAGTAAACAAAATATTTTTAACCCAAGGACACTTAGAGATAAGGATGAGGATGGAATCATCAATCTTACCCCATCAATGTTTAAGAATCATTAACATCTATTCAAGGTAGATGCTAGAATTGATCTACCAATTTATGATGGTATGATAGATGTAAAAAAATTAGATTCTTGGTTGGAATAATTGAAGAACTATTTCTCTTTGTATAACTATTCCATATCTAATAAAGTAACATATGCTAATTAAAAATGATGAGCCATACATTGACTTACTAAAATACATACTTAATAATTAGTTCATATTCAAAAATAACATGGAGCTAGTTTAATAAATTAATATGAGGTACCCCCAAGGTTACTTAGAGAAAAGGCGAAGAAAATGGTATAGTCTGTAACACCAACAAGGACAAAAGGTTTTAGAATACACCATTGAATTTTAATGGCATTCCAAAGTATTAATGATATTTATTGACGAGATGTAGACTTTATTTAAATATATCTTAGGTTGATATTATCTTATTACTATAGAACTAATCTTATTCTCTATGTAATCTTTGGTATCACATTTGCAATGGCCTTTAAGAAGAAGAATCAAAGTAAAAAACTAAAGACAAGGAGTTCAAACATCGAGAGGACTAGCACTAACACAAGTTGGCGACAAAAGAGGAAATAGTATTCCCTAACAAAGAAGACCATAATCACAAAAACAAATAATACATCTACAAGACTATAAAGAGCAAGGTCATATATGAGAAAAATATTAGGTCTTACACCATAATCTTTTCTCATAGAAGTTTAAAAAAATTAAGAAAAATAAGATCCTTATTGTAACTGAAAGTAAGACAATTCTTAAGACTTTGTAACAAGTAGATGAGAATTTATCTCTCATGCTAACACCAAAGGAGCTCATGATTAATGTTGACAAAACTATAGTAGGAAGCAAGGAACTCTTTACAACCCACATTCACATAAAGTAAGAGTTAGTAAATGCTATGATTGACACTTGCAGTTAAAAGAATTTGTCTCTAAAAGCCTTGTGAAGAAACTCCACTTATAAACTACTCCTCATCCAAGACATTATTCTCTTAGGTGGATTAAAAAGGCTCTAAGCAAGAGTTGAAAGATAATATAAGACAAACTTTGCAATCATCTGATAATATATTGATTAAGTTTTAAGTGAAGTAGTGCCATTTGGTTGCTCGTACATATGGGATCAAGACATTATATATTACCATCGAGCCCAATAATATCAATTTACGAAGGATGGAAAAGTTTATTATAATGCAAGATAAGAGAAAGTTAATAGTAGATATTGTTGCTGTTGGCCTAATAAAGAGGTTAGTAAATGCATGAAAAAACTCTATGTTATTATTAGTTACACATGGGACACTGAATATTGGTACCAAAAAATATGATAATATACTCATACCACTTTAGGAGATACTAAAAGAGTATTATTTACTATTTAGTGAACTAAAAGAGTTATCCTAAAAATATGCTGTGAAGCACAAGATTCAACTATTATCAGATTTAGTACTTCCAAACATAGGCAACTATTGTAAGTCTGTAGTAAAAATAGAAGAGATTAAGAGACAAGTTACAGAGTTACTTATGAATAGAGTACTCAAGCTTAGTAATTCACCATGTGTCTCTCTAATTGTCTTAGTGATAAATGGAGGATAGAAGTTAGCACATGTGTGGATTATCAAGCTCCTCACAAAATTTCTATTAAAATAAGTATCTTTTACTAAGAATTGATGACCTTTTAGACTAACTTAGGCATGCACTAGTATTCAAAAAATTAGATCTCAAAGTAAGGTACCATCAAGTGTGTATTATAGAAGGAGACACTTAAAAAACAAGTTTTAAGATTCTACAATGATTGTATAAGTGGTTGGTAATGCCATTTGAGTTATGTAATGCTCCAACAACATTCACGAGACTAATGAATGACATTATTTGCCCTTCAAGGATTTTGTGGTAATTTACATTAATGACATTCTCATTTATAGTAATACTCTTGAAGAGCATATAAATTGAGGTAGGTTTCAACATTATGATGCCATTAATTAAAGTTTGATTTGAAGAAGTGTAAGTATGCATGGAAACCCATATTAGGGATTTCAAGTTGGTAATGGCGAAAAAAATAATGATAAAGACAAGATTGATGTAATTAAGAAATGTCTTAGACCTAAAAATGTGACTAATATTAGAAGATTTCTTGGAGCTTATCAACACATGAGAAAATTCATTAAAGGATTCTCTAAAGTAACATCATCATTATATGTACTAACTCATCCATATCTAAAATTTGGTTGGATAGAACTACATCAATAAATGTTTCAATAATTAAAAGAGGTAATTTGTAAAGCATTAGTTTTAGTTCTACCAAATCTACAATAACCATTTGAGATTCAAGCAAATGCGTCGGGATATGTTATCAGAGCAAGTTTAATGTAAGAAGCTAAGCTTATAAGTATCTATTCCAAATTGCTATAAAATAACACAAAAAAATTATCTAATCTATGACAAGGAGTGATTAGATTTACGTCATGCTATAAAATAATAGGGGCCATACATCCTCAAGAAAGAAACTATAGTACTCTTTGATCATCACTCATTTTAATATTTACAAACTCAATAGAAGTTATAACAAGCATGACACTTAAAATGGATGTCATACCTATGATAATTTAACCTAATTATTAAATAGAAGAAGGAAACTCAAAATAAAGTTGTAGATATACTTTCCTAATATCCTTTAATATAACTATGTTTGAAAACTATTAACCTCCTTTAATCTAACTATGTTTAACAACTATTATGCAAATTCAACCTACAAAATTTAAGTATGCTATGGAGTATAAAGACATCCTTAATTTTTGAGAAACTTATCAAAAGATGAACAGAGGTAAATACTCTAAGTATGATATCAAAAATGAAATGATCTATCAAGGAAAGTAGTTGTGTGTACTCTAGTGTAATGATAAAAAATGATTGATATATAAGGCTTATACTTCTAGAGTCTCTATACACTTTGGAGTGTTGAAGGCCATCCTAAATTTACAAAGATATACTAATTGGCCTCACATGAATTTAGATGTTAAGAAATTTATTCATGGGTGTAGACTTGTACATCAAAATCATCAAATTGCAAATGGAGACTATATATGCCACTACCAATTTTCAATGAGTCCCTTGAATAGTATCTCAATAGACTTTATCATTTGACACCAATGACTCAATGGGGACATAACCATCTATTAGTAGTGGTAGATATATTTTCCAAGATGTCATACTAAAGTTGTGTAGATATGAGATTACAAGTGAACAAGTAGTTGTCATTTTCTTAAAAAATGTATGGTTATATTTTGGGTTACCATCTTCTATAGTATCATATTAGGATATTCAATACTTAAGAATATTTTGGTGAGTACTATGAGGAATGATGGATAGCACTATCATGTAAAATATAACCTTCCATCCACAAATAGATAGACAATTTGAAGTGATAAATAGGATAATTATTCATCTACTTAGAGATTATAAGACATATTATCCAAAAACATGGGATGAGAGTATTACATATGTATAGTTTGTATACAACCATGTTGTGCATTAATTGACATTCATTAATCTTTTTGAGTCTTATATAGGGTTCTTAACTCAAAGCTTGCTATACTTGGAATTCAAGATACCATAATAAGAGAAACTAGAAGTGACATTCATCAAAAATACAAAAATTTCTAGAAATGATATGAGAAATATATGCTAATGTTGAAAGATAACTACTTGAGCCATAGAGAAATTATAAGAAATAAAATGACCAATATAGAGTTGAAAATAAGTTCATAGAAGGTGACCTTATTTGACTTCATATTAATAAGAAAAGATTGAAAAGAGATAATAAGAAGCTAAAACTAATTTGGTATGACCCTTTCAAGATAATACAAAAGATTAATAATAATGTCTATCAACTTGAGCTTTCAACATATATGAAAATATACTTAGTCATGAATGTGGATAACCTAAAGATGTTTGAGCCGTCTATGCTTGATGAATAATCTTAGGAACACTTACTACTTTGGATGACTTGGTCATGAATGATGATAAGATCCTAAATGAAGATAATATCCTCAAGAAAAAGATCATTTTGACAAGGAAAAGGACCAAGACTTTATATTAAATTAGGAAGAAAGGAAAACATTTATTACTATAAAATGGTATAATTTGGAGAAATTTCAATCCTTATTCCCTTTAGCTTCTAATAACAAAAAAAAGACAACAAAGTTAAATTTGCTTCAGTGTAACTCAAATCGTGAAAAGAAAGGGCATATAATCAATAGATATATATATAGGTCCAGACCCAAAGAAAGGTTTGAAACAAAAAGACAACTTGTGTTCATGAATGTGTAGGTGCACACGCTTCGCATTGTGCATGGATAGATCTTGCCCACGTGCACCACATGTGACTAGTAGGTGTACTGATTCCCATCACACATGGAGTGTGCTGAAGGTCAATACTATGCTCTTCATTATGCAATTCTGCATGATGCTAGGGGTGTGTTAAATCCATGTGTTTGCAACACCATCCACGCACAAGTCATTATGTCAGGCAAATTAAAATTTTTGAAATTACAAGTTTGGTGAAATGTCACACGTGTCTTTGGGTAATTAACAATATTATGAATTTTCTAATAAAATATTATAATGGGGTAAAAAAGATAAACGAAGTAATGTGAATTCTTGAATATCTAAATTTCTTATGGAAAAAGATATCCACTCCTTTTTCTTCTATAGTTCCTCTCTATTTCTCAAGATTTTACTTTCATTATTGCAACTCTAACAAGGTCTACTATCAAGGGCTTAGGGAAAGAATATCTTGTAGATAGATTTATTAATCAAACTTATCTCTTTAAGTTAATACTCTAAATTAATACCTTTATGCTAATATGATTCAACTATCATACTTGTACAAAGTATCTAAAATCCAAAGACAATGCACTTTGTGAAAATATTGGTCATACATTCAATATTCCCTTATCAAACATATATGATCTTTAAACAACTTATATGCCTATGAGTCATAATGTTATTGTACTTATATTACCCTCATGATTGTCTAGTATGAAGTTTTATAAACTTGAGATTATTTTTAACATTGTGGAGAGAACATGCATATACAATATGATGACCCATTTCATACATGTATGATATATTTTGGCAACTAAAATACATAAGCCATGATGGGGCATCATTAAGATGTTAACCTTATTCACTTATCACCTATTTATGATCCCTTAATCATAATAATATAAATATAACCAAGACTAAACTATCTAGTTAAGTTCTTTTTGAAGCATAAGTTTTTAGTCATTAAAATTTCTAAAAGTGTGTTTAATTGGTTTGGGAATATAAATAGAATGTTTGTCACTTAAGAAAGGACTAATACATAGCTCTAAGAGGAAGAACAAGAATATTAGTTATAAGAACTTTGTTTATTCACTAAGACATCTTTCAAACTATTATGTTGTGAGTATAGATGTGCTTTGTTCTCTATTTTTTTATCTTCTCTCCACCTCATATTGAAATTATGTTATATTGTTTCATAAGTGAAAATTATAGAGAATGTTATCATTATCTTATATAAGTGCTAAAAAATAGATTTTTAAGTTGCTGTAGTAACTCATCCAAGTTTATAATGTGGCTACTTTGAGCACTTCATAGATCCATTTGTGTATCTCTTTTTGTATGGTTTAACCTTATAGGATACGACAAGAGGTACTGGTTGTCTTAATGCAACTTAGTCATTAGACCAAGGATGGATCTAGGTTTTAGTCAAATAGAATCACTTTAAAATCCTATGTTGTTATTCTTCTTTTATCTATTCTTATTGGCTTGTTTATCACACAAAAGTTTTTGGAAAGGTAAAGAACTATTTGCTAAACCATTCTTTACTTGTATTGAATAACATTTGGATAAATTGTTATCATGCATTTAGTTGTTGCATTTAAAGTTCTACAAAAAGGATCAAAACACACCTTCCCTCCTTTTGTAGGCATCACACAATATTTTTTAGTCCAAAAAAATTTAGAGGTTGCATTCTTTGGCATTGCTCCATGTATTTATCTATTTGATATGCAATCTACTTAACTACAATAGAACAAAACATTTTACCCTAGGCTTGAATAATAATCATAAATATTTTTACTCATTGATACTGGCTATTAATGTGACTTCTTTCATCTTGTAGTATTTCTTGACATATAATTTACTATTTGGTTCTTAACCATGCTATCAGTTTTCATTCCTTGTTATTTAAAAAGTTTATTCATAGATATGACAATTAGATGTAACAAATACACATATGTAAACGAGATGTGCCAATGTTTGTGTGTATATACTCAATTTGATAATGAACTAGGTTCACCCCTCTTAAGTTATCACTTAAGGAATCTAACCTTTTTTTATACAAGCTTTTCATAACCAACCTAATTAAAGAAATATTATCTCATATATCGATTTAAACTAGAGGTGACAAATATGTCATTTGCTACACACCAAGACATTAGTTATATTGTTAAATATTTTTTCTCAAACATATCAATCACTTAAATGTTATAGTATAAATTTAATAATATATGCACAAACTCCAAGCCCATAAAAAACAAAGAAATGTTACTTATCCTTAATAAATATAAGAAGAATAGAAAATAAATAAAATATCTTATTCAACTCATCTCATAATATTCAACATGATCTTTTTCTCCTAGTTGTACAAATGATCCTCAATTGTATAAAATAAGTGGGTGTTAGAAAGCACTAGTTTATACAAAAACAATCAACATGCCTAAAAGTAGCATAATAGTATGGCATAAGAAAGGAATGGCATCCTAATACCATGAAACATGTTAAAAGTATCTCATGACTAACATTGTCATTTATTATCATCAATGACACATACATACACCCCACTATATATTAGTTAGTGCCTAATCTTTTGCCCTTATCTCCTATTTGGCCCTCTAAATGTCCACTAGGATCTACTCATCATAATGGGTCTATCATTTTACATCTCATACTAATGGCAGATGTTGGGGTCCACTTTGTCATAACATCCATCATTATGTATTAGATAGGAGTAATTTATCACAACTCTTATTTTATTATAACACATATCATAAATCATAGTTTGAATTAAGAGGAGATGATTAGATCAAGAAAAGTCTCTTTTTTATATTTATTTCATTAGATATTTGATGTGATCATATTACAACAATATCATGTTGTCAATATGCATCAAACACAAAGTCATACTTTATGATAATCATCTTAAAACGAAGTGCAAATGTAACAAAAATTTACAAAGATTCTATCCATTATAATAGTACATATAGTAACTCACAAAATTTAAATTAACTAATCTCAAATAACAAATGATTTCCTCCTTTTGGCCACTTCATCTAAAATATCCGATCAAACTAGCGAACATATCTCATCTCTACCTCTTATTAGTACCTTAATTTCATTGTCAAACCTAAGGTAATATATTGTTTATTACTTTTAAAGAAAGCTCAAATAGCCTATTAATGGTCATTATGTTATAGGACTTCAATGCAGCACATTTTATACTTAAGAGCCACTGAAGTTTCTTTAAAATTGACCTATAACATGTTAAAGAGGTTCCAAAAAAGACATCTTTTCTTCAAAAAAAAGAAAGCATTAAAATCTTTCTTTTAAATAGAAAATCATATTTTATTTCTTCTACTCATCTTCACTACTTTGTAGATAATGCTCAACTTCTTCTTCCTTTGATGCTCTCTCAACTCTTTCAACAACCTTTTCCTTCTTGATCTCTTGCTTATGATCTCTCTCTCTCTATCTCTTTCTCTTCCCTCTCTTTCCATTTATTTTCCTTTCTTAATTAAAGCCTTCACCCCCTTAAACATCCCTCTATCTGACTAAAGTGATAGAGTTTAAACAATAAAAAATAAATTTATTCATTTATTCTATAAAATTCATAAAATTTCAAATAAAATGCAATTTTAACAATATGCTCCATTGAGCTTTTTAAATATGCACATTTTTTTACAAATTTTTAAGCATTCACTAATATGACACTTTTTGATGCATTTGACAAACTTTCTAATTTACCCAAAGTTTACTTTTAAGAACACAAATAATATAACAATACAAAGTTTATTTTATTAAATGTACATAATCAACATTTAGTAATTAAGGTTTACAAAAACACATGATATTGCTATATAGGCAATTTAGTAAAAACTAACACTACAAATAGTCAACACAATCAATAAATTCAATAATGATGATCATATTTATAATAGGAGAAAGATTAAGAAATCAATGTAAATGTCTTATACAATGATGACTACCTTTGGAGAGAGATGCAATTCTATTTGCCAAACTTTATTATAAGGAGTAAGCATACCAAACAATAGCTAAATATAACATAATGAGATAATTCTAATAATGTTTAATATGAAGGTGTTATGTTATTAGCTCCTAATCATGATGTTTTATTTGATGATAATAAACTCTAAGTATTTATCATGAATTTTCTTGAGTGAATTTTAAGATTTTAGATAGTCGATGCTTGTGTTTATAGGATAATTTGAAGAAGAAGAGTAAATATCTAATCTTATGAAGACTATCTTGGTTGGAATAAATGACCCCAAGAGATTTATTTTAGGTTTAATTTTAAGTATTTCACTTTTATTTTGATTAAGATATTAAGCTTGATTAAAATTATTCTTGTAAGACACAAAACTTAAATTGTATTTAAATTAACCATCTTAGAGAAACCCTAGGACTAAAGCTTTGATCATCTTATTTTGACCATCTTAAGTATCATTTGATCTTGATCACATCGTTGAAAATCTTGTTTTAAAAACTCATTGCAAGAAGTACATTATAGTTATAATAATTAGTTATAATAATAATACAATATTAATAATAATTAAAGTAAAAATAAAAATTAGAAAAAACCTTAATTTTAGGTAGGATGACTACCTTAGAACTAAATCCAATGTCTCAGGTTAAAGCACTACTCCTAAATGTAGTTCGATGTAGCAATCGAGTCTAAACATAACAATCAAAATTGTATTTAATAATATCAAATCATGGCATATCTTTTAAATTTGATAATTAGTTAATTAATTATTGGCAATGTGAGTAGTTATTCCTAAATGAACTAAACAATAGCCAACCTACTAATTAACTAACTTAAAAGCATAGTAAAATGCTTAAAAATATCTTTAGTTCATATATGCATTATGAGACTAAACTTACCACTTATGTTCATGTAGTTAACTTCCTAATTTCTATAGTGATGTTAGCTATTTGATCACGTAATTTCATGATCGAATGATTGAGATCTAATAGTTCATATCAATTCCTATTTTCTAAACAATGTTAGTTTAATTCTAACCATAAGATCGCACAATTTTCATGTTCAAATCATCAATATGATTTCCAATTGCGTATCTCTCATTTTTGCTGATCCAAATTGGATGGACATGATGACGTATGATGGACCGTTTGTGTAACAATTATTTAAGCAATTATTTTTAGCCATGTGCATCATTATTAAAATATAAATACTTAAGTTTTTATTAAAACCTAAGACAACCTATTTTAATTAAAATAAGAGTAATGACAAATTAGATTATTTGGTGACTATTTAGTTATTAGAAAATACCTATAAATAGGAGATTTTTTAACATAATTGGTTGATAAATTTTTTATGAAAATTTGGTTAACTCTAAAGAAAAAATTGAAGTCATTCAAGTTGTTAGTAGTAAGTACTCATCATCACTTTCATTTGTTGCATCATTCTATCATTAAACTCTAATTTCTCCTTCTTCAATAAGATAAGTTCTTAATTTTTTTATTCTTAATTGGTTCAATTAAGGCTCTTATGTCTCGTTAAGTATTTCATCAAGCATGTGATTTATTTTTGTATTAAATTTGATTTTGTGGTTACAAATTCTTTTCTTCTATTGTCGATTTTATTTCATTGTAAAACTATGGCAGCCTATCTCTTTCGTTTTATTATTGTGAGTGTTTAATCTACCTAACTTTTAGTGAAAATCTTATATTGATTGTTTTATATATGCCTAATTTTTATCTTGGGTGGATCTATGTTTGATTTTAAGTTAAATCACCTAAACATTACTAGTATATATCTTAATCTTGGTTGATTTTTTTATTTCATAATTTTTATAAAAAATTATTATTAAAAAAATTAACTTATTTTAAAATAAAATTAAAATTGATATAAAATTACTTTTAGAGACTTGCTCGAGCTTATTAAAAAAAATTTTAGATGTTTTTCAAATATTTTTGTAAGAAACCAAAATTTTTATTCCTAATAATTAATCCTCCTCTTACTAAACTATAGTTCAAAAGGAACTTCCAACTCAAGAAAATCCTAATAATGACATCATAATAATTATGGTGATGATTTCTAATTGAGAGTTTTGAAGAATATTCATTAATACATGGAATTCTCTTAACAATATCTTTGAACTAGCTTTCAATGAAATGGGAATGAGTACAAACAAGATACTTAAAGGACATCTATGCATTTTCTCCAAAGAAATAATGTGTCTAAAAAGAATTGCTTCATCATTATTGACTTTAGGTGAAGCACGGACATGGTGATACATATAAACTCCATTCTAAGAACCTTTGACCTATAATATTTTTATGGGTGAGGCATTATTTTAATTTTTTTTATCCATTCTTTTATTAAGCATGATATTATCGTGATCTTATTTATAAGAGGAGTCTCAATAATCAAGGACAATCTAGAACCATATGTGAAATGTTATTTAAATATGACAAGCTATTAAACTTTAATTTAGTGAAATAGAGAAGAATAAGAAAAATGCTATGTATCTTGAAGAATTTATAATACAAATATCCAAAGCTAATGTACTAAGACCAATAATGATTGTACATGCCAATCCTAGTGAAGAAAAGAATGCTAATATTATATGTCTACTTCTAAATTATAATAATATCTTTTCTTTGAGTCCCCTTTACATGCTAGGGATTGCCCAAATAATATAACAACATTGTAATATCATAAACATTTGCATTGGACAAATGTCTTATAAATGAGGAGATTATGTAAATATGAATATAAATAAGAGTAGTTTTGGTAAATGAAGTTGATATTTTTAAAATTGGGGTAGTAAAAATAAAAAAAGTAGCATCTCAAAAAGAATGTCAATATGAAAGGTACTTCAGATTTTGGAAATAAGAAAATTTTTTGAAATAACTTATCAAGAGAAATTTAATGAATTTTTGGTTGTAATTCTGAAAGTCAAATAATTTAGTTATGATTTTTTAAAGATAAATTATTAATTGATTAAAAAACTAAAGTAAAATTAACCTTAATAACCAAAATAATAAAGGGATTATGAGAATACTTTAGCTATAAGCAATTAACCAAGTGGCTACTTTCGATCAGACCAAAAACTAAGAGTTGGTAGTTTGCCTTTTAAAGGAAGAAACTAGTAAAAGAAGAAGCATGGAAGAATACCTTAGAGGTGGATGCTAAGAGGAGTTCATGAAGAGGTGCAAAATAGAAAAGAGAAGTGGATCTAAGAGAAAAAAAGGACAAGTTGTAGTTTGCTACTACTATTATAAAAAGAAAACAATATGCAAAGGAAGGAGTAGTAATGAAAAATATAGAAATTAAAGAAGAAGAGCTACAACTTTAGTAAGAAAAAGCTTTTATAAAGAAAAAGGAACAAGGTGCTATAACAAACCAAAGCAAAGGAAGAGTGGTTGATTAGGGGTTGGAAAAGGAAGAGTTGTTTTGGAGTAGCTTTGAAAAAAATAGAAACATGAAGTTTAGGTATGTAAAATTCTTGGAAAGAGGATTTGATACCTACAACAATGAAGAAAGTTAGGAAGGTGCATCTCTAAAATGTTTCTCTTTGAGTTTTGTGCCAGATATCTTAATTTTTTTTAAGAAGTTGTCTTTAAGTTTAAAGTGGTATTCATTAGCAAAGCTTTGAATTATTGTTATGCTAGAGGAGTTTCTATTTTTCTTTAATCCCTATAGCTTTTTATTATGAATTTAAGATGAGTATGAAAAAAGTTTTAAGCAAAGAAAGGGAAGGAAATTGCATTTTTAATATTTGCTGTAGTGCTAAACATACAATATGTCTAGCTCACTTATGTTATGTTAAGTTGATGGATGCTCCTTGGAGCCAACAAACGATACATTGAATTAAATGGAAAATTTGTTTAACTTAAACATATGGTATGTCAAGCCAAACTAATTTTACATTTAAGTTCTTTTGCATGGGTACAATGTACTTTTTTTTGGGAATTTAGCAAAATGAGAATATAATGGAATAAGAAACATGTTCTTGATGAAAAGTGAGTAAGTAACGTTTTTCTTGATTAAGATTATGTAGGAAGCGAAAGGAGAAAAGTAGAGAAAAAACAACCTCAATGGAACAAATAGGTAAATTCAATTAATTGGGGTATAAGTATGTTACTATTATCTATCCATGAGAAATACATTGACATAAGCATGATGACATGACATCTTTATTTTTATGCACCTATTTTCTAAGATATTATGCAATATTATCAGCATAGATTTTTAAAATGCTACACGATTAAGACATGCATATATGTGATAACTTATTCCTTATATGAATATATCATAATATGAAAAAAGGAAATAGTAAAAAATTCAAAGAAAAATAATTAAAAAATGAATAAAAGAAATGAAAGACAATGTTTGTTATGATAGTAAACTGTAAGAGGCTTATGATATACACAAGCTATGGTGTACTTATGACATGATAATATGATATAAGAGATGTTGATATAGTTTTTCTCATGACATTATCACTTTGCTACCATAATATCATTGTCAATAGCATCTTATGCAGGGCTTAATGAGCATAAGTCTAAGATCATGCTATAAGATAGCATGAATGACCTTATAATGCTTTGCACATAGCTTAATGAATATAAGTATTTGATCATGCTATGATATAAGATGATTCATTGTGAGCACTTTGTGTTGAGCTTGATGGTTATCTACTCTAAATCTATACTGAGATATATTATTAGTTAACTATGATAAATATACCTAGAAGTTAAAGTCTATAGATATGACATTATGAGATGTCATGAGATAAAAATAGGTCTTTAGATATACCTATGCATCGCAAGTAATTCTTCTTTTAAAGAGTTCTAGAAGAGATAAAGTTGGTAGAAATGTTGAATAGTTTTGTTTCAACGTACTAAGATCATGATCTAACAATAGTAGATAAGATGTGGAATCTAATAGAAATATTCTCAAATGTCTAAAATGTAGAAAATATCATAAAGAAACTTATTGGTATAGCAAATGAGGCTATATGAGATGTTTTGTATGGTAAGAGTTAATCCATATGGCTAAAGGTTTGTCCTCAAATTAGAGTAAGACCTAAGGTGGCTTAGGCACTTTAGAGCTTTGGTAGAGGTACTAGTAGAGGTGGAATAAGTAAAGGTCCAGATGCTTCATCTATTATTAGTTTAGTTAGTGTAGGCAAAGGTTAGGTAATAGATAAGGGTGGCTAAACTAGAGTTATAGAATATCATAGTAAGATGCTCCTCAATCAATAGATGTTATTATATGTACTCTATATTTTTAGCATTTTAGCTAATATTATTTGATTATGAATCAAATCATTCTTTTGTATCCCATTATTTTTTTATAAATTATTATGGAATTAAAATAAATGGATAATCATTATTAATTAAGTTACCTAATGAAAGCTTAAGGTTAATAAGTATTTTTAAGTAAAGATTGAAATCACAAGAGAAGTGTTTTCTACTAAGTTGATTAATTTTTTTATAAATATAATTTTATTACATTCTAAAACGTTTATAGAGCAGAAAGTTTTTTTACATTAAGAAAATAAACATAGACCCAGAATCCAACAACTCACATTAGAAGCTACATAGATTTTTTAGGTCTTGCATGTTATTCTCAAATAAGGAATTTAGTAGTTGATAAAGTGTCAAAGATGTTGGATTTTATCTAGCTGCTAAGTATTTGAGCAAGATAATTTGTCATTACATTACCTCATTAAAGATATGCTAAATGTGAATGAGCTTAAAGTTCATGCACTTTTTGATTGGTTGGATATTATTGTGGAACATCCATGGTATAGTCACTTTGCCTTGAACTATGCCCAAAATTACTTTACAATCCAATTCAACTTTAATGTTGGAAGCACCCAGGTTTGTGTATAAATGAAGAGATCAAGTAAGAGTGCCAAATCTTCAACTTCCATATTAGCAAAATTTGACATTGTGTTAAAGTTATATTGGCTAAGTAAATGCCATGTGAAAATAGATTGTGTAAAAAAGATAATGAAACTTAGAACATTGGTTAGAGAAGTAACTTATTTTGGAAAAAGTAATAAAAATTCTTATAATATTCGCATTGAAAGTGCAGAAGTTGTTATCAAAAGAAGGGGAGGAATTTTTGTCATCTATAGTAAACATAGATAAAAAATTTGTGAAACCACAAGATGTACTTATGACTTGTGAACATTTGGATGTCTTCTTAAGAAAATTATCAAGATTACCTCTCAATAAGGAGACTAAGTTTGAAAGTCAATTGATGATATGAGTAGAGCTCATGTCTAAAATGTCTTATATAATGACACCTACAACATTATAACAAGTGAAAGTAAAAATTCAAGAATTGATAGAATAGGATTTTTTTTAATTAGCATATCTTTATGGAGAAAACTATTACACCCCTTAAATTAGCTAGCAAAATAGAACTTTTGCAAGGTTTAGGTTGACCCAAGGTATGTCCTTTTTCCTTCAAGCTTAGTTGTTTATGTGCATTCAAAAATTATTTTCTTAAGTTAAATTTTGAATTCTTGGAATATATATGATATGTTCATAAGCAAAGTTTAAATGTTTAACCAAGATAGATGAGATAAGTAGTTAGATCTGCTCTAGCATATCATTATATTCCTCCAAATTGTTACATATGATGTGGTTCCTTTATATGCCTAAAAGACATGATTTGAAGCTAGCTAAGTAAAGGATTTAAAATATAAATATTCCTTGATGCCTTCAAAATGTGAAAATAGATTAAGAAATCCTTATCTATAATCTAGATCCTTTAGATGTTATATCTTTAGAGAATAGTTGTTCTAGTTTTACTTAAGGTGTTAGGAATTATCTCTTCTAAGTTTTTGATAATCAAACTATGAGAATAGGCTCCTGAGAATAGGCAAGGGAGCCTGAGAACAAGGAGGAACCTAACCAAGAGAAAGATAGGAAAAGAAAAGAAGAACAGAGAACTTGGAAGAGAAGAGGCACAAATCCCTTGGATAAGTCCTCTACTCAGTTTGAACCATGCTATGATGATGTAAATTCTAACATGATAACTTAAAAATAATTTTTAATTTATGATATAACCACGAATTTTTAAAATTCCTCCTTATAATGATTGAACACTACATGTTCAGTTTTGTGGCTCAAAAAGGCTTGTAGCCTTGGGTATATCTTGGATCTTGGTGGTAAAGCTCTGCCAAAGGCTTTGTAATGATTGAAGAGACTTTGAAGGACCGAATATTTCTTTTAGGGAAAGTAGAGCTCTCAGTTTCCTTGTGAGGGAGACTTGAGGGTCTCGATATTAGCATTAGAAGAAGGCTAAAGTTGAGTGAGGGTTTTAGGTTAGCTGGCTTAGCTAGAGGATGTGGATTTAGCCATGCATGATTTTAATATTTCAAAATTTTAGAATTAGCTAATAGGTTTAGTTAACCTTAGATTTAGGTTCAATGGTATATTAAGTCTATTAAGAAAATCAAGGGATTGAAATTTAAATACTCTAAGATTTGAAATTTGAAGACTCTAGGATTTAAAATTTAAATGCTTTAGGATTTAAAATTTCAATTATTTAAGGCTCATAAGATAGAGAGAGATTCTTGATCTTGATGGGGTCTAGATTGCTTTCCTATTTTATAGGCACTAAGATCCTTCCCTTTCAATCCTTGTAAATCCTTTCAAAATACCTTTCTAGAAGCCCAAGTTTAGACACCAACAATCTATTTTCTTCATCCCTAACTTATTTTGCTTTCAAAATTCCATACTCTATCATTACTTTGCTAAGTGAAATCACACTGATGGAAAAATATGTCAATTGCTAGTGTTGAACTCTATGATCCTAATAGTCACATTTGATTATGATGATAATAAACTTCTAAATTACTTCCTTGTCATAATCAAATTTTTTTGTTGCATTCCTTTTAGGTGATTCATTTAGAAAAACTTTCATTTGAGGTTACCAAGGCTTGGCAGAAATCAATACTTAAAAAAGGACAATGAGGATTATTAAGTATTTTAAGAATGAGTAAGGATTAGAGAAAGTTTTGAAGAAGTGCATGAGTCTTAGGTTATTTATTAGTTTTATCTTTATTAAGACTTATATATAGATTACGATAGATGCTTATTTTTTACTTTTTAGGGACTCATAAATATACTCCACCATATTTATACATTTTCATATCATACTAATAGCTTTGTATATATTCATGATCTATGATTGTCTAAATAATTAACTTGCATTCAAAACCTTAAAGCATAAATATCATTTCTTGAATCAATAGTATAATAACTAGATACAATGTGTTGGTCTAGTTTGTTTAAGGAATTCTAAAACTTCTAAAAAATATAAGCAAGTGGTTGATTTGATTAACTTAAGAGAATTTAATATAGAAATTAGAAAATTAGGTTAAAGTTGTATTATAAATATCAAAATTTGGCTAGATCCAATTTTGAATGGACTTGGAATTATATTATGCATTTTTACCTCATATTTGATAGTTTAAATCAAATGTCATAATGAATATCTAATATATCAAATTGTTCTTACACTTTATACTAATCTTTGAATAGCATGTGAATCTTATAAATATCATTTTCATGTCGTGGTTCAAGTTTAGGTTAATTTGGAAATCACTTCATTTACTTGGGGTTCATGGTTTTCATAAGTAACATATGAGAGACACTATGTAGGGTACTTATATTAATAACCACTCATGCTTTTTTAACACAAATTAAATATTATTATGATGTCATAGTCCAAATATCACTAAATTTGGACACCATTCAATAATTTCTATAACAATATTTATTTGACTAAAATTTAAGAGATATTAGGTTAATATCCCAATACCTTAAAGTCATGAAAGTAGTATAAAAAATTAAACTATTTCTCTTAAAAAGTATTTATCATTCAAAATATATATCACAACATATTGTTTTAAGATTTTTATCTTCATATCAAGGTTTTTATAAAATTGAATTATAAAATCAAGCTCATTTTGACAATCCATAACAAAAAAATATATAACTAATATGAGGTAATTTTTTTGAAGTCTTTAGTTGATTATATATATATATATATATATATATATATATATATATATATATATATATATATATATATATATATATATATATATATATATATATATATTAAAGTATAAGATGCAAATTTTCATATTTTTGTCATATATATTTTATTTTTTTAATGCTTTAAAAAGAAAAAAAATGTTAAAATTTGTTGTTCTAGAGGCAAGGTCAAACATTTAATATCTCATCTTCATGTTAGGTACATTAATAATGGTATGTAATATGTTATAAACAAACTTGTCATAATAGCAAATTTGATTAATCTTAAGAAAATGAGATTCTTTTGTGGCTTTTAGGAGAAGTCAAATGGCCATTTGAAAGGGGTTTAGTGGCTTTATTTATCAATAATTACATCCCTTTTGTCCATCATTATGTGATTAAATACCTCACATAAACCACAAAACAATATCTTCATAAAATTGCTCTCTTTGGTGGAATTGAGGTTTGATATGGAAGGGTTAAGTGTATGTGGAAAGAATTCAATATATTTACTCTCCTTGAGATTGGATTTGTTTATATGCTTTTTAATTGTAAAGTGTAATTTGAAGGGGTCCCTTTGGCATATTTTTTTTTTGATGTTAGTAGAGCTTTACTTGAGGATTATTGTTTTGGGGAGTTGCTTTATATGAAGGCGACATGTTCTTAAAATTATGTAGGGATCTCATATTAGGATAACGAGAAGAATGTATAGAACCTATGCTTAAGCTTAATCTTGGATAGATTTGAAAGTGCCTAATCCAAGGCCTTGTGTTAGTCATTTTTAAGATTTTTTACTAATTATTATTAAAGGAGTGCTTAGTGTAACTTAAGTAGGTCGTTAATGTTAATTGTCAACATAGAATTTTGTGTTCAATCATCTAAAAATATCTTATGCCTTTTGATTTATCAAGCTAGTTATAATACATTGTTAATTGCTTTAAATTAAAAATACAAAAATTTTCAAGTTCATTAACTAGCATAAAAAGATTTTAAAGACCAATTTTTCTCATCTTAAGCATGTACATGGGCCAACAATTATATTAAACTTGAGACTCATAAAGTTTAATGTCCTGTGTTCAACATGACATTATGTAATGTGCCATTACTTTTTGTATGACGGTTATCTAGCATCAATCTGTAAATTTGAAATGAATTTTTGTGCATTTAGTTATATTTCCTTATATTTAATGTTAATTACATAATTTGTACTCCTAACATCTTAGAACATATCTAATGGGATTTTTTATGGTTTATTTGTGTTAAGTTATATTAGATTTTATGGTTTTTTAAGCCATTTAGATTACACCATATGATCAAATAATCACAACATGTAATTATTAGATGATAACACGAAAAACATATTTAACTTCATGTTTTGAAGAGTTTTTTAATGCCCACCACTTTGAGTGATTTACACTAATTTCACTGAGTAGTTAACTAACCACATTAAGGAATTAAGAAAATTGCCCCTAAGTTATTAGTTTGACTACACTAGGTAGTCTAACTTTATTATGCAGTCCTTTTTTCTCCCTTATTTTGTGTGTCATTGTGATGAGTCAATCTTGGTATTATCCTTTTGGGTTATCTTATTCTCATCTTAGTAGGTTTTGTTCTCAAAAGATGTATTGATATTTTATGACTATGGTAACACATATAAAGCATAGAATCTTCTTTCTATAGCTATGTGGGATAATTCATCCTTATATCATTAGAAACCTTGAATAAGAGCATTTTGTTTGATAATTCCTCTCTTGAAAAATCACCTAACGATCACTCTTTGTACTCTTTGATTGTTTCTAACCCATTAAACTAGATGGCATATCTCTTTGATGCAACCTTTGTGGTGTCATGGTGTCACTACCTAGTTTTATTTATCTATTTTTATTCTTACATATTTTCTTTTATTAACAAAAACTCTATTTATTTTTAAATTCTTTTTTAACATAAAATTTTATTCAATTTTGAAAACAATAAACCAAGAATATATGAAATTGAACATATGTACCAAGATTATAGTGTAACATTTTTTAAATCATTATTCCTTTGAATTTTTTTCATTAGCCTCTTCACTTTTTTAATTTATAGACCAATGTCTCACCATTGGATGCATCCTTTAAAGGCTCTACCTAATCTAGTGTTACACCCTATGAGTAAACTTAACAAGACTAATTCTCTATCCTCTGAGTGCATCTTTGTGGGCTTTACCTTATCTAATACTTTATTTTAGGAATGTACTAAACCTTTCAATAAAAACCCTTATGGAACTTATTCTTTTTTTTATGATTTAACTCAATCCTTTAAGATCATAATTCATATATGAACTTATTTTATATATAAAAAAATTCATTTAAATCATCTTTTTATTTTTTCAAAGTTGTGATAAAATTAGATACATCCATATCCAATACTTTCTTGTGTGCCTCCGCTCAAATTTCCTAAACTAAATTTTCTTTGTCCTTCTTTTTTTTCTTTCTCTTTCCTCCCACATAGCTACTCAAAGTCAAAACTTGCTCACTACTTTTTACTCCCAAAAATCCCATAGCAATCATAACATGTTTTTATAATTTCTTGAATAAATTCATTATGTGCTTTTGTCATCAATTCCTCTCCCTCAAATAGTAGCAATACTCATATTGAAACCTCCAACTAACCCTTCATTCCCTTGTTGATAGGGTTGCTAGTGGTTGGCTATTTCACGCATTTGATTTTCTCCATTAGGTTTGTCAATAGTCTTTTTTAGGAATTTAGAAATGTTAAATAAGATTTAATTAATCTTAGGAGAATTTGTCTTCCATGATTTTTTTTATGTAAACACCTCCAAAATTTTGTTAAATACTTCAAAATAATCTATTGTTTAGCTCTACAAGGCATATCAAATTTAAAATTTTTTAATGATATATAATGTTTTTAATAATTTTTTCTTTTAAAAAATCATATGTATATATATATATATATATATTAAAATAATTTTTTTTGTAAGTTTAGTATATCATTTCATGATCAAGATAAATCCAATTTTCACAAAATTTGTATCATTGAATTCTTAAAAAAATATAATTTAATATTTTAAATTCTCTCCCTCCTTTTAGAATTCATAAGCCATATTTTTTTAATATAATAATTTTTTAAAATTAAATAAATAATCAAACATTCATAATAATAATTAAAATTGGAAGTTAATAAATTTGTTTGTTTACAAAGATGTTTATAATGTTTTCCCTCATGGACTTCAATCTACTATATAATTATTATATTTTGTTAAATTATGCACCATATATTTTAATATTTTAAAATAAATATTTAGATAATTTTTCTTGTATTTGGGATTTTACAACTACTCTATCTAATTTTGGTAGAGGATGAAAAGAGATAGTTTAGCTTGATTTTGAAAGCATAAAATGTTAAAAGAATTTGATTAAAAGTGCAAAACTAAGTTCTTTACCATATGCTCATCACTTAAGGCAAAGGAGATACTCATGGCATAATGGAGCTCATTTTGGACCAATCTTAGGTTAGTTATGAAAATTAAATTTTTTAAATTTTAGAATTTAGTTTTAGCTTTTTTGTTTTTATTATAAAGCCTTTAAAAACTCTTTACTTAGTTTGGGAAGTGAAAAGGTCATATATTGGGATGCAAAGGCGTTGGAAGTCTAAAGGATAACGACATGTACTCAGATTATGGTTTCCCAAATGTTCCTTAATGTAAGGACAAAACTTGTATAAATTTCTACTATTGGAATAAGAAAATAAAACTTTTGGTCTAATTTTATTTGAATATAATCTTAGCTTGGAGGAGTGTCATAGCCTTCTTTTTTATTCAATTTGGTGAGTAAATCCTATCTTATATCCTAATATCTCCTCCCTCCTTTCATCTCCATCTTCTCCTCTCTTGACTCCCTACACCCCCCCTCTCCAATCAAATTATTCCAAACAATTCACATTCCTTTCATTTCCATGCTGCATTACGTTCTTACCCTTCAACAAGACCTCAAGTATTATAGCTTTTCCTATTGTGCTAATTAATGCCACACTACCTATGACATCCCATGGAGTTCAATCACTTTGTGATATTGTAATTATAAGATTTAGAATTTAATTAGTTCTTAATCACAAGACCAAACTTATGTTTAAGGCAAAAATAAAAAATATTATTTTATTATTGTCCTAAAAAAATGAAATTTTATAAGAAATATTTAGAGTGTCAATGCATATCATTGAGAAGAGTTCATTAAAAGAAACTAACTAGCTCTTGGTTTGCAATTTTTTAGGGTAAACCCAAATAATTATGAATTAATAATGTGTGTGTGTGTAATCCTAAGCAACTAAAGCATATCTTAATTGGATCCTTGTAGAGGGATATCGAAGAATCCCTATAAAAGGAATTTTATGGAAAAAATCAAGAAAGAAATAGATTAGGGAGGAAATCAAAGAGAGAAAAGAATGAGTCAATAGTAGAATTGGAAAGAGGAAAAAAGTATAGATGCTAAGAAGAAAGTGTTTTAGTTGAGTAGTAGTTAGAGAAGGAGAGAAGAAGCAAGAAGGAAGTGTGTGGTTGTTTTTAGCAAAACGAAGAATATTAGGAGAAGGAACCAAGGAAAAATCTAAACCAAAGAACTCCATGAATTATTGGAAGCAAAGAAAATGAAGTTGATAAGAATATATGTTCAAATTTTGGGATTTCACTCATGTGTTCTTTAGTTTACATGGTAAAAGTCTTAAGATCTACTTGAGTATGAAAATTCATGTGGGAGTTTTAAGTTTGGAATAAATTTTAGAGCTTAAAGAACTGCAAGGAAATGTCATATTTTCTTCCTTGAGCTCTAAAATGAGCTTTAACAAAAAGAAAAGGAAAATTCTATTTTAGAAATAAGATGAGTGAAGCCAGCATATAGTATGGAGGAACTTAATGTATCAATAAGCTCAAGAAGACTAGAAACAAGATTTCCCAAGAAAATTGCAAGTTTCAAGCATATTTTTTTGTATTGTACAATTAGTTCAAGGGAAAGTATTGAAAGGAATCATATGAGGTGATAATTTAGGAAATGGCTATTGGTTCACTCTATTATATGAAGCAGACATTGAACAATATGATTAGCTTAAGAAGAAAAGGTACAAAGGAGGAAGAAGGATTATATGGTATGACGGATGGTGTTAAATGTTGATGATACAATATTTTCTTGGGAATGTAGGATATGATAGTAGTATGGAAATAGTGTAATAAGGGAAAATATTTTGAAATGTGTTAATAACATGTAAAAATTTTGGTATGCATTGTTCTTAATTAAATGCATTTGATTGTAACATAGGTATAAAAGGAAAGGAAAGAATGGAAGGAAGTCCATTCCCAAGGTTTCACTAAGATAAATTTGAAATTGCTGATGTAAGCAAAAAGAATTATCTAAATAAAAAGGTAGCATGGCACATGCATTAGCATGCATAACACAAATCATAATATTTGGAATAATTTTATAAATATGCAATTGATATATTAATATGTATATCTAAATTCCTTGTTATATAGGATAAAACATGGAAATAAAACATGAGAAAATGAATCAAATAAATATGAAAAAACTAAGTAATCCTTTTAGAACATCTTTCTTTTTATAATTCATGTTATGAGGTAAAAGAATAGTAGGAAAATAAAATATAATTTTCCTTATTGTATTACCTCATAGAATAAGGAAAAACAATTAAGGCCATAGCATAAGATGTAGGTATGATGAGACATGAGTTGTATATCAAGATATAATATGGAATCAGAACCCTCCTTTAACATCTCTAACACATTGTTCAAGACTTTGATATATAGAGATAATGGGATTATGATATAAAGGCATCATTCCTACTTTATGCATGGTAAATATATTGAGATTATTATTGAGACCACCATTACTAATATATTATATAAGGACTTGACATATAAATATGAAAAGAAATGAAAAAATGAAAAACGTCTACTCAACTGGTGATATGCTTACTTATAAGGGCCGGTTATGATATGTCTATAAATAGAGCTCTATATGGTTCATATAATGACATGACAAATCAAAAAAATGAAAAATAGAAAAAAAATGGAAAAATAAAAAATGGAAAGCATAAATATTATTATTTTGGACTAAAAAAGGCCTTGGTAAAGAAAATATAAAAATATGATAGGAAAAGACAAAAGGAGAAAGGAAAACAAGTAAGCAATAACTAAAATAAAGATGAAACAGGTTGTATATAATTATTTTTATATATATGGAAATATTTAATACTAAGCTTTATCTTATCTTAGTAAGGGATTTGTTACTTGTTGGTATATGTGAATAAATAGGCTATTGATGCCAAGATGTTGTTTTATGCAATTTATTTAACAATTTCTTTGTTATTCTCATTTAAATGTAATTTATTACTCAAATTTATCTATAGAAAATTGTGTTCATTATTATTACTTTCCGTACAATACATGGCATGTAACCAACACATAATAAGGTAGATTAAGGTGGTAATGGCTATGAATAGATATGCTCACAACGTTATGATGAGTAATGCATATTTGTATAGATTTGGGATGAATAGAAAGTTTGATGATCATTTTGTATAATTTAAACATATAGTTGTTAGTATTTTAGATTCTATGAAATATAAAAAAAGGAACTAAAAGCAATACCATCTGAGGAATTATTAATATTCTCATTTTTTGTATAAGTACTCCAATTAATTCTATAATTAATAGATAATATAAGCAAGGCATGACACTTTCAAATTAGATTAAACTACACTGTGCCCTCTCCCATGCCAGAATATCATTATTGTGCTCAACAATGCACCATTTATCAAAATGAAGAATGCCAGGGAGATTTCTTTCGTCCTTGGACTCCAAAACATTAAGATCCCTCATTTTATTCAACATCAACTTCCTCTATAACATGAAACTATCTTTAAGGAAGTCAATGAAGAAGTTTGAGGCTATTTTGATGGGTTTGAGCTCAGTTATAGAGGTTGAGTGATTTTTGCAAACCTAAAGTTCTATATGATGAACTTTCTTGGAGGTTAGTTAGGGTTTTTATTTTACCATTTCATAATGTTTCAACAAACAACTCTTAAATTCTAGCATTTATTTCTATTAATAACTAAGAGTTTCAAAGAGATGTTTAAAATCTATTTTTAAAGATTACAAATTTTTATATTTGATTGAAAATAACACAAAAATAAATCAAAAAATCATGAAACTTGCAATTCCAAAGTTCTTTAAGTTTTGAACATCTTTGCTATTTAGTATTATTATTAAAATTGAGCCTTAAACTATGAATAAAAATCTACAAGTTAAGCTATCTAGTCTTTATTAAAATATAGAAGAAAACTTTATGCTTACAATTGTGGTCATTTGGGCAACCAAGCATGTATAAATTAAGTTCTAATTTTGTAGACAGTTTTTGTGGAATAGTCCTAACAAACTTTTATCACATTGCTACTTTATTTCAGTAATATATTGCTTGTTCTATCCCAAAAATACAAGTTAGATCTAAATATTGGGTAAACATAACTATAAATTATAGCCATTGAGTAAACTTAATTTTAGTCCTTAGTAAATATCATTTATAATAAAAAATCCTTTAATAAAACACTTTTTAATCCTTTTATAATATTTTCCTTAAATATCTTAATTTTTCTCCACCATTACCACATTTTAACCTATTTAATTTGTTTTAATTTATGTTAGTATTGTTAGTTTTAACTTATCTTCTCCACCTACAACATAATCTTTAAGATCTTTAGCCATTCAAACTTAGACCTAAAATATCTAAAAAAAAATCCAACTCCTATTGTTCTGCAACATCTCTTACCTTTAGCTTTCCTCTCCAATATTAGAGCCTTTTTATAATAGCTTGCCATCTCCATCACGTGCTATGTTACAACAATTGGTATACAAGAATGGGCTCCTTCCTATTTGTTTAACATCTTATACTTAAAATTCTAAGCATAATCAATTATTTGGTGTTTAAGTTTGTAAAATTTGCATGAAAATATTATCGAGCACCCTCCTATGTTACTGAATAACACTATTATTTTTGAAAAGAAAAATTAAAATTCTATGTCTAGAGTTTATATTTTAAGCTTGCTCATTATTTGAAAATCCTTTTATCCTTATCATAATTTTTTTCATTCTCTCATCCTTGTTAACCAACATGGCTTCATGTTGAAGAAATGAAAAATTGGATTTATAGAGTTATACAATTTGTAGGTATATGATGGACTCATTGTATGAATATAATCATTTGTTAAAGGTGAAATGAACTAATTATGGCATAATACTTTCACAATCATTGTTTCAAGTAGTACAATTAGTTAAAACTATCAGTAATGAATAGTTTATTATTTTAGGAAAGGTTTTCTTAGCCCTTAAAGATTGCTTGAAATCATTAAAGAGCATGTAAAATGTATACAAAGGGGTCCAAACTCAGGAGAATAGATTAACGATCACTTACATATATTTGTGAAAAGCTACTCTTGAAAACCATACTCACTTAGAAGAGGAATTAGTGAAGCATATAAGTATGGTGTTATTCATTTTTCCTCATCATTTCCAACCATCTTTTCATGACATCACATTCACTTGAGTTGGAATTCACTCCATAGTATTTTATTACATTGTTTGTGTGTCTCTTGTTTAATTATATTTTGATTATATTACATTATATTTGAGCTTCATACTTAGTTTTTTTTTGTCTCATTATTGAGACTTTATATTTAATCATGTATGGTCTTTTCATTATACTATAGGCTATTTTAAGACATGATTTGTAGGTTATTTAGTCCAATATTATAGGTTCCTTAGGGCTAGTGTATGGGGTCTTTTTAAGCTGATAATTGTAAGCTCTTTTAGACCAATGTGTAACTTATATAATCTTTTGGCCTAATATGGTTTGAACTACCTAGTTTGTAAAAGACATTTCAATGCAAGCCTAAACTATTGGCTGAGAGTAGATATAGATCGAGGTTTTGATTAAACTACTTAAAAATCTTAGTTTACACTTTCATCATGTCATTTTTAATTAATTTATAGTTATTCAATATTGAATTTTGGTGACAACTATTTTTAGAATATTGAATATTGAAATACATTCTTAGTATACTGTCTTTCAAATACATTCTTAGCCAATCATATGCTTAAAAACTCACTCATCTCTTAGGTAAATAAGAAACAAAATTATGTAGCATTATCCATAACTAAATCTGAGTATATTGCTATTGGAAATTATCTATATTAAGTTTTATGAATTAGACGACAACTAGAAGATTATGAATCTATCTCAAAGACACACTAATTCATTGTAAGAATGCTAGTCCTATGTGCTTAACAAAAGATCTAATCCAACACTTTTAAACCAAATACATTAATATATGATATCATTTTATTTGTTAACATGTAGACATAATGATTATATCATTAGTATTTATTCTCTTGAGTGCACAACTAGCTGATATTTTTAGTAAACTCTTACCATCAGACACCTTATTAGGATTAGGATGACCTTCTGTATTATCAATCATTTTAAATGATTTATTGATAAAAAAAAATGAAAAAAAGAAAGTATTACTATTAAGAGGGGGCTAAGAATAAGATTTAAAGGAGTTACTATACATTTGGAACTTAGATGTAATAAATATGTAATATAATTATTTATGTAAATTTTCATTATTACTTTCTTACATTTTTCATTATTGTATATACTTGTAGTTATGATTTTATTATCATCAAAAGGAGAAGTTTGTTAACCTCATGGTTTTATGTAAAAAAAATCTAGTGATAACAAAATCACATATTATTATTTACTCATGTTGTGCATTGAGATTATTTTCTCAAAAATGTTAAAAGATTATCTGCTAAATGAGATATTTTGATAATGTACTTTATCATAAGAGATTATTAAGGTCAAAGAATTTCACATTGTTTGAACTATTAATAAATCTTGATTTTAATGGTATTGTGACTGTCTTGAGTTTTTTATTTTACTTTAGTCAATTAGATTGTAAAAAAATATACTAAATACATGTGGCACTTAGAATTATGTGTTTTCACAAATCATCTTGCATACTCAATTGCATTCCTTTATCAATCATGTGTTTTCTTAAAACCTATTATCTTTGCAAATATATCTTCACCATTCAATATTTAATCAAGAGAATTCAAGAAAATATGTTTTCCTAAGTCATAATAAAATACTCTTAATATATAATATGTTATTTAGTAATATATGGTACAATCCTTTCTAACATATTAAAGTTTCTCGTGTCCATAACTTATGTATGATATTGTATTACTTGTGTGTAGTATATTTAGTTCACTTGATTTGTTACATTATCATGTAAATTGTGTTCTTGAAAGAATTTAAGAAACTTGAGTTCAATATACAATATGACTAGTTCAAATGGGATAGTATGTAAGCAAACAAATATGCATTTTAAAAAATATATGAAATCCAATGCTAAAGTATGGTATATTATTTATTAATAAATTATACTTTTAGATTTCCATTGTAAACACACACATATTAAACCTTAACTTGACACCTTTTTATGACACATTAATTATTAACTTATAATACGTATAGTCCATTTAGGTAATGTTCAAATATTGTCAAGAAAACCCCATAATTTGCATGAAATATGTTATTTATTAATATATAAAATTAATTTTTTTAAATTATGCATCATACATTCCTATTGAACATACAATATGTATGGATATACAAATCACATAGCGGTTAGTTAATCACATTGGAAATAACAGAATTAGCTATTTGGGTTGCCTTATGTTATGTTGTAAAGGTTTCTTTCTTATAAATAACCCCAAATTCTTTAAGAGAAAAAGCTAATGAAAAAATTTTAATCAATAGAAGGGATCAAGCTTTAGCTTTCACTTTTCCAACTCTTTAATTTAGGAAATGAGTGTTCCTCAAGATGTTTTACAAGTCCTTCCTTACTATAAGTAAAAATTGGTAACATCTTTTTAGGCATTTTTTATCATCGTAGAGTATCACTTACAATTGGTAAAAATTATAAGAAATATTGTACAAACTGATGTAATAAAAGTGTTAAGTTTTATTTTTGCCACTATTTTTGTGCGTGATAAATATTATATTTTGACTCATTTGAGTCATTCACTTTATTGACTAGTTTAGGCCTTTCTTGAATCCCTTTTAATCACTTTGTAAGGGTATTATCACATATATTAGTTGGCAAAAAGCGATTGCTAGAATTAGCTTGATCATTAAACTAGGGGTAAACGTAGGTTCATTCATCAGTCTAAAAGTTTTTGGATTCTTGTTACTATTTTCATCACCTAAAGATTTCAAAATTAAATACTAGTTTTTTAATAAAAAGTCATAATTGACCCTCACACTTGTGAATTGGTTGTTCCTACAGTCTTGATGATAGGTGTTTAGTTGAATAAAATTTTAGATCTTTAGGCATAATGCATTATAAACTAAGTGAAATTCCTTGAATATTTCTTTGCTAAAGAAGAAAAAGAAAAGAAACAATAGAAATAGAAAAAAAATGTAAAAGGAAGAGGAGGAGGAGGAAGAGCAAAAGAAACAAAAAAGAGGAGGAGAAGAAACAAAAAGAGTAGTAGAAGTAATAGTAGTAAAAGGACAAAAAGAAAAAAAAAGAGTAGATATAATAAAAAAAAGGAAAAAAACATAGAAGAAGAATGAAAAGTAAAAGAAATAAAAAGTGTAATTCAAATTTCATATGTGTTTCATATTTATGAATTATAAATGATAAAAATAAAATGTTAATTTATGCATTTAATTGCATGTTTGTTTAGAAAATTTAAAATATATTATAAGAAAGAATATATTTGCTTGATATTTCGCTTTTTAAGTGTCCATTATTCCTTTGCTTAGTTCAACACTTGGTCAATGATAATAAAGGTATACAAATATGATGGATTAATAATCACAATGATGATGTAATTTTTTTTACTATCAATAGATTTATAACAACAATATTTGCTATTCTAATAACCATTTTTCATAAGATGTTAAAAAGGGAAACATTCTGATGGTAAAACATTTGTTAGGAATGACTCATGAATTTAGAAAACTATTTGGAAAATGATTTAAAAATATATAAAAAGTTTTATATGAATGAAAATAAAAATTTGATTAAAAAAATTATTAAAATAAAATTAAAAGTTTTTAAAAATTAGTTTATAATATAAGTAATAAATATGACTAGTTTTAAAAAACTTGATTTTTTTCTCCTCACTTTAACACAAAACCACAATTTAGAATAGAAATCTTTAATATTTATGTTAATTTAAATATCTATTTAAACAAATAGTTCTCAATTCTTAAATAAACACAATCAACTAAAAAATTATAATGATTCTATTTAATTTTGATTTATGAGTTTGAAAAATTAGTTTAAAAGTATAGTTTTTAAAAGTTATTTGAATAAGAAAATAAGTAAAACAATATTTGTTAAAAATAAAATTTAAAAATAAAAACCTTTTGAAAAAACAATAAATAGAAAGGACGAGAAAGCCCACGCCTACTCGAATGGTATCATTCTAGAAGCTGGATTGCTTTTGTACCATTTTTTTTCCACCGAACTGGCCGAAGGAAAGCGATAGTGAAAGAAGGAACGGCTATGGGGTCCGATCGTAGCTGTCTGTTTTTCGAGATCCTCATCTCCATTCTTCTCCCACCGCTCGGTGTCTTCTTCCGCCATGGTTGCTGCAGCGTACGCCGACTATTTCTTTTCCCCCTTCTGATCTCCCTCTTCTATGTCCTTTTCTGATGTCTTTGTTTTTCTGGATTTCAGTGCGAGTTCTTGATCTGTGTCCTGCTCACCATCCTCGGCTATGTCCCGGGGATCGTTTATGCTGTCTATGTGATCGTCGTCGTGGATCCTGACCGGCACGAAAGGGACTACTACAATCAGATTGTTGCCTAGATCTTGAGGTACTTCGCTTTTGCTTGTCTGTTTTTACCCCTTTTATTGGGATGGAATCAATGGCTGTTGATTGTAATCTTTTTTGTGAAATTGCCTGTTTACTGAGCGTCTTTCTTGATTAGATTGATTTAAAAGTTCTGCGTTTGTTTCTGGTTTATGCTTGAGTAATTGGGACATATTGTTTGATTGAATTGTAAATTTAGGTGTTTGTTTTAATTGATAATTTTGGTGTTTGTGTATTGTTTTCATTTGTTTGCACTAAATCAAGCAAAATATATTATACTATTTATGGAGAGTTTGCTTCAGGTAACTTTCTTTCTCTGCGGGTTGTGTGATTGATCAATAAAAATTGGTATTCTATTGACATTTTGGTTTGGCATCGCCTGCAATTTCTGTTTTCTTTTCTTTTCTACTCTGCATTTCATATTTCTCCATTTCAACTTTTTCAGATCTACATTGGATGCCTACTATTTTGGATAACAAAGGCCTTTTTTACCCCCAACTTTTTTTTATTAAAAAAAGATTCTCAGATCTTCAAATTTTTGAATGGTCTTGGATAGACAGCCTTTAATTTATATAAGGTCCCATCTTTTGTTCTTTGATAATGAAGGATTTTGGAAGATAGTCGAAAAATTATCATTTGGACAAAAGTTGTGTTAATGGTGGATTTTGATTGTCGTAATGGATTTTTAAACGATAATACTGTTGTAAATTTATATGTTTATATATTATATCGATACCACTACAAACATGCTCTTTTAATTACCTAAAACCCAAACTTTTAACATTACATATGTGCCACCACCCAAAACTTAAAATTTCATTAAATAACCACACTAAGATTCCATCCTTCAAAATGTAATATTCTTTTCTTGAGAATATTCTGTTTATTGTAGTATATTGAAAATACACTTCCATTTGAAGCCCTAGTCAACACTTTTGTGTTAACCACTTTCATACATTCTATTTTGAACCCCTCTTCTCCCAGAACTTCTAATCTCACAACAAAGTACATCACTTTTATAATTTTTTTATTTTTTTATTTTTTCTTAATTTTTTGACTAGACCTGAAAAAAGATCTCTATAAATTAAAAGATGAGGATGCATATTTTATCCCTTTGATATGATTATTTACTTAATCGTTTTATTTTTTTTAAAGTTTTTTATTTTTTTATACACTAAAAAATATTCTTTTCCATGTTTTTCCAAATCAATTTGATGATAAAGTAGGAAAAATGCATTTTTTGTAACTATGAAAGCATGGGAGGTTAGACAAGAACATGTTGTAGGGTTAGATCGTGCAAAAGTATGCAACCCAAGCTAAAAAATGGAAGATAAATTTTTTTTAATCATCCTTAAGATAATGGAATATTCTCAAGAATTTAGAGGAAGTTTAGATGATGGAAGTTAACCTGAATGATACTTTAGTGGAATTTAAAGTTTTGGATGGTACATATTAAACATTTAGCTACTGTGTGGGCAATCAAGCATGTGTAGTGGCTTGATTCAGTTTATGTTTTTATGCCAATGTGTTGTAGCGCTTGGCATTTGTCTTGGTTCTCTAACTAAAGTTGAATTGTTGCCAACATGAATTGTGTGTTGCATGACAAAGAGTCCAATTTTAGCCTGATATGATAGTGGGATCAAATATGTCTAGATGATTGAAGCTCACTCATATGACCAATCATGGCCTGTTGACCCATGAGGTGCAGTGGTCATATCACTCTTTGACAGTGAAAGGAAGATATGGAATTGTGTCCCATCATAACTGTATTATCCAAGGCTAAATCTTTCACATCCAACAATACCAAATATCAGGTGCCATAGAGCTCTCAAATGTCCATGTGAGTGATTCATGGCACCATCTAAATGGTCACTACCCCATGAATAGCACCAATTGAATTCTATAAAAAATCAGAGAGTGGATTTACCACAGTTTGCCCCTCCTCCCATCTGTTTTCTTATCTGAAGACACTTTCTCCTGTTCAGTTTTCTTGTTTGGAGCCTCCTTTGCATCTAAGCTTGCTCCTCCTGTTCAAGTGCCCTTCTTATTCTTATTTGAATTCCCCTCTGTTTGTGTTTTGTTTCTTCCAGAGATGGGACCTTTCTCCCTTTGGAGGGTTTGCCAGAGGTGGCCTTAGGATGCTTGGTGAATAGAGTTATCGACAATCAACTGTAGCAGTTTATGATACAATTGCAGCTCGGCTAGGTGAGAGTTAATTTGAGGAAAACTTGTACCTGGATTGCCTGTTATGCTTGTTCCACAAATCTTATTTTCTGAAATGTGCCAGAGTACTGCAAGATTGAGACTGGAACTGACTTGAGTTGTTCAGGACAGTTTCAGTACAATTCTTGATTCTAAATAGGAAATTTTCTTATCTTTTGTTTTTATTTATAGTTTATAGTTTTACAATAATGTAGATTATAAGTAATGGTATAAATAGATCAATTTCTATAGATTAAGTAAATTATATGAGAAAACTGAGAAAAAGTTGTCGAACAAAAATTTCACACAACTTTTGATTTGGACAAGTCATTAGGTACCCAAAGTTTAAATTTGAGAATTGAATGGAATTGCTGAATTAAAAATACCAAAAAATGGAATCTACTTGACCTAAATTCGAATTGAACGCCGTTGGGTTTCTTAAGTCGGTTATACTTAGTTCTTGATTATTTGGGTATTTTGTACACTTCAATTTTAGCAAATTTTAATTAGGACCCGTTAGTAGTAGTCTTAACTACTTCCTCTATATCTTTTTCAATAATTTAAAATATTTAAAAATATAAAAGAGTTTACAATATTGAAAAATAAAGAAAATAATAAAATATTGCAGTTGGATGGGGATGGATTTGGCAATATTTTACACCACAACTATGGTTAATTGATTGCAGCACTTTTAGTGAACGTTTTATCCTACATGCAATAGCTTGTTTGCTGCACTATTTAGATAGAAAACATCATCTAATGCATATTTTCAAAAAAGAATTTCTTAATAATATAAACCATAAAGGAAATGCCATGCAAATAGATTCTATCCTTGAAATTCATCCATTACACATCATTCTTAAATACAAATAAATTGAAATACGTCATCAATTTTTCTCTTTTTGTCATTGATTGTGACGCTAAAAAGAAAACCCATAGAAGTATTGAATACAAATAAACATGAATTTACGTACTATAGTTAATAAAAAAACAAATATTAACACAATTGTTTTTATGTATGGTGCTAACTATAGCATAGTTGGTAAAGATCTTGGGGTTTGTTACTATGGTCTTGATTCATTTCTTCTAATTATTTTGGTTTACTCATTTTGGAAAAAGTCGTTCTTTTTCTATAGTAGAACATGGAGATGGCAGACCATATTCCCTTATGAGAGGGCTTGAGGGGAAATATCGACCAATGGTGGGGAGTTGGTTGGCTGTATGTGTGATCAAGGGGAAGATTTAATTGTTGAGGAATAGATACAGCTAGCATTCATGAGATTGGAGGAGCAGGAATGGTGGAAAGAATGAAAAATAAAAATTCCTTGTTTGATCGGCAGTGACAAGGACAACAGAAGGATTGATAGAGGTGAAGTGAGATCGACACATATATGCATACACACACATTTATATGAAGAGAAAAAGGCAGTAGAGGGAAGGTTACTTGAGAGTCAACCATCAACTGTGAGGTGCAGGATAATCAAAGGTGGACTAGGGCATAGCATGTCGAGTGCACATGGATGAAGAAGAGGGAAATTTAGGAGATACAATGGATTTTATAGTTGTTTAAATTGTTGCCAATAAACCTTCTTCCTTGTGTTTTCTAATCCATTATGATTGGGATCTTAGGTAATGGTTTATTATGACATTTTTATAGGTTTGTTATGAATGTATAGGCACTGCATTTAATGGGTTATAGAAATTATTTGAATTTTTGTAATTTTGTGTTGTAGAGATTTTAGTTTTTGTGCCAGTGGTTGTAAAAACCTCAGCATATATTATGAAATTTTACTTCTTAGATTATGGATATAGTAGACTGTTGTAAGAAAATCACTAACAATTGAGAAGTTTTGTGGTGTCTGTCTTTCTAACCAATCATCCACACTTGAATTGACTTGAAGCCACTATTTGTTCTTACTTTATGTCTTTTCTTTTTAGGACAATATTTGCTTATTTAATTTTTTTTATTATAAGAAAATGCATGAATTTTCCATTTCATAAGTTGCTTGTGTTGAAAAACTTTTGCGTTTCCACAATTTTTGCTGATATTTGAAGATTGAACATTTCATTATAATCAATGCGGATGAGCATTTGACTGTTTTTTGTTATTTTATTTTTCCTTGTGTACCCAATTTGCTTTAATACCATGTTCATAAGGTTTTGTTTATATATGTTTGCATTTAATGTATGAGAAGAATTGAGGGTTGCATTAGGTAATTGACTACCGATAAAATCTTGTTGGACCAACGTAACCAATCTTTTATGACATTGTGTTAAGCCCCATACATCTCTTGGCATGGACACTATTGATCGATTATGGTGCTAAGTGAGCAAAGGATTACTACATTGACCCCCTTTTGTAGCAACAATTGGACAAGGTCTTTTATTTCCTTTGTATGAATGCAAAGACTATTTGTTGATACTAATACTTCGTTTGTTTTGAGTTGTATATGAAATAAAGCTTTTTTTGCATTCATACTAAAAGGCAAAGCACTTAAGAAGTGTGTTTCTTGTGATTAGAATGCCAAGTGCACTAATGATATCAAGCTTTCCATAAATCATTTTGTGTATAAATTTAATCATTATGTACATTTTTTTGAAAACATTGTCAGTAATAATTAGAAATTACTAGGAATTTAAATAGAATTCAGGTACTTCTGTGGGCCAATTGAAAGATTCAATACATATATCATTATTCATAGGTAGTTAGTCTAGAGAGATACAACACCACTGAAGGGCTTACCCTAAAAGCTTTACTCTTAAAGAAATTGGAATTTTTCAAATAGAGTTTACTCTTAGTGGTTTATCAAACTTGTTTAACAGGTTCAGAGGTGTTTTTATGGCTATTGCATGAGTAAACAATCCCCAACCAGTCTGAAGAATATGGCAATTTTGAAATAAAAAAAATGTTGTTTTTCTTCAAAAGTTTGACTAGTTTTAGTTTCCTTCAATGGATTGGACAGCCCATCTTAGGGTTATTGGACATGTTATTGAGACTAGACCAGTTCAAAAAATAGGTTTGTCATTGACAATGTTCGATTTTACTGGTCAAACATCCAAAATGTTAATTTGATTTATGCATAGTCAATGCGATTTGTATAGTAGAATTTCTTAATTTTTTTTTGTAGTTTAGAAAGCGATGTTTAAAATTTTAAAACTATTCATATTGTTGGGTAATGTTTTTTTCTACATTTTGTTTAAACATTGTGTACCAAAATAAATGTTTGAGCTTATTGTGTTTAGAAAGCTTAGTTTTAAAAGTTCTATTAAATTTGTGTTTATTTTTAAATCTAAAAAACTATTTAACTAAAATTATGATGTTCTAAAGACACTTTTACCACCTTATTATGGGTCAAGCTACATCATTCACTTAGTGAACCTTAACATTCTGAACCATGTCTCGGATTTGAGCTTTTATATTCTCACACATGCTTTGGTGAATCAAACTAAGCTCCATTCTTTAATTTGTTATTATAATCCTTGGTGAATTCATAGAGCTCAATAGTTGTACAGTGTGTGCCTTCAAGCAACTAAATTGTTGCGTATGATCACTCAAAAATTGATAATTTAAGTTTTAAATTTTGGTACTTAGTCAATAAATAATCTAGTAATAGAGTTATTATAATTTAGGTAAGGGTTTGCTGATATAGATGTGAAATAATCATGGCAGCAAAATTGATGTGGGCTAGGAAATTATTCCAATTGTTGAGTTCAACTTAGATTTTTAATGAAATTGTGTGTTTGTGTAACTCAAAAGTCTTCTATGATTAGAAAGAGTTAATAAATGAACCTTAAAAGGCAGAAATCTTAATACAATAGATGTGAAAATTGGCATCCATAATTGTAAAAAGTGAAGAGGTTGGATGTCAAAACTGCCCTACAAGACTATGGTGCAACAGATGGTGATACTATTACCAAGATTTAAGTAGATTGGATGAGTCCTTTTAGTTTGTTGTGCAATTATTTAATTTGACTCAACCTAAGAAATTATAGGTTAGCGAAGAGGGCTATATTATCTTATGCAAGGTGTTATTGTAGAAACCATAAAAATATAGTTGCACAATTTGGTGTTATAAAGAAAAAAGATGGTGATAAGGGTATGATTTATGGGTTTGTACCGTGGCATCTCTAGTGACCCACCTCTTTTTTGTTGATGTTATGATCTATGATTCTTTTATTTTTGTAGTGGTTATTGAAATTCATGGTGGGTTGGAGATTATTTTTTGTCTTGGAGTGGTTGGTCAATTTGCAGAAATCACTAATCTTCAACAAAAAAGTGTCAGATTGCTAACATAAGATGAGTTTTAGGAAGTTGTGTGTGCGGTAGGCTACGATTGGCACATACTTGGGGGTTCTTATCTTTGTAGGTCACCTGAAGGTTGTGGATTTCAATTATTTAGTCTAGCAAATCATTGATATAATCATTAGTTGGAGGGCTTACTCCCTTTACTTAGCTGAGTGTCGTTGGACCACTTTATTCTTTCTGTTATTCCTGGCTTTTTGCATGTCTTATGCGCACTTGTTGGTGGGGGTGCTCTCCAATATTGAGCGATTGATCCAATCTTTTTTATGGATTGGTTCATTTACCAATGTATCCTTGCACTGTCGTTGTGGGGATTAGATGGCCAAGCAGAGGTATCTTGGGAGTTTGGGTATCTATGAACTCAAGGAATGTGTCTGGTCCTCGAGGCTTGGCATGACTAGAAGTTCTTTGCTGGGAAGGAGTCGTTATGGGTTAAGAGCCTTCAAGCCACATATGCTTGACAGTCGACTACTTTCCAAGCTTGTAGATGCAACTCAGTGGTATAAAAGCTCATTTGCTTGGTCATTGAGCTTACTTTTGAGAACATGGTGTGGCTGGTGGATCATGGGGTTGATTGCTCCACCATAATTGATAGCTGGATTGCCCACTTTCCTTTGGCTTTATGATCGTCCTACATTAATATGGATATTAAGCCACCTCAAAATTTGGTGGGTATGGTTTTGGTTGTCTTACTCTTTCTTCTCCACTTTGGCCTCTGTGTGGTACATCACATTCAATGACTTCATCAGGCAAACCTGGGATCAAGTGTTGTGCTGTTTTGCAGTGCTACTAAAATGATCAAAGCAAATAATGAAACTAGTTACCTCACTTGCAATGGCAGGTGCCACGCTTGGACCTAGTGGTCCTTGCTCAATCGCATGTTCTTTCTTAACTCTAGCAATTGTGCTATGGTTCCCTTGTCACTACAATGTGGCTTTTTGCACATGGGATTCATTCTTGGCATGCTCATGGGGCTGCATTGATCTAGAGGACACTGACAATGCTCTGCTTTGTTGTCAGTCAACCTGGTTACTCATTTCCATTTTACTTATAGAGAAGGCTGATTCGTGATCTTTTGTCTCACTTGATTGTCTTTTCACCCAAATGTAGACCCATATATCTTGAAACCATCACTATTGATGCACGACCAATCTTGTATCTAGAGGAGCTGAAATTGTTCATGTGAAGTTGTTTCTGGGATCTATGACACTTTGTCAAGACCATCCTATTTAATATGCCATGTAACACCTTCACAAAACCTAGATCACTGAGGCCCGTTGGCCTTATAAGCCCGCTTCACCAACTCCTTCCCAATGGCTTACCCTTTGCCCAAGCTGGGTCAAAGGAAATTGTGATGGCTTTGTTGGCCCGAATGGTTTTTCAGTACTATGGTTGTCACTTTGCACTGCAAAGGTGGCTTCATCTTAGCGTGGGGTTTAATTGATTTATTTATCGTTTTTTTGGCTCTAGAGTAATGTGTTTTGGTTGGCAAATATCTGCTTTACCTTTTGACATCTCGCATTTGATGTTTAGTTTTTTATCGACTGACTATGTGATGATTAGACACGAATTGAAAAGCAAGAGTATCTCTATTAGATGTTAAATCAAAGATGAAAAATAAAAATAAAAATAAAAAAAGATGAAAAACTATGATCAGTATGATGATAAATCGCCAGTTTGATGGAGCATATTAAGAGAAATTTATCTTAGTTGTAGCCCCATTTATTAGAGTGCTATTTCATAACGTTTTTTCTTTAAATTATTAAAAATTTGATACTCTAATTTTTTTAAAAAATATACATGTTTGAATTTTAGTTTATAATTCTTTTATTTTTATATGTATACTATTTTTATGATGTAGAAATAATTATTTGACTTGCGTTACCTTTTATCTTTGATTTTAAATCTTACATTTTATTCAGATGGCAAAGGCAAAAACCAACAATTATTCTCATTTCGTCCCTTCACCTTATTTTTTGGTTACTTCTTTTGCTCTTATAAATTTTAACTCTGTTATATAACTTCTATTCACTAGAAAATGAGAAAGCTAGTTGTTGAGATAGTACTAATAAGATAACATAAGTCTTGCAAGCTCAACCTTTGCTTTGCCCATGATACTTCGAGCGTTCTAGTGGTTGCTGATGCTCTCTTATTTTACTCATCACTAGATGTTTGTCTTTCAACTATTAACATCAACATTTTATTATTAAAATTACCCAAGAACTTCCAATTTATTAGTTTTAAAGAGACAAGCTTTGGATTTTTGCCCCATTTTGTAAAAAATGGTAGTTGGGTTTGTGATGATCTTACTGTTGTCTTGATTTGTTTCAAAGTATTATTTAACTAAAAAGAAAAGAATCTCACATTCCCTAATAATCTAAGTTGATTTTTACAATATCTGATCCTTTGATTGTTAATAAAAGCATCCTTTAGCCGTTTGTTGAGCCTTCTATGCATTTACCTCATTCCCCTTTAATCTGTGTAGGAAATTAATGTGGAGAGTACCATTTTGTGCATTGCATGCTGCTTAAGGACCCAGCTCAACTCAACCCTAAAGTTTTAACCTTTTACACTTTATTTATCTGAATTATTTTTACATGTTATGTATCTGTAATATATTTGTGTTTTAATTGCACATGATTGAGTACATGTTACTACATATGCATATTATCATATTGTTCTTATGTTTGGATATTTGATATGATATCTTCTTATTTAGTTTATCTTTCATATTCCTTTATTCCTTTGGAGGAGTTAATTGTAGTTTTAAACATGTTTTATTTAGTGATAAAATCCTTAAATCCAACGAATCCTTCCAAGGGATTGTACAAAATTTCTATTGAACCAACTTACATCATTATTTCAGAAGTTTATTATGTTCTAAAAGTATAGGTATTGTTATTTTTATATCATTTATATGTAAAATATCTAATTTTTTAAAGTTGTCTAATCTCTAAGTCATCTAAATATCACATATGTATCATAAAAAATTCTCAAATGGTTCTCCATAAAATGTCTATTTAGATGACAGGACATGTGTAATGTAATTTTATTTAATAATTTTAAATGTTTGATTTGATAATATTTTAAAACTATTTAAATACATATTATTTTGATAATAAAAATAAAAAAAGCATTTAAATAAAATTTTATTGCAAATCTTAAGTAATATTATTATTTAGATGATATTGACGTGTGTAATCAAACTTTATTGTCTTGTAGACAAGTTATTTTTTGTATTTTATAAATTTTAAAAAACAAATACGTGATAAAATGCCAATAAACAGTAAAATTTATTTATTTCAAGCATAGAAATGTAACAAAAATAAAAAATAAAAAATTTATAGAAATTTAATTTAAAAAATTTCATTTCAACAAAAAAGCTGCATTTTATGAGGAAAACAGGCCTTACAACAGTTGAATTTGGAAAAGAATTCCATACATATGGGCGGAGCATCCCAAGCAAAACTGCTCACATGTAGCTTGGTTGAAGTCTTGAAGAAGGCCCATGTCTTCTTTCTTCTTCCAAGTTCTTTCTTGTTCTATCTCTTCAACGTCTTTTCCCTTGATCAGATAAACCTAAAGAAAAACAAAAGAAAGTAGCCAAATAAGCCTTCTTTCAATACAAGACAAATAAAAGGGCTATATTGAAGTGACAAGTGGACGAATCGTATCATGCTTGCATGCATGTTAGACACAGATGTTGGGCTATCTAGATTTCTTGAAGATGGGGGAATTAGTTTTTTTTTTTTTTTTAAGTTTTTTGATTGCTGGGCAGCAAACTAATGATGAAATAGAATGATTACAAGAAATGATTAGAAACCAATAGAAATAAGAAAATCTTGTGAAAAAAGATGAGAACTATTAGAATTGATGATGTTGGAGAAGATAGACAACCAAGTTAGGCATAACTAAAGATCTTGAACAAAAAAGGTCCTCGAGTCTTCCCAAGATCATGATGAGATTAGAAATCGGATAACTAGGGTTGGGCATCTTGCCCTTCCCAATAATCCCAAAAAAAAAAAAAAAAAAAAAAAAAATGTATTGAATGCCATTGATAGATGGTTGTAGAAATCTTCAACTCCAACAATGAAAAGAGTCTTGAATTTGTTAAACATAGGCTTCTATATGAGAATTAGAGGGATGAGTTACTTGATGTATTTGTAAAGATGGATTGGAAAGTCTACACAAGCCTTTGTTCATAATTTATCTTTGCATCCAACTATAATTGGACACATGGAGAGAAAATATTACAAAACAAAACCTTAATATAACACATGATCAATAGTTAATTTTACAAAGAAAATATGCATCTATGTCTTATATTACATATCAAGTATGTAAGACATGACAAAATAACTTAACGTAAATGACAAAAACAACCAAACATGCAATTAAGGAAAAGTAGTCGACAACTTTGGTCAAACTTTTGGGTTTTTAAGGTTACTATTAAGATCAACCAATACATGGTTTTAAAGGCTAATCTATTTAGCAGGTGATAAAGTGAATGGATCAATTTTCAAATTAGAATCATTATTTGCTTTCATGTAAGGTATATAAATGACAAATCTACCTAAGAAAATAAAACTTGCCACTTGCCCGCCCGTGTGTGCACGCGTCTTGGAACAAGTTCTTTCCATGCAAGATATAATAAGGCTACAAGCCATTAAAAAGAAAACAGCAAAGAAATGAGAAAGCAAGACATAATAGGTCTCATGTTAACTTCTATGAGCTATAAATTAACTATATGTAAATTGAAACAATTAGATGCAGATGGATTAAATATAATCTGATATCTTAGCAAGATTCAAAGCAGCAAACGAAGAAAACATGCAATCAAAGAAGCATTACATAAGAGATGGCAATATTGAAGCATACCCATTTAGCTAGAACTGAGAATTGCTGAGAAATGTAACCATACACCTCACATTTTGGAACATTTTATCTACTTGTTGCCAAACAGAACTCTGAACTTCCAAAAGCCTCTTTGCCTTTTCCTGCAGTGCTAAATGGCGTCGCACAGTTTCTCCATGAATCTGTTTTGGCAAGCATTGGCAAAAAAAAAATAAAAAATATAAAAAAAAAACAATGCAAAATTAAGCTTTCCCCTTTATACCAAAGGAAAAATCAATACAGAATTCAGACAAATTTCAAAACGTAAAAAAGTTGTTAGTCACATGTGACATCGCTTGAAACAGTTTATTAATCCAATAATGCATGCAATAAAACAGTAAAAAACAACAGGTTTTCACTCCAAGAAATCGAGGGTTTTGAGGTTTTAAGAGTCGCAAACTTTTAACAATCTTATGAAGATTAACAAGAAAAACACCATTAGAACATTAAGACTAATGCAAAGAAATAGATTTTTTTTTTTGTTATGGGGTAAGAGAACAGAAAACCAAGAAGCCAAAGAATTACCAAAAAAAACTTGGGAAACTAGTTATAAATAACCAACCCTTTAGATCCTTTCTAGATGACTGAATCATCCTGAAAGAAAACCCATAGATAACTTTAGTTTTCATCCACCTAATGTTATGAAGCGCCTTGTACTCCATAATATTGTAGTAGTAATCATAAGTGTCTTATTCAAGGGACGATTAAAGTATTATTCGTGGATACCACTACTCCAAAGCCATAAAGATGGATAAAGCCAGCAGAAGCGATGGACCAGTGACCTTTGAATCCTATGTTGTTTTGTAAATTTTGTTCATTAAATTATTCTCTCTGTCCAAAGCAAAGAAGAAAAGCCCTTGATAGGCATGAATTAAAGCGAACCCAATTGATTTAGAAGGGCAATCTCAAAGTTGATGAACTTGACATATAGGTTCCATCACGTGTTAACCTGGAGATGTTGCTATCTAGGCCCATGTGCCATCCTTCAATAAGTCCTTTCTGGTATATGCTACCTCCTTGTTATACTACTTTTCAACCATAGGCTTAACAACAAGTGACGGTGTATGGAGGCCTATGATCAGGAGCAAAGCACCGTGTTTGCTAAGGTTGAGTTGATCCAATGGGATGTGAACGGGCTGTGCATGGTACTCTGTTGGAGTACAGAAGATCTCACGCTTCAACAAACAGTGTAAATGGTCCTTTTGCCAATATGAGATAGATGAAGCATGATTTGTGGCACATTGTTGCTCATGTCAAGCAGATGATGTTTCCAAACATCAAACATAGAATATTGAAATCTTCCATGAACCTGGGATTTCACAACTGAGAGGTAGCCAACCTCTCAAGATAGACTATTGAAATCTTCCATGAACGTAAAAGACCAACGGGTTGTTTCCAATTTAAGATTAATATTTCAACTACACAATAAAGTAAACTGTAAATAAAAAATGTCGAAGTTTGATTAGAAAATGTAATTATGATTAGAAAATCATGCATCACAAAACTTCATGCATTAAGACTCTAGTTTTTCAGTCACAAGCAGTGTACTGACAACCTGCACCATAGGCAAAATTTGGAGGTCATCCCCCTAATTAGTGAAAAGTGTTTAATTACCACTCCAGTCTCTCGGTTCCTTGTCACCAAATGCTGATGAACGAAAAATGGGTTGGGCTTACATAAAAGCATCTTTCATCTAATAAGCAGTTCCAGACCTTAGATCAACCTACTCCACACTCATAAGGAACAAGGTAATTACATGGAAAAATGAGCAAATTCCTTGATTTCTTCTACCAAAAACATGCCTTAGCATTGGATAAAATGTTTCAAATCTGGATATTTCTTCTATCCAAAAAAATGCCTTATCATTGGATAAAATGTTTCAAAACTGGAGCAGATACCTCTGAAAATCTAGGAAGACAGGTTAACATGAGTCAATCGATTAGTAAGTCAATTTTACTAATAGAAATTCCTTAGCCACCTCTCTTTTTATATAAATTTTACTTCTTTTAGTATATCTAAATTTTTTTTTCTCCTATTCCTACTTCTCCTTTGTATAAATATATATAAATTCCTCCTACTCACCTCTCTCATCTCTTCATATACATATATACACATACACACACATACATACATAAATTCTTCCTATATCATCACCGTCACCTCTCTCATTCATACCTACACACACATGCATACACACACATCACCGCACCTCCCTCACCTTCCTCATCTCCTCACATACATGCATGCATACATATATATAATTTCCTCCTACTCCACCTTCCTCACTTCCATCATGCATGCCGTCACACCCATCGTCACACCCACCTACCCACCTATCAACCTACACATACATACATCTCCTACTCCACCTCTCGTCTCCTCCCACATACATGCATACATATAAATTCCTTCTACTCACCTCCCTCATCTCCTTCTCCTACTCGAACTCTCTCACCTCCTTACAAACATATAAATATGCACACCCGCGCACACATGTGCTCACGAAACATATAAAAATGGAAAATCATTGTAAAAGGTAATAAAAGTAAATTGACGAAATATGTAGAAATGTTAGGGCAACAACTTTTATATTATGTTGCTAGCACAAACTCTTATTTAAAAAAATGTGGCCTAAATACATGATTGAAAATTTGATAAAAAACAAAAGACTCGTTGAGCAAGTATTAGATCATAATACATATTGAAAAAATATATTAAACTTGATAAGAATTAATTACTCATACTTCCAAGAAAAAATCAAGACCAATAAGGTGTAATCCATTAAGTAAAACAAAGCTAGCTCACATCATCCCTTGTATAAAAATAATGTACACAGATAGTACATATAATTCACATGTTATTAATGAATTGAATATTTAAGCAAGATGGTAGTGAAAAAAGGAGCTCTATCTTATTGTGATCATAGCTCAAGAAGTAGCATATATTAATGTACCATTTGTGGATATCAAGCTAGTTGTAAAACTAAGGTCATAAAACTTCTACTCATTCTATTGAAATGTGTTAAATCCTAAATGAATTTATGATTCCAAGATAAAATGAAGGATGATGATCCCATGTGCATGCTCTTTAGAGCTTCCCTATCAAGTGAAAGTCTTTTTGCAGAATAGCAAATTCATAGTAAAGATAGTAAGGGCCTTATTAAGTGCACAACAATGAAGGATTACCTTACTAAGCCCACTTGACAAAACCTAACATGAAACATCGTGGTTCCTAACATTTACATAATCAAGCAAGATAGTGCATCATCCCATCAAAATTTCATATGCTCAAACATTAATTCACTCAATGCTTCCCTCCAATTGAAGTTACTAATATATTCTTTCAATAGTCCTCATACTAAACTAATGAAGTAATGAATGGTTACAACCCTAATATCATAATCTCAAAAAAATTCATCTCACGTCACAAATACACTTTTAAGGTTAACTTAATACCAAATGAAATGGCTTTCTCATTGCAGTTTCAAAAACCATAAAGAATTCATGGTATGTTCCATAATGAAAGCTAGATAAGCTCTACCTCAAGCAGCAAAATTGCATAATATTCATGACATTACCAATATTCCTCATGTTTTTGTAGGATGGACTCAAGATAGTTAAATTACTCCTCCTAATAACCTAGTTAACAGCATCAACCTTTATGATTGTACTGCCTCACACAAAAATATGCTCACAAATTTAGTTTTTGATCACGCATCAAAGTATGAATCATTCTCCACAATGCATAGTGCACCAAGTCTTCCAATTACATACGAAGGTATCATAATTGTTGCATAAAACAAAAGGCACACCTGTTTCTGAATGTCACAGAAAAGGAGAAAATGACATAAATAGGAAACGTTTCAACATCAAGCCTTGATATGAACTTCAATTAAAATGGTCCTTATTAAATCTCTTTGCGTATCAATACTCCAAGATACATGTGCTGAATTGTGTTGTGAAATATTTTTATCTCTATTAAAAAACCAAAGATCTTTATTCACAATAAGGAGCAAGATACACAAAGGGTGAAAGGCAGAAATGGAACCTAAAAAAGAAAGCTATTAAAACCATTTCCTGCTTCACAACTTTGATAATACATTTGTTGAGAGGCTCTATGTCAAGCTCTAGATAAATATAAGTAAAGTAATCTCTTACTTCTTTAGCACAAAACTCATATCATAATGTCCCAGGAAGCATACGGCTTCCATCATTGAGTATCCCGCTATAAAACCCAATTGATCAATAGATACGCAAGGTACTTATGGGAACCCTTGTTCAATCACCATCTCCCAAATTTTGAAAGCACAACTCTTCAATGAAATTTCTCTATATATGTAACAGAACACCCTTCCAAATTAATAAGAATATTTTTTCGGTCTGCAAAGGTCACAATACACAAATGATGAATCAAGTAAACCTCCTCTCCCATAAGCTTCCCAATCATCTATAAGAATGTCATCCTAACAACTTATCTGCAGTCCAAAGCTAACTTTTAAGTTAATTTTATGCCAAGTGTTTTTTGCTATCTAACTATAGATAGCATCCATGCGATAAGAATTTCCAACAAAACCCTCAGCCATTTTTAACTTGCACAAGAAAGAGTGTTACAGAAAAGCTATGCAGTAATGAATTACTTGATAAATGAATCATGCAACTCCTTGCAGTTACCTGATAACTAAGTGATCTAGTAAACCTAAAGATTTGATGGGAGTTGTTCAATTTCATCTCAGTCCAATCCAATTTTGGTTGAAGACACTATCCTAGCTAGTCTTTTGAACACTGATTCTAGTCAAACTCATTTGATTTTTTTTTACCAATTTTTAATCCTACCAAAAATTCTAATCTATATACACTAAAAACTTAGATAAAAAACAAATTATACATGAATTCAAAAATCTATACGCATATATACTATTATAGATAGATGTACATAGACATTTAAAAAAGATTTTGAGCTAATTCAATACAATCAAGTCCCAGTCAACTCAATTTTTATCCAAACCAAGTCTGGCTCATAATTAGTTCATAACATTACAATTCATGTACATTCCGAGCTAACACCATTCAAACATTTTTCAGGTTTCAAGATGTTGATTAAACGTCTTATCTAAAATATTTCAACATCTAAAAATCAAATTGCATCAATTGTGCACGCCATGATATATCTTACATGGAAATATTAAAAAAAACAATGTAAAATGCCACATTCCACGTAGATCTCGTAGATATTCCACTACAGTAGAGAATCAACACGTACCTTAAGAAACAACCTGATCACAGCTTGTAAAAATTCGAAGTTATTCTTTCTAGAAAGCTCATGAATAAAATAATCCAACAACAATCCAATTGACTGCAATTCCACTCTTTGGTTAGTAGTTTCTTCATCCTCATCTATTATTTGTAACACACGAAGTTCCACATCAAGAGTTGAGGGTGGTAAACTTTTGATGAAGTCTGTAAATGCTGAAACTGCCACAGCAGAAGCCATGAATCCATACTCAGTAGACATAAAAAAAACAAGAAAATCGTAAGCTAATGAAGGAATTAGGAAAATAATATACCAGTGTAAAGAAACAAAGATATCAAAAGTTCCCTACTAAAGCCTTTCTTTGGAAAGATAAGAAAAAAAAAGAACTGGAGATTCGAAGCAAAAACAGAAATAGAACAGAATAATGATGACAAAAAATTAAGAACTCTTTCATTAATTAAAAGGAAAATTTCCAGGGAGACGCATTCCTCACTCCATGTAAACAAACTCCACCCGCACAGATAAACGCCAACAGAGAAGTGTACAATGTGAATAACCTTTTCCCAAAAATAAGTGCATGCGCACAAATAAAACAGATAAACCTTATGAAAGGGACTCAAAAGGGAAAAAAAAAAACCCTGTAAGATCATTTAAAAATTATAATGCCGGGACCAACGAAGACAGAATATCTCTAAATGATGACCCAAAGTTAGAATCACCGAACAAGAGAAAGATCATGGGCTATACATGTTAAATCATGATCTTAAAAAGTTCAATTGCATTTTGGGATAAAACCTAATTTGGTAAATATGAAATATCCAAAGGGAAAAATATCTTTATATAATAAGGATAAATGAAAAAAATTATTGTATTATAACCACACATCCTGTAGTACGACGTAATTTGAAGGTTAACCAAATAGAAACTGATGGACCTATACGCCAGAGGACAAATAGGGTAGGAAGTGACGACTGAGTGAGGTCTTAGAAGTGTAATCTTTGGAAAAAGAGTGATTCCTAATAGATTTTTAAGTAGAGGGATAAAAAATAAATAATTCTAATAAAAAATAGAGAAAAAAAATTTGAGCACCTAATTAAAGTGAAAAAGAGAGTAAAAACAGACTATCAGTACTTGCAAATCTGCAAAGCTTTTGTGGAATAAAAGTCATGTTTTGTCAAAAACTTGAAAACCTAGGAAAACAACATTGAACTTCAAACTTTAAGATGAAAGATAAGGAAATTCGTCATATGCAGGCAGCTGAATGCTAATAAACAAAAATTTAATTGATAAAGATAACATTTATATAGAAGTGCTTACAGTCTTTCTCATCTGCACAGGACTGCAATAGCTGACAAAAAGGAGAGGATGCATCTAGTTTTCTGGTCCTGTGTGCTTCCTGAGTTTGCATATCCTTCTTTTCATCTTTGGAAACTTCATTCAGCTTAAAAGATATTTGCCCTGAAAGCGTTGATACAGAAGGCAAGAAGAAAGGGGCTTTCTCGGGCTTCTTTGGAGGCTCAATTGGTTTGTTCCGGGCCTGGTTATAAAAAGAAATCAAAATAAGAAAATATGTTTCCATTAAACTATGTTCACACACATGAAAACATGAATTTATAAAAGAAACAACAGTAAATTCTAGAAAATAAAAAAAATGCCCTGTAAAAGGAAACCTCAAAAAGCAGGTCAAAGCTACAAACCTTGATAACATCTAAATTGGTGAGACTCTGCCAATGGCTCTTAGGGAGCAAAGAAAGCGTGACCAACTCAGGTATTTCGTCCTTGAAATGTGAGGCACCAAAAGTTTCACTAATGTAACAATTATTACCCAAAGTATCAAGAGATTCTTCCTTTTCTTCTCCATTTTCACGTCCTTGTCTTGAAGAAACAGATGGCATCTGAACATTTCTAAGTTGGTTTCCACTTGCATTGTCAATATTGGATGATCCCGTGAACAATGTGCTATTAAACCTAAACCAAACAGAATTAACGTAATGTTTCAGATAAAACCAAGCCAGAAAGCCAATGCTTGGAAAATGTATAACTTCAAGGAGCTAATTACTTAAACAAAAAAGAGATCAATAGAAAACAGATAACTTGCAGCATTAAGATTCATTCAGAATAAGATTTATAAGGCCTCATTACTACAAGAACAAGCAATGCCACATACAATTTTCAACCACAGAAAACAGAAATGATCAAAAAACATTTATCAAGATTCATTTTAAAGCTATTATAGTCTACTAAATGAATATGATGTTACAAATTTTTCTTGTAAAAATAAATGTCTTAGAAATAGAAAATTTCAAAAATAAGGAAACCACTTGATGGAAAATATACAATATCTAGAAATCACTAATCGAATGAATGCCCTTCTTAATGCAGTATTTGCCACTATTTCATAGGGAAAAAATTCATTAAACTAATACGATAAATTTGCCACTCGTCCATTCACCACCCTTTCTTTCCTTTGATGAAAAGTTGACCCATTGCATCTAGAACTGAATGTAAAGACAAATAAAATAAAGAAAAAACCTAACCAGAGATAGACCCCATTATGATCAACATGAGAAGTTGCCAAAATATCCATAGCAGGAGACAGAGAAATTGCTGTTATAGATGCATCTACAGATAAAGCATCTATTTGTCTAGCAAGGACAACATCCCAAATTCTGAGGCTTCCATCCATCCCCGAAGACAACAGCCATTTTCCATCATCACTGAAACAAAGGTCAGTTATGCGATCTGTATGCCCTTCAAATTGGCGAACCATCCTCAGTGTTGTAATGTCAAATAATCGTAGAACCATATCATCTGCTGCAGTGGCTAGAAGACCTGAGATGTACAATAAAATTTCAGTAAAAATTTGGAAAATTTCCAGTATTCAATAAGTAAATAGATCATGTCATCTTGCTGGAATCATAGATAATGCAATTAGACTAAATATTTCATTTATTACATAGATGTCAATTTCTTTTTATCAAAGCACTGACAATGTTCACTTGTTTGATTGAACACAATATCCTAACCAAATTTACTACAAAATATTTCAGATCCATGACAACCGTCCTACTCCGAGGATGATAGTAATAAAAAAAGTCCTGGAGAGATGGGAACATATAAAGAAGATTTAGAAGTCATTATCAACTTAAGGTGTCCAAAAACAAAACATTGGTTGCATTACCATTTGTTCTCTGGAACACAATCTTCGTAAGCGGTTGACCAACTTTCCAAATAGATTTTACTTTACCACCTCTAAAATTCCATACCTGCATGATTAATTATAGCACATCAAGTTGAAATTATATTCCATAATACAATAATGCCCGTGAAGAGAACAAGTGCACAAAAGTTAAGAAAATGCAGACTGGTATCTTCAGTTTAAAGTATTTATAAAAGCTAGAAAAAGTAATATTACCTTAACTTCAACGAAAAAACACTATTACCAGGTTATGGAGCAAAGACCAATAAATGATAGACAAGAGAACAGACAAAACTAAGAAAACCAATGCAACAACAGAAAAAGAACAAGTACCTATCAGATCAAGCAAATTAAATTTAAGTGATAGCCAAGGTGAGGGATGCTGTTTTTGGTCATTACTATTATTCCTTGCGAGGTCATAAGTTCAGAATATGTAAAGAAGAGTACAAACATAAGGTTCAGACTTCATGCACTAATCTTTGAAAATTATGTATTGATAGCTACCTTAAGTATTGGTAAACAAGTTTATTGATTAATAAATATTTACTACAACCATATACAAGAGAAAGACAAGTGCGCCTCCAGAAAAATGTCTTAACTATTCTTATAACAAGATTTAATCCCAAAATAAGATTAACTATATGAATCCTCAAATTTTGTTGTGATGTATCGATTAATAACACCATTGAAATACATTCTAATAATCTCTTATCATATTTCTGAGTAATCAGGGACCAATCATGAGTTAGTGTTGTGATCTACCATAAGAACAAGAAAAAATGATGGTGAAGAAGTGCAGAGAATTATGAAGACAAACTCAATTATCGCTTGCATCTAACATCATTCTTATATTAGGAACAACTTGATGACAATTTTTGCACATAGTGTGATTAGGTTTCAGCAAAGCATTGAAAAATGAAGTTGTAGAACACCTTCTTAGCTTTGAAGCACAAACAAAATCATTGAGTTTCTATGTAAGGGTCAAAAAGCCATGGCCAAAATACAGAAAATCATCAGAGGCAAAAACCTAGATAGGAAAATTCAATCATGGAATCAAATGGTAGTACTACAGTTTGACAAAAACAATTTTTTTAGCAGAGATTTGATCGGATGGTCTAACATTATAGGACTATCTAATCCAACCAATACAAGCCGTTCCATATTGCCCTTTGTTTTGCAATTTAGATCATTCAATAATCATATTTGATTCAATTATTTAAATTTGAGCTAGATATTGTAGATTTTATTTTCTAACAACTTCAACAACTGATTGGGATCAATTAAATTAGTTTTTGATCCAAGATTTGGATCTTTTAGAAATTTTATTTCTATCTTGATCCTGAATTTGCACTTATTCTATGATTTCTTTTTATTCCTAAGCGATCTCCTAAGAGATAGAGGGCATGAAAATTTAGAAATAGTTCATTCTACTCCAATTATCTTAGTTTTGAATAAGAGTATCGCCTTTGGTTTTAATCACATTATTGAGTAGGTTCCATCAATAAATTTCAATTCTTCCCTTCATCTATTCAATCTTCTATCTCTCCAATCTCTATACAATCTCTAAGATTTCTCTATGTAAGGAGTGTTTGAATTATTGTTCTTATTAGACCAAGCAGATTACAATAAGAAGGAAAAGTTTTGTGCAAAGTGTTCCTCCCATTCAATTGTTCCGCAATCCTACTTTCAAGATTGCCCCTCAATAACTCATTAGCTAGGAGTTTACCTCCCAAAGGGGTTTGTGTCTAAAAGATACAAGATCATTGGGTCTACATCTTGTTCTAACAAAGGCATGAAGTGACATACATTTAACATAACAAAACAATGTAAAGTAAATTTTCTTTAATCCTATTTTCAATCACGTCAACCTTCTCTTAAACATGCTAATTTTTAATCGTATTTCTTTTAGCATAGACGCTAATCAATCTCAACATCCTCATCTTTCTAACATTCATTTTATCTATGATTAAAATTTGCATGCTAATTTCTGGTGCCGTATTCGTCTCACAAAAGTCTTTAAACAAACTTTTAATCTTAAATGTGATGTTTCAATGACATAAAACACCAAAAATATTACTCCATTTCATACAACCTAATTTGCTCCTATTACTATCATCTTTGACCTATAAATAAACATAATATCATAAAAAATACATTATGACATTTTTTCATCAATTTGATCATAAAGTACATCCAAAATTTTCAAAAAACTAAAATAATTTAGAGCAAATTCAATTAATAAGAAAAAGAAAGAAATACGAAATTCTCTTATCCCATTCGGAAGGATACTATCCTCCTAATTATCCATGACTGTTTTTGTCTCTAGCATGACTACTTGATGAAAAGGAAGGGGGAAATGACCGATACTACTGGAAGAATTCCTCTCTTAAATCCAACTATAATTGAAAATTTTTTAGCGAATCCTCAATGAGTGGTTGAGTGTGTAAACGAGTTACTTCTTTATTAAACATATCCTTAATAACTTCAATATATACAAAACTAAATCTTTTCAATTGTAAGATCTTCCAAAATGCTTTTGCATAGTAATTTATTATATATCTTTCCTCAAATCAATAAAAATAAAGTGAACGCCTTTTCATTATGCTAAACATCTTAATTAACAACCGAACAAGCATACAACATCTATGCTCAACCCTTAGTAATAAAATCAAAACTAAACTCAAAACATATTGATTGCATATTATAATCTATACTCAATTACTTTCTCATAGAATTTTAAAATATAATTCAACTTAATTTTGTTATAATTAGTACAATAAAAAAATATATAAAATGTTCTTATAGATGGTATTAACATAATTTTCCACCATTCATCTAACATTTTTTTGTTTTCAAAATAATAATGGATTGAATAATAAACAAAAGAATTGTAACATCCTTAGCATTCCTAGAGAGGTATTGCCCTAACCACGTTTTGTCTTTTTTTCTCTTCAAAAAATACCTTCCATTGACACTTTTCAAAGGTTCTTGCCCTTTGATTACCTATTCCAATATTATTCTCAATCAAGCATACTTAATTATAGAGTTCTTATGAGATTCAATACCTTTGTCTCCATAAATCTAATAATTTGCTATATTTAATGTCCTCTATTGCTTCCTCATTTTATTTTAGAAATAAGTCGATAAATGAAGAAATATATGTTCTTTTTTTACAACTAAATTTTCCTAATTCAATTATCTTGTTATATTTTCTATTAAAAAGCTAATGAAAACATTTCATCAATTTAAATTTAGTAACATCATTATTAATTAGTACTCATATTTATAATTCAATTTACTTCATCTTGATCATAATTTTTCTTCTCCCATGCTAAAAACATAATATATATTTCTTTTTGTTGCAATAGTATCTAATTTTTTATAAAACAAATCCTCAAATGATACAACACATTGCATCCAAAGGATGCTATAACATTAACAAAATTTTGTAAATGATTCACGCCAAAAATATTTTGACAGGCTTTATGCTGAAAATTCTCCATGCTGTCTTATTATACTACTTCAAGTATAACCAATATAATACTTAGCTACATGAAGTTCATTTCAATGGCAAAATAAAGTAAAAACTTATAGCCAATATATTACTTAACTACATGAAGTACAAATTTGATTAGTGCAGAAATTTTGGAGTATTTATTCCATTAGATCAAAATTAATGAATTTCATCTTTAAAAAGATAAAAATTCTCCAAATAAGAACACGGAATTACACAACTTCAAATGCATTAGCCAACTCAAAAAAAGGAAAAAAATAATCCAACAATAAAAATGAACAAATAACTTGATTTTTTTTATGATTAAGTAACAAAATAAAATAGAAGCAATAAAATAATTTTATAACTTTAACTTTATAAAAGAGTAATTTAATAACAATATCTTCCACACCCTAGCACAAATTTCAACAAATATAATATAACAAGACAAAGCTTGCCACTCAAGTCTTTGAATATTCTAAAAGGGTTTAATATGTCTACAACATAATGGATTTAGAAGCATAGATGATTGAAACTTTAACATGTCTGCATTTCAAACTCTATGGATTAAGGAGCATAGATGATTGAAAGATTCCTTATTCTAGTTTTCTTTGATAAAATGCCTCTTAATTTCTATGTGCTTGATTGACTATATTTTTTGCAATATGAATCAATCATGATGGGTTGTTCCATAACACCTTCACTTCTTAGCTTGGATTTTCATCAATTACATAAGTTTCCTTGGCAATATTCCTTCAAAGAGCTTGTGAGCCATAACCCTAAACTCAACCTATACACACACTTGAAGGAACATTCCATTGCCTTTTATTATGCCCAATAAGAACATTTCTTCACACATATGAACAATATCTAACAACAAAATCTCCCATAACTAATCTACCCAATCTACATCATTATACATTCCCACATCTTTGTTTGTGGTTTTCATGAACATAAAACCTTTGCATGGTATTAATTTCAAGTGCCATATGATTCAGTACATTAGTTCTATGTGCTTTTCTATACAATTATTCATGAACTAGTTACTAAATCTATAAAAAAACTTATATCCAATCAAGTGCATGACAAGTATTCAAGTCCTTCCACAAGTCATTGATAACTCCATTTATTAATTGACAACCATATTACATAATATTTGATAGACAACATATTTGAATTGTTCTTGATTAATCTGATATATATGTTTGCTTTAGAAAGTATATGATGTATTTTCAATTGGTAAAAGAAATCCAAACTTTTGACCATGCAACATCCATTTTTAAGTACCATATGTTTCTAAGGTCATTGATTATAAACTCATTTTTAGGCATTTATTCGAAACATTTTAGACCAATCATCAACCATTATAATCATATTATATGCATAAATGAAAAGGGATATTTCCCACATAATAAAGTCTTTGATGAAGACCATATAATCTATTTAGCATTATGTTTATGTATAATTCCAAAACATCTTTGTGAACCTTGTGAAAAAGGCTATAGGTGACTGAATGAGGTTGTACAACAATCTCTTCAATTTGAAAACTTTGTGCCTTATGATGTCGATCCTAAATCCTAGAAGAATTTCCATACATATTTCTTCCTTCATTTCCTCCTTTATGAAAGCATTCTTCATACCAATTATTGAAGAGGTCAATCTACATTAGTTGCAAAAAAAACAATAAAACCTTTATTAAGTTTAGTTCAACAACTAGAATAAGTTTTCATAACAATCAAGATCACATGATTGAGTGATGCCCTCGAACACAAGATAGACTTTGCATCTTTTAATTTCAACATTTTCTTTTTATGTCACCATAGATATCCATTTGCAATATATGTACTTATTTTCAAAGTTTCTATTATTTCCATGAGTCCCATCCTTTTAGAATGCTTGGGTTTCTTCAAAAATTGCCATGGTCATTTAACAGCTTCATATGTTTTCTAAAAAGCTAACATCACATCCAAACTAGTAAAAACAAGTATGAAAGTGAATGAAAGACCATTGCACGTGACACACCGCCTAATTGGGTGTTTTTTGCATTATCTAACACCCATTCTCAAAGCTAATGACCAATTGAAATCATCATCAAAAAGGTTGTATTTTGGATTAATTTTACTTATCGTCAGACTTGGTGATCAAATTCAAGACGTGTTTGTTATTCTATTTCGACTTGATTATATCTCCTAAAGTAGATCTTTAAGCTAAAAAATTTCAACAAAGCTCAATTTTGCAGAATGAAGAATTCAAATTCAAAAGTGGATGGATTTGATTTGAATTGGCCATGAATACTCTAATTGAGGTTTGGATTATAGTGGAGTTAGAATATCCCAAAATTGATATTCTTAAATATCATTTAGCCTTCTCTCAAAAATATTAATTTTGGGATAAAACAACAAACTACAATAAAGATTACATTCATGGAATTGAAAAATAACTTATTTTATAGAGGATAATATATAACCTCTTCGATGAGAAAAATACATTTGATAAATCTAGGATCATGTTCGCCAAAAAAAAAAACACCATATGAAAATTTACAAAAGAAAAGCTGAAAACCTTTAGAAGAATTTAGAAAAGAGCCAAGAGTTTTGAAGGGAGTGCACAATGCAACAAGATGTTTGTTGTTTGATAATTTGTGAGGGCATTCAATTGATTGATAGATTATTAGAATTACTTCTCTTGAGAAATGTTTAAGAATATTTGTGGGAATATGATAGATTCAACTAACTCCAAAAATAATTATTTATTTGTCCAACAATGTCATTTTGTTGGGGATGAAACACATGAACATTGTTTAACAAATATTTGACTCGAAAGATAATTACCAAGAGTAGAATCAAAATATTATTTTATATCTATGGTTCTCAATATTAAAATTTTAATATCAAATTGGTTTTGTATTATGAAGTAGGACTTCTGAAAAATTGTCTTCGATTTTTCTCATGGATTTTTTTTTCATGACCCAACTAAGATCAGTTTTGAATGATTGAAAACGGAAATGAACCAATGAGATCTAGACATTTTATTAACTATAAAAGGCTCTTATACATCACACTATATCATACAAAAGGGATATGATGCTTTAGACGATTGAATTGGATAATTGCTTCAAATAATATTAAAGTATTGGAAAATTTCACATTGTAATGAAGTTAATATTTATTGCTAGACAACAAAGGAAATAGATTTTGAAGATATACAAAATTGGGATTACATAATCTTTAATATTACAACATGGTAGCATAAAATAGACAATAGAAGAACAAAATAGACCTTTTGATGATAAACAACTAATATGATGAATCTTTTTATCCTTGAGATTATCACTCATGAAATGTTATAGTCATGTCTTACAATTATAAATTGTACTCATCAAATCCAAGTCCTAAAAATTTACATACAATTTTGGAGAATTTAGAAATATAATTTAGGTCACCATCTTACTAATTCATAACAAATTGCAATCCACCTAAGAACCAAAAAAAGAATTTAGCATTAATTCCACAGAGAGAACAATAGAACTTGCCAATGCAAACATTGATAGAGAACCATTACATATTTTGATTATCAAACTCTCTAATCATGTGATCAAATTCTCTCAAGGCAACAATTAAGACATTTGGTTATACACATTGATTACCTTAGCATTGGGTACAATGATGCTAATTCATAACAAATTGCAATCCACCTAAGAACCAAAAAAAGAATTTAGCATTAATTCCACAGAGAGAACAGTAGAACTTGCCAATGCAAACATTGATAGAGAACCATTACATATTTTGATTATCAAATTCTCTAATCATGTGATCAAATTCTCTCAAGGCAACAATTAAGACATTTGGTTATACACATTGATTACCTTAGCATTGGGTACAATGATGCTATTAATCCAAAGGTAGTAGCATTGGTTCAATGATTTGTGATGATTCAATCATTTTCTGCAATAGTTGAAATCGTTTCTTACAAAAGAGACTTGATTTAGATGCTAGGAGGTTCTCCACAATTGCAGCTAATATTGCCATGACTCTTGTTCTTAGGGTTGGTATTTAGTCATCATGTGTCATGCATATTTCAACAAGCTTTTCTTCTGTGACTAGTTTTGCTATAGTGATCACAACTTGAACACTCCTTTTCTATCTATTTTCATTTAGGGGCCTATTTTTCCCAAATAACTAGGTGCCTATTTTCACAAAGGCTTCATCACAATTTTTCTCCTTCCTACCACTCAACAACCTTCCAAGAATACCACTTTAATAATACTCAATATAAATATTGTGCCTAAAAATTTTTGTTTCACACCATCTAGGCTTTAGTTCTACCATATTAGAACCTTAATCTTTTTTTCTCAATGATATGTTTGTTTTTGAATGCATCTCTTAAGAAAAGCTAATGACAATTTAGTGTATTGAAGTATTTGGGTAAAGTTGGACTCACCTTATTGCAAATCACATTAGATGCAAATCACCCTAGATGGTTTTGATCTCAAATAGCTTTGAGGTATTCTCCACATCTGGAAAGGCCTCCTTAATGGCTTCCAAGATACATGCATCATTTCACACAAAAGGAAATTTTCATAAATTTCATTGGTTAAGAGTTTATAAGAAAAGACATGACTGACATTGTTCTTAGATTTCGACAATTTATTCCATCCTTCATGGCCCCTTCAAATGCTATATAACCTCTTCAAGTGCAAACCTTAATGCCATTGAGGGTTGAGGTGGGCCAGATCAATAAACTGTCACAATAGAAAAGCAATTTTCAAAGAGTAATGCATTGCCAAGATGAAGAAGATGAGTTATTGTACATAGAAAACACAAGAAGCCAAAAAGAAACATTCAACATTCAAGAAAACAAAACTCCAAGTTTAATAGAGAAAAATTTTAACCAAACTCTTCTTAAAAGAGTTTACTCCAGCATGGTCTATGATAGCCAAAACCCTTACTCAAAGCTCTCTAAAACTCCCTAAAGATTCCCTCTCAAGTTCTCTCAAGAACCTAGATCACAGCCCCCGTGCTAGTCTCGCAATTACAGACATGACCTCTTAAGAGGAAGCTCTCTTTCTCTCATTGAGACCTCTCAAAGCCATCTCTCTCATTAGATCCCACCAAACTTTGGTACTCTCTCAACTTGATCTCTCAAATTGATAATATTTCTAAGATTTTCTGAATTCTTGGGATTAATTTTCATCCTTCTAGACTTCGCTTGCAATTATAGATGTTCTTCCCAAAATTCAAACAATATCCTTTCTACATGAAAAGTAGATGAGATAAGCATAAATATCCATTTATTTCCACCAAGGTATATCCTCTTAATCCAATGTAACAACTATCTAAATTTAAAATCCAAATTTGAAATTTGGTCTTACCAAAGCTAACAATTGTTCTGCATTTGCTGCTTGTACACACAACTTTAAGTGCATGTGTACAATCTGTATGCACATAATCATAGTTGTAAACATATTAAACTCTTAGCTGAGCTTTGACGCATACTAAAATCCACTTGCTTTGTACTTTGGGTGAGCACGATGTCTATTAGTGCTTGCACTAAACTCCTACATTGAATATTGCAAGGTCACAATGCCCATCCATAGGTACACTAGACTCTACCTACACTAATATTTGTATACCCATAACTATTACACATGTACAAGAAGTGCACATGTGATGGATCACTATGCATACTCACTAAATGCACACTATCAAAATGAACAAGAATTGTACACACATTGTCCATCTATATGCACATTATATGTGCACATACACACCTTATTTATAATTTCCTAGCCTAAATCATCTGTAATCCATAATTCTTAAAATGGTTGTATTTCAACTATAGGAGTTTTTTAGCTATATTTTTTTTTACTGATTTTCCTTCATGAATTTCAAGAGTTGCACTTAAGCATCAATGCATCATACACCCATGATCAACCCCCAAATCATCAGCCCCTTTCTCAAAGAAAGGACTCATTCCTGTTTTTCTTCATACCCACAATACAAGAATTGGTGTGCATAACACATTCATTGCTTCCTTTGGTATCCATCGCACCATCAGCTTTAGAGGTTCCCCTATAAAGATGATGTCATCTAGTGGTCAACCTCCATTTACTCCATTAATTGTCATGCTTTACTAATCACCACGTCCCTTGATAGTATTTACCATACAAAATGAGGTAAAAAAATCCTTGAAGAAGGTTTTAGATTTTCTCCATTAGCTATAGACCGTAACAAACATGTATCTTGCTCTAGGCACTAGTGTCATCATCTATCATCTATAATAGTAAAAAAATCCTTATATCCCCAATCAACATACTTCTTGCTTATCTACTTATCTTAGAATGCAGCACCTAACATTACCTCTTAAAATGTCTTGGTCTCTCACAATTTGATTGCACAAAAGAACTGAAAACAATTCTTTAAGCAGTTTTTCTTTATTATCATATTTCATTCTCTAGAAACCATCATACTTTGGCATCTGCACCTTGACTAGCTTTAATCTATCATTACAATCTACAATCATAAAATAGCTGTGGTTTTTCTCACTATCAGCCAAAGGTCTCTTTTCTTTGCCTCTTACCATCATTCTCTCTCCTCAAGGTGGATTATCCTCCATTTATAATCTACTGCAACCATTTGAAGGCCCAAGGAATTTATGTTTATTGCCCCTTGACCCCACTACAACAAAGGACTTTCTCCTTTGATTCTCACCATCATTATCCCAAAATCTCAATCTTAATTGTCCCTCTATCTACTAGCAATCTCCAGAAGATGCCATCACTAAATTATTATGTTTCATCAATTCCATGAAAAGTGCATATTTTGGAAGAAAGAATCATGTTCTAAAGAAATAATGGTCTCTCTCCTTAAATGATCTCTTCTCTCTAAGTATTCATATCTTCCTCAACACCTCTCCTAGTGCTTAATTGTATCATAGAAAGTCATAATGTCTTCTAAACAATTCACCCACACAAATATGAATTGATGGAATAAAAAGAAAAAAACTAGATCCACCACAAGTAAGACCTATGCTCTAATACTAAAACTTAATTCGTATGGTACCCAAATGCCCACTTAGGGAGTGCAAATTTGCCACCAACAATAGTCGAAGTGTCCCAAATTGATAGTGACAACTCAAAACAAGTGAAGGCAATCCCTCCTCACAAGGAAGAAGATATGCTAGGGTAGATAGAATACACAAGAAGCAAAGTAAAATGCATAAGAAATATATCAAAAAAACTCTTTTTAAGTTTATTAGAGGAAAACCTAACCAAACTCTCCTTAGAAGAGTTTACTTAGACAAACTCCTCAACGATAAACACCTTGACTCTTTAATGCTCTTAAACACCTACCTAATATTAAAATTCTAAATCCTACAAATTTCACTCCCTCAAGAATTCTCGATCTAAACTCCTATGCTTAATCTCACAATCACAACACAAGATTTCTTAAGAGAATACTCTCCTTCACTCTCCACTAAGATAATCTCTCTTTACCTTTAAAATTCATAACTCTTTCCCATAAGACTTGAACCTTCTCACTACTCAATTTCTCAAATGATGAAACCTTCGAGATTTACCAAATCTCTATGATTAATTTTTGTACCCTTCAAGGGTTACTTTTTGTACTTTAAGTATCATTATGTTACAACTATAGATATTCCTCTCAAAATTCAATTGTCTTAAGGAAAAAAGTAATTGAGATAAGCACATATTCTTATCCAATTCTTCTTAACATTGTCTTACTAATTCCTTGGATTAATTCAGCAATTAGGTGTACAATTTAAAAAAAAAAAATGAAAACTTTGCTATGAGTCGACAATTTTGTAGTGCATCTCATGTACAAGCATAATTTTAAGTGTGTCAAGCTCGTACATGCATAATCATAGCCATATGCACATATTGCTATGTTTGAACTAAGTTTATACTTGCATAAAGCTCATTTATATGCACACCAAACTCCACGTGCATTGAATTTTGTATGCATATAATGCCCATTAAGGCACATTTGTGTCTCGGACTACAATAAACCTTATAGGCCCATAACACCCATTGTACTTGCACTATCATATATATATATATATATATATATATACTAGACTATGCACATGCATTTTCACCATTATATGAATATGCAATATACATGCACAATTAATTGCCCAACACATTGCATTATACATGTGTTATTGAATTAATCATACATTGTGCATACCTCTTCGTACTATAAACTCCAATACAGGCCTATAAGCACCTTGTCAATGACTAGTTTTTGAACTATCTATTTGTCAATATATAATTATCATTATGCATGCAAAAGGACTCTACACAAACTTCTGAACTTTTCCTTATTGGTTCTCTATCTCGAATTTTGAAAACTATGATGTAAAATCCATGATCCACGCACCCATGATCAATAACCTAATTATATAGTTGTCCTTCGCCTTTTGCAAATAAACATCAACACAAATTAAGACCATTAAAGATTGTTACATCTGTTTAACTTATGAACTGGTGATGGTGAGCAAGTTGTTGCCTAATGTTTGAGGAGATTTCTAGATATGTGAAATTTTAAAATAAATAATATCTATCTCACATAATTCAAAATTAACAATTCCATGACTAATTAAATGAAAAAAAAATCCTCCAAATGAGGATATAGAATAAATCCTCCAAATATGATACATAATAATAGAATAATCAATATAATAGCTAACTCAAAAAAAGAGAACTTATCCTACAATAAATCAAAGAATAAATAATCTGGTTCTTTGAAGGTTTAAAAACAAGATCAAACAAGAAGCAATTAACTAGTTTCTTAACCTATAAAGGAGTTATTCAATGTCGTAATCTTCCATAATAAGTAAAATAAAGCACAATAGAAAGTATTAATTACATTATGATCTAACACAAAATTTTAAACTAATTTGGCCAAGCCTCTAAGGTATGGGCAAGAAGAGGGATATAGGAAGAAAGTTCTCATGCATTATAGCAGAAAAAATAAAACAGCACTATACTAGATGAGGGTCAAGCAAAAAAATAATGGAAATGATGGTAGATCATAATAAACAAAAGCCTACACAATGATGGCCAACATAGGTACACTTTATCCAAACGAAATAAATACAAAAACTAAGAGGGTTCACAAAAAATAAAAACATTTGTAGTAGCAAAGAAAATGTTAGGTTTCCCAACTCACTATTTTATTTCTTGTCTTTTTGTAGTTTGGAGGTGAAGAAAAATTTTCACTGGCACGTGCACTTTTCAGGAATTTTACACAAACAAAACATTATCAGAGTGAAAAGACTATGGTCCTAAACGCATGCATACATCATTTAAAAAGAGTTGCAGATATAATTAGTGTTTAAACCTGAAAAAAAAAGGTCACTATACTACAAATAAATTTGAAATTTTAAATATGATCAATATAGAGAGCAGCAAAAACTACAAAGTTGAAAATATAGGAAATCTTCAAGAAACATTTACAATCAATCAGCAACAAGCAGGTTTGTATTAGAAAGTTTTTGAATCCCACGTTAGTTAACTAAAAACACATGAGCAAATATTTTATATATTCAAGGTAAAAATTCATGTAGCGTAAGCTACAAATAATTTATAATAATAGAAAATTAAACGAGTTCCACAAAAGAAAATACCTTGACATCACCGTGATATCCTGCACTTATCATCACAGAATTTGTTGAATCACAAGCAACCCCTACTACTTCCCCGTAATGAGCACACTTATTTAGCTCCGAATTGTCGACATATATGCCTTGGCTGATACCAGACTGCAAGTTAAACCTTTCAATCCAGCCACCCTCCGTACCCACTATAGCAAAATTTCCACATGCACTTATTGCACAAGCCTGTTGCACAAAAAAGGACGTTTTAAAATGCATAAGATTTAAAAGTTTTTTTAAGTAAACAATCCAATATAAACTTTTTTTCTTTTTCCCACCCTCATACAACTTACGGCTTAATACAACAGTCCAGCTCCCATATGCGGGGAAAAACAACTCAGTGTTACGATATTAATACATTACCAGACACAAAAACAGAAGTCCTGTACTTATGAAATATCAAATTTATGAAATGGTTGCAAAAATTTAAAGAAAGATCAAAGCATAATTTTTACCAATTCGCTAGTTTTCAATATACCTTGACAGGTGTTTGGTTCTCTGCAGATGGCGATAGGATGTGCTCACCAATTACAAAATTTTGCAGATGCCAAACATATGCCTTTGGTGTATCCATGTGGCAAGTTACTACATTGCACCAATCACGCTCGCGAATTTCAGCTGACAATTCCCAGTAGAGAAAAGTCAAGCAGACAGTTTCAGTTTATATGGTTAGTGAATTCTCTTAAACATTTCATAAAACTAAACAAATATCAAAATTTGTTAAGTAATCAAGTTTGTAAGCACTAGTATCATGCAGTCTATCAAAAGCAGAAGTTAAAAACAAAAATGCAATTTTGTAAAGTTAGTTGGATCATAAATGTATCAGGAATATTAGGAATAATAGCAAAAGTATTGGATAAATTGGCTATGGCAACATTTTCAAAAAAATTTTCAAAATCCTCTCATAACTTTGCAATTTTTTTATTTGATTCCTACTGTACGTACTCTATTTTATCTATATATAGAATCCTTCTTAAAATAATGAAATAAACTCTTTATATTCAATATGGAAGCACAATAACACCTTTTCCAACTCAATTCCCATCCCATGACACTCAAGCCCCACCACAAACCAAACCCAAATCTCGTCAACCCAAGTTTTGTTTCTTCTCAACCCCATCTGTCCATCTTACTGTGAATCACCTCATGAACCACAAGCCCCTTTTACCTCAAGCTTCATCTACCACAAGCCCCAATCCTCAACCTGCCTCTCCCACCTCAAACACCACACTAAATGCCTCAAACCCAGCCCCAGTACATAAAGTCCCTACCTCTCCTATGTTGCCAATTCTTGCTGGCCATTCTCTCATCTCCAATCTTGCCATAACAGTAGTTATTGATGACATTGTTGCACCTCTATGCAATCTCGACATGATTGTCACCCTCTCTCCTGCAAATTCTGTGATCTCATGTTTTTCAATTTCTCATTAAACCTCATAAGAAACTTCACCATTTGAATTCTCCAATGTCTAAACCAAAGAAGACTATCAAAAATATCAAAAACAAAAGCCTTTGATTATTCAATACTCACATGTACACATAACAATCTTATTATGTTTTAAAAAACCGTAAAAGCGATGTGAAACTTTCTTCGCACCATATACTCTAAAGATAGCAACATGTCTTGAGTATACACTTTGTACTATGGCATTTTCTCCTTACAAATGTGTGACAATTTTGTTCAAGTTTATTATAATACACCAAAAGCCAAATGGGACAAATTTTCTTCAATATTCTCCCTTTACCACTAATCCCACTGCTTGGCAAAAACATAATGAGTTTCTTGTTTCTTATGACCATGTTTCTCTTTGGATATCATCCAATACTCTAATTTGTCCACCTTCAGTTAATGGCGAACTCTACAATCCTTAATATCTTGATGGCTCTTGCAAGTATTCTACGAGTCGTTGAGCTCTTTGCTCAATCCTCCTTGAACCTTGAATGCACTACTCTTATTGATATTTTTGAAGGAGTTGTAGTACTCAAGGCTGCAAGGTCATGATGGTATAAAAGTTCATGATCACAACTCTTTTCCATCCTGCCAATCTTTTCAGATAATTAATCACTCATTAAATTATTGTTGGGCAAAGTTTGGCCATCTTACGAATACTAAGTATGTTATCACTGTTATCTCTAATCTTGCTATGGAGAACTATGAACACTACATCACCATCAACAACTTGTTACCTCTCATGCAATTTTTGTTTCTAGCTTTGCTTTGACTTCTAATTTTAGTTATGTATTGCATCTTATAGATTTTGGAGCATCCTCTCACAACACTAATAAAGCTTTGTTATTTTTTTGCCTTATGATTCTTCCTAACAGATCCCCTTCTCCTTGTCTAGAAAAGGCTCCATCTATCTCTCACCCACAATGACTTGGTAATGTCTTATAGATCTAAACCTACCCATTAATTTATTATCTATCCATTGCCTTACCAAATCTTATAATTGCACTATAATTTTCTCTCCTAGTTATGTCTTTTGGGATCTTAGCACAAAGAGGATGATTGATGACAATTTTGAAGTAGAAAACAACCACTCTCTCTGGCTCTACATCCAATGCTCTCTTGACCACCCTCTCTCCTTACCAGTGGTATTGTTATCTCTATCATCCACCCCCTTAATGTGTACAAAACATCACTTATTTTCTCTGACTAATTTTGAAAGCGATACTTATGAATATGCCTAACAAAAATGCATCTATTTTCCTTTATCTACCTACCTCCCCTCATACTCAAGCTCCTTTTGCTTCAATACACTCAAATGCATAGGTCCATACTGATTTAACCCATCTAAGATCTCACTATTTTGTGATGCAAGAAAGGCTATATCAATATGACAATTTGGGCTAATTCAATGGATCCTGTTTACGTTTTTCTTATTTATTTATCATTTTTTGTTTTATTTAGATTGTCATTAGTAAGATAAAAAACTCTCATGTTATTTATACACGTCTTCTTATTTTTATATTTCATTTATTTAAAAAAGGTTTTTTTATCATTTATTTTTGGTTTAAGTCTTTATGAAACAAAAAATAGAGATATTGAAAAATTAAAGTCTAATAATTTCTTCAAGCCTTGAAGAGCTTGATGGTTGGAAGAAGACACCCCTAAAAACCCCTATTAATAGAATAGAAAATTATCCTCCCAACCTTTTTTCTTCTTTTCTTCATCCAATTGTAAGATTTTAATCCTACCCAATTTTCCACTCATTAACTTGGTATCAGAGCCATGCTAAGATCAAGTTGCATGTTTTTAATCCATGCCTCCACCTTGATTTTGGCAACAAAGCAAATAAAGATCCGACTATAGGATTTCTCATCATATCTCCTTTTAACCCCCATCATTTTGGTATCAAAGCCTACTTTGTGATGTTCCAATCATCCCAATGATTTGCCACCGGTAATCACATTCTCGATTTTTGAGCCACCAACCCCAACCTTTGAAATTTCCATACTTTACTAATGGAAGGATCACTCAAATTCCATAATTAAAAAGACATGGAATCGACCATGCTGATTTTAAAAAGATCCCTCAAACCCAATAATTAAAGAGATGTAGAATGAACTTTATCAATTTTGGAAGAATCCCTTGAATCCCTTAATTAGAAAAGCTTTTTGTTCTTATTTTTATTACTGTCCTTCTATATAGGACTGAATTATTATGTTCCAAAAATAACACAATAAAATTATTTTCTTATTTAGAATAATCAATACATAATGTAACCAATGGGCCTTCAATAAAATTACGTTAGAAACCTTTCAAAAAAGGTCATTGATTTCAACATATTAGAGCCCTATGTTCATCCCCAAGCCTTCCCCATCAACTCCAAGTGCCATGTTCTCAACAATCATCGTTGTGCATCTACTTGTTCATCAACGTTTTTTGATAAAAAAAATGTCCAATTCTATTCAAACATCTTCTACTATTATTCATGGCTTTTGTTACTGATGAAGATGTGAGCCATTTACTACAAATCACTAAACATAAATTGAATAGATCGATATAAATAATTTCAACTTGGTTCTCTAATTATTCATGGCAAAGGGCAAGATAAGGTATCTAACAAGAAAGATATCTCTACCAAACATTGGTGACACCAATTTCAAAAAATATGAGGTAAAGAATGCAAACACCATAACATTGTTGATCAATTCTATTAAAACCATTATTGGTCAAGTCTATTTGCTCTAAAAGATTGCTGGTAACATATGGCAAATAGTTTAAGATGTGTATTCAGATTTTGAAAAATACATCTCATTGTATTAAAATCCACTCCATTATTCATAACACATAACAAGGGACAAAATCTATCACCAAATACTTTAATATACCAATGAAACTCTGGCAAGGGACAAAGTTTGTTTTATACAATCCAATGGAAATGTTCAAAAAATAAGGCAATACACAACAAGATGCTCAAGAGGGATCGAGTCTCTGAACTTTCTCCAAAGCTTGAATAAAAAATTCAACAAGGTGTGTAGATGAATGCTCAAAACCAAACTTTTGCCAACAATTCATAAAGTATTTGCATAAATCAAACATGAAGAAAGTTGAAAAGGTATTCCTTAATTCTCAATCAAATTTCACCAACAATGACATCCCTTAGAACTCGGCTCTTTTCAAAAAACTTAGCAAATTAGGTTCTCACAAAATCAACAAACCAAAGGCAATGCTTGGTGCAAACACTACAAGAGACTGAATCATACAAGCTAAAGAATTCATGAATAACTAAACAATTAGAAGCCTCAAAGTCAATGGAAGAATAGCTCTTTAGCAAATGACATCAAGATCATAAGCAAACAACAAAAATCAAGCCTTAAACCCTTCACATTAAAACTCATGGAAGTCTTAGTCAACCTCTACATCAATAGCAATGGCAATACAAAAAGGCAACAAACAATAAATATTTTTGTCAAAAAGGGATATTGGTGTTTGTGTGTTGGATTATTAATATTGAAGCCCTTAAACATATGATTGGATATCAAAATATCTTTTCTTGATATTAGAAAAACATTGATCAAACAAGTGTCATGGCTGTCAATGGGCTTTCATCTTTAGTCCTAGACATTACTTATGTTAATTGTTGTGGTGTTTATTTGAAATCAGTTTTTGTATTCCAAGTTTAGGATTTAAGCTTCTTTCTACTAGCAAGTTAGTTAAGGATCAAAATTATGAAATAAGTTTGTAGTGATCATTGTGAGTTTCAAGATTTGTCTTCAAAGAAGATGATTAAGATTACTAAAGAACAAAACAATTTATTCTACTGCACCAATTCTCTCAAAAAATAGTCAACAACTAAAAAGATCACTTTCAACTTTTTCAAAAATTGAATAAAAAAAATACTTTGGCATAATCTCTTCGGACATTCTGGCTTCTAGTATCTAAAAAATCCTATACACAAACTTATTTATCAATAAAGATCATTCATTGCTTCAAAATGAATCCTATCATTGCAAAGCAACCTAGGAAAAATCAACCTATTTAAAATAATCAATCTTCTTATCCTTTCCATATAATTAATAATAAGTTATAGGCCTACTGTATTTTATTCATTAACAAGAACATATTAATTTATAACCTTTGCAGTAACAATACAAGTGCACGTCAAGTATATCTATTGACTAATCCGATAACATAACCTAAAACATCAACTTCTTGCTCAAATGGTTATTAAAGCTCAAGTAAGGCTAATACTGACGCCTTACATATAATCTCTTTTACTTCGCAAAAGCCATGTATGTCCAATCAAATTCCAATTCATTCAAGTCAAGGAATGTAGACGCATAGCCATCTCCAAGAATCTTTCAATGAACGTCCTCAAACATTAGCAAACTCCCATAAAGCTTCTAACCTCTACAAATATTAGATTTCTTGACAAGTCTTGGATGGCACTAAATTTCTCTATATATCAATATTAAGCTCTCCATTCTCAATTATGAAACCAAAATATACATGGTTCTCATTAGCATAACTTCTTCGAACTAATTTTCAACTAATTCTTCCATAAACTCAAGAACACTTCATTCACATGCTTAAGGTGCTCTTACATATCCAAAATGTAAAAGAGTATACCACATAGGTACACATTACAAACTTCTCAATTTGAAATCTCAGAACATCGTTCATCAATTTCATAAAAATATGGTGTGTTGCATAATCCACATGGTATTACTAGCCACCTATATAAACCCTATAGTCTTAAAGGCTACCTTCTAGTTGTCTCTTTGAATTTGCACCATATTATATGCTAACTTCAAATCAAGCCTTGAGAAGACCTTGACATGGCCATGTTGATTAAGCAAACCTTAATATAAGGTAACTAATATCAATGCTTGATGGTGATTTCATTAAATGATCAATAATTAATGCACGTATGCCATCCTCCATCTTTTCTAGCACTATACCAATTACTAAATCACATGAACTAATTAAATCAAAGCTCCATTCTTGAGTAACTCTTCTATTTTCTTCTTAATCTCCTCTTTCTCCATGATTGAATATTGATACATTCTTGAATTAGGAAATGTTGCATTAGTCCTCAAAATTTCTTGATGAGTTCTCCAAGTAGTTTACTTTTGTCAGTTGTCACTGCGATACTCCTTCATGTTTCTAAGGTTGTAAGAGTAACAATACATAGCTCTAGCTTGCATTGGCTAGCATCATCTTCACTTAAGTAGCCACTATAACAACCATAAGTTGCTTCCTAACATCTCAATTCACCATGCACTTTTAGCCATCCATTGCAAGTTGATATTGTTATTTACGTTGAAGTATATGATATAACGTCTTAATTCCAAAGATATGGGCACACTATGATGACATAGAATATATTGATTAGGACCAATTCAAATAGAACTTAATCAATGTACTCTCAAGTGATTGCAAACCTCACCTTAAATTGTTTCTCAACTCGAGCTTTTCAATCCTTCTATATCCAACCCATGGAGAAGGGTTTAAGATGGGGCGTTGTCAACAATGGTAGTTGTTTCACTAGTCTCTAAAAAATAAGGTTCTTCTAACTTTTAAAAATGATTATGACACTTACTACCTCCTTCAAGTGAATCCTTAAAGTGAACACATCTTGCTTATCTTTAATGCGAAGCTCTTGAGCATTGCTCTTCGGCTTCAATATAAGAGAGAGAGGTTACCATCTTCCCTTTGTGACGTCTCAAGTGTCTGTACACCCTTGTGATTATTATCACTTTTCCTTTTCTTTCATCCTTCTCCCTAAATTTCTCCAAGTAAAAGTTCGAGATATACCTTCCACATTTATCAAAAGTATATTCTTTTAATTAACAATGTTCACAATTCCTAGCTATGTTGGATGAAGTTAAGGCTATAATAATAATACCAACAAGGGTCTTCTTATATCATGACTTCTGTTTCCTCTTCTACTTTCACATTGTTTGTTATTCTTCCCTACTATCTTAAGGTCTTTTCTCCACGTCTTGCAATTCTTTTCAATGGCCATAGCGCAAAAGTGTTGGTCTAATACAACTTTTGAATGGGAAGAATTTAGTTGCTAACAGGTAGTATAATCTGACTATATATTTGATCAAGGCTTGTATCTTATCTAACTGAATTCCCAAAGCAATAGCTCCTCATTTGAACTCGGTTATATAATCCTACACAATTTGCCTTGAAGATATCATAGAAAATATTATTTTCTCCATCTCTCTTGTAGATTTGCCATGAGGTCAATTTCTCCATATCATCTCTTTAAAATTGCTCCAAGAAATGTTATCCACCAACCCAATACTCAATAAGACACTCCTCTGAGCCTTAGTGTGATGAATTAAAATATGTGAAAGAGATTCTCTCCATTAAGGTATAATCACACAAAAAAAATATAGGTCTCCAATTCTCCAATTAAGTCTCTTAGTTTCTTATGCTAACTTGTCCATTGTACGTAGCCTATTCAATTCTCAATTGTATGATGCAATGCTTTGAACATAATTGTTCTCGTCATCATCCACCATTTGAGATGTGGATAATATTCTGAGTTTCCCCCCTTATTGGATAATTTCTATCTCTTGATGTATTGTCATATGATGCAATTGCTAGATTGGCTTGATTCTCAGGGACAACTTTTATCAAAATTTGAACTTGCCAAAATAATTAAGTAATTTGTTGCTCCATTAAATTGTGTTGAATCTCTCCTTCCTCAACAATAGTAAATCCTTTGTTGACCTCTTACTTCCCCTTATTTGTTCGCTACTCTACTCATTTTCTTCTTGTTCCTACAACTATCAAAATACTCTAATACTAAAAATAATATAGCCTATCAATTGACTAAATCACTTCAAACGATTGCTAAATTCACAAACATTCAGACTTGAACTTCAGAATAAACCGAAGATTAAAAATTCAAGTTCCTTAAGTCAATGAAGACAAGTTTGCAAAAAATAATGGCAATTTTCTCTCCTTAGCTCCATGAGATGATAGAGGGAGTAAAGGAAAGAGAGAAAGAGAATAACAATTGATGATAACTAACATTCTTTTCAAGTCAGGTTTCAGAATTGGATATATTTCTCATTTCTCTTTTAAGTATTTATACTTTTGACCAAGAGGTGATATAAATATTTCCCATATTCAATCCTAATTAATGATGATTTGGATAAGTCCTAAACTTGTTAAGGAAAAATAAAAACCAGAGAGACAAATGTGATCTCGAGAGAGTGCCCTCAAGGCCAATGTATTCCTAGATGGTGTTTTTAAGTCTCAACAATTCCTCATATCAAATCTCCTATAACTATATTAAGTCAAGACAAAACTACTCAAGCAATGGAGTGCTTCAATGATACCTTTAGATACATCTTGAAAAACTACTCCTTTATTTAAGGAGTTACCCTAAAAAGGGGTCCAAGAATAAATAAGTCTAGCAACCAAGCAATGCCTTGTGGGCTCTAATCAAGATGTTATTGATCAAATCTCATGATGAGCAAAAGAATTGGCCAAAGCACATTTAAGAATTACCAAACAAAAAGTAAAAAGTTTTCCCATGCTCACTTAAAAGTTAAAAAGAAAATAACCTAGCTAAATGATGTGACTGAAGTTATTTTGTAAGCACATGAGGCAAGAATATATTAGTGAGTATAAGTATAGCCCCACAAATCGGTCAAATTCATCCGTTGTGTTTTTGAATTTACCAGCAGCCATTCAAAGGTGAGTACACAAGCAAAGCAGCGCTAAATATTAATCATTCGTATTGAAAGCAAGCATTGAATATGAATTATTGTGATTCTAGAAAAGAACCAGTAATAAGAAGGAAAGCCCTACCACAATCAAACGCAATGACAGGCTTCAACTTGATTTCTTCTTCCTGAGAAAATGGAGAAACAGAAAATGATGAGCACCTCATTCTCAAGAAGTGCTTTAGCAGTGTTCAAAATGTGACAAGCAAAAAATGCACAATAAAGATCATAAGAAATGTTTGATAAAGCAAAACAATTCCACACCTTCACCCCAAGTTTCTTGGCTCTTTTAGTGACATGGCGTTGAGAAAGCTCTCTGCTTTGTTGGTCCTGCCAGACAAAATATATAATAAATAATACGCCAACAGTTCAATAAATACCATGAATATACAAGTCTAATTAGCAAAGCTCCGTGGTTCTTTTCTATAAAATGTTATCTAATGGCAGCAGACCAAGCATGCATGTGATATTCACAATCATTCCTCTATGTTCAACAATCTAAATGAATATAGCTCATTGTCCATAAAAATTACACCAAAGTACAGTTGTACAAATTATCAAAAGAGTATTATAGAACCATCTGTACTTAACAAAAGAAAATGACAGGAGCAAGAATTAGGTAATTCTGTGCTTGGCACCAAAAGTAATTGTCCTTCCTAACTCACATGAAGTCCACAATAACAATCAAAAAGCAAGTTTGATTCATCACACAGTCAGAAGTTATCAGGACTGAAATTTAATTGAAGTGAAATTCGGTTTTCTCCTTCATATGATTTACTTCCCGTTTCTTTTCACTGTTAGGAATAAACTTGGTTAGGGAAAAAAAATTAGAAGTAGACAAGAGATCCAGCTTCTGAAAATATTTTATGTCTTCTCCAGGTCATGAAAAAGGAAAATATGAGGTCACTTCAAACCACACATAAAATGAACTCACTTTTCAACATCACAACTATGAGTTCCAAAAACAAGAAACTGCCTGCAGCCAAATCTGAGAAAGATTAAAAACTCTGTTTTCTAGCTGAGTAACAACCACTTAGATCTAAACAAACTATGTCATGAATTTTCAACCACAATGTGCCATGAATTAACTTCTGTTTTCCAACCATTCACAACTAAATTCTAAAGAAGCTGTTTTAGCTCAAAATTCATAACCTTTCCACACACGTTTAGGATAGTCTACACTAGGTCAAAACCTCATCAAATAGACTATCCTGCAGATTACTACCATGCAACCTTCTTTAAGTACAATTTATCTATGTTTAGAAGATAAATTATACATCATAGTCATGTCCAGGAAAGGTATGACGTGTTCGTCACAAAAGTCAAATGGATTCAAACAATGCATCCTGGTTCAACTAGAAGCAAAGTTCCACAAACGTGATCCAAGCAAACATTACTATTCCCAATTTAAATGAATATGCTCAAATCGGTTGGAACCAGAAACAGAAATTACTACAAGACCTATAGAAAACAGTAAAGAGATGACAAACCTGCCGTACGGAAAATAGCCGGAAAGCACGATCTTGTCCTGCAGATAGAATGCATCTTCCATTCTTATAGAATCTGAGTGTACACAAAGCCAATCAAAAAGTTGATTTGAATATGTACAGCTATTCAACCATTATCAATTATCAAACCTAGCACTACAAGCAAACAGTGCCAGTTCCATTCCAGCTACCAGCCCATTCAATTCTTCACTGCACATCATATGCAATACATTATCCATTATTACATGCATCCTTCTTTTGTTTGTATTCACCAAATCCATCTTTTTCATTTTCTAGGAAAAATGAATAAATAGAAATAAATGTTGCGCATTGTCTAAATGATACCGTAGAAGTTTCTAAGCTTTTATACATTCAAATCTGATTGGACACAATTATCTACCTATTTGAAAGTGATTAACTGGAATTTCCAAAGGATAAGCGACCACCACCACCCCCCCCCCCCCCCCAAATCAACCTCTTAATTTTATTAAATGATTCCAATCAGAAATAATTCTCAAGTATTTACTTTCAATTTTAATAATTACTGCATTTAAGTTTTTTATGAAACTTTGAAGAATTCAATCTACTCTTCAGGATCAAACATTAAATGCTTGATTGAACATCTTCAATCACTATTAAAAAAAAAAAACAATCGAGTGCACAAGAATCAGCAAACTGGCAAAATAAATTGATACTAAGCAATAAATTCAAGTTCCCATGTCAAAATCTACCTAGTCTTAATATGCAGCTGAAAAAAACATAGAACTTACAAAATGCAATTTTCTAGTACCATGTATAAGGCCTATAAAATGACAATACAAAGAAATGCACAAATCAAACAATTAATCAAGTTACAAAGCACACTTCAATTGCAAGGATAGCAAAAACAACACTAACCAAACAGTTACACACTCCATAAAATACCATCTCCTTTATGTTTACTAACAAGCAAATAGAATGAAGCCAAAAAAACAATAAAACATATTTTTAAAATGAAAATCAGCAAACATTAATGCAAAACAAAAAGAGAATTTGCACGTGGAACAAAAACATTGTGGAGCCAGAATGCCAAAATAAAATTATTATAATAGACTCATCACATAAAGCATTGATGAAGTACGCTAGCTTTGGGCCTTAAGAGACTAGCCTTGGCCTAACATGGGAAACACCTTTTTAACATTTTACGAATGTATTTTTCAACATTTTCTTTATGTTTAGGGAGCTTCTAGATGAAATATTAAAATGTAGTTATTAGTTGATTATTTTTAGTTGTTGGTTGGTTGTTAGTTGTTGGTAGTTATAGTTATTAGTGTTGTTTCATATGTAATACATATATATTTTATAAATTTGTAAAAATCTAGAGTAAATGACAATTTTGTTTAGTTTTGAATTATTTTTGTCTCAGTTGGGTGGTTTGAGTATTTGAGTTTGCATGATGACTTTCTCTTGAATTTACTTTAGTAAATGAATCTTTACTTTCCCTTTCATCTTCTCAACTCTATTTCATCTTTATTTGAACCCTTATATCATATTCTTTATTTTCTTTACCTTAAATAATCATCTCATTCCATTACACTCTTCTTGCATTGCAATTATTCTAATTTTTTCTCATAAATAATCCAATAGTTACTTTAGCTTCTACATCCATGCCGATTGTTTGCCAATTCCACAAACACGAGCTCATCCATGCTACCAAACCGATCATTGTAGCAAACCAACCCCTATAGGAGATAAATAGTGCTATCTGTCTTCGTTTAACATTTGAACTTTTACTTGGCCCAATCCCTCTCTTTCTACATCAAATGATATTAGAGCCTGATATTTCTCAGTTACCATTGCTTCCGCTCCCACTGTACCACTCCATCGACAATAGCTCACATGCACCACACCGCTTGTGCACCACACAACCTGCCTATCACCATCACAGCACGAGCCTACACGCATTCCCTCACCTGCCAGGTCACTGTCGCTCCTCACTCTCACTACACTCGCACTAAGCCAATACAGTTCCACCCATGCCCATGCCTGCACCCAGGAACATTTGCGCATACTTGCGACGCATCAACCACCTATTTAAGGACTTTTGTATCAGCCACATCAATACGTGTGGTGGAATTGATACACTTGTATAACTATATCTTGTTAAGAGGGTTCCAAGTAGATAATAGGATTCCAAGAATATTCGAAGGACCTTTATAGGAGGAAATTGACTTCAAAGAAAAGCCTTTCCAATTTAAGATTCTAAGCTACAAGGTGTGGTTACTTGGGATTTTGTTTCATCACATTTGGGGCACGACATCATAATGTTTCAATCAACTATGACAATCATGAAAACCAAGGAGATTTCATGGGAATTTGTACTCATGGCAAAAATTGAACATTCGAGAAAAATAACGAATAATTTAGTACAAAGTTTGCAAAGCATTATTCTTACCCTACCACAAATGCAAAAATGAGAAATTCCAATACTTTAGCAATTTATATGAAAATGAGACAAATTGCTTTCTACTAGCCATCTTTGTTGAACAAAAGATTTTGTAGGAGTCACATCAACTATCCACAATTCTCTAGAAGGCAATACTGTACCCTAACTTAACCCAAGACGATTGTGATGATTGTGAGCCATGCCCCACATCCCGCACATGATGTATCAAATGTGTCGTGTCTAACCAAAGATGAAGACAGTTTCTACCAAAAAAAACCAAGAAGACCTACCCACAAGGATCTAAGAAGATCCTATACTATTCAAGTATCCCCTCTACTTTTCCAAATCCACCAGCTCCTCTCAAAGACTATTCAATACAACCTTAACCATTGTTCATAAACTTTTGTGTCCCTTTCATTCACAAAACAGAGGCCTATCTTTGTTGTAAAGGGACAGAATAATCACCATGACAGATTTCTCTATAAGTATCCACAATAACAAATCTTCAACTACCTTGTGGACCACATTTCCCATGTTTCAAGAGATTTTCTGCACAAAAATTATGGTCTTACTCTCTAATTTCTGGTCACCCTCGATACCACAAAACCAGAACATCTACTCACTTTTATTAAGGGTGCAACCAAATCACTCCTTCCACCCATCTCACCAAATAACAAAAGAGACATCAACAAGCTCCAAGAGATTATGCTCATTTAACAGTTTTAAAAACAATGCTTCACCCTTCGAAAATTTTAGCACAAACTTCACAAGCAATTTCCAATACTCTTTTGTACATAGTTACTTCTAAAGAAGATTTTATACCTGTGTTTTAAAAAAACTAGAACTGGACTGAAGACACTACTTTAAATGGGTTGTATCAGACATAAGCAAGGCCAAGAATCATTTATTACGAACAAGTTATCCTAGATGATGCTTCACCAACAGCATTTTGTGCAATGGTGCGCGACTTTTACCATGGCCCATGCATTGAAAGTAAACCAAATTTTCAATTGAACTACAAACAAGAATATGCATAACATTTTTGTAGAAATAAAATATTTCACAAATTTAAGAACGACAAATTCAACAACGTACCTCAAGCACAATGGAGGAGCACAATGACCACTTCGGAAACGCAATAGGCGAGCATCACCTTGCGTTGTATCAAAAATCCAAATCTATAAAAGATAGAATATGGCATCTAAACATTAGATTAATATGAAGATAATATAAGAAACTGAAGCAACTAATCCACAACAAATAATAAAACAAGCCAACATTATAAGAAAACAAAACAATCACATCATTATCATTAGCCTTTAACAAAATCACATGCATTATATTATCATTTCTTTCATGTCTTCCAAAAAGACAAAACTCTAGTTTATCAAGTCTCTTTTGATAACTTTAAGCCATGCAACTTTCGAGTTTATCAACTTTTCTTTTATAATTCTCTTCCATATTAACTATTATCAACTTCTTCAACTATGTTATTTGTCAAGTATATCCCACAATTTAATTTAAGCATGTTTCTCCAATAAAATCTAAAATAAATGCACCTCCACTCAAATAAAGTTATTCTCCAGTTTATCCCTCTTATGTTAACATGCACAACTGTTCCATTTTCAGACTGGTATAGTTATTTTTTGTTACCAAAAACACAAATCTTTAGGATAGCCAAGGTAGCTAAAATTAGGTAGAATTCACCATTTCAAACCTATAAGATATTCACTTATACCATTCTTCAATCACTTGAGCATTTTAGCCACTAGGGCTTGACTCCAAAAAGTCATATAAGCAAATAAATTAATAAATTTTGTAATATATGTACAAATATAAAAGGCAAATAAGACTACGACATTAGGAAACACCTGATCTACTTAAACAAGTTACCGATAGCAACCATGTGTACAGTCATTATAGTTGAACATCATGCAAGCATTTGTTTTCCCCTTGTATCTCTAAGCCCTCTCTTTAGGCATCATCCCTCCTCATTTTTTAACTTCAAACACTGACAAACCATCTATCCAACCCAAATTGCCCTTTTCTTATGCTTGTCACTTGTTCAACTATGACAGAGCTATAAAACTTCACCATCAATTCAAAAATATCTTACCAATCAAAATTCTGATTTTCACCTACCATCTTCATCATTGAATACAAATAAGAATCTAGCTCCATCACACCAAGGAAGATAGACATAGGTTGCAAGTTGAATACAGAGTTGAGCATAAAAGCAATGCAAACAAAAAGCTCTTGGAATGATAAAAAATTTTAACAGTTTTGACACAATCACTACTCTCATTCTTCTAGTTAATGTAATTCTTAACTATATCCATGTTTTGAGGCAACGTCTAGTGCATAGAATATCATAAAAATTCTGGAGGTTTATAGCTCTCAAATGAAATTAAACCACATAAAAGGAAGATACCTTTCAGTTAGAACATACGCTACGCAAAAATTTCATCCCTGTACTCTGAAATTGTATTTCACAATACAAATACCATATCATATGAGCTAAGGTATAAACAGCATCAACAAACAAATGCAAGGATTTTATTTTCAATTTTAATATCAGGGATTTCTTGATAATTTCTAAGCAAAAGTAATTAGTGTTTATAGATTTAAACTTAAAACTAATACTAAAAACAATAAAGATAATCTCATTCTTATGCCAAATTTGAAGGATTTCTGGGCAAACCATGTGTGGACATGTCATCATTCAAACACGTACAATGTCTTAGCATGCAGACTATGCCGAAACTTTCTTCTATTTTTTCCTCTTACTTGCTCTCGTGGTTTGAATACTTATTTGCATTAAATTTACAAGTGTTGAAGTATATTACATAAAATGGAGTTTTAAGCTATTAAACTTTTGACTTCATATAGAGTGCAGAGCCCATCACTGCATATCCAATTTCAAAACAGAGGAAGTGGAGAAGAAAGAACAACCATTTGACTTTGGCACATGATGTGGCACATAATAAAACAACCTATGGTAGAAAAAGGTTGTCATTAATATTGTTGGCATCTTAAAACAATCTTTCAAAATGATTTCTAACCATTTTGTCATAAACTGTCATAGATAATATACGAGATTGATACATGTCCTTTCTGTAATGAATCAATGATACATGTCACAAATTATTACATCAATAAAACAATTCACGCATGGCTAGATTGGGTAAGTAACCTCATTCTGCATTACCCATCACCCCCAAACCAAATACACAATATCATGTTTTGTCATTGCCCCTTTTCCTACTATGCAACTAACTTCAATCTTGTCACTTCACAATTAACAAGCCAGGGGGCAATGACAGCATCCTTTCTATATTTCCAAATACATACATAACCATTCTATATCTTGTTTCCATATGATCATCGGACAAACCTTTTGTTAATGAACCAAGACGAACTCCACCATAGCATATGAAAAGTACAAAAAAGAACTGTTACCCAATGGAGATGCTAAGTGGAATTGGTTTTACACAAAAACTAAATTTCAAATTAATGCATCTAAAAAAATGGAGGAAACTCCAATTCTACAGAAGCTCAAGAACTGCAATTAATGCATCTAACAAAATATCGATGAAACACCAATTCAATAGAAGCTCTAGAAATAACTACAAGAAACTGATAGGTAAGCCACAATAGTTCTGTACCTGGTTTCTGCCCAATTCCGGATTGATTGGCATGCTTTGAATATGACAGAAGTAAACACAGATTAGACTTGGAATTAAGGAGAGTAAAAAGAGGAACCTAGTCTATGACAAAGATGCCTGGGTTCGTACTAATCTAATGATATCACAGACCTCTCTGAATTCAATAACAGATCTTGACACTTGGTTCAACCACTAAGGCATGAAGTAATCCATCAGAGGGTTTTCACTAAGATCCTATCTACATTGGATGATAGGGAAATAAAGAAAGCTAGCATTTGGCACATTTGGACAAGAAAAAAAAAATGAGCCCAATAGCTCAACTTTGTCTTAAAGTGCCAATCATTGATAAAAAATTGGACTGTGAGAAGGAATCAACATCATCCAAGCCTAAGCAAGTCTTGCTAGCAGATAGGTGAGGAGCAGCATTGGATCAGAACAAAGACAACCAAAAAGAATGACAAAGAGAAGGGCAAAGCAAGAAAGGATAGTGGTAGAGAGGTTTCAAATGGAAAGGAGACAATGGTCACTGATATTTCGAGGAATAGTAGAGAGATTAAGGAGGAGAGGGGAAGAAAGAAAGAGCATGGGGGAAGAGAGATTAAAAGATGAAAGAGCTAAGAGACAACAAAAATATCAAGAGATAGAGGCATAGAGATCAAGGCTTTGAGAAAAGTTTAGCACAAAACTGAAAGCAAACAACTCTGAGCATGAACAGGAAGCTATAGGCTGTGTAAATCTCCAAACAATTCATCAAGATGATCATTAAACCTTGTGGTTAAGCTATCCCTATCAAATTCAATTAGGAAAGTAGAAGTGTAGTATACAAATTGATCGGGCCTATCCAAAAAATGATGGAATTAAAATCAGCGAAGGGAGAAAAGCCAAAAAAATTAAGACACGAGACAAAAGAACTTGCATACTTTCAGAAAAATTAAAAATTGAATATTTGTAAAGTATAATAATACTTCATGAAATGGACCAAATTTAATGCTAAGGTTTATTATTGTTGAAGGAAGCGTTGGCAGAAACATTTTTTATTGGAAAACCCAGTCTTGAAGTAAGTTCATGGCTATGTTATGAGTATGATTAGGACACCATGGAAGTGGTAATACCATTGAGAAATAATCTATTGACAAGGTTTGAGCATATGTAAGTTGCATTAAGGTAGTTGGCCGGTTCCTCATTCTATGTATTAACTTCCTTATATGCAACAATTCACCATACACGCATAGTTGGAGAAAATAAACCCTTATCTTTCTTTGGCAGGGGAATGAAGCTCCTTTACATAATTTTCATGGCCCAAAAACTCAGGATTCCAAGCATGATATCATGGGAACACATTGTGCATAGCCAATCATCGATGTTATTAAGCATCTCTTTTACACATGCAAAACATACTGAACATATAAAAACACCACAGAAACAACATATTCCTTGAAAGGTAGTTAATTGTTGCCACCAAGGAATTAGAAAATACCTACTTTTATCGAATTATCAGCAGCAGAGCTCATAAGTACTGGTTCATTGGCAAAGAAATGAAGTGATACAATTCGACTATCATGAGCATCCCTGATGACTGATTGAAGCCTTTGCTTCTCAAGGTTCCAAATGCTAATTAGACCTGATGATCCTCCAGATGCTAGAAGCGGTTCCCCATCTAATGCAATAAATAAAAAGAAAGTAAACATACAGGATACATTCAGATCTAAGTGATTTTTCAGTAAATGAAAGCTTTAAGCCGCATTGGCAACAAGAAGCTGCTTGTCCAAAAGCTAACATAAAACAAGCATTTGTAAATATAGCCCTGGAAACAAGAATATTGATTTTTTTTCTCCAACATTGCAGTTGAAAATAGATAAAACATTAAATTGGGATTCTTTTAGCAACCATGTGGTGTTTCCGGCACAGTTAGGTTGTTAAAGATAAAAACATTGTTACTACTACCAATGTAGCAATATTGCTCAAGAAGTGTGTTTCCCATTATCAGGATGCATTACAGGGAATGGATATGCAGTCTATGCCAAATATGAAACCAAAAACAACTTCCTTGAACCGACGTTATGGGTGAAATAGGCCCTCAATTATCTCATAGACAGCGAATAAAAGACCAGATTTACATACACAAAATACAGATTCAACTAACATAATGAACCACAATCTTCGTTTATATTCATAAGTTAAGAATGATTGACACCTCTAGCCCAAACCTCAATATTAGAATTAATGGAAGAAACAGGCAGAAAGCACAACAATACATATTGACACCCATCTAGATTAAATGTGACATTTCAAAGAAGAAATACATGGTCTAGATTAAATAAAGCAAGAACTTTTTACATGATTGCAAACATCATAAAATACATGGTAATACAACTTCAAAAGCATTAAAACTCAAGCTATTTACTTGGTCGATATTAAATAAAGCAAGAGCTTTTAAGATAGTATAAACTATGGAATAAGCTAGAATAAAATATTGTATTAGCTGTTGAAGTTCAACTAACAAATTCAAAATACCACAGTTTGCATGAATCAGAATTTAGGCAAACAATAAATCAAGATAATACCAGTCCTGAAAGATAGAGCAGTAACAGCCCCACGCGTGGAATGGGTAAATGAAATAATCTCTTTATCATAACGCACGTTATGAATATGGATTGTTCCATCAGAACAACCTACAGCTACTACATCTAATGCAGGCGATGATACACAACAATAAACAGATGATTCCCAGCCTTTAAATTCATAAAGTTTCTTTCTTGTGCTGATATTCCACAGTTGCAGTGAACCTGCTTGGCTACCCAAAATGACCTGGATTAAACAAAAAGTGTTCCAAGGGTAGCAATAAGGTTACCATCAGTAATCATAATCTATAATGCTATCCTCAGTACTCAAACGAGTTTCACCTTGTTTATGTAAGTATCAGGGTGCATGATACAGGTTGGTAAAAAGTTCTCTTCCAAAAGTATATGACCAACAGCCTCAACGCTCTGCTCAATATCTTTGAAAGCCCAAATGTAGATATAACCTTTGACATCAACACTTAGGACATATTCTCCAAAAACAAGTAACATCTTCACTTTTTCTTTATGCTTACTCCATGTTGCAACCTGATTGAAACATGATTCAGACAGCAACTTCTATAAGAAAAGAGGAGCTATGTGATGTCTAAAACAAACAGCAAATTTAGCCAGAAAAGGAATTGCTAATTAGACCTCTCAGAAAGGCCGATAAGACTTGAAACGGATGGCAAATTATTATTTTTCTTTGAATCCAATCCCAAATTTTTAGTGCCATTAAAGTAAATTTCAATAATTAAATGAAGTTCTGCCACAACTGGAAATAAGAATTATTTACTGACAAAGTAGATACTAATCACATGAACAGTGTCAGTGAACACTATACCTCTAATAGGCACGTTCTACCATAATACTGTGACAATAAGAAGTTGATCCAAAAAAATCAACCAACAATGCCATGTTGAAATTGTGCTTCCCAGTTTGAGAAAAAGAATATGCATACAGCAACACAATGTTATTTTTGTTTAGCCAAAAGACAAATGAAGAAACATTAAACATTGAACATAATGACTAAAGAACAATCTTATTAGATTTAATACAATAAAAAAAGTAAATATCATAATGGTTCTACATATAAATATGGAGATCTTTTATGCTACAAGAATTTTTCAAGTCTTTGTTGAACTACCCTTTCCCTACAAAGAAGTAAAACTACAAGTAATTAACTTCTCCCAATAATGGCATTGTAATGTTGTTTAAAAAAGGAAGAAAACAAAAATCTTGAATCGATCCTATATGGTTGCATTATACCGGATTTAACTAAACCCTAATAATCCTTATTTCTCCTCTGTAATGTGATCCTGATTTTCCCTTAAAAACATCATGCAACCAACTCTCTCTTTCTCTCCTCCTGTTGCCACAACCATCTCCACTAAAGAGTTCCCGCAAAGAACCATCAGTCATTGCTCCTTCCTTGTCAATGGCTGCCATCAAGAACACCATGAGTTCCTCCCTATTCTTCCTCCCATCACCTTCTTCCCTTTTCCTCTTCCTCCTTCCCTTCTCTTTCCCCTACAAATGACAAGTATTATTTTCGTTATTATTAATTAATATTGCATTAATTTAAAGTTCATGATCATATTATTATTGCCTAGTTGTTTAAATTATCATCATCTAAATGAATCAAAACTATTATAAACCTTAAATTAGTTCATTAAATTTAATGTAATTTATTTGGTGTAAGATATATGTCTGATTGAGATAATGGTTTTAGGTAAGTATAAATCATTCCTAGTTTGAGTGACATTGCATATCTTAGAGATCACATCAACTAGCATTATTTAAAAGAGTTGACTCTCACTCTAAAAGGATGAGCATACCCATGATTATTAGAGATTCATTTTATTTTATTGATTTAGATTAATCAAATTTTATATTTTATCTATGCTTAATACATATTATAGTTATTGTTATACCTTATCCTATTTAGTCATTTATCTTAAGTATGTTGTAATAAAATGAGATAAGTATACTCTTAATTAACTATTTATTATAATTATTACATGATCCTGATAAGACAATAAATTAAACTTTATGACATGGTTGGTTATATATCCATCATGCTCGTGTAAGGTTGGTTGGCATATTTATAGTATTGGAAATTATTATTCATTATTGATACTAATAATTCATATGAGACTTGTATTATATATTACAATTATATCACTATTAATGCTTCTATGATTAATGATACATGCACATGATTATATGCCAAGTAGTAGTAGATAGTAATCTTCTAGTATATGACTGGCTAACCAAGTCAATAGTCCCTCAAAGTGACAACTATTTAGTTCAAGTTGATAGTAGCCTTTAATCTCAAGTAGACAGTAACCTTCTTTCTAATTTAAGATAACAACAATATACTAACAAAATAATTATATTATTTTTTCAAAATATTTTTCTATTACTAATTTCATAAAGTCATTACACAAATGATATTAAAATAGACCATAGTCAATGTTATGCTCTATATCTTGTTCGTAGTTGTCTAATTCACCTTAGTTTCTTGGGATTGTAATACATTTCAAGCTCTTTTGGCGTATCTATCATATTGTTCTGATAAAATGTGTGATTTGTATTATAATGAACTGATCCACCATAAAGAGTTTCGTCAATTTTATGTGTCTGAGTAAGTAGTTTCCAATCGAACTGACGATCCACCTTAGTGACAATTGATTCTCTATACTTGTCTGATGCAAAGTTCAACATAGTCTGATTATGATGAGACAGAAATGTGAATAATATCGGTGTCGAGAAATCATACAAGTCTGATCTTCTCCAACATGATATTATGACAACACAAAGTAAACCATAGCATTGATTGCTAGAAGTACTAATCCAATGGTCGTCACAAAGCATATCGTAACTTGGAGATGCTTCAACAGTTGGGCAGTCCATCGTACTTCATTTAAAAAAGTTTGGTGTAGTACCATTACGATCACGCCACTGATGTAATCTGTTGTCATACTAAGCCAAAGTCAAGTTTGGCACAACAGTACTAATACTATCGAGGCATATGTGAGGTAGGTCGACGTAGTCGGTCAATACCTTTGAGTGAGTCTTCATCTCAATACGATAGCAATAGACCAGACTCTCCTTGTATGATTAAAAATGCTGAATATAGCTCTCTAACATACCGAACAAACTTAAGCGGCGTACTAAACATCAATAACAATTAGTTAATTTGTACAGCCAACAATCTACTCAAATCTTTTTGCCATACACGTGAAAAGGCAAATTCCAGTTTGCAAAGTATGGAAGCTATCTTGCTCTTAGCTTGAAAAGGAAATGCTTGGAATGTCCTATACAAGTGAGCAAATACTGAGTCAATCAAATGTAAAGGAGACGAGAGTTTATTTCAAAATGACCCATCATCCATGCTTTCCACATCACCCAATAAATGGTGGCAAGTAAAATCATTGCCAGTGCACCGAGTTCAACAGGATTTCTCATTCTCCAATATGATTGAATTCAACTATACGGTGTATGTTTTTGTTTGTGGTCATCCCCAACATACGTTCAAAGCATTTTCACACTCTATCAACAGTTGAGCAATACATAAAAAAATGCATAAGCTTATCTTGATGATCACAGAACAAGAATTTAGAAGGTAATTAAAAGCCAAACTTAATAAGTGCTAATAAAAAGGGTAGAGTTTGATTGAACATGTGCCATAACAGTATTAAAATTTTAATTGGGATTCCTTTGTTCCAGTAATTTGAAGAGTTTGAATATGTTAGGTTGTCATTACATGACTTATCGTAGACTTTGCTTGAGCTAAAAGTTCTTACAATTCGGAAAGAGCATTTAAATTCCTACATGTTACTCAAGCAGTATTGAAATTTAATTAGGATTCTTTTGTTCCAATAATTTGGAGAGTTTGAATATGTTGGGTTGTCATCACATAACTTATTGTAGGCCTTGCTTGAGCTAAAACTTTTTGTGGTTTGGAAAGAGCATATAAATTCTTGCATTTTACTTGAGCTTAGCAGATTGGCTTCATGTAAGAAAGCATATAGTTTGAGCATTCTCCACCATGTAAACAAACTACTAGTCCAGAATGTAGTTTGCCAATTTTAGAAGTTGTTTTCATACCTTGTTTCCATTAATGTTGCTAGCAATAAGTTGAAATTATAGAATAACCACCATAATTTGTAGGCGAACACCTTTATTCTTGTGATAATATTCTTAGCTCCAAAACCATTTTTCTCAACTAGGTTGGTTATTTTCCACCAGAAAGTTCAATAAAAACCAATGAGATTGTTTGGACATTTCCAAAAAAAGTTCACCAGGGACACTTCAATTTGTTTTACGACAGATTTTGTTAGATCCAACACTAAGAGGTGAGTGGGTATAGAATTTAATATACTCCTGATTAATACCAGCTTTTTATCTTTTAACAATCATTTGTTATTCCAACCATAATTTCTTTTGGTTTTGATATCAATGATATGTTGATAAATTAACGTTTTATTTCTCCCCTTGAAAATCTTGATCCGTATATATTAAAAAGGTAAAAATCCTTTAACAAAACTAGTATGGGACTTGATTAAGTTTACATTCTATTTAGGGGCTTTGTCAAAAACAATAAACTTTCGTTTATGATAGTTTATGCAATGACCTGAGCCTTTTTCAAACAAATGTAGAAATTCCATTAGGTTCTTTAGAGATTATTGTATGGATGCATTAAAATATTAGAATATACCCATTCTACTTTTAATATCATGAGCATAATTGTAGTTCTTTTGAGAAGATTAGCAAGTTGGCATTCAATTATTAATAATGTCAATATTTATAACTTATGCAGACAATTCTATTTTTTTAATAAAAAAAATTTATTGTTGAAATTAAATCGATTGAATTATAAGTAATATTTGAACACTCGATGTACACATCTTAGCAATCTCACTCATGGTAGGCATTACATAAATGTTTTTTTTTTCAATTCATTTACATATTATAAGGAATGAGTCTCTTATGATATAAGAATTATAACTATATATTTCATGCAATTGTATTCTTTTCTTCTACATTTTTATCTTCCAATCCTTATCACTTATGCTTTATTAGAGGTTTCACCCTTTGGTTTGTTTTACAAATTCAAATATTATGCTCTACTAAATTCAAACATTTATGCTTTACTAAATTGAAACATGAATCTTTGACAATTAATCAGTACAAGGAGCAATTTGCAAAGGTTGTCAAGTTCCCATCCCTATGTGGCTCAAGATGAAGATTTTAAGGTTTTCAACGTTTTAGAGGGATTGCAGTGAATATCAAAGAGTCCTTATCTTCTATCAACAACAACTTATTCAAAAATGCAATGGATTACACTATTCATGCAAAGCTCATCCTTCAAAGTTGTGAGTTGAAGATTGCTAAGAAGCAAAAGGTCATGGATGCCTCTAAGAGTGAAGTTTCATCACAAAAGGCAGCTCTTGTTGCTCTTGTTGCAATAAATAGCATCATGATTTTTCTTTTTATGAGCTACAGCACAAGATTGATGATTGTCCTAAAAGTAAACAAGGTTAACCATCACTGCAGATCACTAGTGGATAGAATTTTGGATAGCAACATCAAAGTATTGGTTAACAAAGGTTGTGTGGTGGCAGTCAATAGTACCAGAGGTTTGGCAGTGGTAGACATTCGAGACAGCAACACTCCCAACCCATCAACAATAGTATCTTTCCCCTCAGGCATATCAGCAAGGACCAACAGCTACCCACCAGCATCAACAAACATATGGGCAGACTTAATAGCAAGCACGGAAGACAATCACTCCCCATGTTTTCACCATGAAGATACAGTAGGATATAGCAACTCCATATGTGGTAATAAATAACATTTTTGCTTTTAAGTAGTTGATAATTGCTTTCTTTGATTACGAGGCATCGAATACTTTCATATTTTTATCAGTTCCAATTGCACAATTATCATATTTATTATCCATCATTGCAGCATCAAAAGTCATGCATTGAAGTCATGGAAGATTAACTTCTAGGCTTTAGAAGGAAGTGCATGAGGCTTTGGGCATAAGACTTAATTTTAGCACTGTATTCCTTTGTCAAACCAATAGCCAATTAGAATGAACTATTTAGATTCTAGAGGATTGTGTTCTTGATTTTGGTGAAGCTGAGAGAGATACCTCCATCTTGCTGAATTATCTTATAACAACAATTTTCATAATAGGTTTGGCATGGCACCTTATGGATATTATATGGTAGAAAGTTTAGATCCCTTTTATGTTGGTTTGGGATGGGTGAGAGAAGACTACCAGCATCTGAGTTCACATACAAGGTTCAGAGAAGATTCACTTGATTTGACAGCATATTCGATACTTCAAGAGAGGCAAAAGAGATATTTTGACCCAGAGCATCGAGAAATGGAATTTCAAGTTAGTAAACACATGTTCCTGAAAATGTCACCTATGAAACAAGTGGTTAAATTAGGAGAAAGTGAAAAGCTTAGGCCATGTATCATAAGACCATTTGGGAAATTGAGAATGTGGGCCAAGTTTCTTATCACTTAGCCCTTGCACCCAACCTTTCCAAAGTGAATGATTTCCCCATCTCATCTATATGATGATATATTCATATCAGCTCACACATTATTTAGCATAATCTATTAACAATTCAAGACAATTTAAGTGGTTTGCAAGAGATAAAGCACATTATTGATCTTCAGGTTCATCAACTTTTTCAACATTCTATTCTTTTTGTGAAGGTGCTTTGGAAGTAACATATAGTTAAGAATACTACTTAGGAGCTCGAAAAAGAGATGCTCATTAGGTATTTGTACTTGTTTGAGAGTACATATATGAATTTGGGAGCCACGTTCTTTTAAATTAGATAGATTGTATCATTGGCAAGAAAAAAAACTCTAAACCTAACCAGATTTAACTAAATCTGAACAATCCTTATTTCACCTCAAGTGACATTGATCCTGATTTCCCCTTGAACACATCACACAATCATCTCTCTCTCTCCCCCACACACTACACTCAATACCTCTCATTATCTCAAGCTCTCTTCATCCCTCCCTTCACCTTTGTCCACCATTTCCTCTTCTTTCTTTCCCTTCCTCCAAAGTGTACAAAGGGTCATTTTCTTTATTTTCAATTAATATTGCACTAATTTAATATTGACAATCATATTATTATTATCTTAGATGTTTAGATCATCGTTATCTGAATGAATCATAATTATTAAAATGTTATATTAGTTGATTAAATTGAATGTAATTTATTAGTGTAAAATGAATATTTGATCAAATAATACTCTTACATGATACAAATCAACCCCAATTATCGTACTGTGAATCGAGAGGAGATTAGATCAGATAAGAATAGTCCAAGGTAGATGACTCTTATCGTTAGAAGATGAGTATACCCATCATTGTTAGGTCCCCTTGATTTATTCATTTAAGTGAATCAAATTCTACATTTTATCTATACTTATCAAAAATCAAAATTGTTACTATAACATATTCTGATTAATTTATCCTAAGCATTTTATAATAGAATGAGATAAATAGATGTACTTGAGTTAAAGTATTTCTTATAATTGTTGCATGAACCCAATAAGACAACAAATTACATATTTTGACACATTAGTTATTTGTATATTAACTTTGAGGATGATTAGCATGTTTATAACGTTGAAGATAATTACTCATTATTGACACTAATAATTCATATAAAACTCATATTTATGATACAATTATTAACACTCCTATAATTAATCTATTAATCTTATACTCTTACGTGATGGTTTGATAATAATAAAATCATATTTTTATTTTTATTAATATGTTCAATGAGAATATAATGTATAAAATTAAAAAAACAATTGTTGATATACAAGGATGTTGGTCACTAATTTTTCACTAGAATGGAGCCATGTATACATTGCTCTTGATGGGATGGCATCCATTTTTTGCACATCTTTACATGCTTTATTATGCTAGAATGTTAAAACATATACTAAGAATCATGTAACACTTAGGTTCATGCATAACTTACTCTTTCACATATTTCATATATTGTACTCATGAATACATGCTTAGTTTCATAACTTTCTTATGCATTTGTATAATTTAATAAGTGGATTTAACTTGCACATTAACTAAAATGTATTAGAAATACTAGGATTTTTGTATCACTCAAATTTAAAATGAAAATAAAACAAACTTTAAAATACAAAAAAATAATGATCGTACAGTACGAAAACATTATCATGTAATATGACTAATTCTTTTAATTGATCGAAGTCTGCTATCAAGGCCCTAAATAGTAGTATTAAGCTATTCATACTATACGAATGGTTGACATTTTTTGTTATACAGTATGACGTGACCATAGAGCTATTCATGGTGAGCAGTATGAACAGTAATGTTTCCACAATACAATGATAGGGTACCATACTTATATGATCCATTGTGTGAGTTGTACAACCCAAGTAAAATGAAATCTAAAAAAATACATACATACAATACAATACATAGGTACAATACAACCACACAATAGACTAAAGGAATAAAGGATAGAAATGATTAATATAATATGATGGTGCTCATTATATAAGTATGATTCTAATCCTAATAGAGACTGAGAAATCCAACGCAAGTGAAATAGAATCAAATCACTTCATATAGTTCAATAGAACTCATCTTACAAATACAATTCTAATCCCAACAAAGAGTTACGAAATGAAACTTAGGGAAGTAAAGAACCTACGATGTCCAGTTTAACGAAGATCATGTATTGAGTTGATCAAACAGAAAATATCGTATGATATGATGTATTCCTATCACGTAGTACAATCCATTATAAGAATCAGCAAAGAGTGAGTCGGACAGTTTGATGCATTGGACAACTAGTTATTTAGTAGATCATACATTATAATCACTCCAATTATACGTTAGGAACAGAAGCAAAAATCACGTAACAGCCAATTAGTCACCTCAAAAATAAAAAATTAGCAACTGGGTAACTATTGGGATTATCTTAAGAGCCTTGTTAAGCTTTGTTACCCTACAAATGAGACTTTAAATCACTTAAGAAAAAAATAATATCATTTTCACATATTGCCTAAGTGAGATGTGTGTTTCAATCAGATCATTCATTGCTCACCTCCATTGTTAATCACTACAGTAGTGCGAAAAAACCTCCAAAGCTAATTTCAAACATTTTCATTCTTCCATATTTCACTTAGTTGGCAACATCATTTCAAATTTAATTTCAAATAGTCTATGCCAATTGACACCTTAGTTAAAGTTGTAGGAATCTTGAAAAGTTTTATTGTAAAAGTGCTTATACTTGTTTCTAGTCACCATTGTAACAAGCTCAATTGAGTCTTGCTTTGTTTGTAGCTCCATTTGGAGCCTTATTGGTCCCTTCATGGATCAATCTTTGTAAAAAGTTTTACTTACCAGTCTCTTAATGAAAGAAATATTTAATAAAGTAAACCTAATCATCAAACTAAGGGTGAACGTATATTCGACTTTGGACGAAAACAACAAAAACTCTTGGTCTGATTTAGTTTATAACATATATTTTATTTGTTCACAAAAAGGTTTTGAAAACTAATTAAAAGATTTTTTAAAAGACGCAATTCACCCCCCACTTGTAGTTTAAGCATTCTTACACAATCATATATTAGAGTAATTATAGGTTGAATGTTATGTCGATAATATCTTTCTATTGTATTATTGGCTAGCCAAGCCAACGGACCCTACGAGCAAATGACTCTTTTAGTTTAGGTTGTTAACCTTCCTTCTGTTCGAGCTTGGCAATAGCCTTCCTTCTATTTAAGTTGGCAATAGTCTCTCTTCTATTTAGGGTGACCATAATATACCAACAAGATAATTATATCATATATAAACTATTATGAATGGATAGTAAAGTGTATGATTACTTATACATATATATGTATTATACAAATGCATTAGAATGTTAATACATTCTTATTTTGTTTTCAATATCATGGGAATTATTGTAATTCATTTGAATAGATTGACAAGTAATTTTGACTATTGATAATCTTAATATTTATAACTTATTTGGACAATTCTATTGCTCAAACTAAATGTGATTTTGTTGTTAAAATTAAATCACTTAAATTATAAATAATATTTGAAAAGTTCATGTATAACTTTTCATTCTCCCTAATTAAGATCAGGAATAGTAAACGTTATACATATGCTTTTTTATATCAACTCATTTACATTACAAGCCTATGATAATATAAGAATTATTATTATATACTCCACACACTTGAGTCATTTTTTTGTACATATTTATGTCCTAATCCTTGCCATTTATGCTTTACCAAGGATGTCACCTGCTGGTTTGTTTACAAGCTCAAACATTGCTATAAACATTAATTTTCAAATCCAACTTGCTTGATTGGTATATTATCATCGCATGAGTGCCAACAATAGACCACCTTCGAGGGCAACCATTTAAGGGTTCTACTCTACTGTTTTAGTTAATCATCTTTTCATTAATTGAATTTTGATTTTCATTTTATTATTTAAAATTTCAATATTTCAAATTTTAAAATGTAACATGTATTTTAAAATGAATAAAATTAATTTTTTTTCTATTATCAATTTCTTTTTTTGATACAAGTAACTTGTCCCCTTTATAATAAAAAGTCGCATCACTTGACCTTAATTCCCATTGAGTCTCTCTTCCCATGTTATTAAGATGTGCCACCTTCTAAACCACCCAAAGTATAATAGGCATTTGGTTGCTTATGTTTAACATGCTTCATCTAAAATTACACTCTCTTATCCACAATTAATACAACTTTCTCTTAATGCAATCATTTCTACTTGTATCCCTTTGTGACATTTCTTTTTATGATAAAATAAAAGAAACCTTGGATATTATATAATTTTTAACTAAGTCAACACTGAAGTAAACCTCACACAAAAAAGAGAACTACGAATTTAACCATGAGCATTTAGGATTCAATGCTAACTTTAGGAGCAAACAATTCTAAAAGGACATCATTAATTTGTTTGACCATCAAGGACAATAGAACACCTAAGAACAACAAAAAAAATCAAGTCACAAAAGTCAACGTATGCATCAAACTTATAATTCCAAAAATATTGGAAAGACATGGCAAGCAAATCTTTGGTTTAAAGATATACTAAATGAGTTTCAATGTTAAAGAAAAGAAGACCCATTAAGATGCTAACATACAAATTGACTCAAGACACTAATCATTAGCAACATGATAAGATTAAAGCAAATGGAAATTTTCTCACTACACAACATATAGTACGCTAGTTATGTGGGAAAAATCATCCAATTTGTACCATTAACATTTATATACATACTTGAAAAGTAACTAAACACTACCATAACACAATTTATTTATGTACACATGCCATATAAAATTAACAAATTATACAAATAAACATAATAGCCTACTAAAAAAATGCTCTATTCATACACTATCGAAAATAAACAAAAAAGAATAAGTCAACCAAGCGAATTATCAACCTTAATCACTTATAAACATGAAAAAGAAAAAGAGCGAGCAAAGAGTATTGATAATTTCTCCTTACTAAAAAATTGAAAAAAAATGATGCATGGGCCATTTATCACATAAAGCATTTAGTGTGAACAATTATAAAGCTGATATATCAAAATCAGATATTTGACCAAAGCAATTGAGGTTAAAAAGGCACCGCATTTCAAAATGCCAACCACATTCTTATAAACATTTGTGATACTAGCATCTATGCTCATGTTAACAAAATGTATGGAATAGTCATTTGTTTATATATTGGAATAGCGGAGAGAGAAAGCAAGATTTATTTGTAAGTGCAAAAGTCTGACAATTTATTATGATTTATGTCAGCAAAATTTAATAGTTTCTCCACGATAAGTTTTCCATGTAATAATCATGCCATCAAACAATAGTCGTTAAACAAATGACGCAATTAGGAAGAAAAACAACAAGTTGAATTGGTTAGGAAGTTTAATTAATTACATAGAAAGTGCACATAGCCGTGCAACAACGCCATCTAAGTGAGCTCTCCACAGCCAAACTAGTTTAATGCTTTCTCGGTCTCTTCCCTAGAAAACGTTTTATTAATTTCCATATATAGCTCCAGCAATCAATTAGATTAAGGTGATATATTTATGAACTTCTCTCCAGATAAATTATATATTAGTGATCTGGCACCTAATAAAATCAATATTAAGGCATTTCACTCGTTTGCATTCTTAGCCTAAGATACAAGGTGCTGCTCAAGTGGCAGCTCGCCAGCCACAGATGCCTGCCTCTCAATAAAGACGTTAAAATAGCAGCATACACATTAAATACATCCCTCAACTTCTCAATAGCTTGTAATAAATTCTCTCATAGATAAATTAACTTATTTGAATGCATAAAGTCTATCAAAAATCAATGTTTTTGGGTTAAATCAATTCACATTGTACAATTGTTTAACATGGTTTTAAAATTAAATAAATCATATGAATGATTCTACTAATATATTCATATTGTCCTGATTTTTGTATTGTTGTGTCCCCACCTAAACTACATGCTACATGAAGGATGGAAAAAGTGATATGCCCAATAATAAATTAGCATGCATATAGAAATATGTTAGCAAAGGCATATAAAATGACCATGAGGCAAACTCTAACACAACAAGAAATTGAAGACAATTGTAATGGAGCACATATGCATTACATTACCTATAATACTTGCATTTGAAATAATTTAATGAATATTAGAAAACATCAAATTTGAGTGTGATTTCATTTGTGAAGTTTCAATTTTGAGATTAATATGGTAGAAAATTCTAATCAACAATTTCAATCAGAGACGACCCATCAAAACAAAAACCTGTTGCAAACAACAAGTATTCTAAGCTAAAAATGATCTTAGACAATAAAAGTACACCTGGCAGAGGTACACTCCCTTACAACCATCCCTTATCTAAGTTGTAGCTATCAAAAATACATCCAAGATGACTACGATTCCCAATTATCAATCCATGGCAACAATAAGGCACTCATTGACCACCATCATTTGGGTGTCACTCCACCTGTAGAAAGAAAAACTTAAGAGAATTCCTACTTCATTGTAGTTCCATGTCCTTGAAACCTTCACGACATAGTAAATAGTGGTATCAATCAACCTCCCAAGGAGGTCATGTACTTATCTCCCACACAGTGGAACTGTTTAGTCCCTGGCACTGTGGTTTTTCCATTTTAAAGGATTTTTCATATAAAATTATCAATCTCCCAAATATTCAGACTTCAACTCATTCTTATGATACTCCCCCAAATACTTGTACTATCACATGGATCCTCTTCTCATTCCAACGACAAATGATTCCTAATAGATTTCCCCAATCTAAAATCCAAATTGACAGCCAACATCCACATGTGAAGTAGGCAACCATACTACCTTTTCATTTTTATGGAATTATAGGATAGTAGCACTCAATAAAAATGATCAATTTCCAGCAAAATTTGATTGTTTGAAATAAGGATTCATGTCAATACAATATTCATGATCTACTACAAAAATATCTTCATCTAAGCTATTAAAGAATTCAAATAAAATACAACATAAGCAATATATGTCAAATATATTTCACTCTCAACCTGATGAGCACGTAAGAAAACTCCAATATCAGTTCCATAAGCAGCGAAGGTATAGTCACGATAGGATGCAAGAGCACGAATCTTCTTTGGCAACTGAGGACCTTTACAACAATTACACAAATAATAGATGTTAAAAGATGCGCACAACAAACACACTCAATCATGTCAACAATCAAAATAGATGAATATATCAAAAAAAGACTAACTAATATATTACATTTTCAATAATTGAAAATATTTCAGTAACACAAAAATACTTTGCAAAACAAACTAGGGAAAATAACATTAGGCTATGTATGGCCAAAGGAATGGTAGAAATGGAAATTAGTTATACTTAATATATATCTAGAGCATCAAAGCTGTCAACAACTAGGGGATAGCATTGATGGCAATTTTAGACTTGATAAAAGAAATTGAATATAGATGCTTACTTGAATACTATATTGATATATGAAATAGCAAAACAAAGAAAATGCTTCAATGAACAATGCAATAGAAAAATATTATGCAAACTTTAAGGAAAAAAATGGCAATTTGATTCATAAAAATTCCCATGTGAATGGAATCCACAGAAGGAAAGGACATGAAGGATCAATAAAAAGCAAACTTAGTTTGTAAACTATTAGTGTTAGCTCGCAAACATGAAGGTAAATTTTAAAAATCATATTTTTACAAGCTATTCTATATACATCAAGCCATTGACAAAAATGAATTGGATACCAAATCAAAGGTATCAAAAGTCAAGAAACTAAGCTGGATCTTATATCCGCACTAAGTATGAGGTTATTGCATTGGAAATTTGGTAGAAGTAGCACTTATTCATTAAAAAGTAACATCTAGCATACTCATTGGTTTGTGATGAACATTGCTCTAAGAAGTACGACATTTCATCTACAAATTGACAACCAAACTAAGAATTGTCAGCAAAAATTCATACAACTAATAAACTGATTTAAGTTTCAACAACCAAAAGCTTGAGCCAAAAATTTATCATGCATTCAGTTTACTAATAATTGAGCTACACAAAGTTCAATTGGCAAAAGTTCTTTCAAGATATGTCTAAGAGTTATTCAAATGAGTCCATTTGACTTAGATTTCCAACTTAATACAATTGAAAAAATTTAAAGGCAGGCTTAATAAAAGGTTCGACAGTTTCTTTAAGAGAAAAAAAAAATTCATGCGAAGTTTAAGCAACTAAAGAAATCCATAGAAAAACTAAGAACGACATAATCGACATCATTCAATGAAAACATTCAAGTTTGGAGATCTTGCATGGGTACTTATCAATGAGGATAGGCCAAAAGGGAAACTTGGGAAACTTAAACTAATTCAATATAGACCTTTCAAATTCCAAAAGATAAGTAATAATTCTTATCAACTCGAATTGCCATCGTATATTAAGATTTATTTCATCATGAATGTTGAGAATTTGAAGCCCTCCAGACCATCAATGCTCGATGGACAACACCATAAGACTTAACCCCACCAATCCAATTCTACAAGAGGATAGCATCCTCATCAAAAAAAAAACAATCATAATGAGGCATGGTTCAAAGACTTCAATAGTGTTAATAAAAAAAAGTAAAAGTTAACTTTAGTCAAACAGTTCAATCAAGACAAGGGATGGAAAAAATTTTGCATCTAAATTCTGACAAGCAATCAAGTCATTAAGAAAAGAAGCGATGTGAGCTAGAGCATCAAGTTGTACTGAACAAAGAAGGCTCAAAGGACTCAAATCACAAGACAGGGGGCTCATCATCAATAGATTAACACCGAAGCTGAAGCTTCTCTTCTAAGGCTGAGTTACTCGTTTTAGAGGAAACCATATGCCTTTATAAGTTCTTCTTGAGACCTCTTTTGCTTTCAAAAAAATTGTTTAGAATATCTCTCATGATGTACGATGGCCTTAAGAGAGGCCTAAAATAATAGAATCATCATCAAGTGGAATGTAGTCTCTTAGGGTCCATACAAAAGACAATCAATGGTCATTAGGAATCAAGGATTAGGTTATTATAACCTCCAACATAAATTGTTAAGATCTAAAAGTCAGAGCTGCCTTCCTCGAGACATTTTTACTTTCATAGGACTTTTACTTTATATCTAATGAGATTAGTACTTGTTTAAGCCATTCATAAGTGCTAAGTGCAAATCATGTCAATATTAACTCTACATTTTTAAACCTTGAGTTCATTTTAAAAACTCAAGGGAGTGGAATTTTGAAGGGAGAGCCTTAGTCTTTAATCCACTTTGAGTTGTTTCAAGAAAAAATTAATTATTTCTTGTCAATTCTCTCTAACTCACTATTTTCCCTCCTAAACTTTTGCTCAAATTACAAAAATCATCACCTAAGTTTCACAATTTGTTGCTAGTGAATAAAGTAAAAAAAAAAAGATCAAAAATTTAATTTTACAATGAGTTCTAAATCCAAAGATCCACATATTAGACAATTATCCAAAGAGTTAAAGCCCTATCAACGGATTAGGTAACAAGGACAAAAGTGAGCCTTCTTTTAAGCTGGAATACTAAATTTCAGTACCATCAACAACTTTTGAAATAGAAGGTCAGAATTTATACAACCAATTCCAAATTATTCTCAAAAGACTAAAAATAATGATGGCAATGCTTTGATACGTGAATTACTCAACGAAGACATTATCAAACTAAGATTAAAATATTATTTTTAAGAAAGAACTCAAAAAAAATCAACTAAACACAACTTTGACAAAAATACTTCCTCTCATTTTATGATTGGCAAGTTCGTCCTTCTTTTGCTATCAAATTCAAAAGCTATAACATTTTAAGTGAATACAACTACTCATTTTATGATTTCAACATATTAGTTAGAAACATTAATATATACATATATACATAATATTACACAAAAAAATTGATAAGCACATAATGCTATAAACATTTCAAAACAAGTTTCTATGACAAGAGCAAATGGTACTTGCTGAAAAAAGTTGACAAATGGAAATAAATGTATAAAGCAATCAAAAGTTAAGACATTACATGTAAGTCAAAAAGAATAAATGAATTCAAATCAAGAATGAAGACTCACCAACTGCTACCAAAGTTAACTTAGCACACTGCAAAACAGAGATAAAAAAGAACATCACTCTAATTATAATAGATGGACAAGAAAAATAAAGCTAAAGAAGATCATACTTTAAATAATTAATGAATAGAAATATCAAATAAGCATTGACCAGATAAATAAACTGTGATTAAAAAAAATTGAGGTAAACGGAACTTTTCAAACATTATCTTTCCCAAAGAAGAGGAATCTTCTTTTCAATCAAGAATTGCAGAAGGATGATAGGAGGCAAAACCCAATGAGATTCCACACTTGCTTACTTTGATCGACCCAACCCATGCCTAAGGAGATCTGGTGTTACCTATGAGACCAGACTAACAGTTATATATTAGAGGGCACATTTTTAACAATTTCATGGTGTGTAAACATTAAAAAAATTATTCTATTGGTATTTGATTGAAATATGTAGTGGTGCATGGAGATTACTACAAGTTTTATAATAAAGAAATTTGGGAAAGATGATATTTAATGGTTCAAAGTAACACATCATACAATTGACTACCAAATCATGTGGGATGGTACCATATCGTATGGTACCTCAGAATACTTTATTCAAAATTCAGACTTCATATTTCAATGGAAGAACTGGTTTAAAAGAAATCAATTTCAGATTCCAATGGAATGAACTTGGCTACAGCAGTTAATTCTACATTCCAAAGGAATGAACTTGGTTAAAGAGGTCAATTTCACAGTCCAATGGAATGTACTTGATCAAAGACATCAAGCATAATTGATTTGATGTTAACAGAACGGTATGAACAAAGAACCTGTACCTAAACCCATCTTGAGAATTTTTCTATAAAGTTTTGATGAACTATAATGGAATTTCTACCACCTTTAATTTTCTCTGAAACGTCCTTGCTACCAGCAACATCAAGAGAAATCTTCTGTTGATTCTAGCACAAAATTGTCTTTCCTTTGCATTTCTATTTTCTTAATTTCATTACCATATACTCTCAATTATTCGATACATTGATTTCTACCAATGGCATATTGAAGTTCAGTCTTACCTTTCCATGAAATTAATTCATTTATATGCATATAGCAATGATAAATGCATATTAAAAAAAAAACACAAAAACATTATTATTGAATCTGATTTTAAGCAACTCAATGTGATCCATGAATATCTTGTAATTGGCTCATAATATTTTGATTTGAACTAAGCAGTGATCAAATTGGTTCATAGTGCTTTAATCAGAGATAAAAACAAGGCCAATTTGTAGACTATCTTCAAGCTAACTTCACAACCCTAAATTTCAAGCTCATTCCAACAGAAAAATTTTTATTTCTAAAAGTTTGATTTGCATCTTCGATGAATTTAATCACTAAGTACATTATTTGAATTAATCGCTTTCCAACTCAACTTCCGCATCATGGTGAAATGTATCTATTTTCTTATTTTATCAAAGATTTCAGCATGAAGCTGATGCATTTAAGAATAACTTAGAGTCCATATAATATCATAATGAGAAGAAAACTATTGAAATCCACACAAGATTTAAGATAAGCATATTTGATCCATTTCCTACACCATCCCTAGCCAACATGCTATCATGACCTAGAACCTAGGCTTAACATCACTTGTACAAGCAAAACGTTTTAACAATGTTTGATGAGTTTATGGTCTTAATCAAATCACTTAATAAACATTTTGATAAACTTATCTTCGTAAAGCATATTTTTCCTACACATTGAATGCCATCATCAAGCACCCATATCTACTCCAAGTAATAGTAGGTGCATAGTAATTACCATGCCTATCATAGATATTGTTTTAGGACATGCATAGATATAAATAACACATGCTAGATATGATCATTCAAGCAATTGGTATTCATTTAGTCAATATATTAAGTTAGATTTGTTATTGAAATTGAAGTCCATCTCAAAAAATGAAACTAAATAGTGTTACCTAAACATTTTTTAATAATATACGATAAAAAAGGACAAGAAATAATCATTTAATAATTTAAATATAGGAAGAACAGGCCTTGCACAAGGATAGCCAAAACCGTGGCCCAACTCATGCAGTTGTTGAAATGTAGTATTCAAAAACCACAAAAAAAAATGGCTAAGAATCTAAGTCAAACTTGAGAATAATATGAGGGAGAATGAAATATAAGCTTACAAGGAAATTGTTTCTAAAAAAAAATCTTGCATCTCAATCTAATCTCGCTACTAACAGCCAAATCTACAATAAATATCAGCTTAACAACGAAGTAAAGTTTCCCCATGAACCTTTTAAACATTTAACTAAATCTATACTACATAGAGTCTATTATTGAGACTGATTTTAAGCAAGCCAACTTGAAGAAGATTTTTCTATAGAAAAGCCACAAACGAGCCTTCAAATTATGATATTTATCCTCCCACCAAAAGTTGTCAAAGACAAAATATCATGTTAGCCCATTGTCCTACAATTGAGCCACTAATTCTAAGCCTAAACCTAAAAGTTCTACTCATAGAATTTCTGCATCTTATAGTGCTTAAGGCAAAGCCTACTTAACTTTTGAAGGCAAAACATCATTGAAGCAATCAAATACCCTGAAATCAATCAAATTAAGGAGCACTACTCAAAAAAGAGGGAGCATTGCAATTCAAGAAGAGATCATCTCTCTAGGGCACAAGCATTGAGTCAACATGTGGGAAATCAGTTATTCCAAATCACTAAGTATATCACCACAAAGGGCTATTATCTTAAGGAGTAGTCACATAAGTAATGAGGGAACAACCACACTCCATATGAGGCATCTTTGACCTTGGCCAATTTGCAATAGTGAGCTCGACACCATCTAGTTTATTATGACCAATTAGCCTAGCAATTGATTTAGTTTACCTTAGAAGGTTAAGCCTACATTATCATTTATCCAACTTACAAACAGAGACCATGCTTCAATTCAATTATAACTAGCTAAGCAAGCTAACCTTTACTAGGAGTAAGTTACAACTATCAAGCATTTGTCGATCACAATGCCCTCCATAGCTGGCCATCATGCATGCAACCTGCATGTAAAGTAAAGAAGCATCTTCCCTCTACTTCTCCCCTTTCTAGACCTTTTTTCTCACAAATCCTCTTATTTAGATCTCTATTGTACCTTTTTGACTTTTTTAGCTCAAGGGAACATAATGTCTCTTGCATTTGTTTGTTATGACCATGCAAAAAGAACTCTCTCTTTATACTATAAGCATTGCAATAGAGGAGATGCCCATTTATCAAATTCTTCAACCTTCTATCTGCATTCTAGTACATTTCTACTTCATTTTCTTCTCCCAAAAAATTTGCACAAACATTTTCTAATATTGATTGAGCTCAAAGATACTCCATCTATGATTTGAATTCATGTATAAAGTTCTTGTTGACATTGGAATTAGAGAATCATATTTTTTAGGGCATACTATAACCACAATTAGTGAACAAAGGTGATAGGAAAAATTTATTTCGATACTTTTTTAACATATAGTTTTCTTGCAATTACCTTGGACCAACCATTTCATATGGTTTTGTAGGCAAGCTATTTAAGGTCACACTGATATGTTTAAGAAATTATCCTCAACCTCTAAACCTGAGAGCAAGTACATTGAGGGGGAATGATAGGATCCAATCATTAACAACATTTATAGTTTCTTGTTGGAACTACCCAATCCAAACCCTACAAGACCAAGTTGTGCGACATTATATAAGTTCTAGAGTGATGGTTATCTTAAGAAAATTTTTTTGACATTTCCAATATGTTATCTTTAGAACTAGATTATATTGGTAGTTCTTGATGACATATAATAGTGTATAGATACTCTACACAAGTTACATATTTATAGAGTTTTGAGAAAATCATATCTTATGATTCATATTAATGTATGACATAGTTTCCCATCATATCATATGTTACCTAAAATTGTATCATATAGCTTGTTCAACAAACGGTTGCTCAAATTCCATGTTCCAATGGCATCAACTTTGTTGATGTCATTATGGATATTTTGGGTTAATGTTATTCCTACGGTGGACATCTATTTAACACTACTTGGGAAAAAATTTAAGAAACCAATGATGAGTTAATGAAATTACTATCACTTTTGATGTTCAATGAAATTGCATGTCATGGCTGGCGATTATGGTGATTGAAATTCATTGTTGGTGATGCCATGAGGCTCCAAAATGAGGTATTAGATATCCTTCCAAATTACATTCTTAACTAGCAAGATATTTGATTTCTTCCATGGCTTATGCAAATTTCAACTTATCTTTTCCTCACATGTTCATAGATTTCATCTCTATATCCTTGCTAATCTTCCATCTTTGAAACCCTAAAAATCAACTCTAAACTGACCCAAAAACATGATCTCATATGCTATATGATTACCAATCATAAAATACACCCATAGAATCATGCCATAATGTAGTCCAAATTGTGCCACGCATTTTTTTCAAATACAAAATTTTAGTGCTTTATGGATATCATTGTTTACTGCCATATCTATGTTAACATTATAACTATTAATAAATGTACATTTTCTTATTTCTAAGTTGCCCCTAACTACTTTCTTCTCACAAAATCTATGCATAGAACAAATTGTTATCCTTGTGGGACATTTCCTTTGAATTGTCCTACATCAACTAAGAAACATCATTCTATAGTAAATTTTTCACCTAATAGAATAACTCATAAGTGGATTAATATTGCTATAGTAGTCCTTAAATAAATTGAAGAGTAAATCACTTCATAGCAACCAAATTTACGTGTATTTCAGACAAAATATGCAATATTCAACGTTATTCAACGAATGTGTGTGATCGTTTACTAAACAGTTAATGAACATTTATGATAGTGTGTGCAATGGTCAAGATCACATATTCTCTTATTGGAATTTTAATATCTTGATCACTGAATACATGATACTCTTGCATATTTTGCTTAAAACAAGTGACAATCTCCTATAAAGGAGTTACTTGTCTTCAATCATCATATAATAATCTTATTTCACGCAGAACTTTAACGAAAACGGTTCACCACTAGAAAAGAAATAAATACATGGCTACTTACATTAAAAACTTGAAATGCTTTGCCGACGCTAACAGTGACAAAGCTTTCTGTTCCAAGCCTCTGCACATAGAAGGGCACATCGGTGGTTATGTAGCCGATAGCCCGGTATGGCTCAAAAATACCCATAAGTAGCCGCGAGCGGTGGAAGAGGGATGCCGAGCACCGGAAAGGGGAATCTAAGGATTCCTAAAAGAAACTTCTATACGTGAAAAGAAAAGCCAACGGAAAGAGCAGAAAAGGAAGAAGATTTGGTGGCACAGCCAGAAATAATGGCACCCAGCGGCAACGGAATGTGAGGGCGGCGGCAACGCAGAATGTGAAGGCGGCGGCGAGGATGGTTTAAAGACAACTCCGACTTGCGTTTAAACGTCGACCGCAGTGGTTTGGCTGCGCCGGGTTAAGTGGGTTCACTCACTTAATCCTTAACCCAGGTTCCAGTTAACGGGGTTAACTCACTTAACCCTGAACGCAGTTTCCAAACAGCGTTTAACATCGTAACGTATTAACTTCTCAGTTTCTCTCTTGCAAAGCTCACGTCAAGCATTTGTATTGATGCAACAAAGGCGATCCAAGGAACTTCACCTTTTGGTAGGCCACTCAATCTCTTCTTCATCCATGATAAGCGATCTCTCTGGCGTCGCAACCCAAGGTTCTTTTTTTGCCCGACATTATTATCATCTTGTTGCATAAAGGGGAATTCAACGTTCCTAAAGCTAGTCAATTCTCTTAGGTAAACAAGAAGAATAGACTAGTGACATGTTGTTGTCCTCTTTTATAATTTGTTTTCCAAAATTGTATCAAAATTTAGAACTAGTTTTTATGAGTCTCCAAGCTTTATAGCTAGTTAGTGTTAGGATATAAAAGGAGAGCATCACAATTTGTTGTTTACATCTTGTAGAAGGTTATTATATAACTAGTTTTACTACAATTCAAATCTATAAACTTGTTCTAATTTGCCTCTATTTTTGTTGTAGTTTATTTTTTTTTTTTTTTTTTTTTTGATATTCAAATCAAATTTATTTTTGTTGTAGTTTATGGAAACAATACTTCCAAGCTTTATGATTGATGTTATTATGTCTCAAAAATGGCTAAAATTTTTACTTAATATGAATTTGATTTTATTTGTAGTTTAGGTTTATAGAAAATTCAAATGTTTGCAAAGGCTAGTCATTTAAATGGCAATCCTTTGGACACTATCTTATATAAAAATAAGAGAGCAAAAAAGGTACTATTTATTACTTTTCTTTGACATTGACAATTTGTAAGATGTTTAGTTAAATATGAAAAAACTTGTTTGAAATAAGTTATCATGTATCTGTTGTCATCCAAAAGCTGTAGAAAATTCTCCTATTTTAAATAAAAATCAAGATTTTAGTGTAACCAACATTAGGGTTCAAAGAATATATGGAATAGTAGAATTAAAAGTTGAAGCCCTCTTTACTCTCTTTTGAATAGATTTTGATGTTTCTTAGATTAAATAACAAATAATCTTTTCCCAATAAGACAAATGCGTATAATCTTCACAATTTATTTAAAATGAATTTTGGTGCTTCATTTGTCTTATTATAATCAACAATTATAGACAAGTCATCTCTAGTTTGTTGATTTTCATGAACCGTGGGTTCTTCACAGTTTTTTTTTTCTTTTTTGCTTGTGGTGAGCTTACCAAAATTGTTATTTGCTTCACATGTGCATTTTAATTGTTATACTGTGTTTGATTTAATGTTATGCCCATAAATATTTTAAAGCTTAGAAAGAATGTTATTAAAAAAATATTTTAAAAAAACTTATTAATAATGATTTTCACATGAGCTAAAACAAAGTCTTATGCAATGAAACATACACATATACAATAAATTTCAAATTTGTCATGATATGTCATATGTGAGTCATAATTTACTAAATTTAAATATCTTCAATGTCGTTTTTTCTCGTCTTGCTTGTTGTAAATAGAATAAAGCTAATATTGTATCATAAGTCTTTTAATCACCTGCTTTACTGAAATTTTTTGCACGTACTATGTGGCATTTCTTGTACTTGTTCTTTTCTGTATCTTCTTTTTCTTAAACATTGTGCTTTGATCCCTTCATTTATGACAAAACTTAAAATTTATCTATAATTTAAAGACGTAATTGGGGCACAAATGAAATACATGTTCCAACAATTATTAGCAAGAATGAACAACATAGATTTCAGGATATGAAGGATGTCGTCTCTTAGAACATCTTAATTATAGTGAACTTTGATAAGAATATTGTTTATATAACTTCAAGGTGAGAAGTATTTATTATCGACATGTGTGAACTCAAGTAAACTATAGAATAAGATAAGTTTAATATTCCTTATGGAAAGTATTATCTTATGAACTTGAGTTATATAAATACTAAGAAGTTTATTACACTAGTTAAAGGGTTTAGATATCATTTAAATAAAAATTACATAACATAATAACTTTGGTATAATAATACACAAGGGTTGTATAGTCATCAGCATGCACAACTTTAGAATGTCATTGAACAAATGTTTGGGATTCTAAACAAAAGGTTCAAGGTGCTAACATACATATCTATCACATTTGATGTCCAAGTAGATATAATATTAACTTGTTATGTATTACACAATTTTATTAATAGATACTATGAGGATCACAAATATTTTGACATAATAACATAAGAACTATTTCAAAAGATGACAATCATGATAACTTATGACAACAAAATAGCTTAACTAGTGTTGGGATTGAAGATAAACTTATAAGAAATTATATTATGACAACAATCATGCAATAGTTATAAGAGAGTAAAGTATGTTATTATTTTGTGATAGTTAGAAGGCATATTTTGATATTTCATGCCTTTCACTAATAATGTTATATTTGCGAGAATAATATAGAGAGAAATAAGTTGAAAATATTATTGATTTCAACATAATGAGATTAAGAGCATCACATTATGCATGACACATGGTAGAATATTTTTCTTTGTTTTGTAAATTAATTTTATTTATAACAAAGTGTTGTTGTTCTAAAGCTTCATATTTTAAGTTCTTAGGCTAACATGATCATTTATTAATCACTTGAGGAACAACTTGCTTGTATTAATAATGTTTTTTTATAAAATCATTTCTTAATTTTTTTTTAGCATTATTTGTTTTACATTTCTCACAATGTTGTAATAATTTTTTGGTTATCATTGGTTATATAGAACAATAATATTAAGATTTGTAACACTTAATTCAATTACTAAGTTCATTAACTTTTAATTATATATATTAATCTTACCTTAAAAGATTAAAAAATTTAAATATTTGTTTTGAGATATCAATCCTATAATTTGTAACATTTTAATTAAATTAGAATATTTATAATTCTTAATAAAATAAATATTAATAAAATATATTAAAAATCTAATACATTAGAAATATTATTTATATAAGTTCATTTTTTAACAAGATTTGTTTTTTAGAGTACTATTATACTTCTTTGTAACATATATATTAAATTATAATATTTGTAACCATTAATTTATAAAAAAAAATATTAATAAATATATTAAAAATTTAATAATTAAAACATTTTTTACAACTAATATTAATTTTTATTTTTAAAGTAAAAACTAAATAATTAATATTATATTGATAATTATATAAATATATAAATATTAATTTTTAATATTTTTATTACATGCATATTTATGAGAAAAAAATTAAATATTTAATATATATGCATTCCTTATAAAACTCAATATAATAAAAAATGTTTATCTCTTTGGTGGTATGTAGGAAAGAGAGGGAATTATTTGATCCTAAGTCTACAAATAAATTTACAAACAAAATGAATTTTTGTGATTGTATGTCTAGTTATCAAGATCATATATTTGTTTATTGGAATTCTAATATCTTGATCATTGAATAATTGATAGCTTTAGCATACTTTGCTTAAAACAAGCAACAAAATCTCCTATAAAGGAATCACTTGACTTCAATAACCAAATAAAAAGCTTATGTTCTGTGTAATTTTCAACAAAAATGATTTGCCCTTATAAAAGAAATAAATGCCTCAACTACTTATAGTAAAAACTTAAAATGCTTTATTAACACTAGCAATTACAAAGGATTTTGTTCCAAGCCTCTACACACAGAGGTGCACATCTATCGCTATGTAACCAATAAGTTGGTATAACTAAAAAATACCCATAAGTAGTTGCAAGTAATGGAAGGGTTCAAAGAATATATGGAATAGTAGAATTAAGAGTCGAAGCCTTCTTTACTCCCTTTTGAATAGATTTTGATGTTTCTTAAATTAGACAACAAAACAAACTATCTTTTCTCAATAAGACAAATGCATGTAATTTGCACAAGTTATTTAAAATGAATTTTGGAGTTTTATTTGCCTTATTATAATCAACAATTCTAAGCATGTCATCTCTGGTTTGTTGATTTTCATGAACCATGGACTCAAGATTTTTTTTTTGCTTATAATGAGCTTAACAAAATTGTTGTTTGATTGGCATGCACACTTTAATTATTATACTATGTTTGATTTAATGTTACCCCTATCAATATTTGAAAGTTTAGAAAAAGGTTATCAAAAAATATTTTAAGAAAGACTTATTAATAATAATTTTTGCAGGAGTTAAAATAGATTCTTAATTATGCAATGAAACATGCACACACATGTAAAATTCCAAATATCTCATGATAAGTGATATGTGAATCACAATTTGCTAAATTTAAATGTCTACAATGTCATTTTTTTCTATCTTGCTTGTTGTAAATATGTGGCATTTGTCAAAACTTTTACCATATATTATGTGGTATTTCTTGTGCTTACTCTTGACTTTATCACATTTTTCTTAGTCATTGTACCTTGATCCCTTCATTTATGACAAAACCCAAAATTTATCTATGCTTTAAATATGTAATTGGGGCATTAGTTGGGATGCATGTTCCAACAATTGTTAGTAAGAATGAACATAGATTTAGGGATAAGAAGGATGTTGTCTCTTAGAACTTCTTAACTATAATAAACTTTGACAAACAATATGTTTATATAGCTTTAAGGTGGGAAAGATCTATTGCAAACATGTGTGAACTCAAGTACACTATAAAATAAGACAAGTTCAGTTTTCCTTATAGAAATTATTATCTTGTGGACTTGAGTTATGGAAATGTTAAGAAAGTTATGACAATAGTTATAGGGCTTAGGTATTTGATGTAGAAGTATCTAAAATTTACTCACATACACACACTCACTGGTATTGCATCAATTTCACAAGTTAGTTGGTACAAAATAGGTTGAAAATTGCTTAAAATTAATTTTTTTGTTGTTTTCGTCACCTTTTGTTGTTAACTGTCACCATTACTTCCATCGTTAACTACCACCATAACTCATCTTGCACCCACTCGACCTGTGTCGACCCTTGAAACTTAGAACCTACTTAAACTACATCAATCCAATCAAGGAACATGTCGACCCATCAAATCATTGATTCTCTTTGACCCATGTTGACCTGAAAGAATACCTAAAGCTTTCGCAATTCTCTGCTTGTGCCACCCACCAAAATTGAAACCCAAAATGATGCGGCAATCTACTCGTGCCGCTTCGACCACCCTGTTGCTTCGCTACTCATCATATTGTCACTCAAAACGCACTTGTTTGGGATTACTTAATGTCAATTATATATGCAGTTTGTTCTCATTTTTTTAACTTTTTTTAAAAATTATTATTGAACTTTTGAAGTCTTTATAAATAAGGATGTTCACCATTTTAATGAAGATAAAAATTTTAAAATAAAATTTTCTTTTGTTTGTATTCTTTCACCTTTATGAGCAAGGTCTATGTGCCTAACTCTAATTAATGAGATTTCAACTTCTCTTATGAGAGATAATGATCGAAAGTAAGATGTCTTTTACCAAGAGAGACGGCAACCAAATCTCTTATGAGAGTCAACGATCGAACGTGAGAGACCTTCCTCCAAGAGAGTCGATAATAAAATAAATTCCCACTTCCACTAACATCCGTAAGACTCCACCCACCCTTTCACTCTCTTGATTTAATCACCTAAGGAGCAATTTGCTTGTATTATAATGCTTTTTTATAAGATCACTTGTTGATTTTTGGCATTATCTATTTTACATTTCTCACGATGTTGTAATAATTCTTTGGTTATCATTGGTTGCATAGAACAATAATATTAAGATTTTTAACACATAATTTAATTTCTAAGATTGTTAATTTTTAGTTATATATACATTAATCTTACCTTTAAAAATTAAAAACTCTTAACATTTATTTGAAATATTAATCTTATAATTTGTAACATTTTAATTAAATTATAACATTTATAATCCTTTTTAATTAAAATAAATATTAATAAAATATATTAAAAATTATACTACATTAGAAAATGTTATTTATATAAGGTCTTTTTTTAATAAGATTTGTTTTTGGAATACTATCATACTTCTTTGTAACATGTATATTAAATTATAGTATTTGTAACCTAATTTATAAAAATAATAATAATATTAAAATTTTAATTTTTAAAACTACTATTAATTTTTATTTTTTGAAGTTTTTAAAGTAATAACTAAATAATTTATATTATATTGATAATTATATGTATATAAACATTAATCTTTAATTATATGCAATATTAATAATTAATCTTTAGTATATACATGTCTAACATATTAAGAGAGAACAAAGACGAATTCAATTATTAACATAGAATTAAGTTAATTATAAAAATAATCATGTTATCTTAAAACTAACATATATATTAAACTTAATTTTATTTTACCATACCCTAATCTAAAGTCAAACACAAAAATACTTTAACCTAATTTAACTTAGGATAATAGTCAAACAATATTTTATTATTTAACCCCACTAACATAGAGATAACCAAGTTAAACTAACCTAAGGTATTACCAAGCATGCACCTATGGCTTTGGACTCACCACAAGGATTTATTAGGCTTTGCGATGAATTTGGACACCTCCTCCTTGATCTTAATGGAAATCAATAAGAGACACAATGGTATGTGGCACAATGATGAGTAAATTAGAGTTACAAATTTTGCTTAACCTGAGCTAGGGAGGAGAGATTGAGATTGGAGAAAACTGGGTAATTTGTGTGTGTGTCTATATATATATATATATATATATATATATATATATATATATATATATATATATATATATATATAATTCTAAGCAAACCCTAATAGAGATGAAACAAATATTGTTAGAACTTATTTCAAAGAACACTTATTTCTAATTTTGAAATCCTTATTTTTTATTCACTCTTAACATGTTTAATTAACAACCAATATATGTGATAAAATTTGAAATATTAACACCATTTTATTACCATAGGAATTTGGGGATGTTACAAATCTTTTCCATTTACAATAATTTTTTTAATGAAATTTAAAATATCATGGGATATTTTTTAATTATCTTCTCCTCTAGCTCTCATATTGCTTTTCTTTCCATTTAGTTACTTAACACTTTGACCATGAAATAGATTTCTTACTCAACTATCTCATTTTCTTAGTTAGAATTCTCACCAACTTCTCTACATAGCTTAGACTAGATTAACTCTATATAAGACATAAGTCTTACTACAATATATATGATCTACATTATATCTCCTTAATGTAGAAAAATGGAATACATCTTGTATTCTTACTAAAGAAAGTGATAGAGCAACTTGGTGAGAAATCTTAATGATCCTCTCAACAATCTAGAAGAGTCCAATGTGCCTCCTTTTCCAAATCTAGTCATACTTTTGCATTGGGCTCACTTTATTATATGATTTGCTTCATTAAATTCTACCTTACTATACTATTATCAAAGTACTTTCTTCATATATATTTTATCTTTTCTCTAATCATCCAAATATCTGAGTAACCTTGTCAACCAATTTAGGTCTCAATCCATTGCTTCAACTTCTTGGTATAACTATAATGGCAATTAACTTTTTCTACCAAACAAAGCCTTATATGCCCCCATTTTAAGCTGATTTGATAATTATTATTATAAGCAAACTATATTAGAGTCAAATACTCATCCAAACTATCATCATAATAATAAACATATAGTCTTAACAAACCTCTAGCATCTACATGGTCCTTTACACTTGACCATCTATTTTTGGATGAAAGACTATGCTAAAATTAGGTAAGTCCCAAAAGTTTTATTAACTCTTCTTAAAGAATGAGATATAAATTTTGAGTTTCTATCTAACAAAAAACTCTTAAGTACTTTATAAAATCATGCAATTTGGTCAACATGTACTTTAACTAGCTTTTCAGTAGAACATGTTATTCTAATAAGAAAGAAATGAGTTGATTTTATTAGCATATCCATCAATGCTCTAATAACCATTGCTAATATTTAGCAAACCCATAACAAAGTTTATAGATATGTTCTCCCATTACTATACAAGAATTGGGAATAATTGTAATCACCCACTAAGTCTAAGTTACTCTTCTTTTATTTATTGACATACTAAACATCTACTAATATAATCATTTACATTTTTTATTTCAAGGCACTAAAAAATTTGTTTCAAATTCGAATAAATTTTCATCATATCTAGCCTCTTGAGTTTCTTTCATCAAGGGTTACTAACAATCATCATGTAAAATTTCTTTTTATATAGATGATATTGCATTAAGCTCCAATTCATTCATTCCAATGGTAGCTAGCTTCTTATAAGAAGTTACTATACTTAAATTGGTCATGTGGCTTAACACATTAGTTATAATATGGGTCTTGCTTTATGATAAACAATTTTTATATCATAATATTTAAACAAATCTAGCTATCTTTGATATTTTATGTTCAACTATTTTTATGCAAAAAGATACTTTAGGTTTTGATGATCAATAAATATTTGACTTTTCATGTGATACAAATGATACTTCCAAATGTTTAGAACAAACATAATAATAGCCTATTTAGATGCATCACATATTTAACTAGTTTTAACATTATTTATTAAGGAGGGCTAAAACTTGGCAAACCATAAGAAAAAAAATGAGATAATTATTAGAATATTTTTTTCCTTCACTTCTAAGTTTGAACTTAGTAATAAATCTACTGGGATTTAAGTGGCATTAACATTGATTTTCAATATGCTATCAGAGAGGTGTAACTATGTTATGAGTTTAAAAAAGTAAAATAAACTATAATAAATATGAAAATCAAATAGAACATCATCAGATAAATCATGTAGGTAAATTTAATAATTATAATTAAAATAATTTTTTACTATATTGATGACATGATAGATGTTGAGATGATATATCATTATGTCATATAATTACTATTTGTATGAGTTAATTAACATGCTATTGTTATTTGATATATTATGCCATTTTATTATACATTGCACAAGGCATATACAATATGATCTGATATGGTATTAAGAAATTAATAATACTAATGGCATGGGCTCGATTTGCCATAGTATTTAGAAATGCATGGTATTAATTAAAAATCCTACTTTAAATCATATTTTGGGAAGTTGTCTATTGAATATTTGATATATAATTAGGATTTAATATAATCTTTTATCCTCAAATTGATGTTTAGATAGAAAGTAAAACTTTAGAGGAAATATTGAGTTATATATATAAAATTGAGAAGAATCAATGAGCCATCTATCTTCAATTGAAAGTTCTTATAATAATAATCATTAATTTTGCTTCAAAATGATTCTTTATAAAACTCAATATAATAGAAAATTTTTATCTCTTGGGAGTATGTAGGAAAGAGAGGAATTGTTTGATCTTTAATCTATAGATGAATTTATAAACAAAGTAAACATTTGTGATTATATGCTTAGTTATCATGATCATATATTTGTTTACTAGAATTCTAATATCCTGATCATTGAATATTTGATATTTCTAACATACTTTGCTTAAAACAAGTGGCATATCCCTTATAAAGGAATCACTTGTCTTCAATCACCAAATAAAAAGCATGCCATGTACAATTTCAACAAAAATGATTCACCACTATAAAAAAAATGCATCTATTGCTTACTTTAAAAACTTGAAATGCATTACTAACACTAATAATGACAAAGGTTTTTGTTAGAAGCCTTTTCACATAGAGGGGCACATCTATGGTTATGTAATTAATAAGTTGGTATAATTCAAAAATACTCATAAGTAATTTCAAGTAATGGAAGAGAGATGTCAAGCACTAGAAAAGAGGAATCTATCCAAGGATTCCTAAAAGAAATGTTTATACATGCAAAGAAGACAACAAAGAGTGCAAAAAATATAATGGATTAAAGGAGAGAGAGAGAGAGAGAGAGAGAGCCATAAATAATAGTTCTTAGAAGAAGCATAAATAGAGAATGTGAGTGGTAGTGAGAAAATGTTTAATGATTAAGCAATCAAGTGGAACTAGCATGCATATGAATATTACACATAAAGTGCTTCTAGATTTGTGCAGAAGGTCTTAGATGACTCGTGTTGATTGTTAAAGAAAAGAAAATATTTTTAAATTTTTTAAGAAAAGCAATGCACCTTATTTCATTGGATTTTTTTCTTCCTCCCTTTTTAAACATAATTTATTAAAAATAAAAAAATTTACAAAAAAATTAAACCTAGTTTGACTCAAACCTTGAAGCACCCTAAGCACAATATTTATTCATACGCAAGTATATATTCATTACTAAATCTTTAAACCAATCCTCCATCATCCATGAGTGCCATTATATATAGGTATCTCTCTCTTAATCGTCTTCTTTTTTTTTTTTGCTCTCTCCATTGGCTTCTTTAATGTATAGAAGTTTCTTGTAAGATCCTTTGATAAATTCCTCTTTTTGGTGCTCAATATCCCTCTTCCAATACTTGTATCCACTTATAAGTATTTTTTATGGATGTGGTGAGGAAGGATTAATGATATAATAGACAATCTTAACTTGTGTATGCATAAATATTATGTATGGTTTTTCTAGATTTGTGACAAACTAGGTTTAAATTTTTTATCTAGTTTTTTAACTTTAAATCAAATATGCTTAGAAAGAGAGAGGAAGAGTAAAATCTAAGAAAACAATGTGCACTACTTATCTTAAAAAATAATAAAAGTATTTTTCTTTTCTTTAACACCATGTGTGAGTCAAGCATCCTTCTACACTTAAAGTGCTTTACTAATGGGCCAAAAGAATTTTAATTGAAATATTGAAGACAATAAAATAAATATTTAACTAGTTTTATGGTTATTAACCAAGGAGAGAGAAAACTTGGCAAATCTTAAGAAAAACAAAATAATTGTTCTAAACATATTTCCCTTGAATTTTATGTTAGATTTTAGTTCTAAATCTATTAGGATTTAAATGGTGATGAATAAATATAAAGTGAAATGCAATAAATGTGAAAATCAAACAAACATGAGAAATATGAAATTTAAGATGCTATATTAGAAAGAAAACCCAAAGCAAGAGTTAAATCAAGTAGATCATGTAAATAAATTTAATAACTATGATAAACATGCTTTGGTTCTATACTAATAATATGTTATAATTTGAGATGATGTAGCAATTATGACATAAAATTACTATTTATATTCTATGATAATAATATTGTAATATTATAATTATATGATTGAGCATGTAATTAAACATCGATGATATAATTAAGTGACATTCTTTGGCTAAAATAAAATAATCTTATTTTGCCTTTGTTTTGAAAAAAATATGTGACTTTGCGAAGTTACTTAGAAATATTAAAATAAGTTTGTTAATGAGGATAACTCATTAAAAGAATGTAATGGATTTTGGGTTATAATTTGTGAAGCTCAGTAGGAACTTTCCCAATTGCTTTTATAATAACTATATAGATAATGACAAGAAGAAGTTAGAAGCTTCTAGAAGAGATGAAGAGCAAGAGAGGAGAGGAAAGACATTGCTAGCTACAAGAAGTTGATTGATTGAATGATATGGAAAGCACCCCCAGTGTTTCTTTTGCAAATAACAATAGTAGACCCTTTTACTTAGCCAAACAAAAGTGATGGGCAAGTAAGAGATCTAAGAAAAGTAGAGAAGGAAGCTTATGATAAACACAATGAGCTTGAAAAATGAATCAACGAAAAAAAAATTTTATTTGTTTCACTTTTCTACTACATAGAAGCTCAAAGAACTATTGGAGATTGGTTTTGGGTGTGGGCACTTTTAAGGTTATTCATGTGTTATGTTTTAAGCTTTTGAAAGAGTTATGAACCTAAGATATTACAAACACATTGTTTTTGGTTCCTTAAGGTGTGGGTGAAGTTTTGACTAGAAAATGATCTAATTGTGTTTTAGAAATGGAGTTTTTAAGACAAATATATGGTATGATATTACATAAAATATAGTACATTAACTCAAGAGAGACAAGGGTGGTCATCAATATTTACCATGCAATACATTTAGTATAAGAAAACGTGTATCAAGTGAGGCATATGGCTCATTGATCATAACAAAATATGTCAACCATAGTAAATTATATGTTAATACTAATAAATATCTTGTCTAGTTTAAAATAAAGGTGTGACAAGAAGAAAGAATAATCTCTTGAGCTAGGAACTAAATTCCTACGATTAACATACAATACATTATAAAATAGATAAAGTACATGAAGCATTTCAAAATGATCTATGAGAAGAATGAGTGGTTTTTGACATGGTGCTAAAGTAAGGGACATATGGTATGTGATCTTTAACATATTGTAAGCTAAGAAAAAAAAACTTAGTTTATTAGGTCAGAGGGAAAAATCCAAATTACTCACATATAGTACATTGGAAGGAATGTACAATAAATGAGTATTATAACAAAAAATAAAAATAGGAAAAGCATTATAGAATGCAATAAACATCTATAAAATTAGGAAATGAATTGTTTTTAGTAAGGACGCGATGATTGAAAGAAAAGGAAAGAATGGATCGAGCCCATCCCTAAGATTCCAAATAGATAAATCTTATATTGGTAATGTAAGTACTAAAGAATGATTGACTATTTCATTACATTGGTATAAGCATAAACATGACATCATGATTCATTATTTTTTGTCATGAGACATGTTGTGACATTTGAATGGTATCATTCTAAAAGAATAAATATGCATATATTAACATCATATCTAAATACCATACTATATGGGATAAAATATACGAGTTATAATATGTGGATGTGATAATTGATAAGTTATATAAGCCAAATTAGCTACCTAGCATGTATATGTTGTTTAAAGGCTATAGACATATATTTTCATACACACACACACACACACATAGACAAAGAGAAAGAGAGAGAGAGAGAGAGAGAGAGAGAGAGAGAGAGAGAGAGGATATAAAAAGAGAAAGAAAATGGGAAAAATAACAAAGAATGAAATAAATATTAAAACAAGAAAAATAAGCCATGTTATATCTTTTTGTTATGTATGATATGAGATACTTGAAAAACTAGAGACAAAGTATGGTGTCCCTTTGTACATTATCCCATAGTTTATCAAGGAGTCATATGGAATTAGCTCTAGGTGGCTACCTATTTAAACCTCTTCATTTACTATTTTAGATGGTTAAAATGTCAAACATTTATTTAATATCTTATGATACATATGCTTGCATTCATTCAACTAATTCATGTATGCCACAATGTTGCACTTCTCCTTAATGAGATAAAGTTGTGGATAATTATTAATTAGTAATTAGAATTCATGTGTCTCTATAGTCAAACATTATTTAGGATTAATTATAATCAAAATGCAAAGAAACCAAGTAGACACAAAACTTCATATTTAATCCACTTATCATACAAAAATGATGTTTCTTATTGTACTTGTATGATCAGCTTTCTTGCTCTATCTCATATCTAATATGTATATATTTGCATATCATATATGTATGATATTTTCATTGTACTAGAATGATTATTATATTCAACTAAATTGATAAGTTATAACATGATCATACATTGATGATACTTCTTATTTTCTTGAATAATATTACTTACTATTTTGTAATCTAAGAAAATATTTGCATCATTCAAAACTGAAGTTTTATTATACTTCTTTAATCCCATTCTTATAGAATACTTAAACTTAAGAAACATTGAACTGAAAGGAATCATTCAGATATGATCTTGTATCATATGAGTATCATCCACATAAGCTTAATAGAATAATAAAACTAGTATAAATTCACACAAACATGACGTATATATTGTACACATATAAAGTTAAAATAACCTTCAAACTTGTGAGTCAAGACTTAAGTTTAAATAATTTTGTATTGATATTTTTTAATTATTATACTCTTATGAAGATCTTAAAAACTTGTGAGTGATTAAATTAAGTTAAAAAATTCACCATAAACATGTGATGTCCTTATTAATGTGTATGACTCTAAGATAATCAAGAATACATATTAACCTTAATGGTATCTTACTTGTATATTACTCATGATTATCTATAAGTTTTGAAACCTTGAGTTATTTTAATGTGATATAAATGTATCATACAACACGAAGTTCGTCATTATACTTATATGATTATTTTAGGTACAAAATAAGCAGATTGTATATGCACTTTACTAAGTGATCAATTTTATTAGGGTATCATCATAGAATGATATTCTAATCACACTTGTATGAATGAAACTCATGAACTTTAATAACTAGTTAATTTATTAAAAAAAATCTAATTATTAGCCATCTAGTATTCTTAAAATATTTGTTTAACAATTTGGAGAGTATTAAAAACATGTTATGGACATGAGAAAATGTTAATGAGCTTATTTGCATATCAATCAAAAGAAAAACCAAAAGCACAACTATGCCGAAATAAATCACATTCACTAGAAACCTTGTCTTAATTATTACTACTATAGTTTGGTTCCTAAACTCTCTTCTCCTCATTACACTTGCTTTGTAACATATTTACAAACTCATTCAATAGTTGTGTCACTTTGGTGTATAAGTAAAAGGTGTAATATTTTTGTATGCTTTTATTATGCAAAGTGTTATAGTTATTTTTCAATAGCTACTATTATCTAACTCTTTTGAGTTTGCTTTGGTGGATTTTTCAGCTTGGCATAAATGTTCTCATGGATCTTTTTTTTGTAAGGCGCACCCTTATTGGTTTTGACAAAAGAGTATGGTTCTTTTAGGACAAGCCTAATCATTGGATAAGGGGTGGATATAAGCCTTAATTTTGGTTGAGCCACCTAAACTCTATTGCTTCTTTTTTTTGTTCATACTTGCTTTTAATTGCTTACTATCTCACAAAAGATTTGTAAAAATAATTAAGGATTTAACTTAAAGAATCATTTAATAGTCAACTGTAATAATAATAAGCTTATCCACACACTTAGCTTGTTGTATCAAGTTTTTAAAAATGCATTATTCACCCCCTCCTTTTTATGGTTCATACACTTGAACAAGAATATGATGTTGTGATCTTAAGCATCACCCACATTTTATATAAAGCCTAAATGTATTGAGACCTATCATGATTGACACTTTGTGTAAGAAATTAATACACAAATATGATATAATATAATATGATTTGTTAACCAGTTATAATATTTCTATAGAAAAATATTTAAATATGATAATAATGATATCACATAAAAATAATATGAATGAAATACCATGGAGTAGGGATAATAGACTGAGGGAAAAATAGGTAAGGCCCAAATAATGGAAAATAGTATATAAGAAAGTTAATGAAAGAGAATTAAGTTATATTATTGAAAAATGAGTGAAATATATATGAACAATGATGACACATACACTTATAGTGGTTTGTATGTATGAAAATTTTAGACATTAGACCTTGTTTTAGTACAAGTAGTCATGACCTAGTTTGTTATATATTGAGTATTTTCTCTTGGGATTGGACACTATAATATTCATGTCATGACATTATTTATTTGTTTTAACTTCAAAAATCCTTTTAGCACTCTTATTGATACTTAATTTTTTTATATTATCCAAATTTATCGATTGGATTCTATGTTCATTATTTATTTTTGTTTACATTATAGGGCATATCATTGATATACTAAGATGAGCAGATTAAGGTAGCTATAGGGATAAGTAATTACTTAATCATTTATCTTAACTGTCTTATCTTTTTACAAGTTTGGAGGTATAATATGTTTTAGTAACATAATTGTATAGTTTTAATTGTATAATATGGCAATATCATTAGTTATATGTATTGGTAAATCAATAAATGCACATATGTGGAGTTGAAAAAATGGGAGCTAGATTTTGGTCCATCATTACTTACTTGAGGGTATTATCTCCTTGATATTTAAGCTATTACTATGGAATTAATTGAAAAGACTTAATTAAGTAGGTTATTAAGTAAGAATTATAGGCATGGCCTAATAACCCCACTTACTTTTGCATCCTACATCGCTTAAATATATGTTCACCCTTTCTATGGTGTTCACATATCATGTGCCCTTGGTAATGTATCATACGTTAACACCAAGGATCTTTCTTTCATGATCTTGATAGATAAAGAACTCTTCATATCATATATGGTACATGAGGATAAATGTATTGTGCGTCTACACTTAACCTGTCTCCATAAACCATCCAACGAAACTCCAAGTTACCTTGGGCATATTGTATGTCACCCATAAATATCATATGTTAAGGCTTAGCAATATTTGTTCTGATTAGCATACCATATGCCTTTCCATCCATAACTTTCACTTGTGTTTGACATCTTATTCATTGAATTTTGGCATATAGTTCAATTTTCTCAGAAAATTCATTCTTGCTTTTCTCAAACTTAACATATTATACATCACATACCAACATACCATAAGTCAATTTTAGAAACTCAATTGAACGACAAAAATGAGCCATTTTCTTAATGAATCTCATCACAAAATTAAAAGAAGAGGATCATTTTGTGTCATGGTTTTTTTGACATGAAAATTCAATTCTAAATGCTTAAAACTCACACATAAAACTAATTTTATCCTTTAAACATTTTCATACTGTTAACTAATAGGAAGGAAAATGATTTGGAATGAAGTAACTTGATTTAAAAACTAATCCTTACCTTATTCGTCTTTTTGTTCTCTATAATAATAGCTATTGATTCACTGCCACATTTCTTTTATCTTTTTTTCTAATTTTCCTCAGCTTCCACTAAACTCCTTCCTTCATTTCTCTTATTGTGGTAAAGATTTCTTATTGTAAGTCCTTCCTTTTCCTTATATTTGAATCTTCCAGCTTCTGCTACTTACTTTTTATCTAAAAGCCCTATAAGGTTGCCAACTAGGAAAGGTCCTTAAGAACCTTGCTCAAGCCTTAAAATTTTGTTGTTGCCTTTTAATGTTGATTTGTGTGCGTATGTGTATAGATATGTATCTCATTTTAGCTTCTAAAATTTTTTATGTTTTGAAATTTACAAGACAAAAGCTAATATATTCCTTTTAAGCAACTCTTCTTAAATGGTATGCTAATTTTAATATTTAAAAAACTTTAATAAAATTATATGAAATTTTAAGACAAAACTAAACAAATATATTTTATTTTTCCCATGAAATGTGAGCTTTATTATGTCATCGATGCCTAATTACATACTTAAATACATAAGTATAATGTTAAAGGTTATTAACCAAAAAAGTACAAAATAGAAATGTTATATAATTAGAGGATCTATTATAGATTAATTCAAAAAGTTCATTGTTGAAGAAGACTCAATGAAGACTTTATAGATTATTATGCAGGCTTTATAGATTATTATGCATGATGAGTGACACCCATGTGATACCACCACATACATGAGTGCTCGTGCATGCACCTAGTAGAGTCCAAGATGAGCAGTTCATGCATTCCATCATGCAAGATGAGCCTTGTAGGGCATGAGATAGAGTGTTAGACATTTGACACATGTGTGGGATATCAACATAGGATGCTTAATATGCACAATAATGCATAAGACATAACACGTGCAACGACACTAGGAATCCATGTAATCTTGGGCAAAATCTCACTTAAGAACACATGCAGCTCCACATCATTCACAACAACTAATAAGAAGTGTCTAGTAGTGTGCATGGTATACATTGTCATGTGCACAAAATGTGTCATGGTAGTTACAACCTATCATAACATGTGTAATTGGTGCAACATTTTTTATGTACCTACTACTAAGCCTAACATGCATGCTCAATTTTGCACATGCAATGCATAGAGTACCTACAATCTATAAGCATGCAAAGCAAGTAGCATGCATGAACTGTGTATCCTCACACACAAGTTTGCTGGTGTGGTTGAGTGAGCGTAAAACTGCATGAATCATATAAGAATTAAAGTAATATACATTTTTGTAATAAAATAACTTTCTCTTCCATCTATAAATCAAGAAGTGAGTGAAGACATTCCCAACATTTAATAAAAGTACTCTCTCTCTCATTTACTCATTTAGTAATCTACCAATCTCACGTTTTGATCTCGTTATTCTTATTGTACCCTTTGATGTGATGGTTACAAAATCAAGATTAAGTGTTTACTAATACTTTGCTAAGCTTAGTATTATTTTAGTTAAATCTCAAGGAGTATTCTAGTGATCTGAATTTACTGGAATAAGAATTGTTGTAGCATAAATAGTAAATGTAATTTGATGGCTCAACCTACTGACTTTGGAGCCAAGGGTAATGGTCTTTGTAGAATGGCTAATCCACAAAGAACTTTATTTCTAAAACTTAATAGTTAACATATTAAACTTTTAAATTCTTTATAATTGTGACGCATATAATTATCATCATTCATGCATATATGAATTTGGTTTAAGTTGTCATTTATTTGAAGGCATTTGAGTTATTGAATATTCAAATATTTTTTATAAAAATTTTATCATCAAAAAAAATTGCCTAAGCACCCACAATACAAAGCCTGAAGGGCTCGGGTTAAGTAGGGACCCACAGGCTAGGAACCTGACAAAAATAGAGATAAGTCAAACTCGAGTATTGATTAAGCTAAGTTTTGTTGTAGTCCTTGGATGAATTAGTACAAGACACTATGTCTAAATCAGCTTAGACGAAATGAGCCAGGACGAACTTGTTATTTAATTTATGTAAATCGAACCTGATCGGACCCTATATACATGCACTGATGACTTGGGTCATGATCTCTTGAGAATGCCAGGGGTAGCCAACCCCATTAAACTAATAATAATACGTAGTTGATGTATTATAAACACTTGAATAGTTTCACAATATGGGACTAAAGATAAGTTTTGCAAAACTTAAGATTTTTGTACCTACTAATCACATGTTTTTGGGATTAAATGGTTCAAATCATGCCCACATTCGTGAACAATCTTCTATCTTTAGCAGTTTATCCACAATGCTTGATCGAATGGTTAAGAGTCTCTCTGCCTTTGTGAACAATAACCTTTTCATTATTACCACCATTCGACTTTCAAATCTAACATTTTAGATCTTACCTCGTTGTCATTACATCTAGACCCTTTATCATTTAAGTTGATCCAACAACTATCGCTCCATTTGTTCGCATAATTAAATGACAGTGATAGCAACTTTTTTGTTGTAACAGCTACTTTTTTGAAAAACATATTCTAGTTATTAGGAGAGTTATTTTTTGTATTTTTTATTTTAACTATAAATAAAGATCATTTACCAAACATAAAGACCATTTGAATCAAGCTTGAAAATTTCTATACAATTACGAGAGCTGTGGATCTTAATCAGTCTCTACTTCTCTGATTCCATTCATAATCATTTATATATTTCTTAGTAACATCTACTTCATTCATTAATAGTGATACTCTTATTTAAAAAATCAAAGGTGTAAGGATTTTGTAAGCAAAGAAATTATAAAGTTTTAAATTTTTCTGAATAGCATGAATTTCTTTGATTTTAATGTCTCATTAAAGTACCAGTGTGTATTTGGTTTACCCTTACTAGCTTTGACAAAAGGGAGTGGTTAGTGGAAGCTCGATCAGAGCTCTATGGTGGATGTAGGCAGGAGTTTTGGCCAAATAACCTAAAGAACTTTTGTGCATTTCATTTATTATGGAGCAATTTTATTATGTGGATAAAAGAAAATATTTTTAAACTCAAAAATTTTTCTTCTAATTTTTTGAATAAAAAAATTGTTAAATGTACGATTCACCCTTCTTCTCTTGTTATTTTTTCTCACACATACAAGAATTCTAATTTTGAAGCAAGGTCTACTACAATGGCTGATAATAAGATGCCTTATAGATAAATCAAATATTTTTGTGTGAGAGTGCTTTGATTTAACACAAATGCTTGGTATTAAGAAGAAAGGAGTTGAAGAGTAAACCAAAAAGGAGAAATAAAAGATTGGGGATGTTTTAGTTGAGATGATTATACTAACTATTACACCATCAAACTTAAAAGTATAGGAAACTCTATTAACCTAAGAAATGAATATGTCAATAGACAAGGTGTCAAAATCCCAACGTTTTGAAAATGAATCTAGAAGATAATCTAACAAGCAAGAGAAATATTTCTAACTTGAGGAACATTTAGTATTAATCTAATGATGCCTTGAGACAAAGATGAAGATGACATCATTAGCCTTGCCTCTTCAATTCTCGATAATTTATAATATCCATGTAAGGTAAATGCTAAACTTAATCTACTTGTTTATGATGGTACATTAGATCTATTAAAAAATTAGATGCTTAGTTAGAATAATTAGAGACATATTTTTCTCTCTATGACTATTCATCGACTAATAAGATAGCATATACTCAATTAAAAAGGTCAAGTCATGTATTAATCTAGTGAATTGTATACTTAAGAACTCATTTAATTATAGAAGTAACATGAAAATAGATTAAGAAAGTAATCTAATAAGAATTTTACCCCTGGGTTATGTAGATAAAAGATGGAAAAATGATATAAATAAAAGCACTAACAAGATAAATGATGTAGGAATACATCATTGAATTTTGACACAACATGATATTAGGAATATTTAATAACGAGTTATAGACATTATCTAAATATATCTTAAGTTTGCCTTATTTTTTGCTATAGAACTAATCTTATTCTCTATATAATCTTTGGTACAAGTTGACACATTTACAATGACCATCAGAAAGAAGAATCAAAATAAAAGTACAATGATAAGGAATTTGAACATTAAGAAGATTGATACTAACTTCAAGAAATGACAAAAGTGAAAAGATTACTCCTTAAAAAAGATCTCACCCATGGCAACAAATGCTCTACACATAATTAGAACTTACAAGTATTTTACTCACTACAAAAAGCAAGGCTATATTAGTATTATTTTGTATTCTTGATATTATAGTTTTTATAATTTACCCTCCTCTATTGTGTGGACCTCTAGCTCCTTTTTTCTAGCAATCACTATTATCATTAGCAAAATATTTAAAGTTTTTATGTAAGCACTTGATGTATTTATTTCTTTTGTAGTAACAAATCATTTTAATTAAATTTGAACATGAAATAAGCTTATTATTTAATGATTAAAGACAAGTGATTCCTTTATAAGAGATTATGTCTCTTGTTGTAATTGAACTATGCTAAAGCTATTATGTATTCAATGATTAAGATGTTAGAATTTGAATAAGCTGGCATATGATCTTAGCCATTTAGCACACAATCATATAAATTCACTTTGTAAATTTATATAGATACCAAAGATCAAAAAAATTTCCTCTTTTTCCTACATACCAATCAAGCTTAAACATTTTCTACTAATTTTCTGCAATACTACTATTTTATAAGGCATCCTTTTGATGCTAAATTACTAATTGTGATTATAAGAAATTTCCATTAAAGATATGGCTCATTGGCACTTCTCCAAATGTAGTCACATAACTCAATATATCCTTTAAAGTATTACTTATGCTTGGTTTTGAGGATAAAGGATTATACTAAACCTTAATAGTATCTCAAATATTTAATGGAAAAACTTTCTAATGTAAAGTAGGATCATTAATTGATATTATGTCAATCATCATAGTATGACAATGAAGACCACATTATTAATAATATCAAACATCATAATATTATATCATATTGGAACGTATATTTCTTGTGCAATTATAACATTCTCAAATAAGAGAATTCATTAATTTGTTATTTTATATTTATTTATAATTAAAGATTATTTTAATATATTTAAAATTGGAAAAGTATTAAATTAGCTAAAAAGATGGATACAACTCTTAAATAAGATATATAAACTTCAAGTATTAAAGCACAAATTATTAGAAACTTTTTAGTATCAATTTTATGAAAATAAGATATCATTTGAAGGACAAAACATATAGTAAAAATTAATATCTTAATCGTTTTTAATATTATTTAGAACAAAAATTTATTTAAAACATCAAATGACCTCAAAAAATTATAAAATTTATAAAGCATGTATAGCTCATGGAGTACCTATTTGAAATATGATTAGCTAATTATTAGGAAATATTTAGATCAAAGAATATAAGAATTAATCAAGGGGCTAAGGTTTTAATTAAATTTTTTTAATTAATTGATTTTTGTCCTAAACTTAAAGGTCGTGACAACTAAACGATGAGCAGATAATTCTCCACCTGAGAAATAATCTAGAGATGAACAAATCTATGAATTACACCTTCATTTATGCTGAAAGTTCTAAAATATAAAGAGGGTTATTTTGATAAAATCTTATTCACATTATTGAGAGCTTTAATAAGTCATGGCTTGTTGGAGGTGATTTAATGTTATAGCATCGATAGATGAGCACAAGGGACTCTCTTTTTAAGTTAGAAGTAATGCATGAATTCTTGAAATGCATCAACATATTTAGTTTAAAGGAACTCTCATTCTTATACTTACTGGGTTGGTAAAAGGAAAGACAAATGGATTTAGAAAAAGGATAAATAGAATGCTTGTGAATCAAGCTTGGTTTGATCTAATTCCTATTATTAAAGTGCAACATCTCTATAAAAAATGATTTGATCATACTCCATTATTGTTAAAGTTTGTTAAAGACTCCTCACTTGCTTCTAAATAGTTTAAATTTCAAAACATGTAGCTTAAACACTAATCCTTTTTACAATAATGGAAACCAATTAAAAATTACCTATAAAACTTCTTTGTTATGAAAGCCTTTGCAATAAACTTATAAAGATTGAAAGACTACCTCAAAAACTAGAATAAAACAAGTTTAGCAATATTTTTTTCACAATTAAATGTTAAAGAACTAGTCAAAGTGAAAGAAGCTCAATTTCATTTTGTCAAAACGAAGAGACAATAAATGAGCTAAACATGGTAATGAATCCCTTTTGGATGCAATTACTAAGGATGAAATCTTTTGGCAAGAAAAGGATGGCATTAGATGACTTAAGGGAGGTGATAGAAACACGAAATTCTTCCATGCCATGGTAATGGATAAAGGAGGATATCAACAACATAAAGGACTCTTCACATACCAAAATCCAGTAAGAAGACAAAATTTAAGAAGCTAAATTGGTACACTTCCAATACTTGTTATTACCTATTAGTCTAAAAGACAATGAGAAGTTTGTCAACTACATTCCTCTCTTGGTTATAGATGAAGACAGTAGTGGATTGATGAAGAAAGTTTTGATATAGTAACTAAAAAAGGTAGCTTTCAAATAGATTAGCATAGTGCTCTTGGACCTTACTGGTATAATGAAAAATCCTTCACACATTATTAGGATATTATTACAGAAGTATTAAATATTGCTATGGATTTCTTAAATGGAACTCTAATTCCTAAAGGTATACCAGGTATAAACTTGGTCCTAATTTCAAAAGTTGAGAACTCTGAAACAATTAAAGACTTCAAGCCAATTTGCTTATGTAACTTCATAGTGAAATTGATTTCCAAGCTAACGATGAATAAGCTTCAATACTTACTCCTTAAGCTCATCTCTTCTGAACAAGTGGGCTTTGTTAAAATAAGAGAAATTGGTGACAACATATTTATTGGCTCAATAATTGATTAAATCTTTAAACAAAAAAGTGAGAGGACAAAATTATGTAACAAAGTTGGATTTAAAGACTTTTTTATCACCTTTTATGGGAATTCTTATGCATGGTACGTATAAAATTCAACTTTGTGGAGCATTTCAACATGATGATTAAAAATATACTTGGTAGCTCTTGGATTTCAATTATAATACGACAAGCTAAATGGTTTCTTCTAAGTATCTAAGGGGCTCAAGCAAAGGAATCCAATCTTGCTCTTACTAACCATTTTTACAATAGAAGACTTTAGTTAAGCATTAAATAATCTTATTAATCTTTGAAATACATTTCATTATGCTCCACCCAAAAGTTGCATAATGGTAACTCATTTAAGATATACATATGATATAATAATTTTTTGTAGATGTGATTTGAAATCCATATCTGGTATTCATAAATTTTTTACTATATTTCAATCCACATCTAGCCTTTATATAAATCAACAAAAAAGTAGATTCTTCAATAGCAATAAAATGCATTTTGGATTGGCAAAAAACGTTAGCCATTAGCTTAGGTTTCAAATTGACAAGCTTAAGATAAATTACCTAGGTTGTTTGCTCTTTATTGGTAAAAAAAAATTACATATTTACAACATCTATTGGATAAAATCAATAAGAAATTAATAGCTTAAAAGAAATAGCTCCATTCAATATGAGGTAGACTATCTTTTATGAAGTATGTTCTCACCTCAATTCTTATTTTCTCTCTAATGATAATCAATTCACCTCTAACATATTGAATAGAGTTGAGAAAATCATGAATAGCTTTTTCTGAGGTGACTTTGATAATGTGCTTAGGCACCACTAGACTAATTAAGGAAAAGTTAGCCTCTTAATAAAAGAAAATGGATTAAATCTTAAAAAACATGAAGAGGTTATAACTGCATATTCGACAAAACTCAATTGAAAATCACTTACAAAAAATTCATTATGATCTACCTTCATGATAAAAACATATCTAAATTCAAGAAGGAAAAGAAACATATCAAACACTTGAAAATATATGAAAAATACAAAAGAGTTGGTCTTAGAAGATAATGAATTCTCTGACATGTTAGAAAATAGCTATAAACGCTTAACAATGATAGAAACTTTAACATACAATTAACCTATGAAGTAATTAAAAGCACACATTTGATTTTGAAATTAAGATAAAACATTTAGAATTCTAGATGTCTTCTTAAAATCTTAATTATGTTGTGAAGAGTATTCAATAAACTCTTACCATTCCTTAAGAATTTTAAAAAACTCAACTTTAGATGGCTTCAAAGTTCCCTCATTGCCCTAATAAAAACTTAATAGATCATGCCTTTGTGAGCTATGCAAAAGTAATAAAAGTGTGGCCATCCTTTTCTTATGGTCTGCATATTTAGCAATAAATACAACTAGTATAATTGATCTAATATCTCATTGGTGGAAGACAAATGAAATCCACTTAATTAGAGAAAAAAATCATTCTCCTTCTTTCTCTAATTATATGATGGAATATATAAAAAGTGAGAAACCCAAAAACCTATAAGAAAGTTAACCAAAAAGTAATTACAATCATTAATAATGCCATCATTAATTTCTACAACATTTTTAACTGCTTCGCTCTCACACAAATGTTCTAGGAAGATCTTCACTTGGTCCAACATGGTTTAATCTATCCATACTCACTTTTGAGATATAAAAGTTGTGAAATGATGTCCTCTTCCAAATCAATTGTTGAAATTAAACATAGAAAATTATATGAATGATAGTAATGGACGTGCTAGTTGTCGTGGAATTATCTGTAGTCATATAGGCCAAACTGTGGAAACCTTGTCTGACTTTGTTGATATCAATTCACCATTATAAGAAAAAGATTTTTCTTTACTACTTGGTCTAATAATATACAATAAAAGAAAAAAAATTCAAAAGCTAGTGATTGGAATAGTTTATCAAACAATCCTTGGAAGCTATCAAACATTTTCCAACAAATCAAATAAAAAATGGCAGTTCTATAGAAGTTCACTAGAGTTACATCAATGAAAAGGGTAATTGAGTAGCAAAATTCCTCACCAAAATTATAGCAAAGTCAGTAAAATCAGGTATTTAAGATTCACAAACTGTTCCAAAGTTATGCAAACTCTTGTTGGATTAGATATCATTCAATTCCCACACATTTGCTCCTCATACAAAGTATGATGGATTGTCAATGATTGATCAGCCCCAATATAATGTAGGTGCATTGGAGTTTTTCTACTAATTCAAGGTTTTTTGTAGTATGATTACTATCATTATACAGCTAAAACCATTCACTACCTACATAATCTTAGCTCCATATCAAGAGTCTCCTCTGATGAGTACTTAGTCAACAACATTCTAAACTCTCTTCAATGCTAGTGGCACAAGCTCCTTTTATTTCTTTTCATTCACCTTTATTGCCATGCTCTTTCAATTGTTATGTTTTACTTTGTATAATAGCTTTTTTCTTGCTTATAACTAACATCAATAAGTCTAAGCTACACATACTATTACAACACATCTATAACAAGCTTAAATTATACATATTGCACATATAAATTTCATTTACAATATTTTTTCAAATAATAAGTTATTTTCTTGCCTATAAAAATGCCTTTAACATATTATTTTATCGCATCACATGTACATCATGATATTCAACCAAATTTGTGTATTTATCACATTCAATTTCAAGCTATTTTGTATAACAAAATAAAGCAAATCATAACAAAACTTACAATTGGTTGCATTTGACTTTTTACTACCACATCCAATAATGTAAAAATAGGTTTTGGTTTCTTGATTTTTTTGATTGTTTTTCCTTTAGTATTTGCAAAATACATGAATTTCACCTAAAAATACACATCTTGTGCTAAACATTTTGTTTTAATTTACATTTTACTTTTATTCTTTATTTATTTGTTATTTTTTATTTTCATTTTTATTGAAATCAATTTTGAATTCCATCTTATATTGATCAAATAAATCATCACACCACAAAATTGGATCATTGGATAAAAAATTGAGTGCTTTTCACTAAGTTGATCAAATCATCTAATTACATTATTGAACTCTCCATACACAATGTACCAACCAACAATAGAATAGGTCAAAACTTTCTCTCCACATATTCTCTCTCTAAAACAAAACCAAACATATACAAAGCTAAATGAATGGTTGCATGGAGATTTACCTTAACTAACGTTTTTGTTAACAAACATCAAAACCTCTATCGCGTTTCATGGAACCTCTATACATCATTTGCTTTGATGACTTGCTGGTGATCACCTTGACTTTGTGATAGTGATTTCTATGCATCAATGACATTCTTGTAATCCCAAGTTGTTTTTTGATATAGCATTATTTTTTATGGCCTTATGGCAACACTAGTGTCTCCTTTTCCTTCCCATCTCCTTCTTTCTCCTTTTCTCCCCTCTCCCTCACTCTTTGCCTTCTCACTCAATGGTGATGAATCTAACAACTTACTCTCAACTAATAGCTTTTTGGGCAAATGATAAGTTCTTAGGAAATGATGCATTCCACAAGCCACCTTATTTTCTCTCTTGCTCCCCTCTTAGGCTCCTCACATCAACACTTCCTTTATAAATGACTATTACCCAATGATGCCACTCCTTTAGTGCTGATAAATTCCATAATATTGAACGCTCCATGGTGGTCTTCTCCCTTATGATCTCTCTCCCCCAATCTTTCATTCTCATTATTTATGGTTAAAAATCTCCTTTCAATGATAAGGGTCTCATCATTATGACAACACCTCCCAACAATGGTTGCTTACCAACTCTTCACCATTGCACTCAATTTACCTTCCATAAAATGCCTTTATTTTTTCCCAACCTTGTAAATGGTTTTTATAATATTATGTTTTTAAGTTTAATGACTTTGGTAACTTATGAAGGATATTTTATCCTTATGAACGAAAATAATATCCCCTAGAAAGCCCAAGATAATGATTTGAATTTTATCATCATCATCATCATCATCTCATTATCTTACAAATTTATTATCGATTATGGATAACTACATGTTATTTGGTTGCAATGAAAGCATTGGCTCACGTCTTAATAATGAGTATTTTATGATGTTATCAAACCCTTAAAAAAGGAACAAACTTTTTAATATTTTATTGTTTGCCTAATTTTACCATCCTTATATTTGACTTTAAAAAATACAAATTTATTGAAATATAGCAATTGGGGGTTTTCTCATATAACAAAACTTTTAGATTCTAGCCCAATTGTTTTTGCTTTCATTTTATCCAAACAATACAATATATACTGTTATATTTATTTATATGCTCAAAACATATGTTTATTTTTTTTAACTTAAAATTTTGATTGATTAAATGACCTTCAAAACTTGAAAATGATATTAACATTAGTGATGCATCATTGTGGTGTTTCGACTCTCACGATGATCCACCATTGTTATCGATTAGAAGTTGTCTTTAGTTTCACGTACACTGACCATCGCTTGACCTTTTCCTTTCCTCAAATTTTGGACTTCCATCATATTTTTCTTTCCAATTGCTTTTACTTAAACCACTATGAAGTTTTTGTCAAAGGAAGAAAAAATGCTTGCCTTAGGTATTGTACCACTATACACCATCAGTTGTTAGAACCAACTACACACACACATGCAGTAGTGGACGTAGATCCCTTCTAGGCCCAATGCACACCTCTCGACCACCGCCTTTGCCCTCCATTGAAATACTAGTGCACACTTCTCACAAACCCCAGCCTCCATCACTACATTGCTCGTTCAAAGATATGAATTGATGTTCGCATTGAAAACCCTAAAGCCTAAGTTGAATTGGTGTCGAATCAAAACTAGTCCACTAACCAAAGCAACTCCCTCTAGAACTAGCACTAAAACATGTTACCCCACCCAACCTAAGCAACATGAGCTTTTGAATTAAACTAATGCCACCCAACAAATAGTGTTGTCAAAAGTTCTTTTCAATAGGTTTTTAACCAGGTTTTTAGCCAATTTTTTCCCTAAATTAAGGATTGCAGACTTGTAGATTCAACATTAGAAAAAAAATTCTTTCAACTAAAGGATCAAGCTAAAAGTTGAAGAGTTTGTAAATAAGAGAAACTAATAAAGGAAGGTAACCCATGAATAATGTGATTGCTTTTATTCATGATGATGATGTTAATTTTATATATTAAGATTAACATGAATATGTTTGGTTGTAATTCTCATGAATAACATATGATTAGCTTATTCTATTTTTATTAGCTAGCATAAAAATTAACTTAAGATATCTTTAGCCTTTGAGTGACCTCCAAGGAAGTATTCTAAAAATTAATCTCAGCCCACTTAAACTATAAAATTCATCTCTAATATCCTAAGTTGTTTTCCCAATAAGTATTAATGATATTATTGTGTAAGAAAACTTTAAGTTAATTAATTTAGTTTGTCGCTTCATTTAAAAAATCAAATTTGCATATTTTTTCCATCGAGAATTATTAATTTAATTCAAGACTTAAATTTAATATTAAAATATTAAATCTTGTCTACAACAGAACTTAAGCATTTTCTTATATTGATATAATTGTGTTGATTTATTGAAATTTCATTATACTCTACCAAAGCACAACCAAGTAGATAACATAGAAACTATAAGCATTGAATTAAATGCAAAGCAAAAAGGCACAACTACTAAGTTGACCTGCCTAGAGGGAGTATTGGAAGCCATAAATGATTGATTTGATGTTATGGCTAGGATTAATGCATACCCATTCCCAAGACAAATGTTGATCCTATAAAGTTTGATTATTACAAAACCAAATTAATATTAACTAATGATTATTTTAATTGATGACAAGTTGCAATAGTTAATTATGATGGAGCAAAGCACATACTACTCAAACGAATTGAAACTTCTTAACCTTTCATTCAAAGATGCTTTGCTCAACTTGTTGATCTTGGGGCTACATGTAGAAGCTCCTTATGGTGTGGTTAAACCATTAGGAGCTTTTCATCTACTGCATTGTCATGATAGAATGTTGAACATTCTTCGTTATAATGATGGCACTTACCATTACATTAATGAATACATATATGTGAGTCATGTGTCATAACACCTTTGAGTCATATAAATCTTAATTAGTTACAAAACATGTTACACTCAAAGAAATATTAATTAATTGAAAAAAATCAATTGACAATATGTTGATCTTCTTACTAGATATATGATTATACAACATAATATTATCTTTCATATTTGTATGACTTACTTTCTAGCTATATGTCTCACTTATAACTTAGAATACTCTATATGTCATATATGTATAATGTGACATTGTACAAATATAGTACTAATTTAAAACAAAACTAGAAGGTATATGCTTGGTCATCAAGGGGTATCAACTCTATATGAAACACTTTTGTGTTTTGCTTATTAAGCTATCACTTATATGATATACATACAAATCATATTTCATATTTGTATGATAATATTTTTCACAAAACATTAAGTCAAAATAGAACTTGAATTAAATCATACAAATACATTTTTTTGTAACAAATTGGATATATATATAACATGATAATAAAACTATCAAATCTATTTATATATGTGATGTACTTATCATATATCAAAGAAGTATTTATAACAACTTAGCTTATTAAACTAATGACAAAAATATCTAAACTGATATATTTTTGTATCAAACAAGAAAAACCTAAGAGTTGTAAAAAAATTGTCACAATCAACTTAATAAAAGCGAAAAAATTAATAAGTAAAAAACCCCAAAAATGAGACAGGTAAACCAAGTAAAATCTAAATATAATAATTTTTATAACCAATGAATATTTAAGTGGTGCACTACTTAAATTACAACATATGCAATGAAGCTTAATATTCATACTAGAGATAATATAATAGATATAACTTGAAATAATAAAGTATTCTTAATTAAGGGTTTCAAACTAAATACCATGATCTTGTCTTTTCTTTTCTTAAAAATTATAATCTAATCAAGCTTTTTAATAAAATATTTTCTAATAAAGCGTTAGTTTTTTTTTGTCATGTTTGGATGCCTTTATATATGTTTAAGAATATTTTCAACTAACTCCAAAATACCCTCAAATAGCTATGTGCAAAAAACTTACATCTTAAATTGATCATATTATATAATATAATGGATAGTACAAGCAAGATGCATCATTGACAATATCATCAAAGAAATCACTATCATTATATTAGTTTAATTTCTTTGTGCAAATGAATTATATAGATATAATGAGTATATAATGTGTTACAATTAGAACAAAACTGCACAATATCCAAATTTTGAGCTATTGAAAAAATATTGTACGATGAAAGATCATATGTTATACTACGATATGATCTATGACATACTTATTTATACTAATCATACAGTATTATATTAATACGATATGAGAATTGTACTCCTACTATGCAAGTTGCTAAATATATGCCTAAGTATTAGAACAAAGCTATTATGTGTAGTAGTGTTGGACAAGTACACAGATAATATCATAAAAGTACTAAACAAATAAATAAATTATATAATCATGATGAAATAACAAGAAAGATCTCAAATTAAAAGAAAAGTGATTTAGTAACTCACACCCAAAATACTCACATTGGTGATGAAATAGCAAGGTACACACATAAGTAGAGTTTTAGAGTTTTAGAATACCAAACAAGAAAGTCATATTCTCACATACATAAACTAGAAAGTTAGATGTGATGATTAATTTTACCAAAAGATGAAATAAAGAAGTTAAGCAATTGGTAATTTGATGTTTTTGTAGATGTTGGATAATGGGTCAAGATCTTAACTTTTGAGCTTCTCACTCGACTTCCCAAGGTACCTCCAAAATCAAATCATCAGATTGATCACACACAACATGCTTGTATCAAACAAGCTTAACCGTAGCACTTCTTTTCTTTATTCAAAATTATATTACTTGTATCATGGTGAGCATCCTTATTTATAGAGACCTAAAAGGTATAATGGTAATTTTATTACTTAAGAATATGAAAAGTCATTTGAGAATACTAAATGACATATTTTAGAATTCTAAATGATATTTTAAGAACATCAAAATTCACCATAAATCATAAAAAAAAACTCTAAAGTTTTCAAAAAATATTGCCTTAAAAGGCTACCAACTTAACCGAAAAAAATAGTTCCTAAATAGGTCTTGCATTTTGGGTAGCAATCTAACAAGCAATAAGATAGTGGGTGGCATGATCAGTGCAACACAGACGAAGAAGCACAATGATGCCTTGGGTTTGGTTTGTTGTCAGCATGGGTCAGAGCAAATCAGTGTGGGTCAACATGTGTTGAAGGGTTAGGCAGGTTCATGGATAGCAGATCAATAGTTTGATTAGTCAGCATAGGTTAACTCAATCATGATAATGGTTGTGGAAGGGAAACTCTATTAAAAATAACTCAAACCTCACTTTTAAGCAATTTTTAAGGTTAAGTTTTATCAAATTTTGCACCGATAGAATAATGAGACTTTTACTAGGATGCCATAGACTAACTTTAAGGCTAAAAATATCTAAAATATTGCCAATTGATGTTCTAACGACTCAAAATAAACTATAAAAACAAATAACTTGATCCAATGAAAAGTAAACTAAAATGTGTAATAAACGATGAACTGTAATTGACCCCATTAATGGTTATGATAATGAAAACTAATGAAAAGTATAGGAGCCAATTTTTTCATAACTTTAAATCCAAATAAGATTAGTACGTTTCCAAGTAAAACATCTGCGTGATATACAGGATGCTATTACATCATTCTTCTTTGGTGAGGAAGAGCTCAACTCTATCTAGCTTGGATGAAATCTTTGATACTACTCTAACATCTTTGGGTTTAAGCGATGAAGCTCCTCTTCAGTAATTCAATCATCATCAAAAACAAGATGGCATCACTAATATATCAAAAATCTTTGATGTGCTTAATTTTATATGAAAATTATTTGATCATCTAAGATTTGGGAGCTTTTAATCTCGACATTCATCTAGAAGACCACAATATCCTTTGCAACTATGCCATGATCACATTCTGCTCAAGGTTGACATGTTAGGAGAGCTTTGATGTAAGCACCTAATTCTAAAACTCGTGCTCTTATTTTCTAATTTGTTTCAAGGAAGCATTGTACTAAAAAAAAGTTGTTCTAAAGTCTCTTGATCCAAAACAACAAGAATAAGTACTTTTGAAAGACTCCAACATTACCATGAACCCTATAAATTGGGGCCATGCTCATCGCATAAGCCCTATCATAGGGAGACAAATGGCAACTTAGCACCTTAAGGGTTACATGTAACATCCCAGCTATTGCATTTCTCATAAAGCTACTATTCAATGACTTGAAGCTTCTCAACTTTGGCCTCTTCCTTCATTACAACTAGTAGCACTTATAGTAATGCTTCTACTAAACCATGCTTGCTTATCATCAAGGCCTCTTACTCCATCCTCCCCTATGATGTCGTAAGTGAATTAGCATCTCATGGCTTACCTTACGATAAGCATACACCTTTGTTTACTTCAACTATCACACTACTTCAGCATTCCTCTCCTTAAAATCGTTGGTAATGACAATTAGGCTTCTCTCTTACTCACAGTCCCTATGGAAACCTAACACCTTTGCCAAAGGTGTCTTTCTCCCAAATTCAAATCCATCACAAAATGAAAAATGTGTTGCTTTAACCCTTTCACTATTATAATGGCCTAGCTCGCCCTTCTCTTTTATTTAACTGCTTCTAAAGGATAATAATTTTGGTTGTGGCATTCCAATGAATCCATATAAATGTTCATATCTCAATGAAACAATATACCTTTGTTAATGCAATTATTCTCCCTTCATTCCCCCTGGTAACATGTCATAAAGTATTTCGTAGATGCTTACCAATCATTCATGGCCAACTTGTTCATAATTTAGCCTTCCCACTTTGACTTGATTATTCTTATCTATGGCTTGCTCCCTTGTTCATCTTCCTCCAATTAATCTCCTAAGCTAACCCAGATACCTTCACTTGATTGTCTAATCCCCATTTAGCTTAAGCATTTTGTTCCTTTCAATAATGCATATTTGATGGAGAAGGCAAATTAAAAAATCTCTTACAACTAGATTTTGATATTCTTTGATATCAAATTCATGAAAATTATGTACGATCCTATAACGAGATCTGAGATAGAAAATAACAATGTTAAAGATGACAATATCAATGAAAGTAGATCTGAATCATAGCTCAAAGGAACTTAGATTACAATCTAGGGATGTGCACATATTCACAATACTGAAAAGAAATTATAGTTTTCAATAACAAGTAATATCAAACAAACAATCTCTAATATCTATTTTTTATTTTGTAACATGCATTTAAATAAAATATGTCTAAACTTTAGTCCAAAAAAATGACAAAAATATCTTTTTAAAAAATTTAAAAAATATAATATAATATGTCAAAATAACTAAAAATGTTTAAGAACTAATATATGACTATTAAATTCCATAATAAACTAAAAAAATAAATTAAAAAATTCCTATATGACTCATTACGTTAACTCGATATCATTCACTTGATGTAATCAATCATGCATCAATTCGTCTTATTAAAAAAACTATCCCACAGAGTTTTATTCTTGGTGAATCATTATTAAGCTCAGCATCAATAAAAAAAAGTCTTAAGTGATCATAACATTAGGTGGGAGATAATCCTACTAATAAATGTGCAAACTAATATAAACAAAACAATTTACAAAATAAATACTAAATAAAATAAAATAATAAGAATATTTAAATAAAAATATTATAAAATTATTTATTAGATCTGTTACTAACAAAATTTGTTATAATTCTTTTTCATGCATCAATTTTTTATAAAATAAAAAAGCTTAACATCAAAGATATTTTTATAAAATATATATGATGATAAATCTAAAATATATATAACAATAATCATATTCTTATATAATTCAAATATTCTCACATTGAAATTTTTAAATTACAAAATATTATATCTCTTCAAATAAATACATATTAACTATTGATGTCTCATCAAATTTTCTTATAAACCTAATTATTTAACATAGTCAACACACTTAGAATAATTGGACACGATTACTTATTTAAATTAAACATGTAATAAAGATCATTTTGAGATGTATATGAAGAAAAAGTGATAATTGTATAAATATATTATAAATATATTTATGATTATTAAAAATTAAGTTTTGAATTAATTCTATTTCTTTTGAATCATTTTTTTCTCTATCTTTTCATCTTTATTAGTAATAAATTTAATATTTTTAAATCAATTTTCAAATCTCCTATTTTTTAGTAAAAAATAACTTCTTTTTTCATGTTATAACGTTAGTATCTTTTAAATATTTAAAAACATAACACATCCCTCCTTATCAATTAATTAAATTTCAAAATAAATAGTTTGGTTAATTATCAATCCTTAACAAGATAATCAATTCTATTTATTAAATTATTAAAAATATTCAAAAATTAAATCATAATAAAATTATCTTACTTAATATACATAATGTTTAATATAATTCTTTATCACAATATTTAAGAATTGATGATGTGTCATAATATTTTGTTTACCAATTTTATATATTTAGCCAATGTAGTTTTTAACTTATTTAATTTTTAATTAAAAATAGCACTCTATATAATAATTTCTTCCTTTACTCTAAATTTTCAACTTGAATATGTCTAGAACACATGATAAAAAAATATCCAATTAAATACAAATTTTTTATAAATTATTTAAATAAAATAATAATACAAGTAAAATGATCTAAACATAATTCAATTAACTAAATAATTCTCAAATAAAAAATAAATTATGTTATTTTTTAGCTAATAATAATAATGAAGTATAAACATAGTTATTAAATAAATAAATTTAGAAATATAACTTAAACATCAAAACTAATAATGATCAAGATAAACTAACAAAATAAAAAAGAAACACTCCTTTCATTATCACACATTAGTTTTAAAATATATTCACTCATGATTATTATTAGACTTTTAAATGAAATAAAATCTAATGAACATTACAATCAAAGTTTATAACTTTGTAGCTAAATATATTAATTTTTAAATTAAGATAATTCTAATAAATAAAAGAAAATTGTAATTCAAATAAATTTGAAATACCTCTTTTACAAACTTATTGATTGTCAAATATTATATATTTTTTACCTAGCATTTAAAAATAATCTTCTATCTAAACTCTTCCATGAGGACACTAATTGTTCCAAAAAAAAAAAATACAAATTCTAGTACAAAATCTCTTGTGCATCGAAAAAAATTAACAAAAATATCTAAAATAAACTGAATTTTTGGTTTAGTTTAGGTGGTGTTTAGTTGTATCAACTCCCAATTTTGTTCAAATATATATGTCAACTTGGGTCATGCGAGGCATCTCGACATGAAGCCGGGCGTGTGCGATAACCAGGATGGTGTTGGTGCAATTCAACTAGCCATTGGATTGGGATGATTCACACTATTTCATATATTATGGTAATTCATTTGTTGCTTCAAATCAAAGTCAATGATGGTGCAAAGATTTGCATGCAAATTTTATGGGCATTTAGGACATGATGAAGAAATGATGGAAGTAGAGTGACGATGATTTTGGTAACAAAAACTACAACAAGTGCACACAAGGGTGCACGAAGTAGCGACAACCTCATCCATGTTGGCACAAGGCCTCGCAAGCACAACTGTCTCAAATGACTTGTGCTAAAGGTCAAGAGGGAATGGAGGTAGCTACAAGTACATGCAACTAGTTGTAGCAAACGATTGCTATGTGGCAAACAGTGGCACAAAACTAAAGATTTTTTCGAGCAACTTGATGGTGAAAGAACACAAACAACAATGAGGGATGAAGTGCGGGAAGCTCCAATTGGCAATGATGGCAAAGTATTGCGGTGGTAGGAAAACGACTAAAATGGCTGACATACCAACGATAGAAAAGGGGCTAAGAGAAAAGCTAATGTAACAATCGCAATCTTCTCTAATACCAAATTAACGAAGGATGAGGCAAGATAAGATATGCTATGTATTTGACGTAGAAGATGGTGACAATAACATGATGACATCAATTCAAATTGTAATTTAAATATCTTCATATAACAACTCAAAGAAACTTAAATTTTAATTTAAGAATACACATGTATGAATAATAATAATAATAATAATAATAATAAGAAAGTATAGTTTTCATGAAAAAACAATGACAAAAAAAATTATTTCTAATCCTTTTTCTTATTATTCATAACAAATGTTTAACTAGAATATAAGATTGTCTTAAACTCAAAAACAAAATAACAAAAATAAACTTTCAAATAAAAAATAACAAAAATATCTAAAAATATAAAAAAGAATTAAAAACTCATAACGACTTCATATATCATTCATCATAATTCATAATCAACTAAAAATTAAATAAAAAATATTATATAATCAATTAAATCAACTCAACATCATCCACTTGATACAACACATCTTATATCAATATTTTTTTGTTATTATAACCCTAATATTGAAACTAGGCATCTATCCATTCATCAACGTAAGGATTGATCTATCTTAACCTAGCTAATCATCATCGATCCACTTGCTAATGGACTTAGCTTGCCTCTTTGAGGGATTTGTAATTGACTTGTTGTTACACTAAATCAAGGGCATTAAATACTCATTTAATTCCACAAATTCTATATTGAGATATCAAATTTGCTTACTTTTGAAATAACCTTAATGTTACACATTGTAAGTCTCATCAACCTTTTTTTTCTTATAAAAACCTAATTTCAACCCATGCAAAAGACCTTTTATCTTTTGTACTTGTTATAACACTATTTCTAAAGTTAAACTCTACCATGCATCGTCTTAATGGTCATATCTATTTTTATAACATAAAAAATAATAAAACATTTCTATTATTTGTGTTATGATTTTTGTCTTTCAAAAAAGCTTATTATAATGTTTGTGTTACTTCACTTCTCTTGTCCCACCCCCATGGCCACACCTCATTATTTTCTCTATTTACAAGTCAAACTTGTCATAATTTCATACACATAAATAGAACTCACACCCACACACATGCATAAAAATCACTCTCTGATTGTCTAATCATCATTTATCCTCTTACTAGTACACCTAGTTAACCTCTTTGAAGCATTCGTAACCAACTTGTTGTCACATTAAATCAAACATATTAAATGCTCATTTAATTCCAAAAGATTCTCAATTGAGACAACAAATTTGCTTCCTTCTTAAAAACCTTAGCAATACACCTAGCAAATCCTAAAACCCCTTTTTCCTTATAAAAAACCCATTTCAACCAATACAAAAGACCTTACTATACTCGTTCTTTTATTCTCTTACATCTTCTAACTTTCATGCTTTCTAAATTTTCTTGCAAAAATTTTTCTTTTGCACTTGATATGACCCCAATTCTAAAATTGATGTCTACCAAATGTTCTTTTAATAGTGATGCATGCTACTATAATATAAGATAGAAAAATATTATGCCATTTAAAGTTGTAAGTTTTGTGTTTCCAAAAAGTTTATCATAATATGCTTTACTTTTCTCCTCTTACTCCACCCCCACCCCTACCCCTCTTTATTTTTTCAATTTACACATCAAACAAGCCACAATTTCATACACATAAATAGAACCCACACTCACACACACTCTAGAAGTCACTCAAGCTGGTTAATTATCATTGATCAACTCATTAATACACTTAGTTAATATATTTGAGGCATTCATAATCAACTTCTTGTCACACTAAATCAAAGGTATTAAATACTCATTTAATTTCAAAAAATTTCTCATTAAAACATCAAATTTGCTTTCTTCCTAAAATAACCTTACATTCACTCTTCAAGTCCCATCACCTTATTTTTCTTATAAAAACCCCATTTCAACCAATGCAAAAGGCCTCTTTACTCCCTATTTTGGCTTTCTCACCCATTCTTCTAGCTTTAATGCTACCTTAGTTTCTTGCAAAGATTTATCTTTTGTACTAATTATAATCCTATTTCAAATGCCCTTTTAATGGTGATATATGCTACCATAACAAAAAAAAACATAATAAAACATTTGTACCATTTGATATCATGATTCTATCTTTTAAAAAAAATTACAAAATGAGTTTTGTTTCTTCTCTCCTCTCCCACATCCCCACCCCTCCTTATTTTCATGATTTATAAGTTAAAAATACCAGAATTCTATATGCATTAAAGAAGTCGATGCCCACACACATGTAGAAGTCACTCTTCGACTAGTCAATCATCATCAATTCTCTCGATAGTGCACCAAGCTAGCCACTTTTGAGGTGTTCATAACAGACTTCTTATCATGCTAAATTTAAGGCATTAAATACTCATTTAATTTCAAAATATTCCTTATTGAGATGTCAAATTTACTTCCTTATAGAACAATCTTAATGTTACGCCTTGTAAGTTCCAACACATTTTTTTTCTTTATAAAATTTTAACCTATACAAAAGACCTATTTCTACACCCTTATTTGCTTTCTTTCCCATTCTTCTAACTTTCATGTTCTCTAGATTTTCTTACAAAGATATATCTTTTACACTTGTTATGACCCTAGATCTAAAATTGACATCTACCAAGCGCCTTTTTAATGGTGATATATGCCATCACAACATAAAAGATAGTGAAACATATCTATCATTTGATATCATGGTTTTTGTTATTTTAAAAAGTTTATCATAATATGCTTTGCTACTTCTCCAAAACCTCTTATTTTATTGATTTACAAGTTCGACACACCACCATTCCATGTGCATAAGTGGAATACAAACTTGCACACACTTGCATAAAAAATCATTGATAAAAAAAAATGTTTCATAACCTACAACAAATCAAAATCAACAAATTGCCTAAAAGCAAATTGAAAATTGAGAATAATCTATTGATGCATTTTGGAATAACATAATTATAAGAATTTTCTTCAACTTTCTCAACTATTGGTGTATGCAAAAGTAATGAGATGCATACTTGCTCCCTACGCTCTTTTGAGCTATCAACCACATTGTCCTTTAATTCATTTGTGTTCCCACTCTCTACAACTAAAGCAATTACACTCAAATTCAAGCATCATAACTTTGAGTTAGTAAGACAAGCTATTCAACATCCTAACATTTATGGCCTCCATTGACTGATCCAACTAATTTGAGCAACTTGATAAGAATTCATTGATTCAAATAACAAATTTCATAAAACCGTCAATAATGCATTGAATCAAGCTTGAACAATTAATGCACTCAAGCAAATTGATCAAGACCTAAAATTGGATGAGCAAATTTGAAGGGTATCTCTAGGGATTTAGTTTGACTTGAACTCAACCCCACCCACTCAATACCCATGCCTTGTTTAAACATCTTTTTTTAAGACATTTATGAGGCCAATTTGTGCTAAAGATATATATCATCTTGAATATTTTTACTTTCAATAGCAACAAAATGTGCTTTGAGTTGCACCCCATAAGTTGTGATTTTAAATGAACTAATCTTACACCTAAAAAATGAGCATAAAGAGCGATGACATGGATAACATCTAGAAACTAATTCGTGAGAGGGACGACATGGATAACATCTAGAAACTAATTCGTGAGAGGGACGCAAAGAAGACTAATCCCTTTGAAAAATATTAACTAATCGTTCTACGCCTTTGAGCTTAGAAAAGAAAATCATAAACATGATTTTGCTTTAATTTAAACCAACTAATAAAATAATAAAAGAGATCCATACATCACCATGTAAAGAAATCATATATAAATAATGAACTGAAGAAATACTTTCTTTGAGATGCTCAAGATTATATGAAGCATAGCATACCTAATTTTTAAAAAAGACAAAAAGAAAGAAAGAAAATATAAAATAATAGAAATATAAGATACATGCCCTAAAAATATAATCTAATATTCTATTTTCATGAAAGATCGACTCCAATTGCATACTCAACAATCAAATATTTCATGCAAGCTTTACTCCAATTGCATCTCCAACAACAGAAAATATTTCACTTACTCTGCAGAATACAAGATAGGATATATAAATTAACCATGGTCATCAAAAAATTTTCATCTCAATGTGACAGTGCATGGAAAGGCTGTACATAATTAGATGATAAATCTCCAAATCTGTGTTTGGAACATATGACACCAAATTTTTCATCAAATTGCATTGTTAAATGAAACGTTACATTATACAAAGAGTACATCATTCCTTGTGTGCTTTACATGGTGCATCTAGTAAAGCTTGATGACTAAAATAAAATAAATATATAAAAGATTATTATTTATCTTTTGTAAAAAAAAATGTTATAATAATCGTAAAGATTACAAATAATTTAGGATATTTTATGTTTGATAAATTCGGGTATGTAACCTTGGTTAGGCTTTTTGACAACCATATACCATCACAATATTTTTGTTTAAACTCTAAAATGAGTAGTACCATCTAAAATAAACTTAATGACAGATCTACTAAAATTCAAAAACTAAATTACTGCACATGATTTACTTTAATATGAAAACCAACAAATTCAATCTCAATTTTTCAGAAAATGCTATGATGAAGATTAATCAAACCAAGAGAAAGGTTCAGCATTATATACACACACACACAAACTAACACACAAAAATGCATATGCATAATACATACATAAAATGCTAAATAGATGATAACCTTCGAGTTTGAAAGGAATTAACATCTTTAGGTCAAAATAAGATGCAAGGAACCATACCTATGCATTTCAATATTCAAATCTGCAAGCCATGTTGTTAAATACACCTGAAAGAAGCATGAAGATCGCAATGTACAAATATAGATATATCAAGCAAATGTAGAACCAAAATTTAAGCATTTTGGATGGCTTGTCCAGGATGATTCCGCTTCTTGAACAGGCCAAGTTTCTCATCTAAATAAAAAAGATACCACTCTTACCCAGCGAAGACACCTTCCATCAAGGTGCAATGTCAAGTCATCAATAATAGCAAATTATTGCTTGTAATTGGAATGTGGTTGAAATGGTGTATGCAATAATGGCAATTTTTTCAGGAAATAAAGCAATAGAAATGCAATGATGAAGAGAATATTGTACTTACTATTCTTACTATTCTAGTCAAGAAATAGAGGCAACTAATGCTCCCATAAATGATTTATAAAACGAAAAAGAAACAATCTTTTTGGCTATCTAGCTATTCTACGTTTTCTATTTGCAATCTTTATGTGATCTGCTTTCTAGAATTGCGACACTTACCACGCTATACCGAGAATAATGGAAATGTTTTCTTTCGCACCATTCTCAATGTAAACATTTCTCAAATGTATCACTATTAATAAAAATATAACTTCACCATAATTATAGCAATCAAATAAATATTTTGATACTATTGAAAGATGTAGCATTTTCTTATTTGTATAATAAATAAAGGGTTACCAAATTATAAAAAGCATACAAACAGAAAAAAGCAAGATTTCAATGTTTATGAATTTTTAAAATTTAAGTGAATTCATAAATCCATCTAACAAAATAATGAAAAGCTGAAAATTCCATCATTTTGCAGAACACGATTTCAAAATTCAAGCAACCAGATTAGCCTGTAATAAACAAGTACTGATCCACTTAGTTCAAAGGAATAATTTGATGGGTATTAAGCCAAAAAGGAAATCCACAACAATCAAAGAATGACAGTAAAGGGTGGTGTAAATGTAAGTTTACAATTGAGTAAATAGTACCTGTAAAACTTCGTGGCTAGGAGATATCAATGGTTCTCTATTTGAAGGATCACTTGATTGCCAATCCATGATTTGTGGGGGACTTAGATAGAAGCCATCATGTACAAGCATTCCAGTAGATCGCAAGTCATTGAATTCTCCAGTGTAAAGATCATCTGACCAACTAAATATACCTTCCTGCCTTCCATCTTCCATTGAAGTACTGAACAAAAGATCCATTACAAGGAACCGCTGTTCAGTCAAATCAATAATCACATATTAAAGGAGAGGGAAACATAATTTTGAAACAGAAATTTACTCTAACTAAAAGTGAAAATCCAGTGAAACACAATAAACTTAAAAAGTAAATGATATGGCAAAAAGCATTATGAGCAAAAAACCAGATCCTACGATTAACTAGTTTAACAGATAGCTTTTCAGCAAGTTCTGATGGAAAGAATCATTACCTTCAAGCTAAGTTCTCTGGTAAACATCTTCACAAGTTCGCCTGCCAGATCCTCTGAAACAATTTTTCCGATGATCTCACATCAGTTTCAATGAAAACATAAGAAACCATCTTGTAAAGAAGATAAATGTTAACACAAGAGTGACCAAACAAGTTAGACAAGGACCTAAGCATTCCTTGATACCAAGAACAAACCAAATCTATTAAACTGTTATTTCTAATGCTCAGAGCTAGAACACTGAAAACTATAGACTAATGCCTTTTTAAATTCCAACAAAAATAACAATTGTCAATAAAAATAAGTTGGTGGTAAGTGATACCAAAAAATGAGATCGAAAAACAAGAGAACACAGGAATTCCACCACCATCTCCATAGTCACTGGGATCCTCTTGCTCATCAGAATATTTTATAATGGAGCTAGACCCTGAGTCTCTTAGATAACATCTCATAGAACCAGATGCTTTTACCAGATCGATAGCAGCAATTACCTGCAGATGAAGCTCCATTAATAGAAACTAAAGTTTGTAGTGATTAAAAAAACCTTTAAGAAGCATAATGGTGATCCAACAACCATTTAAGGTTCAAAAAGGTAAGCTAACAAGGACTAATAAGATGCATAAACTAATAAAAATCCTACAAAAAACATCCCAAAATTAAGCCATAAAGAAAATCTGAAGTGGGCATTTAAAATTATATATACAACGTCACAGGAGTGACCTATTGGGCTTTGCTATTGTCAAACCATATCTTGAGCATTTTACAATAATCATGGAATGGTCAAATCAAGAAAATCAATTAGATAGCCTTAGGCAGATACCCCACCAAAACACAGCATATCCATGTATTCACGTTTTCATGCCAACAAAGCAATTAAAGAGTAAAAAATCTTCATCCTTGGAACTTTATCAAAAGGAAATCTCCCATCCATGCCACAATATATTCTATTCTCAATTAATTTTTGTAATATTAAGGACTTGAGCCTTTAGGCATTTTGAATCACTTATTTGTGATGTAAGTTTTAAAGATATATTCAGTAAGGAATGTTATTGTTGCTCTATATTTTTCCTTCAGAAAAATTCCTGAGCACATGTCATACAATTTGCAGTTAAGGAAAGACAAGCATGCAACTTACAGTGATGGATTAAATTTGTTCATTACGTACAAATTGAATTTGACAAAATAGATTCTCCAAAATTCTCTATAACGCACTTAAAGTCTGCGGCTTTATTTGTTGTATAGTTCCTCTCTTCCTATTATGCTATTATGATGACAACTGTTGAACCGTGCTTGGAATTTATCTTTCACAAAACAACATACTTCATCTTTCACAGATTAGAAGAAAAATATATATTTTGAATATGCTCTCTAAGCCACTACTAAAAAAGTTCTAATACCTTTCAAAAGTAAGAAAGGGTAATCTTTCCATAGGGCATCTTTTCTTGACCGTTAACATATAAAACCCTTGGTACAACAAGGTTTTGACATGAAACGTATTGTAAATTAAAAAAAATTCAACAAGGCATCTGCAGCTTCACTATGGTATCAAGATCATGACAATACCGTTTCCATAAAGTTTGTTGATCATATGGGTAGTATCTATGATTCGAAAGCCCAGTATAACATTAGCAAAACTTTACCAACAAAGCCTAAGACACCATTTGCCAAAGTTATGCTTGTTACAAAAAACGATATAGACTCTATTCTTAGAAAGATGAACAAACTATTCAGCAATTTATTCATACTAATGAAGCTGTAGAGTAGAAACCTTTTTTGTACCAAATCTTGCTGACTAAAATCACTATTATTTAGCTTTTTCTAAAAATAAGTTTAAAAAGCATTACTGTAGAATCCTCATCCACCACAAAGTGCCATAGAAAAGTCCCACAACACTGCTTGAGATGCTTTTACAATATGTAACATATTAAATAACATAAGCTTTATTCATATGCTCCATAACAAAGAAGAATAAAATATGATTTTTTTGAAGTTCTATAAGATCTATTCATAATCAACCAAAAGGGTGTCCTGCCATCACAAGTTCGTACACATGGGTCCAAAGAGGGTCACATTCAAAGCACATGTTACTAGCGAAACACATAGGCATGCTGTAGTAAATAATTAAATGATGATACCTAAAAAGTAAAAATCTTACTCTGAAGAACCAAGAAGTAAATTCTTGGCGTGCCCTTTTCAAAAGTTTGCATTATTTTCACTATGTGAAAGAAAAACACAAATTCACATTCATGCTCCAGCAAATTTCCATTTTAACAATGAAAGAATTTGAACCGACAGAAAAAAAAAAAAAAAAGCAAGACAACCTTCAAAAAACTTGATTCAACAACCATAACTTGCTCGAAGGACTAAATATCACAAATTCAATATATACAAAAGTACATATCACAAGATGCCATCATCTAATAAAAAGATTAAGATATTTTTCTGATTTATGGGAAGACTGTGACTCATGAATTGAGTACCAAAATGTGAATTAACTGCAAAAAGAATTAAGCTCTCCATCAAATCAATTGTGATATTAAACATTTTATATTCTTGAAGCTTTCATAGATAAATTCTTTGAGAAAAAAATAAAAATTTTAAAAATCACAAATGGGGAATAAAATTCTCTTAACAATATGAACATATTTCACCTAATTGCTACTGGAAAACTTAGAAACATGCCTATGTTGAGAAATTGTGGATGAAAGGCAGAACAATATCATAAATAGATTTTGCAACCAGCCATGACATGCGATTGAAATATAGTAAAGCAAAGCAATCATACCATGCCCTTGTAGGACGACAAAAGCTTTGTGCTGCACTGCTCCTGAAGAAATGAAATTCCCAATGTAAACAAAAAGAGTATGAATTGGGATAAAGATAGAGAAGAAAATAGAAAAAATAACAAAAACAATAACTCAACAGAAACATGAGATTTTGATGAAAATTACATGCTTATGGTACAGTTTATTGCATGCTTTTGATCGGATTTCAGGCATCTCCTTGAGCGCACCAAGGTTCATCTCTGGCATATACCTATTCCATACATATCGCAAACTCAATAACTTCAAACTCGTAGCTCCCAAAGCAAAAAGAAATTGTATAAAAAAAGATTTTGCCAAGAATAGAGAAGATTAAAAAAAGCCTTTCCTCCAAGAAAGGTAGGCATTAACAAGAGCCGTGGCATGTGATCTCCCTTCCAAAGAGGCTGAAAACCAACGATCTTTGCATGAGAAAATTTGAGACCATTTATTCCTGATGTTTCTCTGAGCTGCCGGCCTCCACAACCGTGATGGAGTCGAAGAAATATGATTAGGGCTTCTTATTTCTAAATCCTTCATGGGAATGACGAAACTCTCAGTCCTCAACAACAACAGACTTCAAGGTAGCCACTCCTAATAAGATCAACAGAGTAACAAAATAAAGACGAAATTCATAAAATAGAAATTATGGATATTAAATAAAACATAGAAATGATGGAGTGTCATCCATGTCATTTCCATGTGTATCTTTTTCCACTATCATATGAAGTTATGTCTCTTACAATTCAGAAGTATAGCTTTGATATCTTCTAACAAAGAAGACTGAATGTCACTATTTATAGATTTCTTGTTATACAATCAACCCTTTTAATTAAAAAAAATATTGCAATTTTATTACATTTAAAGGAATGTTCAACATCTGATAAAAAGTGCAAACTTTAAGAGAGCAAATAAAAATTTTGGGTATTGAAGAACATTACAAAGTAGTTAAAAACATACACATTCCATTAGCAAAAACTAGATTATCTTTCTGGATGTTTTTGTATGCCAATCATTAACACAAATAGACAATCAAAAACCAGACTTCAAAGAAGATAAACTCCCTTCAAATTGTTCAAACGACCAAGTAAGTTCTTTAGCCTATTTCGGCATCAGGTGTCTCTATAATGGATGATTTGGTTGTACAATTTAGGACTTCTAGAGAAACCATATTTGTAAAGATCAATAAATCAAAGAGATTGTAAAACATATATGTAAACTAATGAACAGAATATTATGATCGATGTATTCATCATTAGCATTATTAAAACAACTGAAACTACCTTTTAAATCAAATACTTGCAAAATTAAAAAGTATTTTTTATAAATCAACTTTACAATGAACCAAAAATGCTTAATACATTTATATGAATTAAATGTTGAAAAGTTTTTGAGTTATTCCATAAGTGCTTTAAGATAGACATATTATGAAGTAAATAAATAAACAAAACATGTATTTTCAACTCTTATGCTTCATATGTAAATGTGTATCTTTTCAACTTCTAAGATAAAAAATTACATATAAAAAATCATATATCATAAATTACCAATTGTTACATTGGAATATAGTTTTGTTAGTTTTTTTAATTTAGAAGTAAAAAAAAAGTTAATAATGCAATTACAATTAATATCTATCAGGTGCTATTTTATAATGATGAAGGATTATGAAGGTTCTATAATATTTGCATATTTAGTATTTGATAAGCCATAAAATTTATGAAACAACCTCAAACAAAATTCTAAAAAAGTTTACCTTGATAAAACTAAATAAAAAATCTAAAATTAAGTTACTAATAATACTACAGCAATTGCCAATGTTGTAAATTGACAAAGCATATTTGTCTAATATGCACTACTAATTTCCTTATGCTCTACAATACTATAAATGGTAATGATTGAAAATTTTGACACTAATATAAAAAGCCTAAAAACTAACACTTTTACCACATGTAATTACCAATCCAAAAAATTCAAATATCACAAAACATTATTTGGTAGATAGTATTATAAAATAGCTTCCAACTTTTTAATTAAAATATTTTATGGCCAAATTAAAAGCATTATCTATCAGCTACTAAATGGAATTTATATGGCACTGAATTGTAATGAATATATTTGATCAATTTGTATTTAAGTAATCATAACTCCCAGTTAACTCTCTTTAACTTTAGTTTTTTAAATAGATACAAAGTTTATTAATCTAGCTAAAGAAACAAGTAAAAACCCTCAAAAAAGAGAAAAAAGAATAGTACAACCTACTGCACTCGCTAGGTTCCTTGGGAAAGCCTCCACACTGGATTAAAGAAAGAAAGCAAAAATCTGACGTGGTCTTGACGCCATTCGCCGAGCACCACTATAAGATCCCCCTTCCCACCGACTGTAGACGAAAGGAGCAGAGAAAGGGCGGAAGAAGCTTTGAGGAAAGAAGAGAAAGCTTCGAGAAGCCCCTTCAGCGTAGTCGAAGCCTTCGTAGTCGTCCTTGGAGACTAATCGCAGGCCGAGTCGCTTCCGAATGAGCTTCCTCTTCCTCCATTTGAAATCTAAACTTCATCAAAAACTTTATTGATTTCTTCTCCTCCATTGTCGGAAGCCATCCCATGTCTTCAACGCTTCCCGAGCCATCAAATACCTTCACCGTTTTCTTTCTCTCTTCACAAGTGAAAATCCCCCGTCTTCCCGAGTGCCAGCAACATTGAAAGCATATTCAGGGATTTGCAGTGTTGATCACGGCTTTTAAAAGCCGTAGTGCCAACCCGTTTTGACACGCAAAGCCTCCGCTAACCCGCTCCGACACACGACGACAATGTCATCCCATAGCGACCCGCGTCAACCCTGCTGACCCACGTCGGCTCGAGCTCACCCAACCGAACACGCCACCAAAACCAATTTGCCACCACTCCAACCGATTCTAAGCCAATACCGGATGATTCGCCGCCGATTCGGCCAATTCTTCTCCTATCCGCAATCGATTCGCCGCTGATCCAGGCCAATTTGCTGTCAATCCAAGACGATTCGCCTCCAATCCCGACAAAATTGCTACCTCACCCTATCGCACCATCTCACTATCAATCATGTCGCATTCTACACCGCCGAGACATCCTTCAATAGTACCAAATACATACAAATTAAAACGTTTCAACCAAAACTTCGTCGCATCACACCAATTTGTCTCAAAGGTGCGTTCCAATCTTCTCCTAAACAAATTTGATAATCTCGTCCATTCGTCGCTGCACAAAGCATCTGACAATTGCAACCAAGAGACGAAAGAGATCTCTAACCCTCACCTCAAATTTCATAAATTTCAGAACCACTTCAACTGCCTATTAGTAACCCTCTTTGTTTATTCCAATAATAAATGAAGAACCCCATAAGATTTCTTTCCACCCTTCTCATGCTTATAAAAAGGTAAATTAAAACAAGTTTAGCCACCTTACCAATGAAAAGTTTACCAAATATACCAAACATCTCTCATTCTAATAAAGAGTCACTCGAAACCCTACCCACAACACCCGAACCTCATTACATTACATTAATTTCAAAAAACCTTCCAATGCACACTTCTTCACAACATTCTACCAACTTATCAGTACCTTACGACGCAAGATTCTCCAGCTCATACCAAACTAAAACTCTCTTCTTTTCTCGACCAAATCTTGTAATGCCATACGCTCCTATTTTTTATCAAGAACACCCATGTCCCCTTGAAGATGAGCCTCGCCTATTTTGGCAACATTGGTATAACCTAAATGTTATCAAGGAGATTTTCCCTTTCATTGAAAAAATCCTTTTAACTCTTCTATCTCCTAAACTTCAAATACTAACTCCACCTTTTATTGTGACAATTCATATCAATATGTTTTCTTAAGATAATTTAAGATAATCACCCCTTCACATGTCATAACTGGGCCCGTACAATACAAAATTTTCTCTACATATCTTAAAGATACAACTTCAAAATGGTTCTAGAAATTGCCTGTTAGGTCAATTTTCTCATTTGACCAACTCAAAAGATTATTCTTATCCTTCTTCGCCAACTACATCAAACCTAAAAGGGTCTCTAAATCTCTTCTTGATTTAAAATAACATCAATCGAAATCACTTCTAGCTTATTTCCAAAGTTTTAGAGAAGCTCTTAAAGAGGTTTCTTGACCTACCCAAGCGGCCCTTATCGGATCTCTTCAACCAAGAGGTTTCCAAAAGAATCTGGTCAGGTGATCGCCAAAATCTTTATAGAGAATCTTCAATAGAGTCATTTGTTTTATCAATGAAGAGTTCTCTTTAACTCTATCTGACAGATCGAAAGAGAAGGCCTTGTTACCTCCAGGCCCCTCGATCAAGAATAGAAAATGCCACGAGCCACGAAATGACAAAGATTACCCTTAGAAGACTCCCCATGATTGACGAGGATACCAAGCTCAACATTTCAATACTTCTTTAAATGTATCTTCGGAAGAAATTTTGACAATCATTAAAAAAATAGATTATATCAAAAGCCAAAAGTACTCTCGAGAAATAATCGGGAGACAACAAAGTTCTGCAAATATCACGATGACTATGGCCACACAACTTCTGAATGAAAGGCCCTCAAAGCTTTAATCAAGAGATTGTTGAAAAAAAGTTGCCTCCAGGAGTACTAAGTAAAAGTCTCTGAACTAAATTCTATTTCTTATAAGCTTATAGGACCAAATACCGCCAAAAGAACTGAGAAAGATGATTAAACTCTTCAGTTGACATTAAAAGACAAAAACAATCCCCCTATTAAGATCATCTATGTCATCACCGATTGGAGGAAATCTCACTCAAAAAGCTCCACCCTAGGAACACTAGAATGAACCAACTATGATTGCCAATATGACAAGACAACAAGAGCCATTAGTTCCGATATCATTCAGGCCCGAAGACATGTCCTCTCTTGGCAACCCCTACAACGATGTTATAGTACTCTCGAGAATAATTGCCAACGTAGAACCCCGCCACATGCTTATTGGCACTAGGAATTTAATCGATATCCCATTTCTTGATACTTTCGATAAAATTAGTATTAATCAAAACCTCATCCTTCCAATTACAGAATTACTTGTAGGTTTCTCTGGAGAACCTCTAAAGTCAGAAGGAACCATCACAATGCCACTCACAATGAGAACTTCTTCTAGCTCAACTATGCACATGGTCAACTTCATCATAGTCTCCTCTCCATCTACTTATAATGCTATCCTCAGGAAGCCACACATTTCGAATTGTCAACTCGACGCCACCTCATGGTCAACTCGACACCGCACCTAGCGTGAAATTCAATACTCCTTCAAGGGTGGTTTGAGTGCAAGCGGACCTATAGTCAAGGAAATGTTACCTAAACATCACGAAAACAACAATTCAATCATCCATCGAACTTCCTGAAAGAGAAGTTCCTAACCCGAATAATCAACTTCAAAAAGAAGATGATGCTAAGCTTTCACGTCCTTGGAGTGGGGACCACTTGAAAAAGTCTCAACTCTTAAAAGGTAAAGAACACCAAAGGTATCAGTTAACATATTGACTCTTAATGAAAGATTCATATATTATTCTTTTAATGAATATGGCTAAGAACCACTTGCAAAAGTCTACTAAAATTCTAGCATCACTTAAAACTTAACTAGCATACTCTTGACGTTTTTCATTACAACCAAAATATCGAAAACTATCGAGAGAGATGGCTCCATCCCTTCTTTTCCTCACAACTCTCGCATGAAGGTTATGAGAGACAAGGTTTGGACTTTTTCTCTTCCTTCAACATTGTTCCATCACATGAAGGCTTAAAGAGGCATGCTCTTCCCTCCTTTCTTTCCTTTCGTCACAGCCAAGTTACATGACAGATTCAAGAAGGGCAGCTTAGACCTCTCTCACTCCCTTTCGACAATTAACAGTAGCACGGGAACCTCAAGAAAAGCAAATTTTGCATCTTGTCCCTTCACCTTAACAAAAGTTTGATCAGCGCTTTCCCACACTTCAAATTCTTACCAAATTATACTATCATTGATATATCTTTGTTTTATATCATTTGAAAAAGAAAACATGACAACTAGATGGCTTCATAAAAAAACCGTCTTTCTGGAAAAATTGAAGACAACTATTCCTTGCAACATAAATGATGATATAAATAGTTGAGAGACCGAATGAAGCAGTAGGTAGAAACCCTAGGGAAAAAAAATAATGTAGGCGACTTACTACACTTGCCAGGTTCCCCAGGAATGCCCCCACGTTGGATTAAAGAATGAAAGCGAGAATTCGACGTGGCATTGGCACCATTCGCCGAGCACCACTATAAAATCCCCCTTCCCGCCAACTGCAGAAGGAAGCTGAAAGGGGCAAAGAAAGTGCGGAAGGAACTTCAAGGAAAGAAGAGGAGAAAGCTTCTGGAAGCCCCTCCCTCCAATGTGTTCGAAGCTTTCACAATCGTCATCGGAGACCGATCGCAGGCCGAGTCGCTTTTGAATGAGCTTCCTCTTCCTCCGTCCGCAATCCCAACTTCACCGGAAACCTTTTTGATTTCTTCTCCCCCATCGTAAACGATCCTACGTGTTCGCTGCTTCCCGAGCCGTCAAATACCCTCACTGTTTTCTTTCTCTTGAAAATCCCCCGTCTTCCCCAGTGTCAACGACACCGAAGGTATATTTAGGGATTTGCAGTGTTTGATAACAGCTTAAAAGTTACCAACGCCGACCCACTCCAACAAGCAACTACCCCGCTGACCTGCTCCAACACAGACGATAGAACCAACCCATAACGACCCGCATCAACCCTGTCGACCGTGCCTACTCAAGTCAACTTACATCAACTCGATCCATCCCATGCCAGCCCACGCATAGCCTACCTGATTGCGCCCGCCCAAGCCAACCCTCGCTGACCCGCATCGGCTCGAGCTCGCCTAGCTGATTAATCGCCACTCCCGACCAATTCGTCACCACTCTGACCAACTCTTCGCCGATACTGGATGATTCACAGCCGATCTGGCTTATTCTTTGCAGATCCTAGCCTATTCTTCTCTAATCCGAATGGCTTGCCTCTGATCCGGCCGATTCGTTGCCTATCCAAGCCAATTCGCCATCTATCCTGTGAAGTCCATGCTGATCTAAGCCGATTCGCCACCGTTCTTGACTGATTTACTGTCGATATGGGCCGAGTTGCCGCCGATCCTGATCAAGTCCCCACCGATCCCAACTAAGTCGCCACCGATTCAAGCCAAGTCGAAACCGCATCCTATAGTATTAGCTCAACATCAATAACGTCACATTCTACATCGTCAAGACATTCTTTAATAATGCCACATACTTGCAAATTAAAACCTTTCAACCAGAACTTCGCCACATCGCGCCAATCTGCTTCAAAGGTGTGCTCTAATCTTCTGTCAAACAAATTTGAAAATTTCTTCCATTCGGGTTTCCTTGTTGTTAGCCTAAATAAATTTTTTTTTACATTCCCCGAATCCCTTTTTTGTATCAATACTAGCATTGTTAAATTAAATTATATTAATCAAATCCTATATTGGCAAAGAACAAGTAAATGGGCTATAACAAACAAATAATGCTAGGAGATTTAAATTTGTTTTACTTCAAAATTAAAGTGCAAAACCTATATTACTCATGCTCGTAGACATAATTAATGCAATAACTATATATGTGTGTAAATTACATAACAACAAAAAACACAAAGAGAGCAACAAACATTACAATATTGAAAAATAGAATGACAGATGAATTCATTTAATAGGAATTATAATCTTTCTTTTCTAACAAAACAAAGTACATTAAAAAACATGAATTTCAATGAACCACAAACAAAAAGGCTAAAACATAAAACGAATGTCAAACATACAAAAAGAAACAAAATATTATAAATTAATGACATACACCATAATGACGTTTGCCAATCAACTAAAGTATCTAGCACTGAAATAAGGACCAAATTTAACGACACCTTTAGCACGTGCATAATGATAACTGAATTGAAGAACATGAGATGAAGAGCCATTGATACTCAGATCAAAGTTCAGTTATTTAAAACCTTCCTTTTTTCAACTGATTTCTGTCTCAAACAAAGTGATTTACAGCTTTTTTTTTCATTATCTTTATTAAACTTTTTCTTTAACTTTAGTGCAACTTTACAATAAGAAAATCTGTTTTTCCAATAATCAGCTAGATAAATAATTATGATCAATTCCAAGGAAAGAAGAAAAACATATTTTTGATAGATAAACAAGGATGCATAATGCAATTCTCAAAAAAACATAAAATGAAAAACTTCTGTAGAAAATTGTGAAACCTACATGTTCCATAAAAAACTGTACACAGATTATCATCACACCCCACACAACTCAGGTGGGGAGTGATGATAAAATCATACCTCAAACTCACTATCTAATCTATCTAATTATATTAATCCAATAAAAGATATCAAATCACCTATATTTCTTAAAGTCAAACAAACAAAACTTCTCAAGTAAATGTCCATTTTTTTCAAATACAATTATATCACAATATCATAAAAACAACATATAAAATATCACTAACAATCACATCAATATACTAACCACAAACAACAGCGTAAATACAACACCCACAAGGACACATAAAAACATATTATAAACATGCAAATCATAGAACCACATCATATAAACTCACATTTCTTACATCACATTTATAATACAAGTGATACATCACTCTATCTCAATCACCAAGCTCATATAAACCAAATCTCACCACTAAAAACTTATTGAACTTGTCCCAACACACACTTAATAATCTACAAACTCAAATAGTACCTGAATTCTCAAACTTGTTCTGATCTCCCCTCTTGGTGTGGTGCAATTGCCTAGCCTAAATTTTAAATATAAAATTAGTATCAAATAAACTTAGTAAATAAATCATAAAATAAAACATGAAAATATAATAACAACAATATAGAACTATCTAAACAAGCCAAATATCACATAATCATGTAAACAATGGGATAAAAAACTATCAAGATATGAGCAATAAAAATAAAATATTTTTTTTATATTTTTCATGTTTTTTATAACTGTTTTTCTTATCATTAAAACTTTTTCATTCTATTTTCTTATTTGGTTTTGGTCTTACAAATGCACTAGTAGTATTTAAAGATTTGATGAACAAAATTTTTAAGATTGTTACACTATTTATTAATGATACGATTGAAATATATGATTGACTCCAAAAACAATTGTGACAATATGAACAATGATAAAAAGTATAAAAATAAAAAAAAAAATAAGTACACTATGTGATGCTAATTGAAGAGTAATAAGATGTGGCATAGATGAGTTGAAAATAATATAAATGATAGAAAAAATAATAAAAAAAGAAGAGAGAATATAAGATTGAATAATAAAAGACAATTGATTGTTTTATGATTACAAAGATGAATGAGAAATTATATTAACAATGTGAATGGAAATATAGGAAAAAAGGAAGATATAATTTTGATGATTTTTATAAAGGATGAGTGATAATAAATAAAAGAAGATAAAAAAATAAAGTGATGATAAAGAACTATAGATAAAGATGATGTGATGCATGAGATGAAGATGAGTTAAAAGAAAAAGAAGTTAAAAATGATATTTATAATTGGAGAATGACGATTGAACACTAAAAAGTTTGATAATGAATGTAATAATTTAATGTAAATATAATGTTTAGAATGATGAAGGAAGAAATGAAGAATAAAAATGTTGGAAATGAAATTGTTGATTAGAATTGAATAACAAACTTAGATAATGTAAAAGCATAAGAGATAATAATATAAAGATAATAAGAGATTAAGGAAGGATTCATGAAATGAAATGAGACTAAGTGATGAATTCTAATATGAATTGAGAAAGAAATTCAAGTAGAATTAAAAGATGATATCAAATGAATAAGAAAGTATGAATAATTATTGGATGATTTGCAAAAAGAAGAGAATAATATTATTAAAATAAGATGATTAGAAATGTTATAGTATATTAAATATAATGAGATTTATTGTGAAGATTATGATAAAATATAATATCATGATGATTTTAAAAAATTGAATAAAATATGGAGATTATATAATTAGGTAAAACTCAAAATTTATATTATAGGTATGATGGTGATATGAAATGAGGATAATAATGACCACTTGGAGATATAGAATTGATGTGAAATAGAATAATTTAGAAATGAAAACTTAAGAATATAATTATAGGAAAGAAATTATACAAAAATTTTACAAAAGAAAGAATGAAGGAATGTTGATAATAGATTGATATAATGGTAATAATGAAAAAAAAGATGGCACATAAAGATAATACCAAAAGAAAAATAAGATGATAACATGGATCACAAAGTGATAATAATAGAAATATTAGTTGATAATAATAAATTGATAAAGACAAATTAAAACTTTAGTAGAGATATAAATAAGTAAAGAATTGATTAAAAAAAACAAAAGAAATGGAAGTATGAAGCAATAAGAAAGATAACATTATTAATATTTGTTATGATATAAGTATAATAGTAGCGAATTGTACAAGAATTTAACTTGAATGATAGATATTTGGATGTGAAGTAAAGATAGTATAAGTTTTGGATGAAAATAATAAAAGTTGAATAGATATGGCATAAAAGTAGATAGAATGAATCAACAACCAAAGGAAATGAAATTATCAAATGTATCAAAATGTAATTGAATGTTAACAATATATGGGATGAATCATTATGTATATGAAGATAGATAAGAGAGAAATAAACTAGTAATAAATCTGAAAATTAGATGATCTGAGAAGACTTGAAGATGGTAAAGATAAGACATGATAATTACATTGTGAACTAATATTTGATTTGTAAAAAATGAAGGGATAAAGAAAGTGATGATTGAAATACTAGGCAAATATATAATTCATAATATATGATGCTGATACAATTGAAAATTACAAGGAATTGCATAAATGCTGATACCAATTCTTGATACAAGAGAAAAGATATTGAGAAATAAGTGATTATAATGATTGAAACTCAAAGGTCAAAAATCAATGAGCAAAACATCACTTGAAATATAAAATCAAATATAACGAAAAGATATCTAAAGTTATTCTCGATGAAAAAATTTGTATAAAATGAATAGAATTGTAATACCCTAGAATTTGATATGTTCTAATAATCTAATTTAGTAGTGTTAATATGTAATTAGTTGTTTGAATGAGCATAAGACTTAAAAAATAAAACAATAATTTTACAATGCACCACATAACATGTCACAAATCTTTTTTATTTTGAAAACGATGCTTTTAGATAGAATTCATCAAGACAAATCTAGTAACTCTTGTTTCAGATCAAATGAAATCTTTTTGGAATTATGAAAAGTTTTTGAAATTTTAAGATATACATGAAAACTTAATTAATTAATAGAATTACCAAATCCGATTCACATATCATTTTTCCTTTTCACCTAACCATATTTCCCTCATTCATTTCCTATCACAAATGCAAAGCCAACCTCCCTTGCTTGCATGTTTTTTGTCATCCCTTGGTAAGCGAATTTGAAATCCTAAGGCTCCTTGATCGGTTTCATCACATGTCTATTGCATTTTTCCTTATAATCAGTTGTGAGCACTTGGGGTTTTCCAAACTCTAGTTCCGACATGATTTCCTCTTGATTCCTCTACTCTCTTGCTCGATTGATTGTCTCTCATACATTAGACTCATGAAACCCTAACCTTAGGGTTCAATTAACCAAGGGGAAAGAGAAAGGTCATAGACTTAATTTTAAGGCAATACGAGATCAAGGCTAGCCAACAAATTATCAATTCTAGGACTTAAGAAGAGGTTGAGGAGAGCGAAAAGCTGTGAACCTCACATAAAGATCATAGAATATAAGGAGAAGTCAAGTAAGCATTATCAAACGATGTTGAATTTAAATTAACTCAGAAAACTAGTAGAAAATAAAGTTTAACGACTTCAATGTGATTAAGCATGTGTTAGAAAAGGTTAAGTATAATTTGAGTACAAATCCTAGGTAGTTGCTTTAGAATAGCAAGATTTTGTATAGACAATGCTCAAACCATATGTTTATACATAAAGAAAAACAAAGATTATGATGTGAAAGGTACATTTATGAGAATTTTTTATAATGTTTGAGTAGAATCAAGGAAAAACTAGACAAAAGATGATACAATATTAAGCAGATCAAATGAGTAAATTGAATGACTAGAATGTAAATATATTTTTTTATTATATTAATTTTTTAATATATGCATAATAAATAAATATTATCGTAACATATAATAAGTAATATGAAATTAGTTTTTGATTGACGTCTCATTTAACTTTCATTTATGAACAATATTAAAAACAAAATTTTAATATACAATAATTGAAAATGATATGAATAACAAGTAAAAAAAATGAGAAATACATGAATTGATAAGATATCTTAATCATATAAGTACCATTTGATATGATACTCAAAGTCGAGATGATGTAATAATATAAAATTTTAGTTCTAAGATATTGTCTCACAACTTGAGTATATCATACCCAATATAATACTAGATTTGTCATTAGTATTTTGTGTTAAGCAATAAGTATGATCATAGGCCACACAATGATATGATATGGAGCCATATGTGATATGTTATGACCTCATATTTCGATGTCTCTAGTACTCTATGCCACATGAACAATATGCTTTTTAGAGTCATACTACAATAAGATATGACATTAGTTATGATTAATAATAATACTTACAAATGGAGATTAATAGACATAAGATATAACATGTTGTAAAGCATGGATAATAATTATGAGAAAATTGGACCTTCAATAAGAAAACCAAATGAGAAAATAACTAAATGAAAAAAATTAACAATTAAAAAAATAATAAAGACATTAAAAATACAAAAAACAAAATGAAAGAAAATATTTTTATTAATGTTTGTATCTTAATAATTGATATTTAGCTTGTTCAAATAATTCTAAGTTACTATTGTTATATTATCATGTTTATTTATTAATTTGTCTACTAAATTTTATTGAAGCTCAATTCATACTTATATTTCATGTTAAGCAACTACACTGCATCAAGAGAGAGATCAGAACAAGTTAAAGAATTTAAGCATTCTTTAAGCTTACAAGTTGCTAAGCGTGTACTAGGACATGTTCAATAAGTTTTTGGTGATTAGATTTTATTTATATGAGCTTGGAGATTGAGATAGAATACTGTATCACTGGTACTATGGATGTGATGTCAAATATGTGGATTTGTGTGATATGATCTTGAGATTTAAATATCCACAATATGTTTTAATATGACTTTATGAGTTATATATCTATGATATCATTTGTGCTTAGTATATTGATATGATTGTCAGTGATATTTTATATATTGTTTATGACATATTTTAATATAAATATATTTGAAAAAATATAAATTTATAGAGAAAATTGTATTCATTTGATTTCATAAAAATATAGATGATTTTAATTTTTTTTGTTGGATTTTTGTAATTAGATAAATTAAATAGTGAGTTCACATTATGATTTCGTCACCACTCCTCACCTGAGCTAGGAGAGGAGTATGACATTCCCATTCTCTAGTTACAAACTTAAAATCTAAATTCTCAATCTTAAAATTACTAAATCTATTTTCTCTATATTCTTTTATTCAAACAAAAGAAAATTTTCTCTGTATTGCATTTATTTTTTTCATATACACATACATCAATTTCATATACATTTACAACTTGTAACATCCCACATAGCTATTTACAACATCCAAACATATATCAACTATATAGTCATGCACATATCAATTACACATTCATTAGATCATATACCACATATCCACACATTTATAATATACACAACATGCAAACCACAAATACAAATCTTAATTATTTTACAAACTTTTATATGTGATGGTGAAACATCTATTTATCCATGCATTCTTTCTTTGTTGAGTTGTGACCCAAATATACTTGATATGATAATACCAAAAATAAGTTGAGTCATCATCACAAGCTCAACAAGCAAAATCAAACACAAACATTATATGTGAAATAATAAAATATCTAAGTCATGATACATGTAAGGTAACAATGCATGACCTTACCATAGCAGTTAAATAATATCTTGATATGTATCACAACTATGAAAGAAATAAACATACACATACAATCCTATGGTTATTGTTTCTTTTCTTAATATAGTATTATTTATCGTCATTATTTCTTGTAAACCAAAATATTACGAGGATCACATTTTTGCTGCTCCATCTTTCTATAGATAGTTAATTAGTATCCTTTTTTGTTTGTTTGTTTAGTTATAGTAAAAATCTTATTTATTATTTTCATATTTTCAAATTTTCATGCAAAAAAATATTATTTCATTATTATTGTTAAACACTTGTTTATCATGACATTTTTAATCGAATGATCCAATGACCACTATGTTGACTTAGTCTCTTATTTATAGTATTTTTAATATTTTCAGTCACATGACCCAATAGTTTCTATTAAAGTTTTTAATCTTTTATTTCATATGACTCACATCTTACTAAAAATATTTTTCTGTCCTCAAAAAACTTATTATTTTTACTCATACATAACTTATGACATAACATCTATTTTCATGTAAATAACAAAGTATTAATGCTACATATGTTTAATCATAAAATCAATATTCTCATACACATAGTAAACATACTAGAAATAAATCATGCATCACATTATTCAATGCATCGTTTTTTAATTATAACATACAACCTTTTACATATACATCATATCAAACAGCCCAATATATGCATACACAAGTGATTGCACAACTGATTAGAACATGTGTTCAGAGTCATGTCATCAATCATCAATACATTAAGTATATGCACTTACAAAAATCCCAAAATGCCTACATCAAAGTTCCATGTAAGTTCCTCTTTGATTTTTGAGCCCAATTGTCGAAAATCACTGTTGATTTCCTCACTTCCTCAAATTCAACCCGTTAGGAAACGACAAACCTTATTTTTGTTAAAGGCAAAATAGTTTATACAGTCGGAACGATAAAACACCAAACACGACAAAATTAGGGTTTTGCAAAAGCTCGCTAAACCAATTCATTAATCCAATGACCACTATGTTGACTTAGTCTCTTATTTATCAAAGCATTTTCAATATTTTCAATCACATGACCCAATGGCCATTATATAGATTTTTGTTAATATTTTTAATCTTTTATTTCACATTGACTAAAGTTACTATACACATTTTCTTATCTTCAAAAATATTATTATTTCTACTCATGTATAAATTATGATATAATATCTATTTTCATTTAAATAATAAAATATTGGTTCTGCACATGTTTAATTACAATATCAATATTTTCACACATATACTAAAAACATTACAAAAAATTAATGTATTACATTATTCAATACATCGTTCATTTTTCTAAGTATAAAATACAATCTATTATATATACACATCCATCAGCACAAGATATTCATACATAACTAGTTGCACAACTGATTAGAACATGTGTTCAAGGTCTCATTAATCATCACTACATTAAGTATATGCACTTATGAAGATCCCAAAATATCTACCTAAAAGTTCCATGTAAATTCCCCTTCGATTTCTATGCCCAATTTCTGAAAATCATTGCCTACTTCCTCACCTCCTCAAAACCTATCAAAAGGCGACAAGCTTTCTTTTTGTTACGAGACACAATACTTTACACAGTCGGATCAATAGAACACTAAACATGGTAAGACTAAGGTTTTACATAAACTCACTGAACCAGTTCGTCGGTGAAGATCTCGGCTTTTGCTCCTCCCCTTCTTACTCTCTCTTCCTTTTCTTTCTCTTTCCTGTCAAAGCAGAAGAGAGACTACAATCGCCCTATTTCCGATGCCCTTGCCTGCTGGCAATGTTACAAGGCAAAGCTTGATGAAGGAAAAGGCCGAAGTCGACCAAATCAAACTGCTACCGCTCGGACCTCTACAGCGCTGCTCCAAAATTGCCGCCGCCACAGACCAGATATAGACGCCACGTCGCAGGAATCGCCGGATCTTTCTGAGTCTCGCCGCCGTTGCTTCGCACGACAAGCTCTCCACCTTCCTACTCCATCCCTCGCTCCAGTGGCCCGAACGACAGTATGAGGTCGCCCCTCGTTACGGCGATCGGAAAGGCCGTATGAATTAGTTAAAAGTAGATTTTGTTTAATAATGATCTGTGAGTTTAAGAAAAAATTTGGAAAATAAAATTTTGAAAAGAAAAGTTTTAAAAAGAGAATTTTACAAAAAAAAATAAAAATGTAATAGAAAATAATTGTTTAAAAAAGTTTGAAAATATTTTTTTTTTTTTGAAAAACGAAGGGTACACAAACAGTCGCTATAAAATAAGGCTATCATTATTGCCTGGTTCATAAATTGTATGAGGTGATATGTTTGGCTTTAGAAATTTCTAAAAACTATATTTAAGTTAAAATAAATAATTAATATTCGGAATACCACCTTTAAAATTCTTTTTGTCAATTCTTTAAGTAAATAACAGTTATAGACATATAATTTTTTTTATTTCTAATACTATTTTAAATTATAATTTAAAAATTAGATTGCAACATAAAATAATATTTTTTTAGAACATTGTGATTCTAATTTTGTCAATTGAATAATAAAATGATTTTTTATATTTTTATTCTTGCACTAAGTGTCATGAAAAGTAGTCATGCCCATCTATAAATTGTTGAACATAAGTCTATGCGATAGAAGGATTTACTTAACGCAGAGCAAAGAACGGATTGGTCAAAATAGAGTTCTAAGAATGAAATGAGAAATATGAAATGAATGATGCTAAATAAAATAATACTATATAATGAAGGAAAAAGTACATTCACAAAGTAACAAACGAAAAATAAACTATGTTAATAACAACATAAAAAGAGATCTTGAACATTTACAATGAGGTCGAGGTCTTGAGATTGAATAGCTTGGGGGATACTCTAATAATAACCAAAGAAGGATTAACCACATAAGCTCACTATAAGTATTTCATGATACCAAGAACATAGTTTGCTAATTCATGTCTTTAGTGTATTGTCAAGTTATAGAAGTTTAAGTTGATCTTGATATCAAAGGACCGTGACCAAACATGGCTTGGAGGTTTTGGAGCTAGCCAAGGTAGTTTCAAACTTTTTTTTTTATTATAGATTACTTTTCATTTTCATTGCTTGAGAATAAAACAAGTAATAAAATGAAATATTTATAAACATTACAAAATTTTTCAAACACTTTTTCTTTAAAATATATATTTTATCTATGTTTTTGGAAAGAAAAACTCATCATTAAGTATTTTTTAGTAAAAGTTATTGTGTTTAATTTCCATATTTATATCAAATATTTTATTACAATTTTGAAAATTTATTTAAAAACAAGATAACTAATTGGTTGATATGATGTGTTGAATGAACAACCTATTATACAATGAGATGGCTAATTATATAGATCATATATGAAATGTGGTTCAATAAGAAAAGAGTGAATTACTAAGAATAATTTTTTTTTTTTAAAAAATATATTTAAAAAATATATTAAAATAATTTTTAATAAGTTAAAGTAAGTCTCTAAAAAAATTTTATGTAAATTTTAATTTTATTTTAAACACATCAACTTCTTTTTAATAGTAAAGTTTAATAAAAATTATAAAATAAGAAAACCAATATAAATTAAAAAGTATATCAATAATTTTTTGATAATTAGACTTAAAATCAAGCTTAAGTATACCATCAACAAGAATATTACAAAAACAAAATACAATAAGTATAAGTTTTTTGAGAAAAAATAGGTAGTCTGAACCTTATAATAATAAAATGAAAAGAATGAACCAAAACAACCTTACAAAAAAATAAAAATAGTAATAAAAGAAAAGTATTGAATGACCAAAAAAATTAATATAAATAAAAATCCTATGCTTCATAAAATACTTAACAAGACAAAGTTTTAATTGAATTAATTAGGAATAAAAAAAATTTAAAATTTAGCTAATTTGAGAAGAAAGTAGAATTTAGAGTTTAACGAATAAAGAACATAGCATAAGGAAAACGACCATAAGTATTAGCTCTTAACAAATTAAATGTCCTGACTTAAAAAAATTTTTTAGATTTGGTCAAAATTTTATCAATCAATTATGTTTAAAAATTATCCTAATTATATGTATTTTTTAGCAGCTAAAAGCAGTTATCAAATATACTAAAATAATTGTTACTATTATAATTGAAAAAGACACTAGCCTTCGTTTTTAATTAGAAAATAATAAAAAATTCTAACCTACAATAACAACTAAAATAGCTATTGTGTAGGGACCGCACTATTGGATGTATTCAGGATCCTTTACTTGTAAAAATTGCATAATTGGATGGCTAGCATTAAATTGGCACTATTTAGAAATTAAGATTTGATCTCAATCATGATCTGAATACTGTATTTAGATCTTATGCATAAATTATTTTTAGACTATGTAATTGTGAAACTACACAATAGGATGCCTAAGTAAATTAGTGTATTTAAAAAGGTAACTGAGATTATGACTATTCGATTACGTAATTGTGAGAATGGATGATGAAAATTACTCTCATAATTCAAAAGTCATACGTGCAAAAGAATACTGGTTTTAATCCCTAATGAGCTAAACGAACTATTCTTATTTCCTTATAAGTATTTTTCCTATGCCCTCTAATCAACCTATTAAGGTTAACTGCCCCCCAGCTTCTTTTAGGATTTAGTCACTCATGTTACCAACAATTGTTTAAGCATGATTTCTAGATTCAAGAGTAATGCCCTATTTTGACATAGTTATTATATACATGTTTTAGTAGTCATGTCACGTCCTAATTACTATAATGACCAGGCTAACAAGTAGTGCCTTGAGCTGAGACGTATGTTTTAGAGTTATAATAATTTAGGATTGATTGTTTTTATTATTAATATATTTACTAATAAACTATTTATTATTATTATTTTATATTTTTTGTAACAAGTTTATATAGAAAGATTTTCAAATATATGTTTAAAAAAATACTAAAGATAATTAAGGTATGATAATTAGGTGAATCGTAAGAAAAAATCCCAAGTTGTAACCTTTTTATTAGTGGAGGTTTTTTTCCCGACCATGGTTGGGGTTGGACATAGGTTCTAGTTTCAACTGAACAACCAAAAATTTCGTACTATTTTAAATTTTATTTTCATTTTTCTTAATCATAAAAATTATAAGTTAACATATTTATAAATCAAAGTTTTTAACTAACATAAAATTATTTTTATAAAAAATATTTGTAAAATAGATATATTTCTTATTAGCAAAAATTATTGTAAAACTCATAATTCACCCCCATCTTGTGGGATTTAAACATTAGTTTTCACTTCATTCTCATGTACTAATTTTTTATAAAATAGATATACTCGGTTTAAAGATGTTAATATATAACATATATGATAACAAATATAAAAAAATGTGATAATACTAATGTTTTTACATAGTTTGAATATTCTTATATAAATTTTTTTAAAATTCTCAAAATATTATTTTTATAAAATCTGTTAGCACAATGGACAATAATAATAATAATAATATAAAATAAAGTTTTTTCATTATTTGAAACATAAAAAGTGAGTAAAAAGAAAGTAATTAATTTTTTTATACACATGAGATTAATAAGAAAGCAAAAAACATAAGTTTTTTTTGTGTTTTTTTAAGTAATAACAAATTATCAACTATAACAAATTATCAATACATTATCAAATGACTCTAAAAAAATTAATTTAAGCACCAATACCAACCAATGACATGTTGAGCAGGCTAAAAATTAAGATGAAACTCTTTTAGGTGTTACTCAATTTCATGGTAAGTCTACTTAAGGTATATGGCTTAGGTTTAAAATGGAGCAAGATTTAATGAATTTTATATTCATTATTTATCAATTTGCATTTTAACATACTAATGCCCAAAATAAATTGAAATAATAAGAAAAAACACACTTTGAGAATTTTAAGTTTACTTCCTTAGTAGTTTTACTTTATTGTGGTCTGCTCTTATGGCAAATATGGGTTTTGTGAAAGATCTAACTGTATGGCTGAAAACAATATATGATATCGAGAAAGATTTTTGGAATGTGGCTCAAGAGATATGAACATCTTCCACGAGATTAATTTTCACTCTAAAGCTTTATTGAAGACAAACTCCATCTTTTGAAGTAATCTTCTAATCATGAGCTCATTTTCCTTGAATTTAACACAATTAGAAGTTTTAGCTACAGTTGCTCTTCTTCTCAACTTTATGACTTTCTTATTTATTGAAAGTTAGATAGAAAAACTTTATCATGCTTTTGTGTCCATAGAATCATCAAACTTTTGTTCTTTTTCACCAACTTAATATGAAGGTTTTGAGTCATTCCTTATGACAATTGTTTTTTTCTTTAGTATATTATTCTCGCATGGAACTAAATTACATCTGAGCATAAGATCATCCAATGACAACAAATCCTGACATTGCTCATTTTTGGACATTGAAGGCTAGAAGAATTTTGAATTTTTTGAGTACAACTATCCCAAACTAAATATAAGCATTTTGGAAAAGCAATTTTTTTTACTATTTTTTCTTAAAAAGGTACCAACAATAAATAATACTTGTAATATTTCATAAATATCAAGATGGATACAAATTATTATGTATAAAAAAATAATAATTTAAATAATATTATATTATTTTTCAAAAATACTTTCTATATCATATTTCTCTTTATTGTGGAACTCTTTGAACTTCAATTGGTCAAAAATTTGAGTGCACTAGTCATGATATTTGACAAAATTGTCAAATGTCTATGATTAGTCTCAATGAATATTCATCTTTTTTACTTTATTTTATTCAATATTAACTTTTTTTTTATCATTCTTTATTATTTTGTATTTTTCATTTATTATTAAAATTATGGTAGCAATTAATTTGTAATTTTTGCACTCCTTTTTAATCACAATAGCTAAATGAATCTAAAGAATTAGATGAAACTCTGCGATTTGACAGTATTGGGTTTAAACATTTTTTAATTTGAATTTATACTCTATAAGTGGAGTTTGGTGCACCATGGAAGAGCTTGGAATAGAAATGTGAATTTCTCGGCTGCTGTCAGTAACGAAAGCATCACTCTCTTGCTTATCTCTTTATCATGGGATTGATTTATACAAAATGGCTTGCTTGATCTTAATTCTTCGATCGTAGCAATTTTATAGAGACCAAAATGTTCAGCTTTTTGTGAATCCAGTTAAGAGCACACTGCCATCCATCATTTGCTTTTGAGCTATACCAATGATCACAGGATTGCCCTGTTCCTTATGGAGAAAGCGTTCTGGTCTTTCAGCCGACCTTTCATCGTTTCAGCAATTAAATATTCCATAGACCACAAGTTCCTCACGCTTGGTCAATCCCTCCATGCACTTGGTATCAAAACCGGATTGCTTCCGGAGACTTTGCTGTGCAATCATCTCATCAATTTGTATGTTAAATGCCAGAGCTTCGATTATGCACAACGCCTGTTTGAGGAAATGCCTGAGAAAAATTTGATCTCTTATTCCACTCTCATCTCAGGTAATTCTCGATCAGGTAAACCCATTCTTTCCTTGCGTCTCTTGTCGGAATTGCAATGCCATTCTCTGAGCCCGAATCAATTTGTCTTCTCGAGCACCATTGTAGCATGTTCAAAGCTCAATTCTCTTAGTTTTGGGAAACAGGTGCATTCCAAAGTCATTGTTTCGGGTTTTGGAGTCGATCCTTTTGTGAGTGCTTCTCTGATTGACATGTACTCAAAGCTTGGTGACACAGATTTGGCTATTTCCATCTTCAGGCAATATCCATACAGGGACCCTGTCTTTTTTAATTCCATGGTTTCTGGTTATGTGAGCATTGGTGCTTATGACAAAGCTTTGCTTCTTTTTAGAGAGGAAAGAAAATTTGTTTATTTCAAACCAACCGAATTCAGTTTTGGTAGCATTTTAAAAGCTTGTTCTGTTGTGAATAAAGAAGTTGGAATGCAGCTTCACGGATTGATAATGAAATCTGGGTACAATTCGAACTGTTTTGTTGGAACTTCTCTTGTTGACATGTACGGTAGGCTTGGACTTGTTGAGAACTTAGAAAAGGCCTCTCAGGACATATTATCTGATGATATTGCTTTGTACAATGCAGTGATTGGTGGTTATTCAAGGAATAACCTTGATGTGATTGCACTGGATTTTTTCAGTGAGCTGATAAAGCAAGGATTCACCCCTAATGAGTGCACTTCGTCTACTGCACTTAAGTCTTGTGCTGGGCTGAAGTCCTCTTGTTGGGGAAGGGCAATTCATGGGATTGTGCTGAAATCTGAATTCTGCGAAGATATCGTTGTAAAGACCGCTATGATAGACATGTATATGAAGTGTGGAAAGGTGGAACAAGGATGCAGTATTTTTGATAGCATGAATGAAAGAAACATAGTTTCCTACAATTCCATGATTTTTGGATTAGGTCAAAAAGGATATTTTGTTCAAGCATTGAGCCTCTACAAGGAGATGAAATACCAGTTTGTAGAATTTGATCCATCAACTTTTGTTGCTCTAATGCACTCTACTTTGGGACAGCTGTGGGCTGTCTATGGTGATGTGGTTAAACATGGACTTGGTTCAAACCTTATGATCAGAAACACACTTCTCAGTTGCCTTATTGAAAACGGTTTGGCACAAGAAACTCTGAACCTTTTCAACAGGATGAGAGAACGAGATGTTGTTTCTTGGACAACTGTAATTTCAGGGCTCGTCCAATTGGATCTTCATACTGATGCTATTGAATTGTTCAAGCAAATGTGCTCCTCAGACATCTTTCCTAATAGCTTCACTTTCTCGAGTGTCTTGAAGGCTTGTGGGAGTTTTGGTGGTTTGAAGCAAGGAAGGTGCATTCATGGATGCAGCTTCAAGCACGGAATCAGGGATGAGTTTACTAACAGCTCTTTATTGGACATGTATGCGAAATGCGGGGTTTTGGAAGATAGTCGAAGACTGTTTGATGAAGTTGATAGTAAAGAGATAGTCTTTTGGAACTCAATGATCACTGCATATGCACAGCATGGTCTTGGCCGAGAAGCTATAGGCCTATATAAGCTGATTGAGGAGAAAAACATAGATCCAAATCACGTCACTTTTGTTTCTCTTTTATCTGCATGTAGTCATAGTGGCATGGTAGAAGATGGAGTTCGACTTTTTGAGCTCATGGTTTCAAGACATAGCCTTCTTCCACTTACTGAGCACTATGCTTGCATGGTTTATTTGTTTGGTAGGGCAGGGTTTTTGGATCGAGCAAAGCTATTTATTGATACGATGCCCTTTGAGGCAGATGCATCAGTATGGACAGTATTTATAGCTGCTTGCAAGCTTCACGGGAACTTTGAGTTAGCAGACCTAGCTAGGAACAAGCTGGACAGAATGCTATGTGAGGATAAATCAACACTTGTCCTTGTGTCCAATGTCTTTTCTGAAGTAGGAAAATGGGTCGATGCTGAAGAGGCAAGGACGAAAATAAGTGCAGGGGGGATGAAGAAGGAGCCTGGACTAAGCTGGGTGCAAACTGCTGGTTGTATTACGTAACTTTAACTGGGAATGGACAATGTATTTTACTTGGAATGCTGGCAAATGCAGCTGGTATGAATAAGAAGCTTCAATTGTGAGAGTAAATTCACCGAACTTGCACATCTTGTGAGTTAGAAAAGTTATCTTTAAAAAGACGTACTTTCCTTTTGCATCTTATCGTATTCTTCAAGCACTCATTTGTTAACATTTTTTCCTGTGTTAAGGTTTTCATGGAGAATGCCTTGATGATTCGAGGATGAATTCCTTATGTCATTACAAAAGTTTTCTATTAAATGCATTCTGAAAGATTGGATGGCCATTGATCAAGGTGGGGTGAGTGTCATATATGTACCATCCATTTTTGTTGGAAGTTTTATGATTCGACAATTATGTCTCTTGCTCATTAATTTAAGAAATCTTTAGTGCTTATTCTTTTGTTGAGTTGATTTTTAAATATATTTTTTTTAACAGTGAAGAGCCCAAGAAGAAGATACATGATTGAAGTGAGCATAATTTTCTCATTTTTTATGTTGTGACTTCCAATTAGGAATTGATTGGTAGTTGGCTATCAACTCTATGTAGCTTCTAAAAAGAAGGGGTTAGAAGATGGGTAGACCTACAAAATGGAATGATTACTGGGTTATTAATTTAGGATCAAACTTTAAGTTGTTAAGACTAGGGGTCATTAGGATTTGGGATTTTCCCACTTGATTGATCAGGCTTCTTGTTTTTGTAGGCATTTTTTTGGAAGATATTGAAGGCATTATGATCCAGATGTCAAATTTGAGACTAGTTCTTGATTTTATGTTGGTTAATCTTGAGTACTATGTACCCTTTTATTATTTCCCACTTCTTCATTAGATGTCTTTTTGTAGACAATTGTGTGACTTGTTTGTGCTAGAAGTATGCATTGCCTTGGTTACTTTGTGATAGTTGCAATAGAATGTTATCTGGGTAGTATCCCTAGTAAGACGAGATTCTAGTTTGAACTAACTGAAACCTAATGCCTTTGTTACTTGCATTTCTTGATGAGTATGGAAAATGATAGAAATTCACTAATGGGACCAGATGCAGTTCTCAAAAGGCATTTCAATGAATGGGTGCAAAAATGAAAAGTGCATTCTTTAGAACAAATTGTTTGGATAGCTTTAAGTGGTAGTACAACCTTTGAAGGAACAGATCGTAAAGTTGATTTGTAGCAAATCTACAATACCTCAACATCTATGACAGACTTAGATTTAGTGTTGCTTTAACACAGCTAATAAAATTTTAAACGATTTTCCTTATTACCTTGAAGAAAACTCAAGTTAAAATATTGCACCAAAGAAACACTTTTTTTTTATGCTCAAGGATGCAAAACATCAACCATGGTATATAGCATTCCTAATTAAAAAAAAAAGAGTGTAATAATTGACTTAATGAGGAACAAACCGTAAAACTATACACCCTAGGTTCTACTTTGATGATGCTTGACTCCAATTGTTTCTTCAACAAAGGAAAATATTGCATTGCGAGATCATACAAACAGTTCAATAAAGCTAAGAGCATCAAGGAACTTTCATCTCTGTTTGATAAAAACATAGTGACGGGAATAGAAGTTATAATACATTATTACATGAGAAATCCCCAAACTAGTGTTTCAAGCATATAAAACCAAAGTTTTCATCAAATTGAGTGTTGAATGTAACGTTGTATTATTGGGAGTGGGTATTATTCCTCCTAAGCATAGGTAACATCTAAATTAAATTTAGTACTGCATTGTTTCTCATGATTAGTATGGCACTGAAGTGGCACGTGCAGTGATATAGATGTAACCATTATATCCAATTTAAAGACCAAAATACATTTAGTTCTCAAATAATTTGTTCCATTATGAATCACTTAATTCACTTGATTATGACAAGAAAATCTATATTATTCCTTTGGAAAAAAGACCTGAACAAATATTATCCAATATTCACTCTAGGAAATATATAATGGGTATTAATATAGTAGCTCAGATTCTCCTCCATTCTTATTGATGTAAACGTTTTCCTTTATGTGGAAGAAAAATATATATTTTGAATATGCTCTTAATGTCACTTTAAAGAGTTACAATAACTTCCCAAACTAAGTCTAAAATCTTCTCTAGCTTTTTCATCATAAGAATTTTTGACTTGGACATGCAACGTGAGTTAAAAAAGTTCAACAAGGCATGAGCACCCCCTTCATGGTATCAATGCATGGCAATGCCCCCATTGAAAAGCTGATTTTTCAAATGGTACTGTTTGTTTGAAAGAATGACACAATACAATATCAACACAACGATGCAAATAAAACCTCTGGCATCATTGACAAAAATTTGCCTTATTATACTAGATAAAATAGACTATATTATCAGAAAGATGAACAAGATATTCCATAATTTATACAAAACAATGATGCTATGGAGTAGAAAACATATTATATCAAGGTTTCCATAGCAAACTTAGCAAACTAATATCGCTACCCTTTAGTGTTTTTTTTTTCCTAAGGGTAAAAAAAACATTTGATATGTAATCCTTATCCATAATAATAGAACTATAGCAAATTATGTTGAGCATAGGAGTGACACAATTAGCTCTCTAAATTCTTATAATCGGTATTCAATCTTCTTTTATACTTCTCTTATTGCTTCATCATTTTCTCCCATTTTTGTCGAACCTTATTGCTTACTTAAGAAGTTTTCTTGTTTTTTTGTGCAGAATTTCTTGGAGTGTTTCTAAAATATTTAACATGTCAAGCAATACATAGTAAAGGTGTCCAAAATAAGAATATATTTTGATGCTTATATGTTCAATTCATATTCACACCATTAAATATATTAGTAAAATAATTATATATATACTCAAACATACACACGCACATAACTAATCATATGCTAATGTCTAAAATAAAAATAATAATCAAAGGTTAGAAAATTGTTTTCTACATATTGGTAGGGACAATGAAGATACATAAATGCACATGCTAATCTTAGCTATTGATTTGGATTCATCCATGTGGTATCTACCAAACACTTCAAAAATTTTGAGCTTCAAGTGCCCAAAGGGAAGTTTTGTAGAATTGCATGTGTCTCTTGAACCAATAACTAAATTGGATGAGTGTTTTGTATTTCAATCACCCATTAATTGTTGCATGTTAGTTGAGGGCATACCAGGTTCAAGTTGCTAGCTTATTTTCCGTCTCAAGAATGCGGCATTCAATGAAGGCACAAGGCTATGCTTGCTTGCCTTTCTTCTGAGTGATAATGTGGCCATTGAGCACCTTTTAGCTTCTTGATTGATGCATCTTTAGTTTGATGTATCTAAGGGACATGTGGAGCCCAAGGATCACAACACTTCCTTATTCATCAACTTGATGATATAGCAATGGAGATCACACATTGGCTTCAATCAATTAACTAATTATGAGATGTAATTCCTCACAATTGGAAATGATGTCATCCTTTTTATTAGTAGATTTTACTAGTTTATTTTTCTATAAATAATCCTTATGGTTCAAATTTTGGGGTGGAGTGTTGATCAAAAGGTTCTTTCTTTTCTTCTTTTTGGTGACGGTCATGCTTTCTTTTTATTTCTTCTTTGTCTTTGATCTTCAAAACCTTCTTTGCTTTTCTTGGTTAGGTACGACTAATAGACTAACCTTTCGTCAAACATGTAATCATTGTTCTAGTTCTCATTAAAGTATGCTTTTGCTAAATTCTCAAATCTATAATTTGCATCAACATTTGTTGCATTGTCCATTAGAATTAACAAATAAATTGAAGAATGTGAACTAAAATTTGCAATTTCTAAGATTCAAAAACTACTTTTCCTAATCTCCACGAAGGTTGAAGAAACTCTAATGCCCTTACCTCTACCACCATTGGCATTTATACATTGAAGTCTCTTGTTATTGATCCTTTCTCTTGTTTGTTCCAATAACAAATAGATTGTTTTCTAAAAGTCATAATTACTTTACTTTCATAATGGAGCAACTTAAATCAAAATTAGCACCCTTTACACAAGTTCTTATGAATCTTCCTACATATCCTCACCTAACTTATCCTACAAATCTTGTGAATTGTTGGAAACAAAAAAAAAAGAAAATTAGAGAGAAAGAGTTATAGTTGAGCAATAGTCTAAGCAAAGAATAGGAGGAATCAAGAGAAATCTTGAAATAAAGAATCCCTCAAGTAATTGAAAATAAGGAAAACGAATAACGTGAGAAATGTTGTTTACTATTGAATTTTTGCCCTATGTTCATTATAACATCATGTAGTCTTAGTTTGTTTCCCTAAATCACATGAGTTGTTTGAGGATTCGGTGGTGCCATACAGGCTTATAAAAATTATATGTAGTTGGCTAATTATACAATACATTCTTGGGAAAATGTGTGATGTGATAGTATTATAATAGAGAATAATAAGAAAAAATATTGTGAAATGTAATAAGAATGTAGGGAAATTATAAAATAGCTTGTTATTAATTAAATGTATATCACTGTTATGCAAGTATCAAAAGAAAAAGAAAGAATGGAATGAAGTCCATCTTTGAGGTTTTAGATAGATAAATCAAAAACTCTTAATATAAGCAAAATAATTTATTAAAATAAAAAGAAGCATTGGCATATGGATTAGCATGACATCATGATTATATGACAAAACATATGATAAAATCAAGAATGATTTTATACATGTGTAATTGATAAATTTATATTTATATCTAAATTAATTATTATATAGATGAAAACAAAAAAACAAAACATAAGAAAGAATAATAAAAGGAATTGAATAAATATAAGTAGACAAAATAAGTCTTTTGATATCTCTCTTTTTTTTATATGTTATGAGATAAAAGAAAATAAAATATAGCTTTTGGAAAATGTATTATCTTATAATGAATGAAAAAAAGGAAATATAATTCTAATTGTGATGTTATTGTGATCTAATTATTTTCTGATACTATAATTATAAGATTGAATATATAATTAGATTTTAATCACTAAAATAAGCTCATATTTCAAGGTCAAGATACTTTAATTTTATTTTGGTGTTATATTGAACAATATGAAATTTTGTAAGAAATGTTCAAAATGACAAAGTGAGCATATCATTGATAAAAGCTCATTAAGTGAAATTTATTGATTCTTGGTTTGCAATTATCCTTGCTAAATCAAAATTGTTGTGAATTTAATAAAGGAAGCAAAAAATTATATGTATGTGTGTATGTTTATATGTATTTTGATTACTACATCTTTATCTAAAATAAGTCTTGCAGTTACTCGTAAGGAGAAGTCATGCAAAGCTTCTAGTTAACAACTAGGTTAGAGATTCGGTTGAGAAGGGAACTTTGGACTTAGGGGTAGTAGTGGATCTCTTAGAGGAGTTTTGGGAGGAAGAAGACTTATTGCAATATGGAAGTCTTATAGCCAACAATACAGACAGACTTTATAAAAAGAAAAGCTAGAAAGGAGTTAGGGAATTTGTATAACTAAGTGAGCAATAACAAATTTAGAAAATAAATAAGGTAAAAATTTCAATTGACTTTTGGCCATCTTCTGTGCTACTTCCAACATTATGAAGTTGTGTACATCTCCCAAAAACATCTTGGGTTATCGAGGATTTATGGTGCTTAAAGGCATAAGGGAATGTTGAAAGTCTAAGTTTCGTTTTCTTTTTGTTTAAGATTGGTTATAAAATTGAAAATGAGGTTAGTTGAGTTTTGTTATTAGTATGGTATTTTTAAGCATAACATATGATATTACAATAGAGTTCACAATCTATAATAAGCTCAGAAGAAAAAAAAACTTTCTTGAGAAAATCAAATGATATAATGATATTTTATTATATAGTACAATTATTTTAAGAGTGAACACTGAAGGGAATTGTATTATGCCATTGTAAGGTGTGATAGTTTGGGAAATGGCTATTAGAGCTCATCGTATTATACTATAGTGTTATTGGATAATATGAATAGCTTAAGAAGGAAAGGTGCAAGAGAAGAATTGAATGATTTGAAAGAGCTCTTGTATGCTGATCATACAATATGTTTCTAGGAACATACAGTGCAACGCAATAAAGAAAACTATGATGGAATGTAATAAGAATATAATGAGTTTTGAAATAACTTGTGATTAATTAAAAATGCACTTAATTGTGATGTTGGTATAAAAAATATAGTAAAGAATGAAGCAAAACTCCTTTTTGAGGGTTCAGATAGATAAATCTAATGTTGGTAATGTAATAAAAAGGTTCATTGAAATGAAAATAAAGCATTGAAATTTGCATTAATATGACATTATGATTGCATGACATAAAATGTATGATAATATTTAGTATGATTTTATTATATATATATATATATTCTCCTTGTTATGCAAGATGGAAAAAGAGAAATAAAACATGGGAAAAAAAGAATGGTGTAAATATGGAAGTAGATTAAACATATTTTTTATTACTTCATTTTGTACATGTTATCTATGATAAGAGAAAAGAATAAGAAAATAAAATATATATTTTTTATATGTATTAAATGATAATGAATTAAAAAAATAAGACCTTAACAAAGTTGCAAGGCATGATGTGATATTAGTAATATTTTAACACATGAATGAAAAAAGGTTAAAGATAAGAAAAAAATGAAGCAAATCATAATATAAATTGAAAATAAAACAACTATATATATATATATATATCCATGGTTATATAAAGTGAAAATTGTATATGACAATGTTTGACACTAAACTTCATTTTAACTCAACATGATTTGTGGATATGCATGAGTATTATATATTATTAATATCATAATATTGTCTTATTCAATTTATTTTACATATATTTATTTCTATTAATTTCATTAAAATATTATTTACTATTCTTATTTTTAAACAATACATTTTGCTTATTATTCCTTCTAGTTACATTATAGGATGTGCCACTAGCTCATAGAGAGAGGTAGAGCAGAGTAGCAATAGGGATGAGTAAGCACTTTTTATGAGATTAAGTTAATATGTATTTGCATAGGTTTAAGATGAAAAGAGGAGTTGGTAGTTTTTTTATAAGTTGTACTCATATCTAATGTCATTATTGATGTTATGTATTAACATATTGATGAAAAAAATTGAAACTAGAAAGAGTAGTCACTTATTTCCTGACGAATGGTATGTGTTCTAACATTTTTCCCATAATTAATTTAAATACGATGAGACTTTGTAAACAATAGAGGTGGGGTATGATACTATCATGGGATATAAGACATGATGAAGCACTAATAATATATCAAGTCATGAAATAAAAGAAAAAGACATTAGACCTTAACATAGAATGCAATGCATGATGTGACGATGGTACTATAACAAGTGATGAGCTGACACCAACAACCTCTTATACCATCATTGTTATGCAATGCTTTGACGTGTAATATGACGTGAATATGCATGCAAGCAAAGGTTTGAAAAAGTAGTCTTCTCATAGGAGGGGTTTAAATTATGCCTTATAAGAATTAAAAAAACGAGTTAAGTGATTGTGATTCTTGAAGTTGTATTTCACAAGTTAATATCTTTTTTTTTAAGAAAAGCTTTCAATTACTTTAAAACAAATTTTGGAGAGTACAAGAAATAAATGATGATAAGGCACAAGTTTAACATTTTTAAAAGGCTATCTCGATTACTTTAAAACAAATTATGGGAGAGTATTAGAAATAAATAACAATAAGGTTTTAAGTGGTTCAACTACAACAAAGTCGTACGTCTATTCCTAGTCTTAGATTAAACTTAAAATAAATCTTTTTCCACACAAAATGTAGGTGAAAAACCCTTATAAAATAATGATTACATGGTTCAAAATAGCCCAAAAGAGCTTACAAATAGAGCCAATAATAACCTTAAAATACAAGCAATATAAACAACAAATGGCTTTAAGTGCCACACATTTAACAATGAAAAACTAATGCATTTGTCCTATAACCAAAGCAATATCTTCAAGTAGCATAGCGACTAGATGGAAGAGTAATGATACTACCAATAGAGAAGTAACGAAATGATGAAATCCTTTGTGAATAAGATTTAGAAATATTGCATTTACAGAGCTTTCAATAAAGAATTTTAAAAGTATTTATCAAGTTAAGCATGGGTCCTTGAGAATTACTGTAATATGTTGATTAACCAACTCTCAATTGAAAACTTGCTATTCATACTCCCTAGATAATTAACAAGCAATTAATGAAGATCTAATAATTAAAAATTAGATTTTTAATGAGATTAATAAGTAATTAGTAGTATCAAGTTGTAATTATATTATTACAACTAAGGGATTGTTACACCCCATTTTTTCCTAGGCTGATTTTTGACATATATATATTTTTTTTTTTTTTACATATAGACAGCTCAGATCGTCCCATACCAACCTGAGTAGCCTACGAAAAACATAGGATATAACACATCATTACACACCTACTTTCCTTAACAATGTGGATCCCATCTACCGGGTACACCGTCAAATCAGGATTCATGACTCCTGAATTAACTGATGAACTCGCGCAATGTTACTCCTACTAGACCCAATACTCCAAACCCATACTGGTAGGAGAACCGATCTAATAGAAGTCTGAACCCCCACGGTTAAGTTCCATAGTCATGTAATGACCTCACCATCAAAAATAAAATACATAACATCCTCAGATAAAATATGGCACTCCACACACTATACTACCAAGGCAATAAAGTAAAACAGTGAATGGAAACTACATCACAAGAATAAGATCCAAGTCCAACAAATACAATATCATCCAACTAGATACATAAGTCAGAATCACCCTCACATATTATATGACATAAGGATAACAGTCTCCCTGAATACATCCAATAGTATCAATCACACTAACCAAAATGTCTCAGAAAATCACAGATCAGATATCCTCCATTAGCCTGCTGACCACGATCCAACCTAATCTGGGTGGCGTCAAGGCTGTCGAGCCGCTGGAAAAATATAGATAATAAAGGAGTGAGCTACGCCCAGTAGGAAAGACAGCTAGTAAAAACTCACATGCAAGAGAAGGATAATAGCAAGAGTATAGGAATACAGCATAACAATGTAGGGTGGAAAGGCACTCTCAGTCCCAGACTCTGACCAACCACAGTCACCCCAGTCACACCAGAGTAGCTCTCCTCTAGGCTTCCAGGTAGCATGCCAGTGGGATCGCCCATCTCGAAACATGCATGGCGCTTAGGCAAAGCATGCCAGTGGGATACGCCCATCTCGAAACACGCATCATAACGCCTAGCACCCGACACCTCAGCGTCTATATAGCATGCCAGTGGGATTGCCCATCTCGAAACACGCATGGCGCCTAGGCAAAGCATGCCAGTGGGATTTCCCATCTCAAAACACGCATCACAACCTAGCCTGGGGTTCCAGGTAGCATGCCAGTGGGATACGCCCATCTCGAAACACGCATGGCGCCTATCAGTCACATGTATACTGTGGAAGCTAAGTCTGAACCGCACAGTTACCTACCACAACTACCCTAAAACATCATATAGGGTCTATAGTAGTCCGGTCCAATATGCCAATCCGTGAAATATGCCAACACTGAGTAAACTGACTCAAACCATGCCATTGCCATCTAAGCAACACAAACTGTACCAAAATTCTGACTATTCTGGTAGCACTTACCCAAGTGTCACACTTCCTTCCAACTAATCCAGCTGCACTGAATTTATGGATAATTTCCAACAGTCAATTTCAACTTGGCTATGTGATTTCCTAAAATCACCTTTTTCTCACTTCAGGAAATTTTTAAATTCCAAAATCAATTTTCGCCCTTAATCCATTCTCCGAAATTCGGAATAAATTTCCGAATAAAATTTAAATTCCACATATATCCTTTTTCCAAAAATTCGGATTAATTTCCGAAATTAAATTTTCCTCCGCGCCGCGCCGTTCGTCCGCGCCGAATCTCCTGAACCGGATCTCGCCACCGGTTCGGGTCTTCGCGCTGAATCGAGAACCCACCGGCCGAATATTTAATCCAAATTTCCAGCCGACGTTTAGCATTTAATTATTAATAAATATTGAATAATTACAATTACTTAATTAACTAGACCGTAATTAATCTAATCCATCTCCTTCCTCCGCCCGGCGCCCGCGAAACCCTAGCCGACGATTCCTCCGGGAAAATTCCGTTTTTCCCGTCGATTTCCGGCGACCGAGATCAAGGAGAAACAAAATCCGATGTTCGTACTATCCTAATGTTTCAATAATGCCACTAATTTCTAAGGTTCAATCAAAATTTCCGCCGAAGTTTCATCCGATCCCCATTTTAACAATCTATGAAATTAAACAATTTTCAGCATTTGATACTATCTTAACATGATTAAAGCACATAATCGAATCAACACATGCTCGGTAAAATTTCCGAATTCGGCGGGTATAATTTTCCGAAAACCCTAAAATGCTAAAATCAATAATTTGCATTAATCAATTTCAAAAACCACAATCCGCATGCTCCGGTAGCTATTTGCAAAATAATCCATATTTTTAATTTGCTAAATAACTAATTTAAATCTGAATTTCCTACCTTTCTTCTCCGGCGACGGTGAAGCTCGCACGCGACCAACCGCTGCTCCTCGCCGAACGAAATCGGTACCAATCGATTCTCCTCGGTCCCGCGAACCTCCAGGTACAAAAAGACCCTTGAAAGGCTGCCGGAAAGTATCGCCGTTCGCCGCGAACACTTCGTCTCCGGCCAACGCTCGAAACCCTAACAGCCGAACAGTTTCGGTTAAATACCCCGCTTAAACCGGTAATAACCCGTTAAGAACCCATTAAGCGCGGGTTAACCTTCTAATAACGCCGCTTAACCCCGATCAGCCGGTTAATCTCCACCGCTGTTCTCGTCCGTCCGATCCGCTTATCCGCGGCTTATCCAACCGCACGTGCAAACGTACTCGGCGAACCGCCCCCGCCTTCGCTGAACCGCTCCGGTCCGGTTCACGCGCGGTAAAAACCAAATTCCGGTTTAAAAATCTAATGGACCGATTTAAATAGATTTTCGAATTTCCAAAAATCTAATTAAACAGGGAAAATTACTTAAAAATTTTCTCGGTGCTCCGAAAAATCTCCAGAAAATTTCAGAAATTCCAACAGCCTCCAATTGAGCTCCTGGCTCATCCTACTGTCGATCTGAAATCATCCAAGCCACAATTGAATTATTGAAGATTAAACATATAATATTTTACCGGTTATAACAGGGATCATGCACAAGTGATAAGTGAATAAGGCCAATTACTTGGCAAAACCACAATACGACCAGTGTATTTTTTTATCCAAATATATCATACCAGTATAGCATAGGTTATCATAATAGATGAGGCACGTTCTTCTCAAAATGTTAAAAATAGTCTCAAGTTTATAAACTTCATGTTGGATTATGAGGATCATAGAAGTATAAGTCTCTTAAGACTCACATGCATACAATTTGTTTCAAGTTCATAAATGTTTGATAAAGGGATTGTTAATGTATGATGGATATTTTTCTCACAGTGCATCACCTTCAAGTTTTTAGAAGGATTTTACAAGTATGAGTCTCTTAAGACTCTCACATGCACACAATTTGTTTTAAGTTTGTTTTCCATTAAAGGGATCCTCAATGTATGATGAATTATTTTATAGAGTGTATCAACCATGGGTTTTTAGATATTTTGTATGACTATAATATCTAGATGGTATCAATATGAACGTGTTCCTTATAGAGTATTGAATTAAAGAGCTATAGTTGATTTTCTTCGTATGTGTACTATATTGACATTGTATTTATACAAAGTTACACTAGTTAAATTATCCTACATACCATATGATAATTGTACACATATAGTACTAGATCATATTTATATAATGCCAATTTAACACAATTTTTAGTTAAGTTTTTTCAAAACTTCTATGTAGGAAATTGTTTGTAAAACTATGATAGAATCATTATTGTATAATGTATTAAATAATTGAATACAAAAAACATGAAACTAACTCATACATAATCAATAATTTGTATCACAATGTACAATCAAACAATGGTTGGTCTATTTATGTGAAAATGGTGGTCTTAATAATAGGATAAGATCATCATACATATACAATATGCGATACTAATTAAAGATGATATATAACATATGTTAGGATTGCATATCATACAGGTACGATGAGAGACATCAACTTGTAGAATCAATGTGCATATTATAAATAGAACTTTGTGTTAACTTTATTTCAATTCACACAAGTTTAGTATTGATCTTAAGATTGATTTACCTATTTATACAACAAACTCACTATGTTTATTAGTAGTTATTCATTGATTTAATTTATGAGAAGGAATCATAGCATAAAAGTATGCAAGAAAAAATCCTTCATGTGTTGTGACATTGTTTGAAGAAGGTATTTTAAAAGATTGCATGAGAGTCATTTATGCATTTAGCTATTGTAATATAATTAATCTCATCTCATACTTGAAATAACAACTCAAGTAAACCTTTAATAATAGCAACATATGATTTTGGTATTATTAAATTTGCACAAAGAGTCATGGGTTTAACAATCTCTTCTTTTTATAACAACAAAACCAAAACTTTATATATAATTGTAAAAACAAAAAAACATAACTAATATGAAACTAATTTTAAAAACAAAGATAACAAATGTGAAATTGATATGTACACAAATACAAATTAAGCTACTTTCCCTAAATGTCAAGTCCTTAATTCTAGGTTTTCTTTCCCTTTTTGTTATCATGTACAAGAGTTAGTAACTTCAAAAGACATTCTAATTTTGATGAAATCTTCATTTGACAAGGTTTTGGTAAACTAGTTTATTAGTTCACTTGAGGGAACAAAGTTTAGTGTTATAATCTTATGATTCATTTGCTCTCAAATAAAATTATTTTTAATATCTATATGTTTGGCCTATAATAACGAATAAGATTCTTAATAAGATAGATAGCATTGACATTGTCACAAAATATAGGGTTCTCTTCTAATTACTTAATATTCTTATAATTATTATCTTATCCAAAAGACTTGTGCTACATAGTTATTTATAGTAATGTATTCAGATTTAGTGGTAGATAGGGCCACACAATTCTATTTCTTACTAGCCTAAGAAATAAGTGAGTATCTAAGAAATTGTTATGTGCTTAGGGTTCTTTTTTTATTTGCTTTATTGCCAGTTAAATCAACATTTGAATATGCATAAAAAATCAAATATTAACTTGCCTTTGAGATACTAAAGACCTAATATAGGTGTCTTAATTAGATATTTAAATATATGTTTTATTGTTTATAAGTGAGACTCCTTGGGATTAGCCTAAATCAAGCACAAACAAATACTAAACATAATATCTAATCTACTAGCTATAAGATATAATAAGAATCTTATCATTCTTCTATACAATTTAATAAATATAAGTTTTCCTTTTTCATTCTTGTCCAAGGTGATGGACATTGGGGTCACTCTAGACTTCAAATACTCAAAGTAAAATTTCTTTAGTAGTTTTATTGCATATTTGGTTTGAAATATAAAAATATTATTTTCAACTTGCTTAACTTACAATCTTAAAAGGAAGGTCAACTCTTTTATCAAGCTTATCTCAAACTCTTTTATCAAATCTAAAAATTCTCCACAAAGCTTATCATTAGTTGATCCAAACATCATATGATCTACATATATTTGACAAACTAATTGATACTCATCAATGTTCTTAATAAACAATGTGTTCTTGACATTTCTCCAAGTTTTAAAAGCTTGCTCTAATCGATATAGAGCTTTCTTCAACTTACATTCATGTTCTAATTTGTTTTGAAGTTTAAAACTAGATAGTTGTTTTACATACACCTCTTCATTAATATAGCTATAAGAAGCCTATTATTTACATCCATTTGATATAATTTAAAATCTCTATAACATATATATGCTAATAAAATTTAGATAGCTTCTAGCTTAGCCATAAGAATAGAAGTGTCTTCAAAATCTATTCCCTCAATTTAACTATAGCATTTGGCAACTAACCTAACTTTATTCTTAATTATAACACCATTCTTATCATGCTTATTCTTAAACACCTACTTGGTTACTATGACAAAATGTTCACATAGTCTTGGATTAACTCCTATGCTTTATTTCATTGAAATTGATTTAGTTCTTCATTATAACTATAATCCAAAACTTATTATTTAGTGCTTATTTAACTCTTTTTTATTCATAATTAGAGACAAAAGTTGAATGATTAATATTAGCTCTCATTTTCACACCATCTAACACTTCTCTTAGAAATGGTTCATTGGGATGATCTTTCTTAAATTTCAATTCTCTAGGAATTGATTCTCTATAAACTCATTGTCTTCATCCAAAGCACTTTTAGGTGTATCCTTAATATTCAATTTCTCAAATCCCCCAAGAATGTCTTTTAAGATCTCAAGCCTATGCTTGCTTGGTAGAGATTTATCAAAAGTTATCAGTATAAATCCTTACTACTCTTATTAAACATTCTTCACACCTTACCATTTAGAGAACAATCTAAAAATATTCTTTCATGAGATCTTGAATTATATTATCTTAGTTTTCTTTTTCTACTGTTTGAAATATAAAATCTACACTCAAATACATGTAAATGTGTAATCTTAAGTTTCTTTTAAGTACAATAGTTAACAAGGAGTCAATTTTAATATAGGTCTTACAAAGACATGTTTCATGACATAGCGTGTTGTGTTCACTAATTCAGCTAAAAAACACTTAGTAATATTATACTTATTAATCATTTGTTTAGCTAAGTTAATCAATGTTCTATTCTTTCTCTCTATCATTTGATTTTATTGTGAAGTTTTAAATAATGAAAATGTGATGCCATATTTAGTATAATATTGAATATATTATTTATTTTTAAATTCTCTACCTTATGCATTCCAAATAGATACTAAGAATATTCCATGCTCATTCTGTATTTTAGTGATTAATGTAACAAAAATCTCAAAAGTGTTGAAAATTTATGAGTGAGATTATGACAATCTATAATTTCTTTGCTTAATTGCTATCTTTAATATATGTATTTGATATTAATATTCTAAAATTAATGTGAGTTAAAATAAAATAATATTATTTTAGTATATCTCTAAAAGCTTACCTAATCAAATAATCTAAAATTTGACACTTACCATATTTTTGTATATAGCACATTGAGAGAAATCTATCAGTATGAATATCATGATGTTCAGAGCTTGACAATGTTTATTATAAATTTTTTAAAGCAGTGGAAATAGTAATAAAAAAGTATATTGATATGTTGTTTTTTTTAATCATAGTTTCTTGCCCACTAGACACTGATTTTGAGAAATAAGGTTTTTGAAAAACTTTAGGGCCTATTTGATAGCACATGAGTTTAATTTATTTAGGGTTAAGTTAACCCAATTATAATTGTGTCAGTTGTTAGAAAAAAAATTTGTATTTGGATGCTATCATAACTTAAAATATGCTAAATTGATTTTGTGTTTGGTTTTTATATTGGATTAAGTGGTATTAAAATAAATTTATATTTGATAGTTATTATAAGTCAAGTAATAATTTAATATAATATAAAATAATTTAAGTATGTTTTTAATATTTTAAATTTATTGTCACTATGGTTTAGCTCAATTCAAAATAATACAATAAATAATTATAATATTTTACTAAAAATAATTACATAACACAAAACATTATAAATTAATATTTATTAATATTTCATTACCAATACAATAGTTATATTTCAAATATTATTTATTTAATTATTAAATATTAAAAAATAATATTATTATTACTAATTATTGAATAATTTTTTTAACAAATTAAATTTTATACTTTTTTTCATTATTATATATATAACATAAGGAAAATTTTTATTGACTATTATAATATATAAGTCATTTTTGAATATTATATTTGATACAAGTATCATAGAAAAAAATAATTAACAAAAAATATATTTTAAAATTTTTATTAAACTATTATATATTTGTTAATTTTTTTTATTTAATAATCAGAAACCTTCAACAAATAGTTACATGACTAAGAAGCTCCCTCTCTCCATGTATCACATCAGACCTAATAACCAAGGCTCCTTTCCTTCTGTCTATAAATGCCCATCCCTACCTCCCATTCTTCTCCAATCTCACAACATGCAACCCCTCCTCTCCTTAATCTCTTACCTTATTAGGCTTGTGGGCCAGCTACTACATCCATCGTTTTTAATTCACCCTCAAGCTAAAAAAGCCTTTCTTTAGACTACATCTAAGAAGGTCTCATGAATAAATCCCCTTCCTTCATAACCCACAGTTTGTCTAAAAGAAAGTCCCAATCCTCCACTTCCTCGATGAGTCCTTTCCCGTTGCCCACGCCCTCCTCCCTGCTTCTCCCTGTTAGCAAACTTTAAGTGTTAGCACTTTTTAAGTGTTTGTTAGTACTTTTTAAATGTTTATTAGTACTTTAAGGACTTGTTAGCACTTTTTAAGTATGGTTAGCATATTTTAAGTATTTTGTTAGTTTGTTAAGTATTTTTAAGAACAAACTTTCACACTAGGTGGAAATATTTAAGGGATTGGTTATTTTTCTTGGCTAAAAATTGACGTAATTGGTTCTTTGTGATGATGAATTTATGAATGAAAAGTTCATAGCTTTTGTCTTCCCCTTGCTTAAGCTTTCTACTGCCTTTTTCAAATTTCTCCCAACACTTTATTTTCCATCAAAGTGGTATCAGAGCTTGGAGAAGAAGATCAAACGCTGCAGCGTCAAAGGGAGAAGAGTAGAGGTATTTTTTTAAAGGGTGTTTTCATTGAAAATGTCTGGAATTATGCAACAAATCATTCTCAAATTGACGAACGACAATTATGATAATTGATGCATTCGATTTAATGCCCTTTTTGGCTCGCAAGGCCTTTGGAAGATTGTTATCAATGGCTTTGATGAATCAGATGCTACTGAAGCATAGAAAAAACTGTTGAAAGAAAATCAGAAAAAAAGACAAAAAGGCATCGTTCTTGATATATCAAGGACTTGATGAAGCCACTTTTGAGAAAGTTGTAGAAGCGACTACAAGCAAAAAGCTTGGAATAAACTCAACACAATCTTCAAAGGTGTTGAACGTGTGAAGCGTGTACGCCTTCAAATTCTTAGAGGTGATTTTGAGCAATCAAAGATGAATGAAAATGAGAGTATCTTAGATTATGTCTCACACTTGATTGTTATTATGAATTTGATGAAGAGAAATGGAGGACAAATCGATGATGTACGTGTCATCGAGAAGGTGCTTCATTCTTTAACTCTTATGTTTGAGCACGTGGTAACAGCAATTGAAGAATCTAAAGATATATGTAGTTTATCTATTAAAGAGCTAATGTGTTCTTTACAAGTGCATGAGCAATGAATAAAAAAAGGGCTGAAGTTGCACCTATTGATCAAGCATTAGAATCAAAATTGAATTTGAAAGAAGACTATACCTTGAAGAAAGAGAATTCAACTTCAATGGGAAGAGGACGAGATTCATATCAAGGATGTGGAAGAGGTTGTTTCTAAAACAGATCTCAATAGAAATTCAATCAATCTTACAATCAAAACGGGCATGGAAGAAATAATACTTCTCGAGGTCGAGGACAAGGTAGAAATATTGAATGTTACAATTGTCATAAGTTTGGTCATTATGCTTCTGATTATTGGCATAAAAATAATCAGTCAAATTATGCTGAAACATTACAAGAAGAGTCAATATCTTTATTAGCTGAAAAAGAAGGTAACAAAAGAGAAGATGTATGGTTTCTTGATTCAGGAGCAAGAAATCATATGTGTGGAAAAAGACATTTATTTGATTCAATTGAAAATATGCAAGCAAATGTGTGTCTTGGAGACTCATCAAAGTTGAAAGTTGAAGGCAAAGGTAATATAAAACTTTACAAAGAGAATGAGTTTCTAATTATTATTTCAAATGCATATTTTATTCCTGATATGAAAAGTAATATTCTTAGTCTTGGGCAATTAATTGAGAAAGGATATATTATGCATATGGAGAATGGTTATCTTTTTTTGCAAGATTCAAAAGAAAGGAATATTACTAAAGTGAAGATGTCGATAAATCGTATGTTTCCTCTTCAATTAAAGTCAACAAGTGAAGTTTGTTATCTTGGGCATCTTTCAAATGATTCTTTGAAATGGCATCTAAGGTATAGTCACCTTAACTTTAGAGGCTTGAAATTATTGGCAAAAGAAAGAATGGTAAAAGGTCTTCCTTTATTGGATGATCCAAATCATATACGTGAAGCTTGTATACTTGGAAAGCAACATCGTCTACCATTTCAAAAGAATAATACTTGGAGAGCTAAAAGATCATTGCAACTTATTCATACAGATATTTGTGATCCATTAGTGTCATTATCAAACGGAGTTAACAAGTATTTTATTACTTTCATAGATGATTTTAATAGAAAAATATGGACATATTTTATTAAGAAGAAATCTACTACTATCTCCATATTTAATGAGAATGCAAGATTGAAAAAGGGAGTGGGCTATTCATTCAATGCCTTGGATCTGATAGAGGTGGTGAGTACACTTCAAATGAATTTATTCAATTATGTAAGCAAGAAGTCATACGACATCAACTTACCACAAGTTATACTCCACAACAAAATGGAGTGATTGAAAGAAGAAATCATACTATCCTTGATATGACAAGGACAATGATGAGAGAGAGGAATATGCCAAAATAATTTTGGGTAAAAGCAGTTGCATGTTCAACTTATTTGTTGAATCGATGTCCTACTAAAGTTGTGCGTTATATGACTCCACAAGAAGCTTGGAGTGGATATATACCAAGTTTTTCTCATTTTTGAATATTTGGTTGTATTGCATATGCACAGGTACCTAATATAACAAGAAAAAAATTAGATGAGAAAAGTGAAAAATACATATTCATTAGGTACAGTGAGGAGTCAAAAGCCTACAAACTCTACAATCCTTTAACCAAAAAGGTGTTTATTAGCCGTGATGTTGCGTTTGTAGAAGAAGATACTTGGAAGTGGAAGGAAGAGAAGGATGATAAAACTATTACACTTGGGCAAGAAGAAGAAATTCAAAATTAACAAACACATGATTTGAGTTCTCTAACAAGCTCTCCCTCAAGAACAATTGTTATGCAAAAGACAGCATGTCTTATTGACTCAAGCAAAAAGATGAAAAGTCTACAAGAGATATATGAGCAAACTTTTGAGTATTCTAACTTATTTTGCTATTTTACTAATAATAAACCTATTTCTTTTGATGAAGTAGTACATGATATAAATTGACAAAAGGCTATGGATGAAGAAATAGCATCTATAGAAAAAAATAATACATGAGAGTTAGTTGATCTCCCTCCTAAAAAGAAACTCATAGGAGTTAAATGAGTTTACAATATCAAGCATAAAGCAGATGGAATAGTGGATAGATACAAGACAAGACTTATGACAAAAGGCTTTAAGCAAAAATATGGTATAGACTACAATGAAATATTTGCTCCAGTTGCTCGATTTGATACAATAAAGTTGATTTCAGCACTTGCAGCATATCATGGATGGAAGGTATGTCAACTTGATGTTAAATTTATATTTTTGAATGGAGTTTTAGAAGAAATTTATATTGATCAACCTAAAGGTTACAAAATTGTGAGTGATTCACATAAAGTTTATCGTTTGAAAAAGACTTTATATGGATTAAAACAAGTGCCAAGAGCATAGAACACTAAAATTGATGGATATCTTCAACAACAAGGATTTCAAAAATGTCTATTTAAGCATGCACTTTACATTAAGACAACTCAAAATAATATTCTTATAATTTGTCTTTATGTAGATGATTTACTTTATACAGGAAATTCTTTTGAATTATTTTAAGAATTTAAAAGAACTATACAGCATGAATTTGACATGATAGATAATGATGAAATGTCATACTTCCTTAGTTTGGAAGTAAGCAAATGACAACTGAAATCCAAATCTCTCAAATAAGATATGCTACTGAACTTCTAAAGAAGTTTAGAATGGAAGATTGTAAATCAGTGACAATACCACTTGATGTGAGAATGAAAATAAATAGAGAAGGAGAAGGAAACAGCATTGACTCTACTTTATTTAAAAGTCTGATAGGTAGTCTTCGTTACCTCACTATCATAAGACCTAATATTTTATATTCTGTTGGACTCATTAGTCGATATATGGAAAATCCAAAGAAAACACATTGGATGGTTACAAAAAGAATACTAAGGTATATTAAAGGAATGCTTGATTATGGTTTATATTTTAGTAACCAAAATGAGGTAGATTTATGTGGCTACTCTAACAGTGACTGGGAAGGTGATATAGATGAAAGGAAGAGTACAATTGGTTATTGTTTCTTCTTAGGTTCATCAGTATTTATGTGGGGATCAACTAAACAAGATGTCATTGCACTTTCATCTTGTGAAGCAAAATATATTGCAGCTTCATCAAAAGTTTGTAAAGCAATTTGGTTACGAAATTTATTGCAGAAGTTGCATCATCAACAAGAAGAGCCAACAACTATATTTATTGACAATATGTCAGTTCATCAACATTTATGTGGAGATCAACTAAACAAGATGTCATTACACTTTCATCTTGTGAAGTAGAATATATTGCAGCTTCATTAATATTTTGTGAAGTAATTTGGTTATAAAATTTATTGTAGGATTTACATCATCAACAAGAAGATCCAACAACTATATTTATTGACAATATGTCAGCCATCAAATTAGCAAAAAATCCAGTTCAACATGAGAGAAGCAAGCATATCGAGATAAGGTATCATTTTCTTCGTGATCATGTCAACAAAGAGATTATAAGTTTGGTACATTGCAGTACTGAAGAACAAGTGGCTGATATTTTCACTAAATCACTTGGAGCGAATAAGTTTGAAAAATTACAAAATCAATTAGGGTTGAAGATAATTCAAGTTTGAGAGAGAGTAATGTTAGCAAACTTTAAGTATTAGCACTTTTTAAGTGTTTGTTAGCTCTTTTGAAGTGTTTGTTAGTATTTTTTAAGTGTTTGTTAGTACTTTAAGGATTTGTTAGCACTTTTTAAGTGTGGTTAGCATATTTTATGTATTTTGTTAGTTTCTTAAGTATTTTTAGGAACAAACTTTCACATTAGGTGAAAATATTTAAGGGATTGGTTATTTTTCTTGGCTATAAATTGATGTAATTGGTTTTTTGTGATGATGAATTTATGAATGAAAAGTTCATAGCTTCTGTCTTCCCCTTGCTTAAGCTTTATACTGCCTTTTTCAAATTTCTCCCAACACTTTATTTTTCATCACTCCCCACCATCGTGTCGTCGCCGACTTCTCGGCCATGTCATTGTCATCGTGTTCAACTCCTTTGACCAAGAGCAGCTCCTAGTCATTGCATGTTTCCATGATGAGCTTTGCCTGCTTGAGGTGAAGTTCTCAATTAGCACTTTTTTTGGTATTTGGTTCTTCGTTGGTGACCACAATGGGTTCTCAGACATCATCATTGAGTGTAGGTTCTATTGGCTGGTAGTCTGTGAGGACCTCAATGGATTCGATGCCGTGGGAGATAAACGACGAGGATGAAATCATTGAAGAAAAATAACACGGGTTCTCAATGGATTAAGGTTAGTATGTCTAATTTTTTAGAGGGTTTTTAACTGTGTTAACCCTAATTCGTGCTAATTGGTGTTTGGTAATGGATTTTGGGTTAAGTGCATTAACCCTCTTAACTCCAGCCTACCAAACACCAGCTTAGAGTTGAGAGGGTTTGATGATTTCTAGTAGGTGGGTGTCCATTAGAGTAGAAAGGAGGAGAAAGGCAATGTTTATGGCCTGAGTGTGGAATCCATGCTTCGTATAGCTCAGCTAGAGTTCAAAGAACAAAAGGAAAGGTTGAAGGACCTTGCTGGAGTTTGAAGAACTAAAGGAGAGGTCGAAGGCTACTGTGGTGAGGGAATTAGAAAGAGAAGCCATCGTTGAGGTTGGATTTTGATATGAAAGGGTTGTGAGCATGCTGTGTTACGTGAGTTGAAAGCGCTTCTTTCTTTTTTTTTTTAATTTTTGTGGCTATTTTATGGATTTTTAGGGAAGGAAAGAGATGGGGAAGTGGTTCTTTTAGTGAGGCAAACCATAACACAAGATTGGAGGATGATTGGTGCAAAACAATTGCAAATTTCCTTTATAGCTTTTAACGAAGAAAGTTGTGTATTATTGGAGAGTGAAGTAATCATAGATATAGATTTAAAATTGTATAGACAACATTTAGATTGTTAGATTTTTTTTCCTATGTCATGGCTTATTTTGGATGAAAGAATTGTAGTTTTACTACATTTTAGGTTTATAACAGTAAGAGATGCAAGGGGAAATATTACTAGAACAAGATCTTTGGAATATCTTGTTATAAATTTGTTGGTTTTGCATGCACGAAAAGATATAATAGTGTATAATTCATTTTTGTCTATGATTGTCAATACTGTCTTACAACTAATATCTCATAAGTTAGAGGATTTAGAAAAGTTATTGTGTAAAGATGATAAACACTTAAAGATAATTGTTTAAATGAGTATATTGTGATTTATGTGCATTGTTCCTATTGTGTAGGAGAAGGAAAAAAAGAAGCTGATAAAGAGCCATCTCAAAGGATCAAGTTAGGTAAACTAAAATTTTTTCGATGCAAATAACTATCATTTTATATTTTGTGCATTGTATGCCAATAGCATGACATTATTGACTTAATCTTAAATAATTGCATGTATAGTATCGCATGGATGACATAGCATGAAAATTTGAAAATAGTATATGTGAAGGCTTAAAATGCAAATAACAACATGCATATGAATATGTGTATGTATTTGTGTGTGTGTGTGCATATATATATACATGCAATTATTTAAGATTAAGTCAATAATATCATGCTATTGGCATACAATGCACAAAGTATAAAATGATAGTTATTTGCATCGAAAAAAATTTAGTTTACCTAACTTGATCCTTTGAGATGGCTCTTTATCAGTGAATATATATATATATATGAATACAAAACATAGGAGTAAAATTAAAGTAAAAGGTAGAAAAAGAAAGTGGGTCAAATAAAACTTCTAAAAATATTATGTAATGTGACAAAGTGATATAAAAAGAAAGAAAAATAAAAGAGTATGGACCTATTGAACCTAGTATTATGAGATATATGAGTGAATAATAAATAAATATTCTCTTTATGGTCTTATCATGCAATGCCACTTGTGTGACCTATTAAATATCATTTATTGTGTGATATAGTATTATACGATGCCATTAGTGTCTGACCTTATGGTTAGAGCTACCTGTTGTGTGATCAGAATCTATCTCTTGACATGTGATCTAGTGACCGCTACTTTTTATGTAATCTAGTGATTGATGACAAGAGAGAGATGATATGATATGAGTTGCTTGCTAATTTGATCTAGGGGCCATTGCTTATTGTGTGATATCATGATTGATATGATAAGATGTCATTTTAGATGATATAGAGATCCTTATGATAAGAGGCATTTGAAAATTTTGGCCCAATATTTTGAAATTAATATGAATATTATAAATAAATCTAAAATTTCATAATAAGAAATATGCTTAAAATTAAGAAGCAAAATAAGTATTATTCTTGTTTGTATAAATGATAATGATATGCATATGCAATAATAAGATATTATATATGTTACAGTATTATAGACTTAATTATTTATGATTATTTCTTAGATGTCATGCATTTATTACAATATTTTGGGATCATGTTATATGTTTTTATCACATTTGCATTATCTTGCTTATTTTGTTAATATCAGTTTATCTTATGATCTTATTATGCTTATTTTTCTACTTACATTATAGGATATAACTAAGCACTCACCAAGTAGTAGAATCTAGTGATATATGAGTTGGGTTTCTAAGTGTAGTAGAATCTAAGATAAAGGTAAGTGTATTAATAAATTCACAAAGTTCAAGTGAAAATACCAACTTTATGAAGTATGGTTTTCTAAGGAGAATGTACATATACTCATAAAAGATGGTGAAATTTAGATTGACCAAGAACATTGATTAGATTGATCATAGAATTGAATGAAATTAAGGAAAGACTTGTACAAATCTTAAAAATGTATTAAAAAAATTATAAATTAAGGATTACATGGACTACTTGAGAGAAGAATTCTATTGAAAAAAAAGTTAAAAGGTGTAGCACCCTAAATTAGATGATCCGTACTAATTAAAGTAATCAAAGGTAGTGGAAATATAAATTGAAAAGAATATATTAGCCTTGAGGCTAAATAAAATATTACGATCTTGTCATATTAAATATCAGATAAATTACAAACATATGAAAATTTATGCAAATTGTGGAATAGTTAAAATAGATAAGAAAAAAAATATGACAAAGAATTGATAAACTTGATGTAAATCAAGAGTGTAGATATTGGTTTGATCAAAGAAACAACCAAAATTTACAAAATTTCTTGAACTATGAATTATAAAGAGATAACATAAATATTACAAATTATTTTTAATTTTTGAGGATAAAATTTTTATAAAAAGAGAAATCTTTTAAGACAACTTTTGTACATAAAACTTGCTTGGATACCATAAGAACGCTGTAGTTACACATGCTATAATGATAGTAATATCAGGATGAGTGACCAAAGCTCATTGAGAAAGGCAAAACCCATTAAAATCAAAATGGATTGCTAAATGCGACAATATTTTCATATAATAAGACTAAGGTATAACATTATACATTACCCATTATAGTAAAAAAAGACTAAAATAGTAATAAACGATAATAACCTTTATATGGGTCTATATTGGATCCTTTTTAGCAAAATTGTTTATTTTAGGAAATGAAATTGAATCTTCTACAAGCTTAGCTCAACAAAATGTCAACCTATTTTAGTATTTTTTTGTTTTGTCATTTTAACTTTTACAAAACTTAATAATTTATATCTTTGTAAGAAAGAAATAGAAAAAATTTCAAAAAAATGTAGAAACTTTTTAAAGGACTTCAAAACATTACATGATTAAAATTCTTTAATTTTTTTTGTTGTTTCTATATTTTCAAAAATAAAAAAAATAGTATTACTAGACAAAAATAGCAAACAAATACAAAAAAATGTAGAATAGTCTTTTTTTTTAAAAAATCAAGACATAATATAATATTAAAATATTGTTTTTAAAAAGAAAATTTTACCTTTTTGTTATTTTTATTTTTAAATTAGATGATAGAGAGAAAAATGTGTCAATACAAATTTGTACTTTTACCAAAAATGATGCAAAGTGAATTTTAGATTTTTTATATGGTAGTAATAAAATTATCACAAAGTTCTTTAAAAAGTGTCATTTAAAAGAGAAAAATTGATTATGATCATTTCTACTAGTGATGAGACTACCAATGAGTCAAGGGATCACTAGAGAGGGTATTGATTTGATTCATGATCAAATACACCCAAAACATGGAAAACACAAAAGATGGTTACAATTGTCAATCGCAAAAAATTTCTCGAAAGAATGGTAGAAATCACACTTGCGCTAATAAAAGAAAACACTTAACTGAGTAGAGTCAAGTCACATAATTTTTCAAAAATTCATGTATGGTGATGGTATTGTTAACTTAAGCAAGTGATAGAGTCGAGAAAGGTAGTATTTGACAAGCCTTTGCAAGAAGATGTTGATGGTGAGAAGTAGATCTATCCATAGATTGGACAACACTATAGCCTTGCACAGAAGAACACTCTCAATCACCAAGTAGAAGAGAGCTCATATGCATGGCCAAGGCACTTCTGAAGCCCTTTGGTTCATTGCATAGTCCGACAACTTCACTTGCACCTTTGCATAGCTTCACAACTGTTCTAGCCTTAGACACTTGCACCCTTGCATAGCTTCATAATGGTGATATGCATGTTGCCCTTCCAAATGGATTAATTTATCCTCATAATATAATTGCATCTAAAATGCTGTCACCCTCCAAGTTAATTCGAATCAAAATTAACCAAAAAACAAGATCAATAGCTATTTCAAAAATCTTCTACACATAGCCACTTATGCTTATCATTCATGATTATGTGCCATTTTTTAATTCTTTTACACTTAAGGGCATTTATGATTCGTCATGAAATAGATAAGCTTTTTAGGCAGATAATGGGAGTATCATATGGTCCCATTAATGCAAAAAACTTAAGAGATCATTATATTATGAATCTCACACATTATTTACATTGAAGTGGTGCATTAAATAAAGCTAGTTGTTGCTAGTAAAGAGGAGTGTGAGAATCCCACAAGAGGGGGATGAATTGTAAATTTTAAAATTTTTGTACTATTTTTAAATATTATTTATTTTTTAAATTTTTTATTAAAATAATTTTATTTTTTGTAAAAAATGTTGATATTAAAATTTATAAATATACTTTTTATTTTTATGATTAAAAAGTGAAAATAAAAATGAGAAAAGTGCACCAAATTTTTCAAGTGGTTGAGTTTAAAATAAAACCTCTCTCTATCCCAATCGAGGTCACAAAAAAAAAACCATTAATAAGAAAATTACAACTTGAGATTTTTTCTTAAAATTCATCTTTAACTTATTAGCTTTTACAAGTTCAACTATAATTGGATTTTTGTGAACTCAACTCGAATTCGATTATTTAATGAGATCAAATCAAACTCGAGTTTGCATAAATATAGTAAGACAAAAATTACAACTTCATGTTTGGCTTACAACAAGAAAATTTCTTATTCAAAGTACAACTTTCTATGCTTGTTAATAAATATAATAAAATACAAAAAGTTTGAAATTATGAAGAGAACTAAGAAAATAAAAACTTAGAAGTATTTGTCTTTATTAGAAAATTTTCATGTTTTAAGAATTATTAAGTTTTAGTGTGTTGTCGAGCGATTTTACACTTGTGGAATATCGCACAATGCTTTGTTGAGATATCAAATGTTAGTTCACGTCCATTAGACATTTCATTCATAAATGTTAGATTTTACAAAAAAAATGATCATGTTCATTAGAGTGTAAAGAAAAAGCACCATCATAAACTACTGCTAAATAACTTAAAATGTCTTCCAAAAAGTTTTTACAACTACACAAATAATGGTTAGAAAAATTGTTGTTAGGGAGGATCAATCATAGTCGTTGGATCTGATCAAAGAGGATTTAGACAATCAGATCAATGATTGTGAAAGATGATGAGTTATGAACAGTTGGATTAAGACATATTTGATATGGGTCATTTAATCATTTTAGATGGAATTCAGATCATTTGATTTATCAATGGAAAAGATGAGAATAATCTCAGTCGTATGTTTTAAAATGAAAAGATCTAGACATCAAATTAAGGATAGACCATTTGAAAATGCAGAATCAATTATGATCATTCGATTGAGCTCGTTGAATGAACGGTAAGATGGGATCATGACCCCTGTTTAAGAAGCTAGCATGATCTCTATTGTCGATAGCGATAATGCGCAATTAGATTGCACTAATTCGCTCTAAGTTTGGAAGCCTATAGGTAGCGATGACTTTAGTCCGATATTGCTAAAATACACTGTAGTTTGTGGTTTATTAAGCTTTATGCATGCCTCTATATTGAGTTGATACTTGGGGTTGGCTCCCTCCTTATTTACTTAGAATTTTATCACTTAGACCACTTGTACATTACAATTATCATTTCAAATATTACCCGATGTCTTACACAATTTGATTCTTTCTCTGTCTTATCATAACTAGGTTCAAAACTACATCCTAATCAAGTTCGGGCCTGATCCAACTTAGTTCTAGTTGGTCCCTTGACTTGAGGCTTCTTAGATCTGCTTGAGGTTAGTTGGCCCAAGAGTCATGTACTTAAGCTATGCTTGGGTTTGTGGCTTATAATATATATATTTTTAAATTACGATAAATTAATAGAATTATTTTTATTAGATTTTATTTTTCTAATCTAACCAAAATTTAATAATAAACTTAACTTGAAATTTGATAAAAATGTATAAGTAAGATTTAACCAAACTGTGGTCATTGAAAGAGGTGACTAAGGTTGGTTAAGTGAGTTAAAAAGAAATCTTAAATGTTTCCTAAATAAAAAAAAGATTAAACAATTTGGATGCTTAAGTAAGATTTAAATGTGATATAAATGAAGAGACATGTCTTACGATTGATAATAAATAAGTTATTCTATTTCATAAAAAAACTTTTTAAAATTTGATGTGCATGTTTTCAATCTTTAATGTTTTCTTAACGCTCCAAGGTGCTTTAAATATCACTAATTTATCATCCTTAAAAATCCACAACTTGTTTCTTACAACTAAATCTATTTCACACTAAACATGTTCATTAGAACAAAATATTAAACATCTATAACTTGACTTATCAAATAGAAAAATGACCTAATAACTTACAAAGTGTTACGAGAGATCCTTCATAGTTGTTCTAAGTTTATGTTGATGGCGACCACCATAACATGGGAAGTCTAGACATCAAATTTGGAGTTTTAAAAGGATATGATATCTAAAATGTTTGGTGCGAACTTTAATTGCATCATTAGCTAGGCTAAGAAGTGCACAAGATAGCTAACTAGCTAGCTAGCTAGCATGCATGCATGAGTGCGTTCATGCGTTTGTGGAGAGAATGAACAACTATTGTCTTATAGCCCCATTATCTCAAGGATTCAGGATTTTATGATCCAAGGATCTCCATGATTTAAAATATTTTTTATCATACTTAAACTTGGTGTAGCAACAAGGATGTTTGTATCTGAATGTGGGTGAGACTAGAAGAGTACTAATGTTCTCATTCTCTTCTCCTTAAGCCAATCTGCATAGACGATTGGTAACCTTTAATAGTTGGGATCACAAGAGATTGGCCCTCAAATGAATTTTGTTTGTTTTATTGATTGGTTGCTTAGTTACACTATTTTGGCATAGGTTGAGCTTTTTTAGTGATGGTTGACATAACTCAAATGACATGTTAATTGGAACAAGAACACTTTGTTCTTCCGTAAGGTTGTCATGAGTTGATGTCAAGCTAATATGATTCTTTATTTGTTAGATTAGCAAGGTAATAGAGCAAAAATTTGGAGCTGATATCTATTATCGTGTTCAACTTTTTTCAATGGAAATTGAGGGTTGAGAGGAATCAACTCTCCAATCTATTGATTAACAAAATTGAGCTCATGAGTGTTGAGATTTTTGTTGACATTTCCCATGGCTTTTATGCAATTTAGCATAATAATGTAGGCAAACTCTATTTGAATTCTTGATCATATCTCATATATCCTCAACTTTGATATGCTCCTTGTTTTCAATAACCTTTTGCATCTTCTTTATATATTCTTTTCTTGATTATGTGTGATTTGCATGTCTATAAATCGACAAATCATGCCACAAATTTTATGGCCCCATATGACAACTTTTTTTATTTCTTTTTGTATGAATGAATGCCTCCACTAGTTAGATTATATACAACCCTCAAATGTTGATAGATGAACAAACACAATTTAATTTAACTTTCATAAATAGAGAACAAAACATATTAATATTGATATAAATTTAGACGTATATCAAACAAATAGAAATGAACTTTAAATCTTTTACTTAATATAATGCAAATATTACATAATAAATTTTTTTGATTTTGCAATTAATAATTCAACAATACTTTTAGTTGCTTTCATGTACGACAAAACAATACTATTACAGATTGTTTTCATGCGTCTTTTTAGCATGTGAATTTGAAACCATTAAACATTCATTTGGTTTCAAATTCTTATAAATTTATTAAAACACCCCACGAAGTGGCCAAGCTAAGCATAACCTTGTTCTACGATCAAGGACTTTCCTCCTTAGCTTGACGACTAACAGCTCCGTGACTAACTCCTACTTATAAAGAGACTCCAGTTCAAAAATACTTCCAAAACAGCACTCAAATGCAAAACATTGCATTTTCCAATTGCATCATTCAAAAATATAAAATTTAAGACTATATTATTTGCTTTGGTAAATACAAAAAAGTGCACATGGACATTAAGCATTCTCAACGCAGGGTTTTATTTCCAAAACGAAACCTAGCAAGGTCAAACCTGATTGGACGTTGATTTGAGCTATTCAGGAAGAAACCTACTGAAACCTCGATCAACATTTAAACGAACATTAATAAGCTCATTTAAATTTTAGCCAATATTTAAATATTAAAAAAAAAATAAGGACCAGGAATGCAGATGAATTTGAATTAAAAACAAATCCATTAAATAGAAAAAAGATAAACCAATAATTTATAACAACAATATTTTTTTAAAACAGCCCATTGGCAAATTCCAAGCCATTCGTTCGCAGAACCTGAATCAAAGTCCAAAAAACCCATTCCGAACACAAGTTTAACACGAATCAAAACGATGCACTAAAAAACTTGATCAAATATTGTAATATTAACTTGCATCAAGCTCAAACAGATAAATAACAAACTATACTTAGCTCAAATCAAAATTCAAGAATGCCATCAAATTAAAATTAAAAGACCTCAATCTAACCTTAAACCTAAGTTGGATGAACTTAAAACCGAATAGTTAAGATCCCTACTCATTAACATAATATGATCAATTAAAAGATATTGTTTACGAATTCATGCGGTTTGATCTTTAAAAACACTAATATTTTTGCATCAGCATGGAAAAAGGAAGTGCATAAAATAAAACATTACATGCTCATTGGCTCAGGACTGCCAGCTGTCAGTATATCCAGCAACGAGTTACGGGGCTGTAGCTCTTCATGCCACAAAGGAAGCGATTCTCCAGAGTAGAAGTTCCTTAAAACTCCTTCACCGTTGATCTGCAGTTTTATGGATGTTCAAAGAAAGCAATCCTTTTGTTCAGACGAAGTAAACAAAAAGATCTTAATGCAATGTATTATCACAATGGAAAAGTATTGGACGAATATTTAATTAAAACATATAAGGTTCCAAGCCAACAAAAAATGTAATGAAAATAAGGCTCTTTTTGCAAATAACTTGTGAGTTAAAAAAAAAACAAATTGAAAATAAACTTTTTTAAAAAGTTATTCTATATAAATAGAAATAAAATTTTGATAAAAACTTGTTCATGACAAATGATGCAACAATTATGGTTTTATTTCAAGTTTCAATTTATAAAAAAAAAATATTAATTTCGAGTTATCTATTACGGTTCACATAGCAACAAATGCATGATAAAGGCACTTACAATAACAGTTCGAACCACACCTCCACTGGCCCCATCACGAGCCATGGCAAGGGAAACGGCTTTCACAACGAGTTCCTGCCAAAAAGGAATGGAGTTAAAAACAAGTCAAGCATATTATCATTTAGCAAGTCAACCTTGTTATATCAGATAACTATGTATAAGCAAAATCATAAAGAGCTAATTAACAAACAGGTTTTGTTTGCTAATTGCTTTATAAAAATGTTTTTTTTTTTAATTTTAACTTCAAAAGCATTAAAATGTTTGGAGCTACCCCCATTATCTCTTTTGTTCACATATATTTTTTTTTCAAAAATAAATTTTTAAAACATTTTTTTAAGAACTATTTTTCAATGACAAAAATGCCACCAAGCACAAGCATAATCACATGAAATAAATGATTAACAAAAAAATACACCAAATAAAAAAAGAACAGACCAAAAATAAGAAAAGGTTTAATAAACTATCAGGTGGATTATTATGGCTTCAAAGACCTACATGCAAAAATAAACAGTTAACATGGTTCCCCATAGTAAATAATTAATAATCCTCATTAGAAAATAAACTTCTGAAGCTTATCCTTCACTAGATTTGCAAAAATCATACCTTATTATGTCCTTACAAAACACTAAATTATAACCTCACAGAACACAATCATCTTTTTAGGAACAAAAAAATTAAATTTCCCAAAAATATACAAATTAAATATAAACTCTATCCTAAACCAAGTAATATAAGAATTATTGTGCCTTATTGCAAGCAAATGAATAATATTTTACTATATTGCAACATCATAGTACAAATATAAAGCTTACCAATCCAATAACCACCCTAAAGACAATTAATTCAGATTTCAATGATCAATCTAAACAGAATGATTGAAAACAAACAATGGGATGAATGGGAAGCAATATAAAGAGAGAGTGACACACACTGATCTTACATGAATCTAATCTCAAATGAGCCACAACAATAATATATTTATTTACACTTGTGTAATTGTGCATAAATGTGAAAATTCACAAAACTTCTCAACTAAAACACTAGTTGCTGCAAAACAAATTGCAAAAAAAAAATCAAATTTTAGGGTCCTTTTGACAAAATGTTTTCAAACTTCGCTTTTGCAAAAAACAATTTTGGAAAAGTAATTGGGTGTTTGCTTAACTACATTTTGAAGCATAATTTTGTAATTCAAAAAATAAAAAATAATATTAAAAATGCAAAATACAATTTTGCTCATCTAAAATAATATGAAAAAAGAATTCCTTGCACCAATTATTTTATTAAACGCTAATGATCAGCATATTTACCACAACTTTTTAATAGTACTTATAAATAAAACTTTTCACACCTAATGTTTTATTAATCAATTTAATATTTAACAATGATTGTATCAAATATATCCTTTGTACAATCTTTAGCCGGAATCAAGTATTAAAGAGAATCACTACCAGCAAAAAAAACGAAATGCTATCGACTAGTGCATGACCATCAAATTAAATTTCACAAAAAAATTCCAGATATCAATAATAATACAATTAAAAACATAACAACCCATCATATATCAAGTTTCTATCATGAAGAGCAACAGAGACAGAGATCGAAATATTTCTTATACTTAATTCCTTGATCAGTTAACCTCAACAGAGAAAGATGGACTGAAAAATAGAAATAGATTTACAGGAGAATTTCAACAAAACAATTGAGGGGACAAATACACGTACATAAACTTCTATTAAAGTCGATAGCAAAAGAATGCACAAATAAAACCACATTCATGAAAAGCAGCTCTGCTGGTGCAATCAAAAGAAAGTATGATTCACAAGGTTTTTTTGAACTTTTAACACAACCAAACCACACAACAAATTCTGTAATTAACATGTTGAAAGCAATTTGTTTCCATGGGCCTTGACCAGCTTAAACAAAAAAAAACACAAACCTAAACGAATCATGTCCACCTTTGCTTTTGATGACCTAAGTAGAAGAATGGCATTAATCAACTATGTTTCTCTTCAATGCATATGAACCTGCTCTCTAGCACATCAGTCTGTGCACCTGCACTTAGAAGCCTAGAATAAATGTTCCAAAGGCTAGGGCAAGAATTGATCTCTGGGGATAGGATCAGTTTTCCAATGGCAAAAGAAGATTGGGACACCAAAACCAATTCCTAAGAAAAGTAGACCCCCCTTAGCAAGCCATCAACAAAGTTAATCTTTCCCAAGAACAGCTTATGAAGCAGTTTGTTTGAGAAGCAAGTACAGCTTGAAGAACACTTGACTGGACCAATGAACCTCTAGCAATGCATCTGCAGTCTAAAAGAAATCACAAGTCTTCCAAGGAAACGGTTTTCTGGTCTTCAAATGGAGTAATGGCCATGATACACAGATAAAATGGTGCAATTGAAGGATGCATTGCTATCAATGATCCCCTTCAACCAACAGAATGTGTTCACAAAATGATATATTTCAGTATGCATTGCCCATGCAGAGGCAATGGTGATAAAATGGGGAGGCATAGGAAGATTAAGTCTGTGCTAACTCATGGGGGGATCCATACATTTAATATCTATAAGGGATAGATGCAACAGAGCTACACACTAGACGACTACAAACAAGGTCAAAAAATAAGGATTAAAAACCTGCAAGATCTTATAGTCCGAAGTGGCTATAAAAACTGGCACTTCAACCTAGAATTAAGACATTTACAAAGATATGCATGGCAGGCTTCGAGTTAACAAGCATCTCTGCATGAATCGCATCAACCCAGTATGCATGCATTCAAAATGTGGTGCAGAAGAAATGATAAGCGCACATGCTTTTGAATTGCAACATAACTCCCAAGTCCCAAAGGATCTGATGAAGAAAGTTGGACCAAGGGGAGTACATCACTGCAACAAAAATATAAACTTTCTCAACTGATCTCCAAATATTAACCACAGTCCAACAAGCTAAAGTATTTCTTTCATCTTATGCACATCCATGAAACAACATCATTCTAATCCAAAAAAACAAAAATTTGGATCTGGATGGAATAACCGAAACTAATAAGCAGCAGACAAAAGTTTCTGACAAAACAAACCAGATAATGTTTCTTCACTAAATAGATCGAACAAACCACAGGAATCGTCCACCTCGATGACTAAAATGAATTTCTTTCAAGGAGAGCAGAATGACAACAGAACGGACTGGGCAAGCTGAGATAGTTTGAAAAGAATCCTTTTGCTCTCAACATCAATCAAAGAATCAGATATGAGGCATATGGATAGGGGCCAATGGGTGATGCAGCACTACAAGAACAGCACAATCCATGCAAAAGGAGATAAACATCATTGGTGTTAATGACTAAGAGCAACCTCTGTACCTCAAATTCAGACTCAATAAACAGGAGAGCTGTGGTGAAGAATTTAAATGCAAACTAGCTGAAAAGAGCAAATGAAGTAGACAACTTGATACATCAGATGGCCCATTAAAAAACATTTTTAAAAGTTCTATCCTCCTATGCTTCCATGATTTGTGGCAAGGATGCTTCAAGAATGTTCCTAATAAGGAAACACTGTCATACATCAATCACCAAAAATGTAGTTTTTTTTTATTTTATGACAATTATTAAATATGAACGCTGGACCACTCGCAGTTGTATGAGCTACCTTTTCAAGATCCTTAAGCCTCTATGTCCATTTCTGAGGTCCATATATATTCTTTAATTGCCATCAGATTAAATAACCAAGATCACACTTGTTATCAATGTTAGAAGTTTTGGTTCTAGCTGTCTGGCCAAAGTTCTAGTTTCGATTGTTTTGTTCCTCATTTCAATTGCTTTGGTGGTCAGTTTCGATTTTGATTAATTTTCTTAGCTATATTTTAATCAATTTCGACAATTTCTTACTTGTTTAAGCTAGGAAAATAAAAAATTATTTGAAAAACAAGACCAATTGAACTACCCATAAATTGATTTATGCATATGTAAAATAGGTACATCATGAAATTTATATGCACACAAAATGGTTTTGCATACAAATTTCAGAGTCTTCCCATGATTACATGCACATAAATTTATTTAACGACACATAAATTTGATAAGTTGTCGAATTTATACAAACATAAAATAACACGTGAAGAAATAATTATATGCACATAAATTGCTTTTAGCACATGCAAACATACATGCACAAACTAAATTATGTGCAAATAAATTACGATTTGTTGAAACCACCAAAACTATACAAAACTTAACTCCCAGTATCGAACCAAATCAGCTGAAACCTTCGATTTTCAAACAAAACAGTCGGATGAAACGCGATAATTTGTTTGGTTTCAGATTGGTCATATGAAACCAACCCAAAACAACTAAAAAAATCAATTTCGTCCAAAACATAAAAACCACGAATATTAGATTATACAACACTACTCAAGTCAGGTACACAAGGCTTTTAAACATGCTGGACTTGAAAGACCTTTTCATCAGTATTCTCAAAACAATGTCAAGTTGCATAACCCAAATTAAAGAATCTCATTAAATTCGCATGGCTCTTAAACTTGAATAGAAGAACTGGTGACAGTCAAATTAATTTATATGTCCCTATACAACCAGAAAAATAAAAACAAATAAAATGAACTGCAAACTTATCAATCAAGAAGGAAAAATTGGTTGAGCAAAAAATTAATGCTTTGTTAATGAAATTAACAATTTTTCAATGTTCACATGTAGAATCATATCCATCGAAGGAATAACCAATAGAGCATACCTCAGCTTCATCTTTGCTCATCCCTTCCTTCCATGCTTGATCAAAAAATCCATACAAATAACTGGAACCAGAACCTGCAAAAGGAACGCAGTTTTGTGACATAAATATGAGGCCTCCCAGGAAATAACAAAAGCTAGAAGTTGCTTAAGAATCCACAAGAACAAGCAATTTCTCTTAGAATTGATCCATTGCATCAGTCTAAGTTGGGGCTACTCAAGTGTGACTCCTGCAGGGATGACTTTCAAGTACTAGCTTTTTGATTAATTACAGCATAGACGATTACATTTCTGTCTTTTGTTTGAATTAACCATGTTTTGCTACCATTTACATAGAGGAGTGTGCAATACTCTAATTTTTAAAGGTAATGCACCAGAACCCTTGTTACTAGCTAACACGAGATATAGGCTCCTTGGGAGAAAATCAGAAGAAAAAAATTGAGCTGAAACAATCTTTCCCTGAGCATGTAAATAAGAGTCTCCTTCTTCAATAGTTATCAGCTCACCTAATACAACATCCAGTAGTTTTGCTATAGTATGTTACAGATAGTTAAAATTAAAATTAATAGAAAAAACAAGGCAAGACAGACTAAGAATAAATCATGGACATTCTCAACTAAAAAGCAATTTGCTATTTTCAGGTGATAGTGAATAGGAAGGAGGCAGAGATGACCTACGATTAGAAAGGAAAGTAATGAAAATTAATTAAATTCAAAGAAAGTGGAAAAAAGTTTGACCATAGATGGGAAGGAAGAAAGTTAAGTCAGAGGATGAACTTGGAATTTCTAGTTATAGCAGAGAATAGACAATTCATTCTTAATAATTATGATTTAGGAAAGCTGCCTTTTTCTTTGAAACTAGAGAAGAACATAAGGTAAATGTCTCAATCAATATGGAATGATAAAATGGTTCTGGACGATTTTGTAAGAATTGAACAACACAAATAAACCTGCCATTGGTCAAGTGAACACTTCAACCAATCAAACCACCAACTGGTTTGAGCACATTGATTTCTAAGGGAACATGTCCTCTTTTATATAGAAATACATGTTGAATGTTAATAAGCAAGTTTAACACAGAACAAGCTTAACAAAAAACGGTGCAGGTAGTGAGAGTATATTGAAAAATGAAAAAAAAATGACATAAAAAAGGTAAATAAACCTAACATTTTATATCTTTTAAGGGAATTTTTTTATTTAATGAGCACAAAGTCAAGTAACATTAACAATTTTATGTTCAAATGTTTTGTCAATTTCATACAGATTTACCAAGTTGGGTATGGGAACTAAACCAGACACGTGAATGTTTCACAGTTGAGCAAACTAATGTCATACAACAAAACCATACGAATTATTATTTCTTCAAACACGTTACCAGCCATTACAGGAAAAGAGAATGGTGCTTACCTCCTATTGAGAATGGTTGCCTCAAAATTGTTCCCCCAAGAGGAATAGAGTAAATTTGGCCTCCTTCATATTTATCCCAACCACCAACAATTAAACCAGCTTGCAACATGTTCTGAAATAATCATGTAAAAAGAGGAAACTCATATAAAACACTATCTATATGATAGCAAACTAGCTTCCTTAGACCCACATCATGCCCACACTAGAGTGCATTTGCAAGCTGTGGCAATAACATGCAATGATAAGAATTTAATTTTATACACTAAGAAGACAGTCAAGAGATTTGCATGGGGCATATAAGTCATATATGGTATAACCTTTCAGCAGCATTAATTTGCCATGAAAATCTTTTGTTTGTCAACTAGCATGGGTTTGGCACGTACCTTGTTCTGATAAGACAATAATCTAACCAAATTGGCTGCAACTTTGACGGTAGCAGGTTGTCCAAGTTGAATTCTGCACACACAAGCAAGTAATACATACACAATTTTTATAAGTTCGCATGTTACTCCACAATGGCATGCCAGCAAATTATCTAATTAACATAAAAATACCCTGTCCAAGTTGAAAGCATATTAATCAAATGAAAGAAGCATGATAACAACTTGAACTGACTCACCATAACTGGAAATATCTGTTTCATTGTTATAAAAGCAATAGAAGTGAAAATAAACTAGATTATACAATCCAAACAATACTGTTATATAACCTTCTGAAACAAGTCTAGCAATATGCAAACTATAGTAGATTGTAATGCTTCCTGTCCCTTGCATAATTTTCAGTATCCCTCTTAACCACCAGCATAAATAAAGGGTAAACTACGCCAATGAAAGGCATACATCTTATGGTACACAGTTTCACCAAAAAACCAAAAACAATTAAGGAAATTTCAAATTCTTGGACAGCTAGTTGGACCACTTAGTCTGGGATAGCGTAAGTTCATGAAGAAAAGGCATCGCTATGGGAGGGCCTTAATCCCTTCCATTTAATAGAAGGTAAATAATAAGGTTATTTGCCTCATAAAGTATGGAGTACGGTACACACATTGGCCCTCCCTTTGATGAACTTGCACTCCCAAGTTCCTCCATTTGTGCTTCCATCATTGTGCATGTATTCTGTAACTTATGTCGATTACATATGATACTTCAAACATTATGTCTTTGTTGAGACCACATAAGATATTATTCCATGACTCTTTTTTGAGACAAATTATATGCCATATTATACATAAATTTAATTCACTTCCACAGCCCTTGAAACTTTGTAATCCTTCCAAATCAAATAAAAATGTTTTTTTGAAAGCATCACATGTGCATCCCATTGAGTTTGTGCACTCTGTTGTTTCTCTTGAACATTTAACATTATATAACTTGAAATAATAACATTTTTTTCTTGTCTAAATATAAAAAGGATTACAAAAGGTGAGGGGAAGCAAAAAGTGGTACACAAAAGATAAAGGAAAACATATGGTAGCCTGAGAGAATAAAACACAATAATAAAATGAGAAAATAAACGCAAACAACATAGTGAAAATAAAAAGCAGCAGAAAAAAAACTGCATCAACTAAGAGAAAAAATCTACAACCTAATTGCCACAATCACGAGCAATCAGTGCTACATGGGCTAGGAAAGCAGCAGGGGTGCGATCGCCAATAAGCTTGGTGGGAGCAAAAGAAGCTGAGGAGTCAACAGTTCCAGACAAGCCATCAAAGATTACATATTTACTGTTTCAACAACAGCTAGCACAGCAAGAGTCATGTAAAGATTTGACTCATAGTCCCATTTATAGGTAACAACTTAAGAAGAGTCAAGCCAAGTAGGTTTCTCCTTTATTTGACATAAGGAATATGAGCGAAGATGGTGGAGTTGAAAACAATCATCCAAAGGACAAATAACATCCGACTGCAGTTGATCTGGAACTGCATTCCTAGCCGACCTCAGTTGCAACAACAGCTAGCACAGCAAGTGTCATGCAAAGATTTGACCCATAGTCCCATTTATAGGTAACAACTCAAGAAGAGTCAAGCCATATAGGTTTCTCCTCGATTTGATATAAGGAATATGAGCAAAGATGGAGGAGTTGAAAACAATAATCCAAAGGACAAATAACATCTGACTTCAGTTGATCTGGAACTGCATTTCTAGCCAACCTCGGTTGCTGGGAATAATCACATTCCTATTTTGGAGGATTGTAGTTGGATGCATGCCAAAACTCTGGCAAGAAAGATATGCAACGGGCTTACAGTTACAATTCTTTTATAGTATACAAAAGTTCCATCAATTTAATTCTAAGTTCAGAGAGAGAAGAAATACCATCAATTTCAACACAATTGCTAAAGGTAAATCTAGAATTGTTTGCATTATGCTAACTCATAATCATACGGACACCAATATGGCTTGCTAATTAAGAGATGCAATCTCGATTTTGAAACTGTGCAGAACCTGCTGGAATTACATTCCATGTAAAAAATATTTGAGAAGTGTTCATTAACCAAGAGCAAACTAGGAAATCATCATTTCGGAATAGTGGCTTGGCTTCTACATATTTCAACCACCAGTTTCCAAGACTGACATGACATCATACACAAATGAGAATTTGAATAAAAAGAAACCATTATGTATGAAAAAAAAAATGGAAAATACTTTTAATTTTCCAAATTTTACAGTCATTTGCATGAGATTTGCATGAGTGCTTCGACCAAAGCATTAACCAATCAGTAAAGAACTCTACTCTTGGATACCTGGAGCAATAATGTGGCAACAAGACAAAATGAACTCTAATTTTCTTGAGGAATACAAGAAAAAGTCCCATACAGTTCAGCAGGAAATTTTACAGCAGTTGCAAAAGATCTACTTGAAACTTGAACAAACAACGAAACCATATGATAATGAGTAATATTACCAATGCTTGAGGAGAGAAGCCTAATTGGAGAGTATGATGGAACAAATAATGGCTAAAGCTGTAGGAGCATCCATCGAAAGGCAAGACAAGGAAGAGAACAAGAGTAGAACATCAGAAAAATCCTGACTTGATGCAGCAACAAGAAGCAAAGAAGGGTTGGCAGTGGGAGGGATGGAGGAAAAAGACCTAGGTCCAGACTTTTAAGAGAAATTTGTGAAAGAAGACATGACAACAGGATCTCATTACAATCAATACAAAAAGCTATATTTGATTTTTTATGAATTAATTTGATCACTATAATCATAGATTTTGGAAGTATAAAAAGCACATGCACACACATAAATTACTCCCTCAAAGAGGGCTGACTAAGCAAATCATCAGATTTAATTGCATTATATCAAATAACAATCATACATTAAATACTGAAGATTGTAATGTCCTTCCTAGTAATTTCATGCCATGCCTTTTCAACCTTCATCTTGGCATATTTATATTTGCAAATTCAACATTTACGTAATCACCACCAAGATGAATAAAGCAATTTTGTCTGAATTAAAAGCATCATACACAGCCAACAAATATCAGAAGCAATAAACAAAACTATGCAAGTTTTCATTCAAGCAAGTTCTAGAAAATTTTGGTCAAGAAGATCATCTTATCACCACCAAAAATTCATTAGTACTCTGTTAAAACAAAATGAAGATTAGTTTAGGAGTTCAAAAAATACTTAAAATGAAAATCTATCACGAGGAAAGAAAATGAAAGAATGAGATTGCTCACGTATGTTGATTGAGGAAATAACGAACATAATCAGATATGACTTGAGTATCAGCAGCCTACAAACATTGCATGCACCAATTAGCTGAAGTAACTATGCATTAGCAAATAGGATGAAATAAACAATATGATTTGCATAATATTGTGAATGGTGCAACTTCGAAATAAATGTTATCTTTAGCAAGTCAAGACTTTTTAAAAACTAGCGAAGCTGCTGTATAAGAGCAGCATCCCATACAAAAGTTGACCACCCTATTATACAACAAAACATAAAAGAATTGACCAAGATGTAAAAAAAAACAGCAAGAAATGCATTGCATTAACATATAAAATAATAGTAAATAAGTATAAATGGTCAAGGAATCAAGACAAACTCTAGAAGATCAAGAAATGCATATAAAGGAAAAATTGTAGATTTTACATGAGGATAAATCACTTAAAGGTAAATCAAATATGTTGAATAAGATGATTTCAAAAAATAAATGGTTCCCACATAGAAGTAGACTCATGCATTCATCTCTCCCTCACTCTGCCTTCATGGCATACAACCATCATTTCATGGTATAAGGTTGCATAACTTCCTTTACAGGATGAGATAGATACGGTAATAAAACTTGCAAAAGAACTTATGAATATAGATATAACATTGGTATTTCTCACCCTTTCTCTGTCTCTTTTTCTCTCACTCTCACTCATTCTCTCTCACACATGCATAATCTTTGATTAGAATGTATACACAACTTAGAGATTAGAAAATTTAATTGTCTCATAATCTATTTAATAGATACATCAATATATCTCTCACAAATATGTATCTAGATACACCTTTTAAGTATCAACCTAGATATTTTCCTTGAAAAAAGAAGAGAAAAGAAAATCATGCATTTTCTTTTCAGCACAATTTACATCCACAAATTTTGAGATACAGTGTTCAACACCTCTTCTCCTAGATTTTGATAAGGGATGCACACGATAAGTTAACACATAAAAAGCTAATTTCTGCCCTAAACAAACATAGGTATATTATAACTATACTCTGAGGGTAAACAAAGCTCTAGAACGAACTTTTATTGCAGATCACCACAGAATAAAAACAAAGATTAACAATGGAAAACCACCCTCATTAACTGAAGTTAAAAAAAGGCTTCAATTCTATGCGGAAATACTAATTAAAGGAAACAGAAATATGCCCTAATGTGCATACTTTTTCACCAAATATATATAAAACCTGTATTTTCTATCAAAATCACATAATGTCTAACTTTATCATAGAAATTAAAAAGGTACAATTGAGCAGTGCTCAACCAATACTCATGTCACCTACCACAACCACAAACCCAACACCCAAATAGAAATTCAACTCGTGAAGCCATCAAGTCATGCTTTTATAAGAAACACTCGGTAACAGAGTTTAGAAAGGAGTTCTAAAGAAGACCATTCATCTCCAAGAAAGCAAAAACATAAAAACATGAACTCATACAATCAAATTCAGGATCTATACCAACATATTTGGTGGTCCTTTATGGGCTATTTAGTCTCCAAAGTAGCCCACCTAAATTTCACCAATCGATGTTTGTCCATATTTACAGCAAGTATGCTACTTCAGCACCCTACCAAGAATTAGGACAATATATACTAGTACTTTTTTAATTCAAATTAAATATCATAGTATACAAACAAGCAACCATTATCATTTACAGCAAAAAAATCATGTTATCATACAGAGGACAAGCCTTAAGTGTCAAGTAAAATCCCAAAAATCTCAGCTTAAATGGTACATGAAATGCAAGCACCCTCTAGGTAGATATGGTGAATTACAAAAAACTATTTAAGCAATATTTTAGACACCTAGCCTCTTTAAAAAAGATTCTAGAAAAACTAATTTAAATTAAATGTACAACATCAACCAAGTTTAAGAATAGCATATAAAAGTAAGATCTACAATGGACACAAACTACAGATATCATGAACTTCTTAAAACAACATTTAACCAGTTTAAAAATAGCATATAAAAGTAAGATCTACAATGGACACAAACTACAGATATCATGATTAAAACAGATTTACTAAGGCTCATCTTTTACAAACTTAAAATTTAGCAAAAGTGTTTTCCAAAGCATGGCCAGACATTTATCCGACTAAGTTTTGAAATACACTTTTTCAATAAAAAAACAAAATATGCAAAAGAAAAACTAATTTGGACATTCCAAAACAACATTACAAAATTCCCTTCTTTTTAAAAAAAATTAAAGAATAACATTTCCATTTCATGAGAATTATTATCTAGTTAAGTGATTATCAATCATATTATCAAACACATTTCTTAATAAAAATTAACAACATTACTTTTCAAATTAACTTATTCATCATTCGACTTAATATTCAAACATAGCTATGCCAAAATAAGCATAGATATGTACACAATAGAATACCCCATTAACCATGCTTAACCAATATAACTAAAAATAACCCTCGGATAAGCGGTTTATTCTTCCTGAAAAAAATTAAACTTTCATTTTTTGCCAAAAAAAAAATTACCAAAGGGAAAAAAAATCCATAGATCACAGCAGCTGAACATGTAGCATAATGCTAATCAGTACAGGTAACACAGCTCGCACGGCTTCCTCATCGGATGTCACAAAATGATTTCACAACAAGAGATCAACAGGTCACTGATATGGTAAAAGTCCTAATAAAAAAATCAGCGGCATAACAACTCACCGATCCAGAGCGGCACACGTAAACATTATCAGTAATCGGCGTGATTTTATCCGACGCACGGTTGGCAACATACATACCTGCGAGGGAATAGATAAGAAAAAAAAGGTGCGGAAGGGACTGTTTAAGAATATAAGGTTAAAGGGAGGAAAGTGAAGTTAATCGACGAGGATTCGAGATGAAGACCTGTGCTAGTCCTGGAATCGGCGCCGAGGACAACGCCACCGTCGTAGGTGACACCGATGATTGTCGTGCCTGTTGAATGTGGAGCGCTTAGATCGAGATCCATGGCGAGGAACTTCAACAATTTGGGATCGAGATGGACACTGCAATTTTGGGATGGAAAAGGGTTGCTTGCTTCGAGGGTTTCGGCTCAGGAAGTCTGTCTTCAACCGTGCGGACTGACGGCAGAGTCCCCCTCCATGTGCAAGTATAGCCGGAACAATTGATTAACGGGTTTTCGGGTCAATTTGACGGGTAATGAACAACCCACTAAGCGTAAGGAACCATCAGCAGGTTTACAGTGTACTAAACAAGGCTATCAGGATGGACCAAAAATATCCTTTAGATCACCTAGTTAGGACCAAAAATTTTGAAAGGAGCTTAGACCTCCAATTAATAAAAAATATTTTAAAAAATATTAATATAAAATATTATTAAAAAAAATATTTACCATATAAAATCACAATTGAAGATAAATTTTTGAAATCTCAATCATATGTCTTCGATATTTAATGAATGACATTAATGTGAGTCTATTCAAAGTGTTTCAAGCACAACTACCCTTCTTTGAGAACAAGTTATCTTTGTTGACCAATTTTTGGTTTATTTTCTAATGATCCTCCAAAGTTTAGTTGTTTATGATAGTGTTTCTCAAGTCATTTTCTGAAATCTTTAAAAAAACTTTGATTGTTATTCTATTATAATGTTTGTAATGGTTGTGATCATTTTTTTTGCAAAACATTTCATTAAAAACTCTACCCATAAGAATATTTAGTGGATTTTGTTTTGGAGATTTGTACTTCTCTGAAAGTTATGCTAGACATTTGTAAAGAAAGAATAAGATAATATTAGTTTGATTACTTTTTCTATGTTTGGTGGGATGCTTTATTTTTTTTTTTCTCTATTAACTTGTTTTCTTTTGTTAGCATGCATATGTTCATGTTTATTTCTTGAAAATGCTCTCAACAATTTTTGACATCGTCTATAAGAACATGACATACACAGAGTGATGAGGAATGCATATACATATGATTCTCCTAGTGTCCAAAAACATTTGATTTTGTTGACTTGTTAGAGGCCAACTTATGATAATCACACAATGTAGGCCACCATAGACATAAGAGTGCAAATCAACTCATTTTTTCAAGATCTCAATGCCAACATGTTGGTATTTAAATAGATTGTAACTCAAATTATGAAAATGATGCAAGTCATGATTGCTACAGCCATTGCCATAGCTTAGTCAATAATCTCTATTGCGAATCACACTTTGATGTCTCCAACATCTTTATAATTATGAATCAAATTCTGACCCCTACAACCACTATCCTCTCAGTTGGGAGAAAGATCGATCTTTTCTTTAACTTTTTGCAATCCTTCTACAACTTTGGACATTCCATTTAGTAGCCTTATAAGAGCCAACTTCTGCCCAAGTTCCATTACCTAGTATTTTGATGAAGAGATAAAAATTCAACCTTATAGAAAAAGAACTAAATAAAAATTCTATTAAGGGACCACCTCTTTGTATAATATATCTTTGAATTGATTCATTAATGTACAAGACAACTTGTCAATATTATAGGAAGCTCTAACACTAACATCATATGATTGAGTTGGTTCTCATGATTATTAAATATCTTTTTTTACATATTAAGTCCTATTAAGTATCTTTTATCCTTAGGGTCTCCAAATATTTTAACTCCAAATATTATTCAAATTGAGAATGTGAGATAAGAGAGCTTATCCTTTTCTTGTCCCAAAATATATCATTTTGCTAATGTTAGCACTTGGCCCTTTCTCATAATAATGAATACAATTTTTTATTCCTTATTTAGTGGAAATCACCTTTTTCTTGAAAATGATGCCTTCTAGAGGAAAGAAATCACTTCCCATTATAATAACATCCATATATTGTAAGATCTTAAGTGATTATTCATCAATCATGGAGGCATTGAATGGCTTCTGATTTTTTACATTCCCCATTGAGTAAAACTTCATGTATAATTGAAAATGATACTAATAAGTATTATCATTAACCATCTTTAATGATCTAAAAGGTCCATAACTCATGGGTTTCACTTTTCTTAATTCCTTATTTAGGCACTCCGCAAAGTGTAAATTGATCATTTTTCTTATCCTCACACTTTCCTCCACATCATGTTTATTTTCTTATGTCGCCTCAATAAAGATCTAACTATTTTTTATGACAATATGCATCAATCAAATGTTCTCCTTAAACTTTTGAGCTTTTTATTATGCCATTTATTTGGTCTTGAGAGATGTGTAAACTGAAAACATTAATAAAATGGATTGCCTAATAGATAACCTAATAACACATCAAATGAACTCTAAATGGTTAAATCATGGATGTTAAATATAAAAGGAGTTCATATATGACAAACTTTCATGCAATATCTCTGACTTGTGCAAGTTATACCCTCTAAGAATATGAATTTTGTCCTAATTAATCACTTATATTTGGTCATTTTTCTATGGAATGAAAGTTACAATTCTTTATAGTTCACATTAATCATTGACTATTGAATCATGAAAATTAACTTAGAAATTCAATATCTTAATCTGACATGACTATAATGCATGGCATAACCATAATTTGTTAAAGAACAATAACATTGCTTCCTCTCACGTGATACTACTTACATGTTATAAGTTTTACTATTTTGGAAAATCTGTCAATAATAAAAAATAAGTAGTACTGAACTTATTCTTTCATTAACAAAAAACCTCATAGAAAAATTGTTGATATACTTTCACATAATCGATTGAGTGTTAATAATAGCATAAGCTATACTTCTAAATTATTAATTTATTAATTTTATAGGATAATATGATAATTTAATCTCATTATGTTGAGATATTATCCTTTTAGGTATCCTCATACAAACCCAAGTTAGTTTTGTCTCCCAAAAGTTAACCTCAACATCTTAAAGCTATGCTTTAACATATAAACTGCTCCCTCATAGTAATGAGAAACTATTCATTTATGAAGACCTTGATTTTTGGAACATTTTTTATGAGGGTTCGCACCTTATTATTTCTTATTAATAAACACAAAAGATACCTAAATAAATAAATTAATTAATATTAAGACAATAAAAGAGTTTATAATAATACACAAGTGGTCATGTTCTTTTATATTTTTACACTATTCACTCATGGTCTTTTTATCTTGTGTTACATCTATTATGTATAACTAAAAATGATTAGTAATTTAGGATGAATCTAACATAGATTTAGTATTTAATAATGCCAATAATAATAATAATAATAATAATAAGTAAAAAAATCAAGCCATCTAAGCTATTACTCACTCATCTTTGTTTAACATAAATTATCTCAATCTAAGTTTCAATATTATTTATGTCAATATAATGTGCAAATTAGTTTCATTATAAATATGTTACAAGTTGAAGTAAGAACATTTAAGTATAAGCAAATATGTCATATGTATATGTCAGGCAAAGTAATAATCAGTATTATTCTTTTTTATACATCCTTTATTATTATTTTTATTTTATTTGTGATAGATGTCAAGATATTCTCAGTCATCCCACTTCAAATGAGAAAGACTAGTACCTTTCTCCCTATTTTTGATGTGGAATAAATTATTATTATACAAAACTTTGCATCTTTTCCATTGATTCCTTTGCTATTTCTTTCAAGTAATCACTTAATGATTATTCCTTGCCCTTGTTGATCCTAAGGTTTAGGAATGTGGCATCCTAAGCTTATTTTGTTTTAATAAAATAAGATGTCACTAACTTTTAAAATCCAATTTTAAAGAAAACATGTAATTCAAACTCTCTTTTCTTTTCTATATAAAAGCCTCTCAATTCGATTCCAAATAAAATTTTGTTATAAAGAAATTAGTAGAATAAATATAAGATAAGAAAGAAATCACATCTCTTATAGCTTAAAACTAAAAGGTTTTGGAAATCACAGCTCTTCTCTCATGAAGAAAATCTCTCTTTTTTATCTAAAATACCTTTTTATAATTAGTTCTAATCTTTTGAAATTCAAAACTCATCTATATGCATTTTAAGGTTTATAAATTTTAGTTTTGATTTAAACTAAAAGAAAAATTTTCATATAAAATTTTAATGATTATATAAACCATAGTTCTCAATTTTAAATTTATTAAATTAATAATAACAATACCTCATATTTTCAATAAAGTAAAATCATGTAAGAGTCATTATATAAATTTGTTATCACAATAATAACTAATACAACCAAAATGGTTTAGAACCTAATACATGATATTTAAGAAAATATATGAAAAAATAATGTTATGCTACCTTTATGCTTTATTCATTATTTTGTTTATTCTATATAATGTATCTATATTACTTGAAATTATTAAATAAAAAATAAGTTGAGCAGATAATCTTAAACTCAATAGGTAATATTACATTGCATAATACAAAAAATACAAATTTGACTCATGTTGCATGCTAAGTCTACAACACATATGTGAATACAACAAATTATATCATTACATTGTTCAAAAAACATTTAATAACTATGTAATATAGTTTATTATAAAAAATTATAATTATTTTATTCCACTTTATTTTTATTATCACTTAATCATTTATAAAATCATTTTTAGATAGTTATTAGGTTTCATCATTTTTATAAAATTTTATATGTTAGTTGATTAGGAGCTCAATTTCAAGTTCATTAGACCCAAAAAATGTCAAAAAAGTCAAGGGAGGATAGAAAATGACGAAAAACGTCATCACAGCATGAAGTAGTAAGAGTTCCGCATGGTGGCTCACTGCAGGCGTGCTAGTCATGTTATGTGCAGTGGCACAAGCATGCACATAGCAAGACACAACGTTCCAAATGCCCAACCCCATTGGTATGTATAGTAGCATGGAGCACACGTGCACATTATCGTCCACCTACCACAAATGTGTTGCACATATGCTCGATAGATGGATTGACGTAGGAGCGTCTCATGTTAACTCACAAACATACTCGTGTTAGTGCTGCACTAGTTTCATAAGTTTGTCGGTACAAAATTTAGTTGAAAATTACTTAAATGATTAAAATTGAGTTTTTTCTATTTTTGCCACTATCCTCCATCCCCTGTCCACCATCATCTGTCATCATTATTGTCACTGTTAGAAACAATAGACATTGCTTGAGTCAACTCGTGCACCCATGCAACCCATATGACAGAATCCTGACTTATCTACTCAACCCACGCCAACCCATCAATCATAATGACCCACTCTATCCATGCTAACCCACATCGACCAGCCAGCCCTTATCGACCCACACTATTTCTCCTAACCCACGCCTACCCAAAAAAAGATCGAAAGCTCCACCCACGCCAGACCAAAAAAGACCTATCATTTTATTGCTGGCTATAACTGTTGCCTAAAAGCCATCGCACTGATTGGACCCTATCGTTTCACCACTCGTTACTACCACCCAAAACATGTAGCCCATTTAAAATTACTTAATTCAATTAATTTTACCTATTTTAAAGTCAATTTTTATTCAAAAAAATTCTTTTATAATTTGTGTTGAATTTTAGAATTATGAAATATCTTTTAAAATTAAAAAAATATGTCATTTGGTATTTTTTAGATATTTTTTTGCATTTCTAAGTTAACAAATTATTATGGTATCCTTGAAGTCTCTATAAATAAAGATGCTTAACAGGTTGAAGATGAAGATGAATATTTTGGAATAAAAATATCTCTTATTTGTGTACTTCCAATTTTATGAGTAAAGAGTGTGCAGCTAACTATAGTAAAAAAGCTTTCAACTTTTCCTCCTCTTATGAGAGATAAGGATCAAACATGAAAAACCTTCCATTGAGAGAGTTGACAACCAAACTCTTGTAAGAGACAGGGATCAAAGGTGAGAGACCATCCATCAAGAGAGATGACAACCAAACAAAATTTTGCTCCCTGCAACACTCATAAGTCTTCACCCATCCTTTCACTCTTTCCATCTAATCGCCAAATCGTCACCCTTAACAATGCGTCAAATCCTAACCTATCATCTTGTTACTCTTTTAAGCTAAGCTTCGCTTTAACTCAAACCACCATCTCATCACCTTTTTTCATCTTTGGTGCTCCATATGTCAACACCAATAGAAATAAAAAACATCATCACCAAAAAGGTACACTCTTTTAGCAATTTTTATTGTTTTATATATAATCTTAAGTTAGAGTTACTCTCTCTTCTACTAAAGTATTTCAAATAGAATTTGTCTTAAATTTTTTATTTTATATATGTGAAATTAGATGTAACAGAAACTACTTAGTAGGACTTTATACTTAATCTTTAATGTGTTATCATTTTACTTAATAATTCATACTATAATTTTAGATACTAATCTTTGAATAGTTATAAAATAACATACACATCACTTAACTGTAATTAGTGTATAATATCTTTTTATATTTTTCAATAATTTATTGAGTATCTCTTGTTTTGTATGTTCAAAATTAGATCTTGATATAAGTCTTAATTTTTTCTACATTAACTTTGGTATCAGAGCACATGAATTTTTGTTATTTTTTTCTTTTACTTAATATTTCTATTAAAAATACTTAGCTAGTTTTGGATAAACTTTGTCATAGAAGTTGGTATGAAAGTAGGAATATGACTTTATACCATCCTTTTTGAGAACCATCTAATTATGTTTAGGAGGTGATCTGGAACAAGCAAGACCCTAATCACTCACCATTTTTTGGGAAGCACCCTATCTTAATTTTGGTAGTTTATAGTTATAGTCACTTTTCTTTTATAATTTTTTTTTTATAAAAAAGATATCTCACGTTATTTTTCTTCCTTAATATTCTCATATGTGATAAAGCTTTATATGACTACAAAGAATGATAGGTCTCATCAAATGAAAAATCAAAGTCAAGAATTAATTCAAAACTAAAGACAAAACTTATAAAAACTTATATTAGAAGTATCTTAACTCACACAAATGATCAGATAAATCCTCTTAAACTAATAATGTGAACCAAATCTTAGAATAGAAATAAATAATAGAAGAAGAAATACCACACCCCAATGATCTCAAAGAAAAAATTCTAAGAGATGTAGAAACCATAGAGGACATGATGATCTTTTTGATGAATCTGACCAAGATATCTATAAGAAAAATTATGAACATAGAAGAAAAAATAAATCTTTTGATGAGTTAGACCAAAATGATAATCTTGATGTGTCTAATAAGAAGGAAAGGCTTAAGAGGCATAAAAAGAAAGAGCATATCCTTAATGTGAAACTAGATGTCCTAATTTTTTATGATAGTTTCAATCGTAAGGATTGCATAAACTAGTAAACTATTATAGATAATTATTTTGACTGACACTAAATGAGTGAGTAAAAAAGTATAAATTTATTAAGACAAAACTCACTAATACTACTTATATGTTTCTTAAAAACTTAGAGTAACAATGTGTTAAAAATGATGAAGAAGAATCTTAAACTTAGAGAACCTTTAAAGTTAAGTTGTACAATAAGTTTATTACAATAACCTATAATGTCGAATTGTTAGATAAATGTCAAAGGTTTTTCTAAGGTGATAGATTCATTGAGTCGTACATTAATAAGTTTGATTATTATAAACTTAGGTGTGATATAAGTGAGCCTGAGTTTGTAGTACTCTCCAATTTTAGAGTAGGTTTAAAAGAATATATATAGGTTGAGCATAACTTGAAAAATGTTATTATCTTAAAGAAAGCATATCACATAGATAGAAATATGGAAAAAATAGAATTTTCTATTTTAAAAGAAATGACAAGCCAATCCTTCTGAAGACATGCATTACTATTTCTTTACCCCTCATACATGCACTTCGTCTATTCCCTCCACCATAGTTTCTAAACCTCCCAAATCTGTATTATTATCTATTTTTTCACACCATTTTTAAGACAACCCACCTAATCTAGAATTACTTATTTAGATTACCATGAAAATAGACATATAATTACTAATTACCTAAAGGGATCTATGACAATGAACTTAGATATGATAATAAACAAGATTCAAACAAAGAAAAAAACATAGTAACCAATGAGAAAGCTAAGAATTAGAAACATAAAAAATTTCATAGTTTGAATGGTTAAGTGCTTAATTACAACCCCACAATTATAAGATGATTAGAAGCACACCAACATCTTAAGCACTAACATAAAAATTAAGTAACAATAATGCAAGATGATCATAATATCCAACTGTGAATTAAGATTTACTAGTTATATTTGAAAGGTCTTATGACATTATTAGGGATTAGTTTAAAGTTTTATTCAACCCATCACCCATACACATATGGACAAAAAGAATGACTAAATCATAGTCTGAAAACTTTGTAACTTAACAAGGGACCAACTTAAGCTCTAGGATCAACTACTACCATGAGCCAAATTTGTATTTAATAATTTCATAAATCATAGTATTAGACTAAGTCCCTTGAAAATTTTTTATGGTAATAAGCCAAGATCTCTCATTGATCTTACTAATAGACTTTTAGACTTCTAGCTCTACTTTTTTCTTTGCCTCTCATAAAATAATATCTAAAAAAATTAATCTAAGTAATGAAAGATATATGAATGAATAGATATTTAAACAAATGTTAAGAAATATTATGAAAGAGACTATGCTATAATTAGAGTTATGCCATAATAGTTCCCTAAAAAGATTACAAAAAGTTACAAGCACATTGAGCTATTCTTTTAGAATTATTCAAAAATTGAAAACTAATGCATATGTGCTGGATTTATTAGGAGAGTATGAGATTAGTATAATCTTTAATGTTAAGGATTTAGTCTTATACAAGGTACTATATCTGATACCTAATGAGTTATTTGAGTATGATTCTCCCATGTTGAGTGAATCTATTTCTGCCATTACATTAGCCTTGAGAGTAAGAACAATGTGGAGGAAACTTTAGATCATGAGATAATTTTAGCAAAATATTATATACTTGGAAAAGTTATTGTTCATTAGAAGGTAAGCCTTTGATTGAGAACTCCTGGCTTACCTATGATGACATATATCGTAACATGTAATACCTCTTGGAGCACTATTGTATCCATCACTCTGATAACACCAAGTTAAGCTCTCTCTTACATGGGGAGGAAGATGTAGGAGTATCTAATATTAGCTCATAAACACACACTTGATGGTGTTGCACTAGTTCGGTAAGCCTGTCGATACAAATTCTGATGAAAATTTGCTTAAAATTCTTAAAATTGAGTTTTTAGTTGTTTCTACTATTGTTCATTATTTGTCACCATCTATCACTACCACCACTATTGTCCACAGTCATAGACATGGGCCAAGTTGACCTGTGTGCCCATGTGACCCTACATGACTTAGGATCTTGGATGCTCCACTTGACTTATGCTGAACAATCACTTGTGACAACTCACTCTATTCTTTCTGACCACATCAACCTATGCCAACCTGTTAGATCTTATTGACCTGTGTAGTTCTACCTAATTCGTGTCTACTAAACAACTAGAGTAGAAGCTTTGCCCGTCTAACATCGAATGTGCCCCATCATTTCATTGGTCATCATAGCTACAACCAAAAAGCTCTACATCGAAGCTGCCTCACCATTATTTCACTCACCATTGGCATCTCTCAAAATGCACAACCTATTTGAAATTATTTAATTCAATTAATGTTACAACTTTTTAAGTCAATTTTTATTCAAAATATTTTTTTTATAATTTGTGTTGAATTTTAGAATTCTAAAATATCTTTTAGAATTCCAAAATATAACATTTGATATTTTTTTAGATATCTTTTATTATTTATAGGTTGGCAAATTAGTATTGATCTTTGAGGTTTCTATAAATAGGAATGCTCACCATGTTAAAAATGAAGATGAATATTTTGAAATAAAAATTTCTCTTATTTATATACTTACACTTTTATAAACAAAAAGTTTCCTCTTAACTGTAGTTAGAGAGATTCCAATTTTTCTTCTTTTTATGAGAGACAAAGATTGAAGGTGAAAGACTTTTTATCAAGAGAGCTAACAACCAAACTATTTTGAGAGACAAGGATTCAAGGTGAGAGACCTCTCAATGGGAGAGTTGATAACCAAACAAAAATTTGTTTCCTCCAACACTTAAAGTCTTTACCCACCTTTTCACTCTTTTAATCTAATCACCAAACTATCATCTTCTTCAACAAATGCTCTAAATCCTAGCCTAAAATTGTGTTGCCCTTTTAAGCCAAGCTTCTTCTTAACCCAAACTATCACCTCATCACCTTTTTTCATCTTCAGCACTCCACATGCCAACACCAATAAAACTAAAAGATATCACAACCAAAATTGTGTAGTTTTTAGTAACTTTTATTTTTTAGATAGTAATCTAAAATTAGAGTTCTATTTCTTCTACTAAAATAGTTTATATAAAATTTATCTTAAATTCTTTATTTTATGTGTAAAATTAGATGTGACAAAAATCACTCTGTAAGACTTTCAACTTAATACTTAATGTGTTGTCACCTATTTTATTTAATAAATAATGCTCTAACTTTGGATACCAATTTTTAAATAATTCTATAATATCATGCACATCACCAAACCTTAATTAGTATATAATATCTTTTAATCTTTTCTAATAATCTATTAAGCATTTCCAATATTGTAGGCTCTAAATTAGACTCTCGTATGAGACTTAATTTGTCCTACATCATGAACCAATCATGCTACTTTTGTCAACGCACATGTAGAGGGCCTGTCCATGTAGAATAGTGCACGCGTGTGTGAGCAATAGTACCCTAGCATAGGTGGAATGTTGTAGGTGTGCAAGTGAGGTCAAACTGATTAGGCACAAAATGTACAAAGTTTATATTTTTAATAAAAAATATATTATTTTTTACTAAAATATTATATTCAAACCTCTATATAAATGGGTAAGAAAGATATATGAAGTAATTCAAAATTCTAGAATTCAAAATTTTATGAATTTAAAACCCTTGGAAGAAAAACTTCTTAGAAAATTCAATATCCTTTTAAAGAAAAAATACTTTTCTCCTTACTTTCTTCTTTAGCTCCATGCCATTTTCCACTCTTCCTTTTTTGTTATTATGACTTAAAAAAGAAGATTTCTTATTGATAGCTTAGGGCGAGAACATCTCACAAATAAATCATCAGAATTTTTAACATGTTGAATCATTATAGGTTATATTCAAGGCTATTCCTAACTAAGTTTACCTTAGTAAGTTCACATGACGAAGTCATTTTCAATTTTTACTATACTAGAGCTTTAGTCATAAGAATCACCGTCCAAGTTTACATGACATTTTATACTTAGTTTACATGACATTTTACTATTCTCTTCTTTTATTCTCTTCTAACATTTAGTCATTTGTGTCATTCCATTTGTTAGAGAAGGGCCATGTGCTTTTTGTTGAGTTCTTAGAAGCATTCAAATCCTCAAAAGTGAGAGGCATTGCCTTTCTATGATGAATTTTTTTTCAATCTTAAAACCAAGGAATTGGTTGATGTAGGAACTGACAGTTGGTTTCTTTCAACATTCCCTTAGTTTAGCCCATACTTAGAGTTTTTCTAATAGCATGTAGGTCGATAATACATAATTTGTGTAGCCCATAGAGTAGTTAATGTAGTATTTGGGTCTCAATGAGTAAGTGACATTCTAAGTATATTTTCATTATCCTTGCTCAAAGTGCATTCCCTCTTTTGTGAGTTGTGGAAATGTCTTATGTAAGTGAAAGCATGGTTATGGGTTTCCATTTCTATCTCTATCAAATTAGGGCACCCCTTTAGTTGTTAGGGAACTAGAAATTGGCCCCCATTAGAAAGTGATATTTTTTACTTTCTTTCATCAAACATTATTTTTTATGAAATTTTAACTCGATTAGTTACACAAGATTAGTCCCAAAAAAAATTTTATAAATCACAATCAAAATTCACCAATTTATTAATTGACCCTTGTTGATTAGATTGTCCAACCTAAAATTCTGAACTTATTCTTTAGAGACGTGGTAAGTGTCATCTCTACCCCAAACAATAAAAAAGAAAAAAAACATCCATATCCTTAATAGGGGCCCCCTTTAGGGAACTTTAGAAAAGATCCACTTTCTTGAGTCTTTAATTATAATCTCATCAACCAAAGTAAACATTAGTCTATTTGTTGAGGTTTTCATTAGTATTTATAACTAATGTGCTTGTACCTCGAGCTACTATGTAACACATTATGTGGTTTTGATTTCCTTCATTTCATAGTCAATGCTTATATTTGAATATGACATGAATGAGATGCATCAAAAAAATAATACAAGTTGTAAAAGAATCCCATGCTTTAAAGCAAGATTCAAAACTAAGGTAGAGCTTGGGGGCTAGTAGTCTTTTAGACAAAGAATCCCCTATATGAGAATGCACACTTCTTTTTACACAAATACTCTTAGAGATAGTCGGTTATTTATGATTCACCTGATTGACTGAATGAAAATTCCCATCCAAACAAAAAAGACCCAATAAGTTAAAGGTGAAACTCAAAAGATCCTTATTTACCAATAGGCCAGAAAAAATAGAAGAAAAGAAAAAACAAATTATCTACTCTTGCACATACAAGGTTCTCAAGAGTGTAAAAAAGAGAGCCTTCAATAAGAAAATGAATATTTTTATAACACAAAAATTTTATAATTTTTGTTATAACATTTAGTATTTTAATTAATTTTTTCTTTCTAATAATCATATGATTATGAATTAAATATTATTTTATTATCATAGCCTCAACAAACTTTCTCTAACAAAAAATAGTTATATAAATAAAAAAAATATTTTGGACAACCGCTTATAAGGTCTAAACCACATATAACAAACCAAAGAAATAAACAGGCAATGTCTTATTTCGTTTAAAATATAATAAGAAACATGAGATGCTATAAAAGAAAATATGACATAAAATCAAAAAAGAAATAACACATGTAATTCTTATTATTCTCATTACTTTTTCTTAATGTGATTTCTTTTAACAATATATGTTTTTACTTAACTAAGTAAACCTTATAATAGTCATGTTATTGCTTCAACTCTCTTGGGATAGTTAGTGAGTTTTCTTTTTTTAGTTCATTTATAATAAAGTTTTCATTTATTAATTATTTATATCATATTTTCATATATAATTATATTTAATCTTTTAATATTTCTAATGATCATATCTTTGTGATAAATCTTAATCATATGTCACACCAGTTACCTGTTACAAAAAACAACAAATTTTAATTTATAGAATTTACTATTTATTGATTTCATTTAACTACTTTCAATTATCATTCTCTTTATTTTATTTCAAATGCATAGTTTTTCTCTATTTTGTAGTATTAACCTAATGCAACAGCAAATGGAGTATCATGTTTGTACAGTGTCAGCATGTTGACTAAATCCACACAATAATACATTAGTTAATACATAAATATACAAGTCATACATTTTGTTGCAAATGCTAATCCTTATATAATTAATAATATAACAATATCATAAATGCATCAAATATCACATACTCTATATAGGATTTGTTTACAAAGTCATATTTATAACAATTAACAATACATCAAACATATGCATACAATATATATATTAGAGTACCTATCTCAAAAGTTTCTCATTTTACATGTTTATCCTCATTATAATCAAATTCTCTACCTTTTGGGTTCAAATATCAAGTAATAATTTGTCTTATCTTAATGCAAATAATTTGTCTAATTATAATTTATCAATTATATGTTCAAGTTACACAAACTCACTTCTCAAATTCATATAATTTTTTCTTATATTTTATACTTTCTTATTTCACTCTTTCTCTATCCTTTAGGAGTTTCTCTCTCCTTCAACACTTTCTCTTTCCTCTGGTATATTCTCTCTCCTTGAGTTCAAACCTACCCAAGTTCAAAATTTCCAACTTTTTTAGTAGTTCTCTCTCAAAGCAACCTCTTAACAATACAAAAAGGAGATTTAAACATACTTTTATTAGTTTCCCTTTGATCTTGTTCTACATCAAGAAAGCTTAGCCTCACCAAGCATAAGAAAACAAAACTTACGAAGTCTAAGGGGCAAGAAAGAAAGGATGCATGAAAATTACATTTCGCTTACCAAAATCAAGCTTCCATCCCTTCAATTCACTTTTCACAAAAATGAGGAAGCCTTAGGTTATGTCGAGCATAAGAGGCCATAAGGAAGGGAAAAAATAAAACCTTATTTTTAGTAAATCTAAAATTAGGTAATATATTTAAACATAAAATATTATTCATAATTATTAATTTTAATAATTTATAATAATTTCAAATGAACTCTTATTGAGATGAAATAAAAATCATTAAACTCATTTTGATGAGTTATATCTAAGTATGCATTCACTTTTATATTTTAGAATAATTTATTTTTTTAATAATTTGGCATATTTTATAAGGTGGATTTAATTTATACCTAGCTTAGAGATTTGTAGATGTTATAATTCTCTTGTCATTGTAAGAATTTTACTTTTAAAATTAAGAATAGTTCTAAGTGCTTCTTTCTTAACTCATCCTCTAATTCCCATATAACTTCACATTTTTTTGGTTTTACCATTGTACTTTAACCATAAGAACTGCTTTCTTCCTTATTTGTTTGAGCTATTTCCCCAAGATTTTTATGAATTGTATTTCATAGTTTAGATTTGATTACACTTCCATAGTACTTGGATCATATCGTTCCACATGTAATAAATGAGTAAATTATCTTCTTATAGCAAATATATGAAATATAATGTGTACACAAGCCAATTATGGAGGTAGTATCATTTTGTATCCAACTCTCTCTAGTGTTTGAAAAGGTCCAATGTATCTTGACTTCAACTTCACTCCTTTATCAAATCAAGTTACACTCTTCATTATGCTCACTTTTATGAAGATATGTTCCTCTGCTTGGAACTCTATCATTTTGTGCTTTATATCAAAGTATGTCTTTTGTTGATCATATGATTTCTATATTCTTTCTTAAATCATTTAAATTTACTATGTAGTTTTATTTATCAATTCTAATCTCAATTAAGCGTTGTCATTAATTCATACCAATACAGCAATGACTAGCATTTTTTATCATGCAATGCTTCATACGATACCATTCTTATATTGGATTGTTAATTATTATTATAATTCAATCAACGCAACATGAGTATCGAGTAAAAAGAGGGTGAATTACAAGAATAAAAAAAATTAAATTATTAAAAATATTTTAACTTTTATTTTAATAATAAAGTTTTGAAAATATATGAGAAAATGAGGTGCAAAAATTTGAATATATACATAAATAATTTTTAGGTGATTTGGCTTGAATTTAAGTATATGTGCACACCCGATAAAATCCAGGCACAAAAATACAAACTATATGAGCCTTTTGTCAAAAGATAGGAACACTAAACCCTTAATATAAGAAAATAAAACATGCTAAATAGCCTTACAACAAAATAAAATTAGCAAAAAAGGAAAAAAAATGAAGACAAAAATTTGTACAAATAAATTCCTATGTTTGATAAAATATTTAAAAAATATAATTATTTTAATTTAATCAACTATAAAATGAAAAAAAATAAGAGTTTAGCTGATTGGAAGACGAATAAAGAAATTTAGAGTTCATTGAAGAAATGCATAATGCAAAGAGGTGATGATTAACAACAATAATAAATTACTTTGAGGTCATGATTTGAGAATTATTCTTTAGAATTTTGTAAAAGTTTTCATCAATTAAGTTTTCTTATTTATAGATATTTTTTAATGATTAAAAATACTTACCAAATGCCTAATTTAGTAGTTACAATTTTGCTTTTGCAATTTTTAATTAAAAAATTAATATTTAAAAAAATTGCCTAATGGCCCGAAATAACAGCTAAAAGAGTCGTTGGAGCCATTAGATAAGTCTAAACCATGACTCTTCGACTGATTTCAAATAATTACTAAATAATTATATTTCAAATATGTTGATCAAATGATTAAGAAATATACATTTGAGATATTTAATCAAAAATGGTGATCAAAGATATCAGAGATAAAAGTTAATTAATATTTTTGTGTCTTAAAAAACTAATTTTAATCTAGCTTAATATCCAAAAATAAAATTAAAATACCTAAAAGTTATGTCAAAAAATATTTCTTGGTGGTTTGGTACTTCTACTAAGATAATTTTCATAAGATTTTACTTTTGCTTCTCTTCTTCTTTAAATTCTTTCATGAATAAAAGCATCAATTATTTAGAATCTAAAAATTTATTAAACTAAATTTATTAGAAATACTTTAGTTTGTTACGATCAAATAAAATACCATGACTAGGAATTAATATCACAATAATCTTGCCCTTTTGTTGATAACAAAAGCTCTAATAAAATTGATAAAAATAAAAGTTATGTAAAAATAATTAAATGTAGACTCTTTATATATATGTCATAACTAAATTAAAACTCTCCCTTATTCATGCTTCTATTTTTTTAATTTATTGTAATTTTTATTCTTTCTTATTTTTGGTATCACTCAAATGAATTTAACACTCCTAAACTTAATCTAAATTTTGTAAATTGATCACAATCTAAGGGTTTTATGAAAATATTTGTTAATTTATCATTAATAGGTATATATTCTTATAAAATATGATTGAATTCAATGTATTCTCTTATAAACTGATATCTAATATCTATATGTTTAACTCTAGAATGATTAGTTGTATTTTTATTTAAACTTATTGTACTAGAATTATTATAGTATATAAGAATTTATTCTAGTATAACACTATAATCTCTTAGTTATTATTTGATCCATAAAACTTATATTATACAGCTACTTATAATTATATATTTTGATTCTATGATAGATAGTATAATGCAATTTTCTTTCTTAATACTACATCAAATTAAAGAATTTTTTAAAAATTAATATGTACCACTTGAACTTTTTTTTTTACCAATTCTACTTCTAATAAAATCAATATCTAAGAATATTCTTTATTAGAAATTTAGATCTTATTTTGGATACCAAAGTCCTAATTCACTTGTTCTAACTATATATCTAAATATGTGTTTTATAGTTATTAAATGAGATTCCTTAAAATAGGCTTGAAATCAAGCACATAGATAAATACTATAAAATATATTAGGTCTACTTACTATAAGGTAAAATAATGAGCCAATTAGATCTCTATACATTATAGTATCTTTTAATTTTCCTTTTTCATCTTTATCTAAATGTGTGTTAGTGGTCATAAGTGTGTTTTTTAGTTTAATATTCATGAAACCATATTTCTTTAATAGTCCTAAAGTACATTTATTTTGTGATATAAAAATTTCATTTATAATTTATTTAACTAAAGGACCTAAAAAATATTAACTCTCTCAATATGCTTATTTCAAATTTATTTTTCATCAAGTCTAAAAAATCTTTACCCAACTCATTACTAGCCACAAACACTATCATCTACATATATTTGACATATAAGTTGATATTCTCTTTTGTTTTTAATAAATAATATGTTAGCTATTTTTTCTCTTATAAAGTCATTTGCAACAAGAAAATTACGTAGTATATCATATCATGCTCAAGGGGCTTGTTTAAGTCTATATAAATCTTTATTTAATTTATATACGTGATCTATTTTATCATATACTTCAAATCATGAGAATTACTCTACAATAAAATTATTTATTTATATATCTAATTAAGAAAATACTATTAACATCTATTTGATATAGTTTGAAGTTCTTATAGCATGCATAAGTTAACAAAATTCTTATTATCTCAAGCCTTGCTACTGGTGCAAAGTTCTCGTCAACATCTATGCCTTCAATTTGTCTATAATCTTTTATAACTAATGTTATTTTATTTTTAATTATAGTTTTATTTTTATCTAGTTTATTTCTAAAGACCCATTTTGTTTTAATTATATTTTTATCTAATAGTCTAGGGGTTAAATGCCACACAATTTTTTACAAATTGATTTAATTCTTCATTCATGGTTATTATCCAAAATTCATTATTTAAGATTTCTTCAATTAAGATTGGTTCAAAATTTGCTATAAAACTAGACTGATTATGGAAAGATCTAGTTTTAACATTACCCATAATTACACTTATTACTTGATCTTTAGGATGATCTATATTAAATGTTAAATTTTTAAAAGTCTTATTTTTTTAATTATTTTTTTTTCTTATTAATCTTACTTGAGTATTTTAAACTTAATTTTTATAATCTTATTTATTTATCATCCATATTTACATCATTTTGTTTTGTTAATATTGATTCGTCAAAAGTTACATGTATAGATTCTTCTACTTGATTAATGGTTTTATTATAGACTCTATAAGTTCAACCACGAAATGAGAATCCTAAGAAGATTTTTATATCTAATTTTGTATCAAATTTTCTTAATTATTTTTTCTCATTGTTTAAAATGTAACATTTACAACTAAATATATATAAATGAGTATTTTTAGTTTCTTATTAAATATTAACTCATATAGTGATTGGTTCAATATGGTCTAAAAAGTATTCTATTTAAAACTTAGTAAGTTGTAAGCATCGCTTTTACTTAAAAGAGTTATGGTGTATCATACTTATTCAACATACATCTTGTTAAATCTAATAAAGTACTATTTTTTCTACTACACCATTTTGTTGAAGAGTTGTAGGTGTAAATAATGTGTAAAATATTCCATTATCATTATAATACTCAATGAATTTATCATTTCTAAATTCTCCTCTATTATCACTTTTAATGATAATTAAGATATGACCTAACTTATTTTGTAATTATTTGCATGATTCAGTCTTTTTTCTTAAAAAGTTAATATGTATATCTAAAATAATTATCTACGATAACTAATCCATATTTCTTACCTCGTAAGCTCATGGGATGTATTAGTCCAAACAAGTCTATATGTATAAGTTCCAAAATCTTTTTACATCTTTCTTGGTTTGAAAGCTTGTTTTTGTTATTTTTCTTAAATTCCATGGTTCACAAATAAAATTATCCATAAAAGTTAATTCAAGTAAATCTCTTACTAAGTTAAGTTTAATCATTTTTCTTAATATATGTTTGCTATCATACCAAAATCTCTTATACCATGAATTTGAGTCACTAGCATGTGATGCAAAACATCTTATTTAAGAATTATTTATGATTTTTAAATTAAGTAAATAAGTTTTGTTTTTTCTAGGTGTAATAATTACTATATTTTTATTTTTACTAATTTTATATGTAATAGTATCACATGAAATACAAAAACTATTATCACTAAGTTAACTAATGCTTGGTAAATTATACATTAAGCCTTGAACAAATAAAAGTTGTTAATAATTAAAAATATAAGATTTCCAAAAGTACCTATTTCTTTGATATATTTTATTGAATTATCACCAAGCATAACTTTTCATTCATCATTAACCTTTAGTTGATGAATAGTTTGATGGTTTTTATCATGTGTCTTGAGCACCTACTATCTAAGAATCACATCTCCTTCTTGGCCTTAGAAAGAAGACATATGTATAACCACAAATTAATTGTTAGATTTAAGGACCCAAACCTTTTTGGGTCCAACATATTTAAGAGTAATTAAACTACTATTTGCGTTCACCATCCATGCATGAATAGGATAATTTGAGTGAACACTATTTTTATCCTACATATATATGAAACATGACCTCGAAGCATGCAATAGTAACATATAAGTTTATTATAACCATGTGACAAGTTAATATTATCATTAAACTTGTGCATATAAAATTTTCTAGCATATGCAACATCTTTACTAACTGATTTTGGTTTTAAAAATGAACAAATAGAGTGAAAAGATTTAAAATCATTAAAATCTTTAACTAATGATGCATGTTCATTATTTTTTTTATACTAATTTATTATTGGCCTTTTTTATTTCATCACAAAGACCTACACATTCATAATATTCTTCTTTTAGTTTCTTATATTTTTTACTCAATATTTCATACTTTTTACAAACATAAAGTAATTATTTAATTAATTTTTATTTAAACAATTTATCTCTTCCTGACTTGAGGATGCACTCTCTTCTTCTTCCTTTTCTTCTCTAATGATTTCTTCTTTTTCTTGCTTTCTTTATCTCATTCTTTTCTTTCTTAACTCTTTTTTGCATGATAAGATAAGCTAATCTAATATGTCTTGTTTTTTTCACATTCATGAAAAATAATTTTCTCTTTCTTTCTTACTCTTCTCTTAGAATTTGATTTTTATACCTTTTTGTAATATTGAAAACTTTAGATAATTCTTTAAAAATTAAAGTAATACCATCATCATTAGTTGATTTCTCTTTTGAAAGGCCTTATTTCATCTTCAATACTATTAATTTTTCTTTCTTTTTTATTTTGTGCTTCTCAATTAATTCTTCTTTTTATTTTTCCTTCTCTGTTTCTAACTCATTTGTCCTGAGCTCACCCATCAAGTCATCTAATATTATTATAAAAATATTTCTGATTATCTTGATTATAGTAGTCAATAGATCATACTCTTTTAATAAAATTTTGAGTATCTTATTTACTTATTCATTCATAAAAATTAACTTTTCCAAGCTAGCAAGTGCATTAGTAATATTGATAAATCTAATAAACATGTTTTTGTTGAACACATTTGAATGCATCCTAAATAACTCATAGTCATGTGTCATCATGTTTATTTTATTTTTCTTAACTAAAGAAATGCCTTTATATGTTACTTTTAATTTATACCAAATCTTGTAATGGTTTCTAAATTTATGATTCTATTAAATTTTTTGTAGTTAAAGTATAATTTAAAACATTTGTGGCCCTATCATTTAATTATACTTTCACTATCATCTATTTTATAAAAAGTTTAGGTATAAAAGTATATTATGTATTTTTCTTTGTAAGAAAATAAAAACAACTTGTATCAATTTTCATATTTCTTTATTAACATATTTTAAATGACTAGTCATCATAACCTTTTAATAAAAATAATAATCATCACAAAAGAATGGTGACCTATTAGAAGATGGACCTTCATCCAATATTATTAAAACATCAATTTGATTCACAGATTTCTCAAAAAATTTCTCTTCTTAATAAAAAGGATCTTGCACTGATACTAATTAAAATGTGATTCAACAAGAGGGGTTGAATAAAAAGAATATAAAAAATTAAATTCTTAAAAATATTTTAATTTTTATTTTAATAATAAAGTTTTTAGTAAATGTGAGAAAATGATATGCAAAAATTTAAATGTGAACACAAGTGATTTTTAGATAGTTCAACTTAAAATCAAGCCTACATCCACCAAGACAATAACTAAGTACAAAAAAAAAACTATATATGCCTTTTTTCAAAAGATAAGTAGGTTAAACCCTTATAATAAGAAAATAAAATAGGCTACAATAGCCTTATAATAAGATGAAATTAGTAAAAAAAATGATGATAAAAATCTGTACAAAAAAATTCCTTCACTTGATAAAATATTTAATAAGACATAATTATTTTAATTTAATCAACAATAAAATGAGAAAATGAGACTTAGCTGTTTAAAAGATGAATCAAGAAATTTAGAGTTTTTTGAAGAAAGGCACAGCATAAGAAGACAATTATTAGCAATGACTACGAATTGCTTTGAGATCTTGACTAAAGAATTTTTCTTTGGAATTTTATAAAAGTTTTTATCAATCAATTTTCTCAAAAGTTCTCCTCTTAATAGTTATCTTCTAATAACTAAAAACATTTACCAAGCACATAATTTAATAATTATAGTTAATAATTATAAATCCACTTCTATATTTATTAATTAGAAAATTAATATTTCAAAAAAATTTGACCAATGGCTCAAAATAATGACTAAAAGAGCCATTGCATTGAAGCCATTAGAACGGACTGAACCACGACCATTTGATCGCAAAAAACTATGAGATCAAAAGGATGGAATCTAATCCATGCCTTTTAGAAATATACATTTGATTTGGACCATTAAATCAGAATCATGATATGATGACAAGATTTAACTTATTGAGCAAAAAAAATATAGATTGTGTGATTGCAAGATTGCTTGATTGGACGACTGATAGAATTAGTGGGTAGAAAAATTAGATACAATGATGATCATTTGATGGCAAAAATGCATGATCAGATTGCTCATGCAACTCCCACAGTTTGCAAGTTTTTTTGTGTAGTAAAAGTTATACTTTTAGTCCAACATGGTGTATTCGAGTTCTTTTCTCCATATAAATATTATGGAGTGTTTTACAAGCAGCCTGATTTTGGGGTTGGTTGCACCTTGGCTCATCCTAATTTGACATAGTTTAGATGACAATGCCCCAACTCAAAATAATTTCAAAATAGGTTAGCCCAAATGGGCTCAGGAGTGATGCCCTGACCAGCGACCCGTTCACTGTAGTAACCAGTGAATTGGGAGTGATTATTAGGAAGTTAATTAGTTTTTTTATTTTTATTATAATTTAATTTTTTTTAAATCATTACTAAATAATAATTTTTTTAATATTGAAAAATTAATTTTAATTAAACTTAATATTCTAAAAATGAAATTGAAATACCTAAAAGTAATGTCAAAAAATATTTCTTAGTGATTTTATTTTTTCTTCTCTTCTTCTTTAAATTCTCCCAAGAATAAAAGCATCAATTATTTAAAATTTGAAAATTTACCAAACTAAATTCATTAAAAATATTTAGGATTTGTTATCATCAAATAAAACACTATGGCTAAGGGTTAATACCACAACAGTTTCATCTATCAATTCTAGTCTCAATTGAGCTTTGTCATCTAATTCATACTAATATGATAGTGACTAGTATTTTTTATTATGCAATGCTTCATATGATGCCATTCTTATATTGTATTGATAACTATTATTATAATTCAATCAATGCAACGTGAGTATCATAGTAATCACCAAAGTTCAAAATACATAATAACAACATATCCTTTAGAGTCTTTATAGTTTTTCAAATGTTTTCATCTTTTTGAGAATGAAATATTATGCTAACTTTTAATTTAGTATCAAATACTTCATATACCATTCTCTAGAAACACAAAATAAACTTTGAATTTCTATCAGATGTAATTACCTTTAACACTTTATGTAATCTTATAATTTTATCAATATAAATTTGCACTAGTATTTTAGTTGCATAGGTAATTCTAATAAGTAAGAAATAAGCTAATTTATTAATCTATATATAATCACTCAAATGGCATCATGACCTTAACTGGCTATCGATAATCTAATTAAAAGTTTATTGATATTTCTTCCGTCTTTCACATTGGAATGGGGTGGGGTTGTAATAACTCACTCGATCTTTATTACTCTTCTTTTGCCCATTAACATATTATACATTTTCTTACATAATTATAGACATTCTTTTTCATACAATTCTACTAAACTTTTTGGTCCAAGTCATAGTACATCTTTGTTACACTTGGATGTATTGAATACTTTATTTCATGAGCTTCTTTAAGTAAAATTTCATTCCCTTATTGTAGGAATGCAAATTCTATTTTTATAAAAAAACTCCATATACAATTAAATAAAAGCCTCTTTTCCTTCAATAAACCTTATCTTTATTTGTTGGATGTATTCATCTTTATTCCAAGCATCATTCAAAGCCTACAACCACTCTACTATAACAATTAATAGAGAATAATTTCTTATAAAAGAAACCAATATTGCATTCAATTCTAGATGATTTATTTTCAAATATTGTGCTTCTTCCAAGTGAGATATCATGTTATGAAACTAGCCCTCCTATTTAATACATCAACTATAACATTAGCTTTGCTTAAATGATAAACACTCTTCATGTTATAATCTTTAAGTTGCTCTAACCACCTTCATTGTCTTGAATTTAAATTTTTTTCTATGTAAGAAGATATGCCAAAATTTGGTGATTAATAGACAAGTAATGTGTCACTTTATAAAGATGGTATTACTAAATCTTCAAAGTAAACACAAAAAAAATAAGATCAAGATCATATACAAGATAATTTCTTTCATGAGATTATAATTTTTTTGAAGCATATGTTATAACTTTATCATTTTGTATTAATACATACTCAAGTTCTTAAAGAGATGTATTAATATGCACTTGAAATTTTATTTCTCTCTCAGGTAATATTAGGATGGGTGTTGATGTCAATTTATCTTTTAAGATTTACAAACTCTTTCAAATTCTGAATTCCATTCAAAAGATATTACCTTCTCAATTATTCTAGTCACTGGTGTTGAAATTTGAGAAAATCATTTTACAAACTTTTGATAATACCCAACAAAACTTAGAAAACTTCATATTTCAGTTATATTTTTAAGTTTGGGCCATTCTATAATAGCTAATATTTCCTAAAAATTAAAAGAAATTTCTTCTGCATTAATTATATGACCCAAAGAACGATACGTTGGTTATTGAAAAATTTTATTTTGAAACCTTTGTATATAATTGATGTTCTTATAGTCTATAACATCATATGCAAATAATTTTTGTTCTCTACTCATCTTTAGAATACATCAATATATCTTTAGTCAAAATAATAATAAATTGATTTAACCATTCCTAAACACTATATTTATTAAGTCCATAAAACCTATTAGAGTATTAGTTAATCAAATAGTAACATAAGAAATTTAAAAGGACCGTATATTATTATAATAATTCTTTCAAAATGTCTTTTTTTTCTAAACTTTAGTTGATGATAATAAGACCTCAAGTCAATTTTTTAAAATAATTTTGCTCTCTATAATTGTTTAAATAATTCATCTATTAAATTTTTTCTTAGTTATAATATTATTATTTTTTTTATGATCAATACACATTCTTAAACTTCTATCATTCTTCTTCATAAATAGTACAAGTGTACCCCAAAAGAGATATGTTAGGTCTATTAAAATCTTTATCAATTAAATCATAGAATTAAATTTTTAGCTTTTGTAATTTAAGTGGTGCCATCATGTATGGTGTCTTAGAGATTGGTTTGGCACTTAAAAACCAATCAATCACAAATTCAATTTCTCTATTAGCTGACACTCCTAATAAATTTTGAAGAAAAACATTTGATATTCACATACCATTGAAGCTTCTTGTAACTATAGTTCTTTTCTTTGAACTTCTTATAATGAAGCTAGGTTGCACTCATATCCTTTCTTTACTAATCCTTTAGCTTTCAAAATATATATTATAGACACTTTTGTACCCTTACTAAAATAAACTAAACAGTGTCATCTATTATATGAATTTATAATTTCTTCTTCTAATAATTAATAATGGCCTGATTAAACATTAGTCAATTCATTCCAAGAATAACTTCAAACTATAATAGATTTCAAATAATCAATTAGGATTTGAAAGATTTTAATTTTTCACATCTTACTTAACATATTTATCCACTCTTACTTCCTCTATTATAGATAATTTTATTATAAGAGGAGTTTCTAATACATATAATTCAATTATTAATCTTGAAATCAAATCAACTAATATAAAGAAATGTGATACATAACAATCAAACAAAATTGCTACACATGTTTTACAAGAAAAGTATATACGTGATAACATTTGGTGATGCAGGAGCCTTTGTTTAAGTGATAGCATAAATATGTGATTATGTAGTCTGTTGTGGCATTATAGAAGCTTGCTTGTGACTAATATTATAAGCATCACAAAGTACATTATTAGGTCTTGCTAGAGTGGAACCTCTAATAGTTTTCAATCCACTGCTAACTTTCTTACTTTTAATTTCTAATTCAACATTCAAATGACAATGCATAAAAATATAGCCCATTTGTTGACATTTAATGAATTAATCAACTTTGATTTGTGGCACTCCCCTTAGTGGTACTTTATATAAATTTTATATTGTAGCTTTTGGTTGATTCTCAATTCAATAGGAGCTGTAGAAGATTACGGCCTTGATTCATTTGTAATTAGCTTCTTGAATTTAGATATACTTCTAAATGCAAAATTGGATCCCTTTCTTTTTCCTAGATTTCTTCTTACCTCCTTTGCCACTTGGTCCAACTCTGTTCACCAAGTTGACCTCACCAATTCTTTATGTGAAGTGAAATTTAAAAGAGCTATACTACTTTTAATGGAATCTTATAACACTTTTTCTTAACATTTAACACTTATGTTCTTCTGTAGCCATAATCTTAGGAACATATTTGGAGAGGGATGAAAAATTTTGAACATAAGTTGTTATAATTAAGCTTCATTACTGCACTCCATTCAATTCATCCCTCATTCAATTCTTCACTAAGAGAGGCATAAACCATTCTTAAAAGTTTTTTTCGCAAAAGTCTTGCCAAGATATACAAATATTTTGCAACACCTTCCATTACAAGGATAACCAGGGAGACTCTTCTATTTGTAACACAAAGTAAGTTATCAAATAGTGTTTCTATGCTGCCAAGTCAGTCTGCGACCAGCATTGGATCTATGGCATCTAAAACTTGAGATGGATGAAACTTAAGAAACGTTTCAACTAAGTTGTCGATAAAGTGCCCTTCCATATATTTTCTTTTAACTAGAGTTGCACTTCTTCTATATAAAAGAAATTCAACCAAGTCTTTAAATAGTTGTTTTCTTTTATTCTTGACTGTTGAGGGAGCCTACCTTTAATATTAATAATGGCAATCTTATCACTAGAATTTATTCCTCCAAATTCCATTCTTAATCATAAAGATGGAATTTGTTTAGTTTAATAAGCTTATCACATTACTTTGTACATATATAAAAGAAATGCTTAGGAAACATATTGTAAATATCATTATAACATGCAACAATGTGTAGTTATACATAATTCATCTTTATTTTTTGAAATATTCAAACATCATATTATTCAAGCGACAGTCTCAAGGACATCAATTACTTTAATACCACCAAATGTGATCAGCCATCTTGCTAATCCTCTATATTCTCTAATTATTAAACTCCATTCCTTTAAAATCTTTATTTTCTCAAATTTTTAGATTTTAAATGGATAGAATCTCCTATGTATTTTAGTCACTTTTTAATTTATAATTACATCAATATAATATATATAATAATAAATATAACATTCCATAAAATTATATATCACATCTAAATACCATAATATAATTATCCATAAAATTTTATAGTCACAATTCATAGTTTCACAATTACTTTTATGTCTAGTTTTCAATTAACAGATTCAATGTTGATACAACATAGTTTAAAAGTCTTTTAATACAAACCTTTGCAATTTTTAGTTCCTTCCTACAGATTGTTCTTATGGGTGATCCTTTTTCGTTGTGGATTTGATATACTTGAAAGTTTGTACCAAACAAAAGATTGAGCTAACCATCACTAGGCTACCTTTAATAATAAATGAATATACAAATAAATTAATGTTTGACACAACTTCGTACAAGGTTTAAAGCACATATCAAATAAAAAATTAAATACGGTTTCATTCAAGTTATAATATATTGGGAAACATGATATTTTATAAAAGAAAACATGCCACAAACTTCATAAAGAAATAATAAATGCATGTAATTTTTTATTATTTTTATTACTTTTTTAATGTGGTCATATTTATTGGTTCCTGCTTCAACTCTCTTGGGATAGTTAGTTAGTATTCTCATTTCAAATTACTTATAATAAAAATCTTATTTACTAATTATTCAAATCATATTTTCAAGCACAAGCATGCTAAATTATTTAATATTTTCAATGGTTATATCTTTGTGATAAATCTCAATTATATGACACATTGATCACTAAGTACACAGAATAACAAATGTAATTTAAAATCTTCACTGTTCACTAATTTTATTTAATTGATTTTAATTCGTATTCTTCTTATTTGATTTCACATGCATAATTTTTCTCTATTTTATATTATTTACCTGGTTGTATGTCTTTGTAATAGCACATAGAATGTCATGCTTATATAATATCAAAATTTTAATTAAATCTACATAGTAATACATTAGTTAACACACAAAATACAAGTCATACATCAAGTTGGAAATACTAATCTCCATGTAGTTAATAATGTAACACTACAACAATACATCTAAAATCATATGCTTTATGCAAATTTTGTATACATGATCATATTTATAATAATCAACAGTACATCAAACATATGTATATAATTTATCATGTTTAACACTATTTTTAGTAAAATTCTTTGCCTTTCAAGTTCAATTTATCAAACAACATGTCTTAGCTCAATACAAAAAAAAATTTTCAATTATAATCTATCAAATATATATTCAAGTTATATAAACTCACTTATTAAATTCATACATTTTTTCTTATATGTTATTCTTTCTTCTTTCCCTCTTTCTCTCTCCTCTAGCACTTTCTCTCCCCTTCCACACTTTTTCTCTGCTTGAGCTCCAATGTACTCGAGCTTAGTTCTTTAAGATTTTTTAATGTTTCCCCTTAAAAAACCCTTATAAGAGGAAAAGGTCACTTAAACTTAAATTTACTAATTCCCCTTGATCCCACCCTATGTTTAGGTAACTAAGCCCCATCGAGTGTAAGTAAATGAAATTTTTTAAATCCAAGGTGTGAGCAAGAAAGGATGCATGGAAATCATATTTTTCTTACTTAAATCAAGCTTTTATCCTTTCCAGTAACTTTTTGCACAAGTGAGGAAGCCTTAGGGTTGTGTTAGACATGAGGGGAATCATAGGGAAAGTAAAAAAATAAAAACCCTATTTTTAGTCATCTGAAATTACATTACTTATTTAATCATAAAATATTATTTAAAAATATTAAATTTGATAATTCATAACAATTTTAAATAAACTCTAATCAAGAAGAAACAAACATTGTTGAATTATTCTCGACAAGCTCTATTCAATTTTATATTTATTTTTATAGTTTTGGAAAATTTATTTTTTTATTAATTTGGCATGATTTACTAGACACATTTGATTTATACTTATCTTAGAGATTTGATGATGTTATACATATATACAATCTATTCTTAAAATATAGTATACCACTTTATTCAAATTAAAATTTGATTATTATCATTTTAAGAGTTTGGTTTTGATCTTTTGTATCTCTTTATCATCATCTTAAAAATCTTTGATGCTTTGTAGCTGATCTATTACAATATTTTGTTGAGTGAATCTCTTTTTATTTGTTGTACTTAAAGTATTTAATCAGAGCCAATTCATTTCCATACATAAATGCATTTTTTCTACCTTAATAGCCATGCAATTTAGGCCTACTCTCCTTCTTCAGGCATCCACCAATACATTATCGTTTTTATGATAAAATATAATATTTACATAATTATCCTTTATTAGTTCCTAATATTTTCTCTTTTTTTAGCTCTTTTATATAAATATGTATTTAAGACTTTGATGATCCAACTATACCTAAGTTTTAATACCATGAGCAGTGACTCCAAATTGTAAGTGCAAAGAATATGACACTTGATTCCAATTCTTTGCTATGCTAGTTCTTCTCGTGTGACACAATTATTAGGAACCATAATCTATGATGTAGCCATTGCATCAAAACAATACCTAAATTGAGGAAAGAAGCATTTGTCAACACTTGAAATTCTCCCTCATTCTCAAGTAATGCCAATACTAGTTTGGATGTCAATTTCACCTTGATAGTTTCAAAAATATTCTATAAACTTGATCCTAAAAAACTACCAAAAAAATCCTTTAAGAAGTTTTTTATAATTATTAGTTAGATTTAAGAAATTTCTAATTTCTATAGCATTAGTAGGACTAGGCTAATCAACTACTACCATAGCCTTTTATTAATCAATAAACAACCTATTTACACTAATTACAAGTTCTAAAAATAAGATACTAGATAACCAAAAGTTACATTTGAAAATTTTAGCATACAACTAGTTTTTTTTTTAACTATTATAACACCATATTTAAATGTATTTTATGACCTTCAATGTTTTAAGAATAAATTAAACTTTAATTCATAATTATAAATAATAAAATTATCAAGCCACTATCTAATGAACCAATTCATGAGATCCATAGAAGCTTTTATTAAATCAATTAACCTAAAGGAAAGTACAATTAACTCGTAATGACATATCTATTTTGAAATGTCATCTTAGGTATACCTTCATTCTTGATTAAATAACTTATCCATACAAGGGAATGGTTACTTATTCTTGATGGTGGTTTTGTTCAATCATCCATAATCTATGCATATATTTAAACTTTTACCTCTCTTTTTAATAAAAGGAATCGATGCACCTTAAAGAAATACACTTTGTCTAATCTAGCATCTCTTATAATTGAACATTTTTCCCTTGGAGTTTTACTAATGTAATTGGATAAAATGCCTTAGAAATTAGTTTTTCTTTAAGAATTAGATCAACAATAAATTTAATCTCTCATCCATATCTTAGAAAATCAATATGAAATACTTCAATAGACTATCAACATGTCTCGTATCTCTAGTTCTCCTTTGTTAATTGTCTATATTGATGCTAGAAATGCTCTTCACCTTTCTAAATTAATTCGTCCAACTTTAATGTTAAAATTAAAGATATCTTTTAGCCATTATCAAAGTAGATCATTATAGAACCATCTATTAAGAAGATATTTATCTTTTTCTCCCCAATGCTATATAATAACTGTATGAGTTATCAATTAGTTAGTCCATACCAAAGTTATATCAAATTCTCTTATGTTAATTATGATCAATTGAGAATAAAATAACTATCTATTTATTCATGTGTTCTCTTGTATATAATTATTTACTTGTACTATTTCTTGTGTAGACAAAGTAACTAAAAGAGGTGATTCTAATATAGAAGTGTTAACTAGCATACTCACATGTTGTGTAGAAGATATAATACAGTGAGGTACTCCATAATTAAAGAGTATCTCTACAATTTTATTTAATAATAATAAAGGTGGAGCCTCTTTTTAGTTATCATATATATTTTGGGTTGGGCCATTTGTGGTTGAGATGAATAAGCTATTCCTTTGCCTTTATTAGTTGTATTTTTTCCATAATCTCTTGTATAAAAACCTATATATGTGTTGTTTCTCCTAGAGTTGTTATACCCAGCATTTGAGTTCCTTATTGCTCAAGAAAATTCTTTGGCATAATACCACCACAATGCAAATAAAACATGTTATTGAATTTTTTTATAACTTCAACCCAATAGTTTTTATCTTATGTCTAGCACCTTGGCTTCTCCCTTGTTCAAATACTTGCAACTTGTGTTTATGTTCGAGTTGTCTTCTGGGACTTTTTTTAGCTTATGATGAGAATGTGCCTTTCCTTTTTATTGATATTTTTATTGCTTCCATTCATCTTGATATTGCTCAATTTTCTTATAACCTCAATCAATCATATATAAGTAATGAATTCTTTAAGAGCTAATACACTCTCAATTTACTTAGGCTACCACTTTCAAAGCATGTAACACTTTTATTGTTTGATTGCTACCAACTTTGAAACATGTGTACAATTTTGAGAAAGTTTGTTCATAATCTACAATGGATAATCTCCTTTGGTATAGCCTAATCAACTTATCTCACATCTTCTCTTTAATAGATTATAGAACAAACAATTATGAAAAAATGTCACAAAATTCCTTCCATGAGATCTCAGAATTAGGCCAATTATAGAAGATGTGTCTTCTTTGTCCTCTCTACTAATGTCAACAAGTGTTAACCCTATCAAGGAAACGTTGTTGTGCATTGGACATAAAATATAATCTAATATCTCAACTTATTCCAACCAATCCTAAGCTTGAAATGGATTAGTCGTATCTATCATATGTGGTAAAGTAATCTCAAGAATTGTTACACCAATCTGTCATTTTGATGTGTCCCACTATTTCTCTCATTTCTAATAAGTGTAATATCTCTTCAAGCATATAGATTTATTCACTTTTCTTATCTCATCTTGTCTCATTCTTCTTTAGATAATATTTCCCTTAAGATTTTGTTGTTAGAGCTTTCCACTTTTTCATCATGTATACTTTGATGTCTATAGGCCATTATGTATACTACTCTTTATCACATGTTCCAAGTCTATAATTCAAATCATTTATATCACAAGTAAAAATAATAAAGTGCAAAATTTAAATCATTCCCAAAAGCATCCTTCCTCACTTAATCATGCATCATTTTTAGATTTCTTTCTCTATATTACATTTAACTCTCTAAATCAATTCCTCTAATACGTTAGCATTTTATTCCATTAAATCCCTAAATTCTTTACAAAACTATTCACTAAAACTCTATTCATTTTTTCATTCTAATGTACCATACATGAAAACCTACATACTATACATAAAAAATAGTTTATCATAAACATTTTCATCATTTTGGTTCACTTCAAGCTAATTATGCCAAACGAATTGTGCGTGTCCCTTAAAATACTATATCTGAGAAATAGGTTTTTTTAAATTAAATTTTATACAAAAATATTTTAATATAAAAATATTTCAACAAAAGTACCCACTCTATGGCCAAGCTCGAGGGCTCAGGCCAAGCTGCTTGCAATCCTTAGCATTAAGCATTAAGGAGCCACGAGCTAAGAGACCAATTGAAACCCATAGTATCGGTCAGGGTATCGTCCGATAATGGCTTAGGTTAAAGCCAATCAGAGCATTACTCCTGAACATGACTTAGGCTTATCGAGTCAAGCCAAACCCAAAATTGTGAAGAAGTGAAATTGGGTCAAGTTAGACATGTATATATATGCACATAAGTGTCTTGGGTCATGACCTCCCAAGAGCAAAAAGGGGTAGCCAACCCTAATAAATTACTTGACCCATGCCAAGAAACTAATATAAAAGCCAAATATCATGTAGATTTTCGCAATGTTTGATTAAAAAAGGGTGTTTATATGCATCCAATTAGGACCAAAATCAGTGTAGCCCAATCATGCTTTTTTGTAATCAAATGGTAGAGATCATATCTACCTTTTTGAATAGTAAAATCCAGATTATCGTCCATTCGATGAGTCTGATTGAATGATCATGATCGGCTTAACCATTTTAAATAGTACATTTTATCTAGACATCCATCTCATAAGCCTACTCAAATGATTGAGATCTTCTATACCTTTATAAACAGTTCTTTTATGCATCAACACCATCCATCCAACATGTGCGTTCTAACAATCTAGTTAAAACCTTGCTTGGTTTAGTATATATTTTGATTGAATGGTGCATATTTTGTGGCTTAAATCGTACGATAGCTACTCTTCTCATTCTTCTTTTCATTTCCTACAATGTCTATCTTTTAAGAACGACTTTTTCTAGTCATTAAATGGGTTATTTTGGCATGTTTATTTTTGGACTAAATATAAAGGCCATTTAACAATATTTAAGATTAATGAATCTACTTGAAAAAAATAAAAAATGTATAAGAGATGTCCAAATTGAGAGCATAAATTTCACTACATGCTTGCAGGAGCTGCAAGTTCTTTGATTCCTATTTTTATAACTCTCATTTTCAATAGTTTTATATCATTAAGGTAATATTACTTCAATAATTTATTGTGCCACTCTTGCTTGAAGAATTTGAAAATGTAAGAACTTTACATGCACCAATTTTTGTAAAGATTTCACTTTTTCTTGTAGCTGATCTTCTTCGTATGATTTTTTGTTTCTCATTGAAACATTAGATTATACTTGATTTATCCTTACCAATTTTAATAAAAGGGAGTGGTTAGTGAAAGCCCGATCAGGACATAGGCATGAGTTTTGGTTGAACCACCTAAAAAATATTTGTGCCTCTCTTATTCTGTTATTGTATAATTTTTTTTCATTTCATTGAAAAATATTTTTGGAAAAAATATTAATAACCTTAAAATTTTGCTTTAATTGTAGAAGTTTTATAAAATTAAAAAAATTGTTAAAAGAATAGTTTGCTCATCCCCTCTTTTCCTCGTTGAACCTCACATGATTTGCATTTGCATGCTAGGGTCTATAATGCACATGTAAATACAATAAAGATTAGCATTGCATTGTAGAAAAAGACATGTAATAACCATGCAATGTAATTTAGCATAAAAATGCATATTTTTTATGTTACTTTATTTTTCTTATTACTTAAACATTTATAAAATCTTTTTTAGATAATTATTTGGTTTCATCATTTATATAGAATTTCATAGATTAGTATTCTCAACTAGTTAAATCACTAATGATTATACCTAAGGCTAAGCCTAATTATATCCACACTAGGGCATGTCTCATTTTTTATTATACTCTGGTTCCACCTATGTGGATGACACTCTCCAAGTTTACATAACATTTTGTCTTTCCTTTAGATGATTTAATCCAGAACCTTTTTATCACACCTCGCTTATAAATCACAAACAAAACTTAATAAATTTATTTGAGCTATATTTTTCTTTAATACTATTATCCCAATACCTATCTTATTTCATATATTTTTCATTTTTATTTACCATCATATCATCATCTATTAACCTCTATTCATTTTTATTTACCATCATATCCACACATCAAAAACCATTTTCAAAATGATAGTGATGATAAGATTATTATATCTAAACTTGGCATAATACAAGGCTGATTCTTGAATTTCATAATCTCATCATCTTTATACATTAAGGCCCTACACTATGTGCTAATGATAAAAGAGTAAAAGTTCTTGGATGCTAACACATGGCTTAGTGTATAACCAATGGCTCAACTTGCCTTGTATCATGTGTTAGGGTGTTATTCTATTCTTTTTTTTTCATTTTCAAGCACATGATAAGGTATTGGGGAATAATGTGCTTTATTTCTATTTTTTCTATACCTTATCTGGCATATATATAACAATAAGGCATGATTAGGCTTATACAGTCTATCTTATTATATATTCAATTCTTTATCTCTTTACTTTAATTTTTTTCCTTTTTATATTCTCATTTTTTAGAATCCTTTTTATATATAGTATTTCTATAGTCCTTCAAGACTTATATTAATTAGTAAGTTTATTTAATTTACCTAATTTATTGATTATCATATTCTAATATTGCATTTCACATACATATTCCATCCCCATATAGTAAGGGATTTGGATATCTTATCAATACATAGATATTTATTCTTTTCAATGATACTATTTTAAATATCACAACATGTCTCATGAAAAAAATTATAAATGATTTATGATTCTATCCTTGCATTATCCCAATGTGACTAGGCACACGACAAGGCCTGTGCATAACTACCTATGCACTAGTATGACATCTGCTACTTCACATTTGTTGAATTTTTTACATACAAATGCCCTTGTGTTGTGGCACTGCATGTGCGTCGCTCAACTCATGCAATAATCCAAAATATCTTTCCTTGAGTTTTCTTTAAAGATGGATTATTCAATAATCAAATGGACTTATAATAGATCCCATGATGACTGGTCCACCATCACCCCTCTTCCATATAAGATGCTGGTGCGGACACCAGTTACATTCGAGACTTTCGACGCGCCCAACCTCGTCAGGCACGATATAGCTCGAGGAATTTATTTTTGTGCAGGGTCAATTTGGAACTCGAAAATAAAATCTATGCTCAAAAACGGACTTTTAAAACATTCAAAACGCTCACCGGCGACTCAGATCCCACCGCCCCGCCGAACGCCGTCCGTCCGCCGCCGTCCGCCGGCAGTCCGCCGGCCGCCGCCCAACATCCGCCCCGCAGGCGCGCGCGCGCGCGCTCAGCCAGGACCGCGGCGCGCCCCCGCGCGCGGGTACCGCACCATCGGCGCCACGGCTCCTGCGGAGCGCCAGCGACCCATCCGCCTCCAATCGGGTCGGTATCGGGTCCGCCCGTCCCGATTATGCTTTCGGGTCACCCGCCCGCCCTCGCGGGTCGGCGCGACCCGAACTCCGCCGCACCCGCCCACGCTGCGCCGAAAGCGCCGACAGCAGCGCCCATACGCGCGGCGCACGCGCGCGGCGCACATGCGACAGCTCAATCGTCCCTTGCAAGTTCTAATTAAGTTTGGGAACAGCTTATTTTAAGGCTTTTATGTATTTTTTGTACCCTTAGGCTCCCTATAAAAGGGAGGCCTACCCTTATGTTTAGAGAATGCTTAGTGAATGAGAATTTGTGTTTTCTTGCATCTTGTTGAGAGCTCAGGTGTGAGTGCATCAAGAACTTCGACGTGCTGATTCGTCGAGGCTCCGATACTGGAAGGAGGGGTGTGAGGCCCAAGCGGTGAGACGCCGTGCCAGTCCATCAACCATTCTGAAGCAATATCTTCGCGCATCACCCACGAAACACAAGTCAACTTCCGTGCTAACGGTACGCTCGGAAACTTCCCGCCACTTCCCTTACTTGACGTGTTTCCTTCGCGGATTTTGGATTTCCTCGCTGTTCACTTTCCTACTATCCGATTTTCTTCGTTGCCTCTGGTTCACTCTTTTCGAGTACTACTTACCTCGTTATCTTCGAAACTAGTGTTGATTAGTTCGATCATCCGATTCTTAATTCTGTGTTGAGCGATCTTTCAAAATTTTATTTTTCGAGATCGGTATTATTAACCCATCCCGAGTACCCCGTGTCTGCGCCGTCGAGAGGTAGCGGGCCTAGCATACGGAGCAACCTCTGTGTTGCCCACGGTCCCCTCTTGGCTAGGATCGCCTTGGACGGGTGTCTCAAGCGTGTTACCTTTTTCGAAATTTCACGTAATTTCCCACAAGTTTTCTTTATTTCCTTAAAAGTTTGCAGGTTAATCGCTTGTATTGCTCAATAAACAAAAGCTTAAATCCGTCCGGCATCAAATTGGTGTCAGAGCAGGTTGTGCTAGTGCATCGCTGATGGCCAAAACTGAATTGCTATTTCTTTTATTTTGCTTGAAATTAAAGTTTTATTAAAATCTAAAAAAAAAAACAAAAGTGAAGAGTAAAGAGTAGTTTGTTTTTGGGCACACACAATACATGCGCACAAGATCTGGTAAAAAGTACGAAATGGAGACTTCACAACTAGACCAAATATTTATGACTCTACAAGACCTCCTAACAAGAGTGGAAAATATTGAAACTAAATTAGAAGAGTTTGGAAATAAGATTACACAGCTAGAACATTCCCCCAGTGAACCTCCCCTATCCGAACCCGACATTGGTTACCCGCCCAACCACACACTCCGTAGAGTCCATGAACCTTTTATGAGACGACCACCAGAAAATGATGACGACAAACTCATTAAATCCATCAAATGTGACACACCTACTTTTGAAGGGACTTTAAACCCAAAAGACTACATAGAATGGGAAGCAGCCATGGATAATTATTTCAAATGGTTTAGACTTAGTGACGAACGGAAGGTCCTATTTTCCCGAATGAAGTTAGCAAAACAGGCCCGACTATTTGTAGAAACCATAGACACCAATCGTTACCAAAGAGGATCCCTACCCATAGGAACTTGGAATGAACTTAAGGGAATCCTTAGAGACAAATATATACCCCTCTCATACAAAAATCAATTACTAGACCAATGGCAGCGTTTATCTCAAGGAGGAAAGTCGGTAAATGAGTATATTTCTCGTTTCGATTAGTACCATTTACGCTGTGGCGTTAATGAAGACCCTTTAGTCACCCTCTCTTGATTTCGAGCAGGACTGAGAGAGGATGTACAGAAGGAACTCTTTATGCGTAATATCCACAACCTAGAAGAAGCCTATCGGATTGCCAGTGAGTTCGAACGTCTTCAAAAACTTTATCCTGTTAGGAGAATTGAGTCAACTCCCAAGCCAACCTTTAGAACCAATACTCCTGTACCATCTACTAGTCGTCCACCAGCACTTCCTTCGACAAACCCTACTCACAAGCCACCTACAACACCTAACCAACTTAGTCGACCCTCTGAAATAACTTGTTTTCGATGTAAAGGGCGAGGTCATATAGCCGCTCAGTGCCCCACACGACAAGTAAACTATATAGGAGATGATGAAGATGACAAACATAGCATAGAAGGAGAGACTGAGGACTATGCCCCTGACTCCAATCTAGCTAATGAATATTATGAGGAAGGAGGTGAAGATGATGAAGAAGGTAATGACCCTATCACGGTTGTGAGATGCACCTATACCCAACCTAAGATAAGTGAAGATTGGAGACGCACCACGATTTTTCATACTTTTGTTAAGCTTGGAGAAAAGGTTTGTAAGGTTGTCATAGATAGTGGTAGTAGTATTAATGCTATTTCTACTGATAGTGTGACACGTCTAGGACTTGCCACCACACACCATCCCAATCCATACACTGTCTCTTGGATTAACGAAACTACTATTCCCGTCAAAAAGCAATGCATAGTACCCCTTAAATTTGGACATTATTCAGAAGAGATTTTATGTGATGTTGTTCCTATGCAGGTTGGGAGCATTATATTAGGACGACCTTGGTTGTATGACCATGATGTCCTTCTTACAGGAAAATCCAACACCTGCATATTTACACACCAAGGCCAAAAAATTAAGTTACACCCTTCCCCACCTAGAGATCATGTTCAACCTATTAAAAAGAAACCAACTACAAACCAAGGAAAGGAAATTCAATTTATATCTCAAAGCGAAGTAGAAAAAGAATTTACTGACGGATCTGTTGTCTGGGCCATAGCAGTAAGAGAAGTTTCAGGAGAAGTACCAAACATAACTATCCCACCAACCGTTGAACCTATCTTATCAAGTTTCCCTGATGTTTTTGTCGAAGAACCACAATGTTTGCCCCCACTCCGAGATATACAACATGCTATAGACCTAGTACCTGGAGCTAGCTTACCCAAAACCCTCGTATCTGATAGGGACGTACGTTTCACTTCGTATTTTTGGAAGACTCTTTGGCATCTTATGGGAACAAAGTTAAAATTTTCATCTGCCTACCACCCACAAACAGATGGCCAAACCGAAGTAGTAAATCGAAGTTTAGGAAACCTATTGCGATGTTTGGTAGGAGAAAACGTAAAAAACTGGGATTTATTATTATCACGTGCTGAATATGCTTACAACAGTTCTGTTAATCGATCTATAGGAATGAGTCCCTTTGAAGCTTATAATGGATACAAACCACATAGCCCAATTGATCTTGTTCCACTTCCCATTCAAGCGCGTACATCTGAATCTGCACAAGAATTTGCACAACATGTGAGAGAAATTCATAAATATATCAAAGATAAAATAGATTTGAGTAATGAGCAATATAAGAGATTAGCTGATGCACACAGAAGGCATAAAGAATTCTCGGAAGGAGACTACGTAATGATTCGAATCCGGTCCGAAAGATTCCTACCAGGAGTCTTGAGGAAGTTACATGCCCGAGGTGCTGGTCCATTCCGAATCTTAAAAAAGATTGGACCAAATGCATACACTGTGGAGCTACCAGATGACTATGGCATCAGCAACACCTTCAACGTCTCAGACCTGGTGGCTTACAAGGAGCCGATCGAGATTCCCAGTGAACCACTCGAGCCCACTTCAACACCCCTCGAGAGTGAATCCCTACCGGAGTGCCCACCAGCCTATCATGGTAAGAAGAGAGAGCAGATTGAAAGGGTATTGGATGATCAAACTACATTCACAAGAAATCGAAGTTATCAGAGGTATCTTGTTCGCTGGAAGGACAGACCAGACTCCGAAGACACTTGGATCACAAGGGAAGAGTTACAGAAATTAAATCTGGAAGCGTTGGAAACTTACGAGGGGAACAAGGACCGACTTACTCATCGAAGATGAGTTTTTTCCACCCTGGGGAAATTGGTGCGGACACCAGTTACATTCGAGACTTTCGACGCGCCCAACCCCGTCAGGCACGATATAGCTCGAGGAATTTATTTTTGTGCAGGGTCAATTTGGAACTCGAAAATAAAATCTATGCTCAAAAACAGACTTTTAAAACATTCAAAACGCTCACTGGCGACTCAGATCCCACCGCCCCGCCGAACGCCGTCCGTCCGCCGCTGTTCGCCGGCAGTCCGCCGGCCGCCGCCCAACATCCGCCCCGCAGGCGCGCGCGCGCGTGCTCAGCCAGGACCGCGGCGCGCCCCCGCGCGCGGGTACCGCACCATCGGCGCCACGGCTCCTGCGGAGCGCCAGCGACCCATCCGCCTCCAATCGGGTCGGTATCGGGTCCGCCCGTCCCGATTATGCTTTCGGGTCACCCGCCCGCCCTCGCGGGTCGGCGCGACCCGAACTCCGCCGCACCCGCCCACGCCGCGCCGAAAGCGCCGACAGCAGTGCCCATACGCGCGGCGCGCGCCCGCGGCGCACGCGCGCGGCGCACATGCGACAGCTCAATCGTCCCTTGCAAGTTCTAATTAAGTTTGGGAACAGCTTATTTTAAGGCTTTTATGTATTTTTTGTACCCTTAGGCTCCCTATAAAAGGGAGGCCTACCCTTATGTTTAGAGAATGCTTAGTGAATGAGAATTTGTGTTTTCTTGCATCTTGTTGAGAGCTCAGGTGTGAGTGCATCAAAAACTTCGACGTGCTGATTCGTCGAGGCTCCGATACTGGAAGGAGGGGTGTGAGGCCCAAGCGGTGAGACGCCGTGCCAGTCCATCAACCATTCTGAAGCAATATCTTCGCGCATCACCCACGAAACGCAAGTCAACTTCCGTGCTAACGGTACGCTCGGAAACTTCCCGCCACTTCCCTTACTTGACGTGTTTCCTTCGCGGATTTTGGATTTCCTCGCTGTTCACTTTCCTACTATCCGATTTTCTTCGTTGCCTCTGGTTCACTCTTTTCGCGTACTACTTACCTCGTTATCTTCGAAACTAGTGTTGATTAGTTCGATCATCCGACTCTTAATTCTGTGTTGAGCGATCTTTCAAAATTTTATTTTTCGAGATCGGTATTATTAACCCATCCCGAGTACCCCGTGTCTGCGCCGTCGAGAGGTAGCGGGCCTAGCATACGGAGCAACCTCTGTGTTGCCCACGGTCCCCTCTTGGCTAGGATCGCCTTGGACGGGTGTCTCAAGCGTGTTACCTTTTTCGAAATTTCACGTAATTTCCCACAAGTTTTCTTTATTTCCTTAAAAGTTTGCAGGTTAATCGCTTGTATTGCTCAATAAACAAAAGCTTAAATCCGTCCGGCATCAGATGCTATAGAACTAATGATCAAATTTTTAATAGTTTTATGATTTAACAAGTTTAATAATGCTCCAACAATCCATTTAACATGCTTATGAAGGAACCTTTTATAAAGCTACATTCATCTCTCAAATAGCTTTCCTTTTCTCTTTTTAGATATTGTTAATTTCATTCCAATCATTTATATATAAAGCTACTAGAATTAAGCATTAGTTGTTGGTTATATTATGAAAGCTTAAATTTTAAAGGTTATATACTTTTTACCACTACTTTGTTAAAGTTTCATTATATTGTGGCTCTATTGAGCCATTAATTTGAGTGGCACTTTCGGGCCATCTTTTGGAACCTTTTTCTATCAACTTGCAAGAGAGTTCATGATTAGAAGATTAGTTATATGTTCATTCAATTATAAAATAAATCATGTTTAAGGAGTTAAGGGTGACAAACGATTATTGAATGACATAGATATGGTGCAACTATGTACATATATATATATGCTAAAAAAATGTGTAACATGCATAGAAACAATTTAATGTGCTCACAACAGCACATGGGACACTAGTGCTTAGGTCATGTGACATCAACTTTTAGGACAACATGAGAGTGAATGTGTAGGACAAAGTGCAGGACAACATGCAAAAATAGAGGGAAGGATGCATAATGCATGCAAGACAACATCATGTGGAATAGGAGAGACAAAGTTGTCCAACAATGTGTGGGGTGCCTTAACACATGTAAGAAGCATGGCACACTAAGAGTGTGTTGGACTCTTTATCACACATGTAGCACATGCCAACTAAATACACCTACTAAGGCATGTGAGTCAAGCACATGTGAAAGTTACACTAACCACTGCACATAGAACATGCATGTGTTAAATACCACCACACTTTCATCACATGCACAAGATGAGCATGCAACCCAAGAGCACATAATAGAGCTAACATGTACAAAAATTTTGTAACGACCAAGTTGAAGTCAAATGTATTCAACACGTGAGAAATAAAAACAATAAGCATTACTATAATAAAATATTATTCTAAAGTTTTTATAAAATGGCATGAAGAGAAATGAAGCAATGTATTTCCAATCTTTAAAAAAACACTTTTTATTCTTTTAGACTTCTTTGTCACTCTATCTTTTATTTCACTTTATAACTCTAAAGAAAGATTTATTATCAAGGTTTTGGAGCAATATGACTCATAGGCATATCGTATTTTGGTATTAGAGTGTTTTTTTTGATGTTGATGGTGGGAGTTAAGAAGAAGGGTGTTGAAGAGTAAGCAAAGAAAATAAATCAGGAGATGGAGCAAGTGTATCTTTGTTGATTATTCTATCATCAAACCTAAAGGCACTAGTAGCATTATTAACCCAAAAAAGTAAAGGTTAATGGAGATGGTCTTAAATCCAAATTCCTAATTATGATGGATCTATAGTACAATCCACCAAATAAGAAAAATGTCTTTAACCATTGCAACTCTTGATTGAGTATTAACTACAGGTAACAGAAGATGAAGATAAGGATGACACCATCAATATTACCTTTTGGATGCTTGATAATAAAAAATGTCTATTCAAGGTAGATATTAAATTTGATCAGTTTATTTGTAATAGTACAAGAGATGCAAAGAAGTTCTATGCTTGATTGAAACAACTAGAGATATATTTTTCTCTATATGACTATTTTAAAAATGATGAGTCATGCACTTGCTTTGTTGAATGCTCACTTAAGAACAAATGTAGTTATAGAAGTGACAAGCAGTTAGTTTAAGAAATTATTTAGAAAAGAATTTTATCTCATGGGATATATAGAGAAAATATAGAGAAAATGGTACAACTTAAGACATTTATAAGAAGAAATCATGCAAAAATATATCATTGAATTCTAATGATGAGCTATTAATTTAAGAACACATATCGATGTGATATATACATTATTAAAGTATTAAAGTATATTTAAAATATATATCCAATTACCACCAAATTAATTAAATTTCTTACTCAATCTTTATTACAAGTTAGTAAACTGATAAGGTTTATTTAAGAGAGAAATTAAAGTGAAGAGACAAAGATCAAATGATTAAATGCCAACAATTTAAGTACAAGTTTAAAATTTGGTAATAAATAAAAAAGTATTCTCTATCAAAGTATATTACATGAACAATTACCAACACACATATTAGTAGAACTTAGAAGTATCATAACTACTATTAAAAGACAATACATACACAACAAAATTGTTGGAACTTATGTCTTAAATTGTTTTCAAATAAGTTTAAGAAAGATATGAAAGATAAAATAAATATTATAGTTGAGACTGAAAGATTATTTGAAACCATAATTTATGTTTATGAAAGTATATCACTTATAGTGAGTCCAAATGAGATATCTTATGAGCACAACAAAAAAATGAGCTATCTTAATTCACATTCATATGATGAAAAAACTTATCAATATTATTTTTTATCCTAAACATGAGAAGAATCTAATATCAGAGAGTCTTGTAAAGAAGTTAAACTTAGAAACTACATTATATCCATAACCTTATTTCTTAGGATAGATTAATAAAAATTCTAAGATTAGAGTTAAAAATTAATATAAAATAAAATTTTTATCGCCAAAGAATATATCGATTAGACTAACTATAAAGTGGTATCTCAAGATGCTTATCAAATTATATTGGTAAACTCATCCTTGTGGGACCAAGATGTCATATATTATCTACATGCACAATAATATCAATTTTCAAAGGATGAATATAACTCTATTTTAATATGAGACAAATAAGTATTAACAAAAAATATTATTGATACTGACCAAATGAAGAGGCTAGTGAATGCTTACCAAGGTAATGCATTGCTTGTAACAAAATCAAATAAACTAATTATTGAAATTAATGGAAGTCTTTGTCTCCTATGACCACTTTAGAAGATAATAAAAGATAATATTTTATTTTTAAGAGAACCTAAAAAATTTGATTTATCTTAAAAAAAGAAGATTCAGTTAGACTTGAATCCTAAAATGAAGGGACATTTGATTAGGGGACTAATTATAAGTTCATTCAATTATCAAAAAATACTTATTTAAGGATGACTCAATGGATGATACTTAACAAAAGTTTGTTAAAAGACATAAATGTGGCATTACTATGCACACATCTATGTATAAAACCATGTTGCATAGACAACCATATACATGCATCAACTTAGACAACTCAACATCCTTGTAGTAGCTTATGAGAGACCAGCATGTTGGTCACTTAGCACATGCAACAATGTGTGGGTCAATGCTTTGGACAAAGTGTAAGACAATACATAGAACAAGGGATAAGATGCATTATGAAAGTAAGATAACATAGCATGTGATGGTTGAGAGTAAGTGTACAACAATAAGTGGGACACTTGTGCATGTACTATTATATATAGTGAGCAAGGAGTGTAGTATGTTTAGCATGTGCAAGACCCATTGTCACACTTGCAACACTTATTGTAGTATCTACACCTACTACCATACGTGCATCATGCAGGCATAGTTGATGCATCGACCATCATAGTTAGAACATGCATGTGCTATAGGTGCACCTTTTATCATAAGAAAAACCTACATGCTTTACCTATTGTCACTCGTACATGCATAATAGGCATGCAATCCTCACTTGTGAAGTAGAGATAACATACCCAAATGTGCTCCCTTATGTGTATAGAAATTTCATAGCAGCCAAGTTGTATACGAATGCATGTGATAAATGATAGATAAAGGAATATGTATTATTGTAATAAAATATTATGCCCAAGCTTTTATAAAATGGGTGAAGAGTGGTGAAGTAAGACATTCCCAATCTTTAGAAAAAATACTCCATTATTCTTCTAGCCTTCTTCGTCATTTTCATGTTTCATTTAGCTATTACAAATCTAAAGAATAGTTTGTTTTGAGGGCTTGAGGCAAGATGCCTTATAGATAGATCAATCCTCATACCCATCATTTGATAAAAGATATTTTTATTAGTAAGCCTAGCCTTTTGTGGTTAGGAGGCATATAAGCTTGTGTTTGTGTTGACCCACCTACACATATTTGTTTATTAATTTTCTTGCATTTCTTACATAGCTCATTTCAAAATTATTTTGAAGAGTTTTTAAGGGAATATTTCAAGTGCAATAATATTATTTTTTATTTAGTGAGACATTTGAAGTAAATTAATTGAATAAATATTGGCTGAGGGTGCCTCCTCCCATTACCCTTCTTTATTTAAAGGAGAATATTATTTGTACTAGAAAAATTGAATGAAAAGTGTTCTTGAGTCTAACAATTTAGATATTTAGGATATCACAATGCAACCATTTACTTTCTTCTTAGTTAAAACCCCAATTTATGAATTATTAATTGAAGAGAAGCATAGGGTGTAATGGAATGCAAGAGCTATAGATATTCTACATTGTTGTCTTTCAACTTCTAAATGCATACAAATCGTGAACCTAATCATTGTTCATTAGATTTGGTCAAAATTTAGGTAACCCATGTGGGTACTTCTCCAGTTAAGAAAAACAAAATTTACATGCTTACTCACAACTATGAGCTATTTAGAATGAAATTAGGTAAAATTATTAAATATGTGTTTACTATACAAATATTATTAATGGTCTTCTTAATCTTGGAAAGGTTTTTTTGTAACGATGAACAAGTTTGCAATATTCTCAGATACTTATGCAAAGATTATGACACTTATCACAACAATTAAAGAAGCCAAAGACATCTCTAAGATCTCTCTTGATAAAAAAGAAAATTCAATAAATATACCTCAAGTGCCACCTTTGTCATGGAGTATGGTAGGAGATCAAAGTTTCTAGTAGAAAGACTTTGAAAATGCTCAAATCTTATCATGAATATATGTATTATTTAGGTGTAACGAAGTCTAGTAATGTTGTACTTATAATAGTGAAATAAAAGGAGCTAAGAAATGAACACATGAGAAAATGAAAGTGAGTTGCAAGCAAGAATTTCCTCTAGTGATGAGAAAATAACTAAGAAACAAAAAATCAAATACCACCTAAATGGGTTGAGGATACGACTTCACCAATGATGTTGTTAGTAGCAGCTTGTAGGTGATGATGAAAACAAGATAAAGTTTAGAAAGAGGTCAATTGAAACTAGTGAAACAATTCTAAAGAAAGCAATAGAGAAGATAAAATGAAATAAAGAGCTAAATTTGTGGGGTTTTAAAGTATCAAAGTTTTAGATCTATGGGTGTTGTGTAATCCTATAAAATTTTATCTCCATAAGATCATGATATAATAAGGCAAAGGGCATAATAAGTGTACTCGAACCTTGGGTATATTTTACTAGTATAATTTCTTCAAAGTGGGTGATTATTGTTAGGATTTAGAATTTATAAAGTGCTTAAATTAAAAAAAATCATAATTTCAAAGTTAATTGGAGATCTTACGAAGGGAGAAAGTCTTAATCATTATTAGAAGTAGGTATATTCATTGATAATTTTTATGTTAATTAAAACATTTTAAGAATTTATTAAATTTTTGAGAAATTATTTAGTTTTTCAAAAAACTCATACATTTTCAAAATGGAGATATGACACTTAAATGTATAAAGATAAGCTATAAAAATAAGTGGATAATTTATTAGGAATTTAATGATATTATCTTGCCAAAAATAAGAATTATCTATGTTATTAAATAAAAAATCATAAACATATGAAAATTAAACAATCATTTATGTTATGGAATTAAGATCTTATAGAAATGATTAAAAATAGTAAATAGAATTACAAAAATTATGAAACTATACTATGATGTAGTTCCAATGAAGATACATAGTATTTAAAAATTTGTTTGACATAAAAAAGTATTATGATCATAAAATTAAAATCCACAAAATTTTAAAGAAAATAACAAAATTATTATTATAAGTATTTTTAGAGCAAAAAGGTGTTAGAAATACTAACAAAAATATAAAAAAATATGAAATTGGAAGATAAATAGTGTTTATCAAAGAAGAATCATATAAAATTACCTAACAAATTTTTGAAAGTCAATTTAATAAAACAAAATACAAAATATATTAGAATACATAAGTTTTAAATTTATATGTTATTTATTTCCTAATTTCTAATATAAATAATGAAAGATTTGAGTGAACAATGATTCCAAGAGATAGACTATCAAAAGAGGTGGTGTGATCACATAAAATGATGTATTAAGCTATTGTGGACATTTTTAGAATAAGGGAAAAAGTTTAAGGGGTGTGGAAAAGAAGTGAAGTAGCAACAAAAGCGAGGAGAAGCAAATAAGTGAATTCTTTGTGCGACTATGAAAAAGGGAGTGAAGGAGAAGGACTAAAGGTCATAAAAGAAAACTCACAATCAAGAACAAGACAAAAACACTACAAAATGAAAATTTAAGATAAGCATGCTTTATAGCTTTCATACATTGGAATGTAGTATTGTTATAATGAAGATTTGAGGTCTTAAAATCAACAAAGAATCATTCTTTTAGTGAAGTCAATGTGAGGATTAAAATCTTAAACTATTGTAGACAATGTTGTATGGAAGATGCATATGTATACTGTAGTAATAGTTTGTAGTTTAAAGCCTTAAAATTTAAAAGATTTGAATGTAGGTGAGTGATGTTAGATGTACATGTTTCATTGGACTCCCATGCTTATTTGTTACTTTACGTACTTTATATGCTTAATAATTTATATGTAATCCCTCATCCAAGTTGGTTAGATCATACTAGGGAATCCCTTATGAGATAAACCAGGCTAGCTAAGTAATCACATAAGGTTGGCCATCTGGATTGTTTAAGCTGTGATAAACAAGATTGAAAAAACAATCATATTAATCTCAAACCATTTACTGTGATCAGGGGTTACTTGGGTATGTACAAAAAAAACTCTAAACATAAATAGCATATGGATCTATCTAAGAAGGCTAAGAAGAACCTCAAACATCTAATACAACACATACAAACCCTTATGAGCCATAAATAAGGCCTTAAGGTAGCATGGTGTATAAATATATTTAAATATATATAGCTAGTAACTTGAACAAAATACATGAAAAACACAAAAGATCTTGCCCAAAAAATGTCTAACACTCCAATGTTTAAGAAAAATTCATAGATGCCCAAGAAAGTAATTGTGAAGCTTTGGAGTTTGTGTTAAAGAGCCTTATCTAAGATGCTAACTGGCCTAATTAGATTAAAATTCATAAAGTGAGCCTTTCAATCACTATTTAGATAGAGCAAGAATGATAATGTCCTATGTCACTGCCAATCCAATATTTGTCTAAGAGAGTAAAAACATGATTTATTGAGGAGGGCTAACTCATGACGACAATCCTCTTTTCATAATAAGGTAGACTCTAGCTTGACCATAAAACCAAGTAGCTTCGTGTTTCTCTCACAAATGCCTTCTTCATTAATGAGCTCATCTCCATTGATAGTTATGTCGATTTTGTATCATAAGTGAAACTTTAGTCTTACACATCTAAATATAATTTAATAATAATTTAATATAGATTACCTTCATTATAAGACCTTGATGATTATCGTGTCATCATCCTCTACATCCTTTGTGGTCATCAATTTTTTTATTATTATGACCACTAAAATAGAACATGATAAGGTGTGAATGTTGAGTGATATATCAAGAGAGAAATTATTAAACAAAGAGTGACTTTTTATAAGCTTTTAGATTAAGGGATATAAGATGAATTTGTTTTACATTGACTATTAAAAGAGTGATTTTGGTATTTATATGATATAATGATCCTAAGGTTTGAGATATCTTTTGAGGACAAAACTTATTTGACTAGGGATGAGACAAGCTAAGAGGATAATAACTCGATATAATAAGACAAAAATGTCACATGTAGTATTAGAGCTGATTCTCTATAATCTTATATGATTTCAAAATTAATCATTGGTGGGCCTGTGACACTTAGGATCAAAGATGATATGAAGTGAATGTTAGGTAATATCTTAAGAAAGGAATCACTAGATAAGGGTGGCTCTTGACAAGTTTCTAGATAGAGAGGTACATAAATGAATTATCTCATATAAAATACTAAGGGAATGATTATGATGTTTATGTCACATGTTATAGTTTTGAGATAATAAAGTACTTTTTTAGAGTAAAATCTATTTGAGTTAGGATGGGATACTCAAGAGGACAATATTCTAATATAGTAAATTCAAAATGTTATAACCAAATTCTTTTCTTCTAGCTTTAAAACTTCTTCAACTTTGTCTCCTTCACACAACTTCATTAGGATTGTTGGATCCCTTCCATTTACTAAAACTCTAAGGAGTTCTTAATCCCCATTAGTTGCTTCTCCTTTTTTCTTATTATCTTTATTAATTGCACCCTAGTTATAATAACTATTCTTATTCCCCTTACATTATTGACTCATCCCTTCATTAAGCATTGAAAAAGTCTTATTTTTTTTCAATTATGAAGGCTTCATTCTAACAATTGTTCTTTTGTAAAGGAAATATGCCTTAGAAAATCTAGTTGAAAAGAACAAAAGTTGTAATAATTGATCACATTGACATAGATGAAGGGGTGATAATTCATTTATATAGATGTAGAAAGGTGACATTAATTTCAAAGAGAGCAATTTTCTTGGCCAATGTAAATGAATGGGTTTTGAAAATTAGAAAACTCATGTATGGTGATGACCTCAACTAGTTAATCTGTATGCATTTGCTATCTTTAAGCCTCCTAGATCTAAGTGCCTAGCTTCAACATTCATCAACTCTTCTTGATTTTTTAATATTTTGCATTTATTATTGTGGATTCTTCTTTCATTCCCCACAACTAAAGAGGTGTTGATCTCCATTCACTTATAGTAGGATTTTCAGCACTCATGCATCCTCAAGGCTATCCTCAATGTCAACAATAAGTGTTACTTATTATCAAACAAGTTTAAATTTTAAATAACAAAAATGAAGGGAGGGTAATCATATATAATAATCAGGGATGATCATGAAATGAATAAGTACAACATACCACTTCAAGCTACTGTTTATTAGTTGCTGGCTTTCTTCATAAGAAACTCAATTTAGTTTGTTTTTTCATGGCTAAAACATTGCAGACCCTCTCTTAAAAGCACTCATCAAATAGTCTCCTTTGGAAAGCTTCTCTTTCAAATCCTCGTACCTTTAGATTACACTGTATCTTTTTCCAGGTAATTAAGCTGCACTTGATCTGCTTTCATACCCAGACTGATGCAAAGGTCCGCTCAACAATCCCTAAAGAAACATTAATGCAAAGTATAATCTCAGACAATTAAGGATGAACTACTACAGTAAAGAATAATTGTAATAGTTACAGTTTTTTTTTCCCAGAATTTAAATACAAGCATCTTAGAGCTCGTCATGCTTGAAAATAGAGTTTTTTATTCGTTTAATTTATTCTCTAAAATCGAATTTTTAGTGGCACTTTTGTGAGTTTCGATTTCGACTCAAGTCGTTTGATCAAAGCTTTTGTTGCGATGGTTTCGGTTTACTTATTATGTTGTTTTATTTTCAATTTTGATTATTTTTTATTTTTAAATTAGAATCAATTGTTTTTTAGTTCAGTTTATATTTGATTTATTTGCACAAACTAATTGAAACCAGTTTTTTGTTGATTAAGTTCGAACTGGTTTTGACCAAACCTATTATCAAATAATAAAAAGAAATCAATTAAAGACCATGTTTTAAATTAAAAGTACTATTTTATTTTGTGTAATATTGATTTATGAATATTAATATTATCTAGATGTTTAGATATTTATTATTTAAAAATTATTTACGACTCGGTGTTTTGATCTACCTGCATGGAAACTTGGCTTTGATTTGGGCAGGAGTAATGGCTGCTTTCTGGGAACCCATTCTGCATGCTGTTCTCTCCGAGCTCTCGTAACCTGTTGAGCTCAGGAAGTACAACTTTTCCAAGATCGGGACGATCCTTCCTTCTCAGCTCCGCACACTTTAGGGCAGTTTTAGCCAAACTCAATGCGTCCTCCAACGGCCAATCCGGTACTGTCGGATCCAAAAACTCCAACTCCTCCCTATCGATCGAATGCTCGACGTGGTGTCTCAACCCCATGGCCGGTTTCCCGGTGATCAACTGCAGAAGAAGGATGCCAAACGAGTATATGTCCGACTTCACCCCGAGCATCCCGGTCTGCTGATACTCCGGATCGATGTAGCAGAACGTTCCCGCAGTGGAGGTCATCCTGTATTGGGTTACATTATCGGCGACTGAAGGCGGGACGAGCCGCGCGAGGCCGACGTCGCTGATCTTGCTGACGTAGTTGTTGTCGAGTAAGATGTTGGCCGGCTTGAGGTCGCGATGGACTAAAGGCTTGGGCTTGGCCTGATGGAGGAAGAGGAGTCCGGTGCCGATCTCGGCGGCGATGCGAAAGCGGTGTTGCCACGGGATTGGTGGGGTGTTTCCCCGATGGAGGAGGCGGTCCTCAAGGCTGCCGTTTGCCATGTATTCGTAGACGAGACAGCCGAATTCGGGGCAGGCTCCCAGGAGCAGAACCATGTTTGGATGCCTTATGCTGCTCAGGATCTCAACCTGTATATGTTAATGCCTGAGAAGAAAGTTTTGTGAAATATGTGGATGGATGCATGTGTTTCTCGTACCTCTTGTTGAAATTGTGACCGGCCTTGAGCAGCGTCAGGACGGAGAACCTTGATGGCGACAGGGGTGTGCTCTAATTGGCCTTTGTACACAGGGCCGTAACCTCCTTCTCCCACCTTTCGGCCCTCGGCGAAGTAATCAGTGGCCACTTCGATTTCCTCTATTGAGTACCTGCGGTACAGCACGTCTCTGTGGGCGATGGAATCCACGGCCTTCTTCCTCTCCTCGGCCTCCTTCACGGCCTTCATCTCGGCGTCCACCCTCTTCCTGGCTTCGAGCTCTGCTATTCTTTTGGATGCTTCGGCTGCTTCGATGGCCGCCTTGGCCTTGGCCTTCTCTTGCTCCATCATGGCCAAAGCAGCCTCCTCCGCAAGCCGCGCTTCTTCCAGTCGGTGTTCTTCCTCCATCTTCCATCTGTGCAACTCCATGGCCTTATGCTTCGCAGTTAGTGCCTCTTTGCAGGCGTTGCTGTACATGTCCATGGTCTGCTTTAGCTCAAGTCTCAACCTCTTCATCTCTGCTTCAACTTCTTCCTAAAAGCAAAATTTTACGGCGTTGCACTCAAAGAAGATGTAATCTTAGTGTAGAACAGTGAGGTGAAGAACTTGCCATGCTCTGCAAACTCCCGTGAGAGAAACCCATGTCGCTGCTCTCCGCAAATCTGTTCGGCGTTCTAACTGACTCGGATCGCCGATCAAAGCTGTTCGATCCACTCGAAGGCCTCAAGTAGAAAGGAGAGCACTCGAGGCTCGGCCTACCAGAGCTTACAAATGAAATGTCGGAACCCACAAAAGATATATCGGTTTCCGGCAACGTGATTTCCCCGTATGATCTCTGGTTCGAACCTCCTCGAGCAAACGGTGACCTGCATGATATCCACGGTTTGACTCATAAATTAGGAAAACTCTTTTGTTTGCTGTTTGCCTTTGCCCGTACCTAAACATCTCTCTTTCTTCAGCAGCCATATCCCCTGTAAAGCGCGGGAAGAGCAGAATCTCATGATATCGGTGACTCAAATATGCAAACATAAGAATGCGTACGGATCAAAAAACTGACCTCTTGTGCTTGCGTTTGACAAGCGAGGAGGCTTTTCTTTGTTGTCCGGCCGGAGCGGTCGTCTCTGTGGTTGTGCTAGAACAGGAGGCGGTGGCCGGATCGCATTGCGTACAGAAGACACCTTCCCTTTCGATATTACGTAAACAGAGCAGAAGTCGGGAGCGATCTTAGAGATGGTGCTAGGAACATCCGTTGTCTTCAATCTTTGTAAAAACAGAGAGAAGTTAACACAATCCTCTGCTTCAGAAAGATAATGGTTTTTCGCAGAATCCAAAGCCTTCACCTAACAAATGTTCCTTTCGACGGGGCACCGACGACTAGCTTGTCCACGTTAGCTTGAGACACGAACTCCACTATGGCCTTTGCAATATCAGTGTCTTCAAGAATGACATCCTTGAATGTCACCTGCCATCAAAGCACCACCACAGAGCTCGGATTGCCATGCACTTTAGATTAAATGTGAGGATAAAGATACGCACATTTCTTCTGGTGCAGAAGCAGCGGAAGGGAACGAGCAGCTCTCTGGCCTGCGCGGCGGCAAACTCGTCCTTACCTGTGGCAAGCACTGCTTAAGAGGAGAAGAAAAATGGGAAAACCTTTGGGCAAGTCCCATAAAACCGTCACCTTTTGTGTTGACGTGAACGAGGGTGACGGCTTGGCCGCGGTGGAGAAGGTTGTCGAGGGCCCATTTGAAGGCATTCTGACTTCCTTTGTCTCTGTCGACGGCGATAGCGACCGTCGAGGGGCTGGTGTCTTGCCCCTCGGCCATGCTTGCCCGATGGCTCAGCATCTTCTTCTTCGGTTAACCTTCTTTGAAATGGACGGAAGGAACTTGGGCGGCTAGATATAGAGATGTTCTGTTTTGTGGAGTTTTGATGCAGTTGCGGTGTCTGGTTGATTACACCGTTGAGATATTAGTTTGGTTGGTTGGTTTAGCTGTTTGTTTAGGCCGCTTTGTGGTTGGTTCAACGGGATGTTGGTTTGTTTTTCTTGTTTTTGGTTTTTTTTAAGGACGGGTATTGCTTTGTTATTCTGTTTTTTTTTTTAAATAGGCATAACAGTAACAAAGAATTCAATTTATTTCTAATATATACATTTGATTTATAATATTTTTTAGAATAAAATGTATTCGTTCAGATTTTTCATAGAAAATGGTAATGATTACTGAGTAAAAATTTACTAATTCAGACTTTTAGGTAAATATGTTTTTCTATTATTCTTTTTTTAAACAATAATAATAAAATTAATAGAAATAAAGTATCATATCTCACAGGTTTGCCGTCTTTTTTGTTGGGCAATTTGAATAAATAGATTAGTAATTAATACAAAAGTTGTAAACTATATTGACTACTTTGAGCAATCTAAATCTTCATAATTTTTGTCCGAAAAATTCGCAATTTTTTTTATTTGAATGAAATTTATAAAAAAAAAATAAAAAAATGAAAAAAAATAAATAAAAATAAAAATCAAGTACAATTTTTAATTTTCTAGTTTTTTTATTGACACGAAAGTAAAAAATATTCAATGTTACTTTTAACATAAACTTAATTTATAACATTTTTGTATAATTTTGTGATACAATTTTTTTTTTCATTTGAAAATTTCATATTAATATTGAATAAGAAATTTCATAGTTCAATTTTTTAGATATGTGTTCTATATATTAATTTTGTGCAAAAATTAATAATAAAATTGAGAACTTTATGTATCCAATTTAGATAAATGGATTACTTTGTAATACAAAAGATCTAAGCGTTCTACAACATTGATCAACCTAAACCTAAGTAGATAATGTCCAAGCATTTTCCAATTTGTTTGATTTAAATAAAAACCAAAAAATGAAAATTAAAAGAAAGTTTTATTTGTTTTTTGTTTGCATGAAAGATTTAAAGACTGCATGTTTATTTTTATTGTATACTTTTGATTTATTACATTTTTGTATAGTTTTGTGTTACAAAATTTCTTATTCAAAATAATAATGTTCATTGAATAAAATTCATGCCAACTTTGTCAATATTTTTTTATACATTGCTTTTGTTCAACATTAATAATAGAGTTATAATTAAAAATATCATTAACATTGCCATCTTTTGTAAGTCAACTTAGATAACTAAATGATTTTGTAATACAAATATATAGATAGATTTTAGCTGATTTGAATTAAATTTTTGAAACTTTAAAATCAAGTTAAATGCAATCGTTTCATCTATCCAAAACATCTGTAAACCACTTTCATAAACCATTATTACTCTAATTAAACCACCATGGTTATATGTGCCTATGCTTATAATTAAAAAGACTATCTTTAAACCCTAATACTTGCTTTCCTTCTATTCTCTTAAGACATTGTACTAAATTTCAAGTTCTTAACTCTCTTTTCATGCTCAAGTTTATTTTCTCAATTGACAAAGAACATTATTTTGATAGTTATGACCCATTAAGTCTAACAAGCAAAGAGCACAAGTGTGAGCACATTTTTAGCTAATCTTAATCATTCACTTATTCGTTTTCTCTAATCCACTTTATATATTGAATTCAATTGTTTTCTCATGTTATCATTTTTATTTTAAGACTAGTTTGTCAAATTTGCTTGAGATTTAGAACATTTGATTACTTGTTTCAAATTTTCATTTATTAACCAAAAGTATTTTGCAAGTGATTTTAGTTCTAAAAGATTTTATTCTCATTTTAATGATGTTCATAAATAGTTCCTACTCAATGAATAAATTTGTTGGCTTAGTCAAGGAACTCTATAATCTTCTCTTAGGATTTTAATTAGTACAAAAGCCTACTAAAAAGGCACATTGGGTTGGCTTAGATCTCAAAAAATAAGCATCATCTTTTGCTTGGATTAAGACATTAATGAATTGCAAGTAGTGACAAGCTTTCAAAGGAGTTAAAGGGATTAATAAAGATTGATTAGAATGATGAAACCAAGATAAGTCTTTCTATGTTTTCTTTCTTTTTTCTTTTCTTAACGTTTTTGCTAATACTTTCTTTTTTATTACTCTCTCATATAATTGATGTTTTGTGAATTCACATTTACTTATTCTTATGAATAATTAGGAATTTGTGCCTTCATTTTATACAATGTAAAATATAATTTTATTTTTTTATGAAAATAATTGAAAGTTTTTGAAATATAAATTTATTTGGATTTAATTTCATGTTGAATTCTCCATTTGAAAATTTACATAAATTTATTATTTAAATTAGAATTAATTGCTTAATATTAGCATAAATTTGTCACATTTTTGCATTTGAATGTTATAATCTCTTGTGCATAAGTAAAAATTTTATGAGCAATAGAGTTGGCAATTTAAAATACATTTTTTATTAATAGCATGCTTGCTCTTTTTCCCTCTAATCTTGACATGATACTAGCCTTTACTTCTCTCTTTAACCACTTATAGGAGGTAGATTTTCCGTTCTCTCTCTCTCTCTCTCTTGTCTGCTTTACTTTTCTCTCTTTACAACTCATCTATTTGGAAGACACATTATCAATTTGGCTATAGAGCATTGTTTGCTCAATGCTAATTTCGAATTAGTCCTTACCCATCAAATTGGTATCATAATTAGTTTTATCATATTTTGTCTACGATGGTGATCAATTTCACTATTTTGCAAGAAAATTTGACAATGACTTATCTCTTAGAGATGAAGTTAAGTGTAGAACAAAATGCCATTTTTGTTTTTTTAATAAAAAAAACTGATATGTTTTACATGTTATGCTTATTTGATTTAAATTTATTGGAATCATTTTCTCAATTGAAATTTTTTCTAAATTATTTAATTTTATCATATTTAGTTATTTATTTAATTTGAATTTAGGATTTTTTATTAGGATCAATCTATTAGGGTTATCATGAACTTTTGATATCATTTGAGTTTGAATATTATGATCTTTTGTATATAAATAAAACTTTTTATAAGAAATAAAATTAGTGATTTATAATAAATGTTTTATTAATAGTATGCATGTTTTATCTCTATAACCTTTTGTAGGAGATCAACTTTTCCTTATCTTTTTAACTCTAGTAGACTTACTATTCCTTTCTCTCTCTCTCTCTCCTTTGCTTCTCTTTTCTCTCTCTATAAGTTACCTATTTTGTATGCCTCCTTTATTGTTGTATTACTTTGCTATTATTTGAACTAAAGTGTAATTTGATTTATCATCCTCTTAGCTATCATTATTATTTCTTGCTAAGCTTCCCCTTCTAGGTATGCTTACATTCATTTTCTAGTATTGTTGTAGAGGAGCTTGAGACTAAGCATAAAATTTTTAGTTATTATAATCATTATTTTTTACTTGTTATTATTATATCTTTGTATTTTCTTGTTTGTATGTATTTGTTTAAGACACATCAACATTATAGAATATAATTAAAAATAAAGCATATAAAAGCTCTTTTTGTAAACAAGATTTTGGTCTTTTTATTTAATATAATAAAAAAAATAAAATCTAGTCTTTTTTGGAATTCATTTCATAAAATTTAAAATTTTCTAAAAATATTAAAAACACTAATTGACTCTCTTTTGGGCATGCTTAGACTAAAAATATCAAAGCTTAAAAAATGAATACCTATTGAGCTAAACACATATCATATTTGTTTCCCTCCTAACGATGATGATTCATCCCATACTGTGCTATGTATGCTTTAATTTATATAAATTAATTATTTTTATTCAATAAATAAATTTGATCTAATGATTGATTAATAAACTATAACTAATGAGACTCTTCGTTGCTATTAAGAGCATATTCTAGAATCTAATTTATGCATGGATTGCTAGGAAGAACTTTATCTTATGGCAAAAACACCTCAAGAGAGTTTTTAAAATCCATATATAAGTGTTTATAGGTATTAACATTATGCTTATTAAGGATAAAACAAGTCCATTAACTCAAACTATACAATATGCAAAGCCAATTATGTGTTTGCTTGGTAGGCAATGTTGAGCAATAGAAGCTAGATGTCCAAAAAGTGGGAGGAGAATAACGAAAATCTTAATCTTAAGGGTAAGAAATAAAAACAATGGAAGTGTTTTGAGATTTTTTTTATTACAATTGCTTTTAGAATCTTATTTAAAAAATTCTTATTAACTTTAAAATTTTTTGTGTAAAAAATGTAATAAAATAAATACATAATATATTTTAAATAGTTTGATATAAAAGTAATCTACATCTACTATCAATCAATAGATCATATAAATACTAAAAAGCATCTTCTATAGATTGGGCTAAGAAAACCATCACATATTAGATTAAATGATCTTAAAACCATTAAGTTAGAGGATTCTATAGATCACAAGTCTAAATTAACCTATATATTAGGTTAGAAAACTCTACAACATTGGCTTAAATAAGCCTATAAATTATTGAGTCAAAGAACCCTTTAATGGTGATCAAAAAATAAAAAAAGAAATAAAATAAAAGTTCCATAATAGGATAAATGAAACAATGTAAAAGCTAGAAGATATAAGTTTTATGACCCAACAATAAGACCAAAAGATACCAAATAGATATTAAAAAGTATTTAGAAAATATATTTAATTTAGCTCAATGACACCACTTAAAAAAAGTGATAATAAAGATGTATGCTATTTTTTATTTAGACCCAACTCCCTTATCCAAATCTTTAAGAATATGATGATGTTTAAGTATAAATGTTTCTTAAAGGATTTGTAATTGATCATTAACCATTATTGTGAAATCCCAAAAAATTTTTTATGTATAATATATTATAAAGCATACAATTAAGCCATTATGATTATAATTATTAGTATTTTAAGAAAATAAATTTAATTTTTAGAATATTTTATCTATTAATTAAAATATTATTATATTATGATTATTTAAGAGTGTTTCATGTTTTGAAATAAAATAAAAAAATTTATTTAAATATTTAATTAAAACACTCATTGAGATAAATCTAATGATTATGAATTTATAATTTTTAGATATGTAAATAGTTAGCTATAAATTTAAAAAATATTTAGAACAAATATAATTTCATTAATTATTAATAGTCATGTTTTCAAATGAAATAAAAAATTTTATTTGAGCATATGAAAGAGCTCATTGAGAGATATTCAATGGTGACGAGTTTATGATTTTTAGATGTCTAAATAATTAATTATAAATTTTAAAATATATATATGAATATAATCATAGCAATTTTGAGAGCAATTTAATAAATTCTATTATTCTTTTTTGCCTCATAGAAGTTTGGTTAATAAGAAAAGTTGATAAGAAGGTCTTGAACAGGAGGTGTCATAAGCGATAGAGAAAGGGAGGGAAAGAGAAAGAAAGAAAAATAAGAAAAAATGTGAAACAAAGCTACCATGTAGCAAAGAGAAATCCAATGATGTATTTTCAAGAGAATTTAGGCGATCAGTTATTATTAGAAGTATAGGAGGATAAGTTGTAACAAAGGAAATTTAAAAGAAAAGTAAAAGATTGAAGTGGTAAGTAGAATTTAGCTTTTTTCACTATTTCAATTTATTTTATGTTAAAATAACTTAGATTTTAATTATTCTATATTATTAAAAAATATTTTTAATTTTTGAAGATGTTTGATTATAATAAAAATTATATTAATTTAAAATATTTTTATTCTTATTGGAAAGTTATGTACCATATGATAAGCTATTATATGTTATAATAAGTTTTAAGTCTATTTCATAGCTGTATAAACAAAGGTCCTTAGAGCCTTTGTGTAGTGACCTAAACTAAACTTATTGTATAATAGCTTTGACATATAATATGATGCCTAAAAGTTGGTTAAGCAAGATAAGATTGATCTGGATTTAATTAGAAGGAACATATGGTACGATGTGTTCATCATATAATACATTAGGTTAAGAACTAGTAAAGATTAGAAAAATGAGGGACTTGTCATGGGGTGAGTATATAAATAACGTGCAATATGATTGATATATCATACGATATGATAATTGAAACTTGAGGAAAAAAATTAAAAAGGATGTTTTAATTTAATAAACATAAGAATGTTGCTATTATTTATTTTGGAAAGAATTAAAAATGATTATGTGCATCAATGATATTGTAGGAATTCAACAAAATAAGGGAATTTGATTTGGCATTTTTGTCTTTGATACAAGTAGATAAATCTAATCAGTATAATATAAACATAATATTAAATTATAACATGATTTTAAATATTTAATAATTATGATATAAATATAATAGAAAATTGATACATAGTTAAAGTAGATTTATGTGCTTATTATATTTATTACTCTAATACAGCTTTATGGTATTATTAATTTAGAGTTACTGATATTTTATTTACATATGATTATATTTGTGTTATTTTTATTTATTTGATTTATATAGAAATGAATACAATCACATAAAAGTTTTCATATAAAATGAGATATGACTATATATATAATAAATAAAAGAATAATATGTCATATTGAGTTATGATTTAGTTTATAAATATATTTATAAATTATGAAAAAAATAATAATTATATTTTCATGACATATTATCCTTATTATATGATATAATGTCACTAGTACTCTGTATATGATATCTAGGATGAATATACCATTATTCTTTACACCATGATCCCATTGTATAATGTCATTAATATTTTGTGTAGATGTCTAAGATAGGGGTACCCTTATATGGTTGGTTTATATAATATTATTAACACTTTGTATAAGGTCTTTAGGATGAGGATATTTTTATATTAATAGATGCTAGCTTATTAATACCTATGAATAAAGGTTATATTGATATGAATATTAGTTATTAGATCCAAAAGATAATAGTCAAAAGAGAAAATTAGGCGAAATTATAACATACAAAATTTGAAGTATGTTAACTAGTATGGAAAACATTATTATATTTTTTTTCATCTATGCATGATTATTAGCTATCATTTTACTATTTATACAATATTTTTCTTTTTATATCAAGTTTTTATATTTTGTTATCATAGTGATTTATTTGTTCAATTTTATAAACTCTCACTAGTATTTAAATAAACCATGTATTCATGACACAATAAGATAGAGATTTTGATACCATGTATAAAGATCTTACTAACAAGATAACCTAATAGGTATGATGTAAAGTTATGTGTAGCTTTTATGAATCACTTAAATATATATATTTGGGACTGATCTACATTAGCTTTTTGAAGTTCAATTACTATATCTTTAATGGATTTTTATGGTACAATTGATGTAGTTGGATCTTTATGATATAGTTTTCATAGTTGTAATTTTCTTATTAAATTTCTTAATTATGAGTGATTTTATATTGAGTAAATATATGAATGATATGATATTGAGTAGTTATTGAGATTATTTCATAATAATATCCCTTCTTAAGAAGTTAGTATGCTCTAGTATGTATATTTCTTTATATTTAATCTCTTATTATTGTGAATTATTATAGATGAGTTAAATAAGGTCTTAATAAGGTGGTATTAGAGTCTAATTATAAGTTTAATATTAAAATTTTATGATAATGTATGACTGTGATAAAATAAAAAAATTGATACATCTGAGTTTGGCAATATAGACAAAGAGAAAGAAAAGGAGTAAGATGTTTCATAAAATGAATTGGCACAAATTTTAATTTCTTTATTACAATTAATTGGAGGTTTTAATAGTTAAGCTATAATATTATCAATAAATGAAGTGATTGATTAATTCTAGAGAATGCATCCATTTTATTTTTTAAGAGAGAAATATCTCATGGTGGCTAAGAACTTGTTAAACAAAATGGCAATAATCTTTGATGGTATGTCTTATCCTAATGTTTAGAAAGTAGCAATAATGGTACTAAAAATGTTACAACTTCATGGTGGAGCTCTTGATAAAGAATTCAATATCTATGAAGATCTATTAGGGTGAAATCATGAGAAAAATTCACTGAAGAATTTGTAAGATAGATTATTGTTATGCTAGTGAGATAAAGTAAGAAATTGATCAAATTGCTTGATTTAAGACATATAAGCCAAATTTACTTAATTTGTAAGGTATGTACCAATTCTAATAAGCCAAGAGGAACAAAGGTGTTACATATTTTGTATAGGATTACTAGATGAGATTAGAGTACCCTTATGATAGTAAGTTTTATAAATTATATAGAATTAATAAGACATGCAAGAACTATAAAAATAGAATAATGTGCTATAGAATTAAGAAGGAATGGTGAAAAAATAAAATTCAAATATCAAATATTTTAAATTTATAAGAAAAAGGAGTGATTTTAGTAGTCCCAATAGTGTTAGTTACAATAATGATGGCTTTAATAGGTTCATATCTAAGAATGGTTCAACCAAGTAAACTAGTTTTGGATATAGTATAAGTACTTAGTGTAATATATATGATAAATAACACAGGATAGGTGTAGACTATAACTCATTAGAGTAATAAGATATTTTTTGTGAAGAATTGAAACATATATCAAGAGTTTGTCCAAAAATGAGGAAATTGAAGTCACCCATTGCATCTATAAGTGGTGTTTAAGGTGCTTCAAGAAGATGAATAAGAGTTGGTTCCACTAAAACATCAGTTAGTATTTGTAAAAGTGGTATAGTTGGCAGAGATGTTAGGCTCAAGTGTAGTATATTACTTAATAGGAGCTCAACAATTCATTGATGTTATTATAAGTATGTTACATTTACAAAGTTTAACTATTACTATTTTATTTGATTATTGAGTATCATATTCATTTATTTTCACATATATAACGAACAAGTTAAATATTAAGTTGCAACAATTGGAAGACTACTTATTAATTAAAATGCCTACAAAAGTTACATTAGAGTAGAAAGTTATACTAAGGAGCAAGTAGAAATTAAGAGTAGAAAATTTCTTAAGTTATTGAATATTATTGTAAATTAGAATTTGGTATTATATTAGCATAGACTGATTATATGACCATCAAATAAAAATAAATGACTTGGAAAGAGGATAGAGATTCATAACCCATGGGAAGTTAGTTTGATTTATTTTGGTAATGGAATAAAAATTCATATTATCTTTGTGTTGAAGGCACATAAATTCTAAGAGATGTTAGAACTGTTTGGTATCTATTGTAGATGTGAGTAGAAAATTTTCTCAAATTTTAGAGGTAACTATAGTTGGTGAATACCTAGATGTTTTTCAAAAGAATTATTAGGGTCATCTTTGAAAGAGAGATAGATTTTGAGATCCATTTCTTTTTAGGTGTTGAACCAATTTCTAAAACTCCATATAGGATGACAACAACAAAATTGCAAAAAATTAAAATATAGATTTGAGAGTTCTTAGATAAAAGATTTAGTGCATCACTTTGGAGAGAATCTATATAATTTGTGAAAAGAAATATAATAGTTTTAAGAATGTGCATTTGTTATAAATAAATCAATAAGATGACAAGTAATATAAGTATCATTTATTAAGAATTAATGATTTATTTGATTAGCTTTAATGAGTAATAGTATTTTTTAAGATTGACCTAAAATTTGGTTTTCATCAATATAGAATTAAGAAGAAAGATATTTCTAAGTCTTCTTTTAGAATGAGATATGCCAATTACAAGTTTTTCTGCATTATCATTTGGATTGACCAATGCTCCTATCATGTTCATGGATTTGATGAAACAAATTTTTAAGAAATAATTGGATTTGTTTGTTATTATATTTATATATGACTTTTTAATCTACTCAAGCTTTGTAGAGGAACAAGTTATCCATTCACATACAATGTTATAGATTCTAAGAAAAAATAAATTATATGCTAAATTTTCTAAATGTGAGTGCTACTTATCAAAGGTAGTATTTTAAGGTTAGGTTGTTAATATTTTAGGAATATTAGTTGATCATAAAAGAACTTTTATAATAATAGATTGGCCTCAAACCACATCTATATTAAAAATAATAAATTTCTTGAAAATGATTGCTATTATAAGAAATTTGTGAAAAAATTTTACATATAGCATTTCCATTAATGAAACTGGCCAAAATTGATTGGGATTTAAATGGTAAGGATAGTTTCTAAATACTAAAAGATAAATTAACTTTAGCTCTAATTTTGGCTTTACCAAAGGGTACTGAGAGATATTGTGGTTAGTTCTCACTAACATTTATTATATTGTAGTGTCATGATATCTATTTCTTTTTTTTTCTCATAACATTTTAGAAACATATAAAAAATATTATTTACTTTTTATAAAAATAATAGTGTAAATAAACCTTTATCCTTTGAAGTAAAGTAAATGAAGCATCTTTTATAATCAAGTAAAAATATTAATTAATTCAAATTTCTTTAATAATCTATTTTATATTTTTTGCTCAATTAAAATAAACATAAGGATCACACATCAAATGATAGTGGGGCATTTTTTGAATTATTATATATTAGTTCTTACTCCATCTTAATAGCCTCATGGAATATTTTCTTTTGAAATGAAAGTATTAGACCAAAATAGGCATGAGCTAATCAACACTAAATCAATAGCACAAAGCATATACATATAACAAAGAAATACAATATTTGTGCAATTACAAGCACGACCATTTACAATATGGTAATTATCATGTGAAATTTTATCTCATTTATATTTAGAGCTTTTAGATATTTTTTATTTATTTTTTGCCTTTTTATCTTTTTGAAGATTGGAATAAAAATATGCCCTCTTTGTAAACAGATTGAGCATATTTAAGAATTGTCATTTCAAATTAAATAGATTTGATGATGGGCTCCTTTGGATCATCTACGAAATGCATTATTTTAGAATGATAGTCACCACTTTAGACAACCAATATCCTTTCATTTTAAATATTACCTTTCCTTCACCAAATCCTTTCCTTTTCTCTTTCTATATTCATTTCTTTTCTTTTCTTTTGTAACTATATTACTATAACATTTTTGTTTTGTAACTATATTACTATAACATCTTTTCTTCTTTATTTTCTTCTTATTTTTTATGACCATTATCACAATAAAATTTTATTTGGCATGAGCCTCTTAAGAATATTATTACACAATTATATAAATAAAAAAAAAACTTATAATCAAAGCAACACTTCACACAAGCTCAAGCAACAAATATATAATTATAAGACCACCATATCAAAGCATTAACATTTAACTTCCTTAATAGATTCCTTTTTTATCATCTTTTAAAAATGTATATTTCTAACAAGTATTATCGATCAAACATCATCTCTTATGCATATGTTACCTATTACTACATCTTCAACTTGACATTTTATTAATCATCAAGACATCTAACCTACAATAACATTACAAGGTGTTATATATATGTAGGTACAAGTTTTTCTTACTCATGCATCCTTAATTGATTATATGTTATTGAAATCAAGGTTAATAATCATCTTCATCAAATATTTTCACATATTTTTTAAGATTTTTAACCTGGCATTATACATTGCATCAAACACATATATATGATTAAAAGATCTACTTACCTTTTTAATTTATATAGTTGTCTTATTAAGCTTAGATATTAGCTTAAAGTTTTGATTTGTATAATACTTGAGAGCTTTTTTCCCTTTATTTTGCCTTTTCCTTTTGCACAACTCATCTTCAAAACTCTTAAAAACTCCTTGACTTGCTCTTATCTTTCCTTTATTGACTATGGTTGAATTCTAAACCTCAAATTCAACAAAATAAAACACTTTAAGTCATAGCCAACCATTTTTTTCATATTTATTCTCATACATTTCTACATTTCTTCCTTTTTAAATACCTCTAACAATTGTATCCCTTCATGTGAATTCTTTTCATCTTCTATGCACTCATTTTTAAAGGTTTTCTATTGACTAAACTTACCATAATATCAATTTTCTTAGTCATTTATTGTTTTGGGTTTTAAGATCTATTTAATTTTTAATAATTTTATATGTATGATAAACCTAATTATATCATATGATTCTTAATCTTGTTTAAATTTATCTTAGTTTCTTCTTATCATACTTTTATGATATTAATATTATACTCAAATGATACTCCTATTTCTTTTATGTTGTATAAGCAATTTTATTTATGATGTTAATCTTTAAATCATTGTATTATATATGTTTGCTTTTCATTATATATGAAACCTTTTAATTGACTATTTTTAAGCACTCTATTTATGTTGTACTTTATGATATTATGTGTAGTACTTGAATGATCAATTCTCTGTATCTCACTTTTATATCTCGATTATATTGATACAATCAGTTTATTTTATTATATAATCATTCTAAGTTATCTTTTTTCTTGAACAATTTCATAATGTAGCTCACTTGATTTTTCTCTTATGTGAGCTTACAATAAGATATAGTTCTATCATATTATTGACACAGGAGCATCTCAGATTAGCTCACAAAGATACACCTATGACATGGCATAGTTTTATTTGAACTCAATGTCATGCCTAAGCCTAATTCTATTTCAATTAGTCATCTTTATTATTAATGAGAAAATATGAGTTAAATCACTTAATAATCCAAAAAATATCTTTAAAATTCTAAGTCATTTAACTTAAAATGACTAAACCTCATTAAATGCAAAATATAAAAAATGAATGAGAAAATTACATACAAAAAATTATAGAATCCTACAACATGACAATTTAAAGTCAACGACAATGCAACGATGGATACTAGTAGTGGACAAGATGAGCAATGATGGTCAGTAATTATTGGATAAAATCAGCCAAGAGATGGTGGGTAGTTGGGAAGTAATAGGCACTTGGTGATGGTGAGCAACCATGTCATATCAAGCAACCAGATGATGGTGAGCAACCAGGTGATGGTAAGCTACTAGCGATAACAAGTGATTGACGATGACAGTGGCCAGGAGTAACAGGAGACCAAGTGATGACAAACAACTAACAATGGTAGGCAAAGGACACATAAGTTTAAACTAATAAAAACCAATGTTGATGATGACCCAAAAGAACTACAAAATATTCTAAGACGAACATAGAAAAAATAACAAGGATAACCTTAGAAAAAAATAGTGTTGTAGTTGACCCTTATGGTTAATAAAGATAACTAATTGAAATAAGATTTAGCTTGGGCATGGACTCTGAGTTTGAATAGAACTTGTGTGATATTAATAAGTGTACACTAAATTTTGAATTATTTTAAGATGTTTCATAAGTCACCTAACCCTAATTAGTGTATTTCTTTTAGCATTCTTTATTAATTTATTGACTATATCTTGTGTTATAGGCTCTATATTAGATCATAATAGAAGTCTAATTTATCTTACATCAACTATAAAATCTAATACTTCTAAAAATTCACACTATGTATATATTTTGTATTGATACATTTCTCTCGTTATACTTATATGACCTAGTATTAGGTTTTACATTCTATCATACTTATATGAAGGTATAGACATGCCTGTATGATAATTATCCAACTTTAATCTCTTACTTAATTAGACTATATGATTAATGTTATTATATTGTATAGTATATCTTTCTTCTTACATTTGACTCTAAAAATTTCATTATATTATGCTTATTATAAAAATTACTCATAAATTAATGCTTATCATATCATATGATTTGTTAACTCATTTCTCAACCCTTTGAGCTTAATCAATTTTTCTTTTTCCATTGATCAGGCTTCTACGTTCATTACTTTTGTACTGTATGCTAATTATTTTCTATGCAACCTTTATATTTTTGCATTAACAACTCTTATCCTTGGTCATCTTTTATGATCTTTAGCTCATTTTTATGCCTATTCTCACTTCTCTTAAGTTCATTCTCTTTTTTATTTGATCATATTATTTGCTATATTTCTATCATACTTTATATTTCAACTCTTTCTTCTTTAGCTTGTCAAACTAATCTAACTTATATAAAAGTTGCGACCATTTATTATAATATTATACAAATAAAATAATCCTTATTATGTCATACAAACTTATTTAATTACCAATTATTATTTTATCTATTGTATGATTTTTAATATCATATTAGATGTTATTCTTTGTTAAGTTATTTTTCTCATTGTTATGGATGTTGTATTGTATGATCTACTTCTATTGTAATGTATGATCTTTTTTCAAAATATTTTCATAATTTTATCAATTATTTTTTAATTAAAGTAATAATAATTTTATTATTTTTACTACTCCCTCTTTAGAGTCTTCAATAATTCTCTAATATTATGATTTTTAATATCTAATAGTTTGAATTTGTTAAAATAATTTATCACCACTTTTGAAAAGTTATAAGTATCAAGTTTATATTGATGCGTCTTTTTAAGATTTAGGATATGTACTACTATAAAATAAAAAATTGATTGCATGTGCATTCGAACTATTGAACGCGCATTAAAAGAATTATCTTACATGATTTAAAATCCATGGAAATTGTATTTGTTATAAAATATGGAGGCATATGTGAAATTTTTATTGACCATAAAAGTTTGAAATGTATTTTCAATCAAAAGGATTGAATTTAAAGGAAAAGAGATGATTAAAATTTATTAAAGGTTATAATCTAAAAATTATTTGTCATCCTAAGATAGTTAATATAGTGGTAGATACTTCGAGTGAAAAATAAGTGTTAATAATATATTAACTACAATAGAAAGAAAAAAAAACTTATCTTTTGAAATGAACAAATTACAAGTAGCAATAACTATTAAGAGAAGTACAATATTATTTTTACATTTATCAATAAAAATTAATTGGTTAAAATCAATAAAGAAAGATTAAGCTAAAGATCTAAAATTGCAAAATTTAGTTTAAAAGACTAAAGAAAGATCGAATTTGATTTTAAGTTGGATCAAAATGGAGTTTTGAGATTTCAAAATAAATAATGGATACCTAAGCATCACAAGCTTAGAGAATTGTTAATGAAAGAAGCACACATTGTAAAGTATTTTATCCATCCTAGAGAAAATAAATTGTATTAAGGTTTGGAAAAAAAGGTATTGATAACAAGTATTGAAAAGAATGTTTTAAATTTTCTTAGAAGGTGCTTAATTTGTCATCAAGTAAATGGGGTGCAACAAAGACTAAGAGGGTTGAAACAACCACTAGACATTTCTAAAGTGAAATCACTAATAGGTCATGATTTTATATGGGTGATTGTGGATAGATTAACAATGTTATTTTTTTTGTCATTAAAATAGCATACTCAATAGAGAAGTTGGCTCAAATATATATTAATCAGATTATAAGATTGCAAGGTGTACCAACAATAATTGTTTAACTTGGAGATCCCAAATTTACTTTACATTTTTGGAAAAGTTTACATCAAGCATTTGGTACAAATTTGAAGTTTGGTATAATTTTTTATACATAAACATATGGAAAAACATTGAGAATAATTAAAAATCTTGAAGATTTATAGAGATTTCTATGTATTTGGCTTTGGTGATAAATAGAAAAACCACTTATCATTAACCAATTTTACTATCAATAATAGTTATTAAGCTAATATTTGAATTATAACACATGATTCCATTTATCTAAAAAAGTGTCAATGACCTATATGTTGGAATAAAGGGAAGAGAAAATTATTTTGATAGGTTCAAAAAAGCTTTTCAAAAGATAAGAATTATTAATGATAGGTTCAAAAAACTTATGAATAAAGAAAATTATTTTGATACAGGGAATAGACTTATGAAATTTAAATTTGAGAATGTGTTCATTAAAATAAGTCCAATAAAAAGTAATATAAGATTTGGAAGGCGAAAAAATTTGAAATCTAAGTTTATTTGTTTATTTAAAATTCTATAAGTTGAATAAGTGATATTTATGATAGTTTTATTTCTACAATTATCAGGGATTCATAATATATTTCATGTTTTATCTTTGAGAAGATACATTCAACATTCTTCTCATATAATCAATAATGTTGATCAAAACATCGAAACAAAACAAATCTTAATATATTTAGAGTTACTAGTATAGATATTAAATAGAATAAAAAAATATTAAGAAACAAAATTATTTCAATGTTAAATTCTTAAGAAAAAAGAAAACTAAAAATGAGATTACCTAAAAAATTAAAGTTGACATGATTAACTAATACAAAAAGCTTTTATAAATTTTAGGATAAAATTTTTATAAAGGAGAGAATTATAACATCCCAAAATTTTATCCTTCATAATATACTATAAATCTTAAAATTAGGACATTATATTTATAATCATGATTATTTCAGAAAACTAAAATCAATTTTTTGAAATATTATGGTTATTGATTAAAATATTATTATATTAAAAAGTGTCATTATTTCAAATGAAGTAAAAACATTTTATTTGAGATAATTCAATGGTGATGAGCTTACAATTTTTGGATGTCTAACTAAGTAGTTATAAAGTTTTTATTAAAATATAAATATAATTCTAGTAATTGTTGATGACCATGTTTCTAAATGAAGTAAAAATTTTAGTTGAGTACAAAATTAAAAATAGCTCATTAAGAGATATTTAATGTTAGTAAGTTTATAATTTTTTTTATTTTTAAATAGTTAATTATAATTTTTTAAGAAAAAAGATACAAATGTAATCTTACTGATTATTATGTGCATTTTAATAAACATTGTTGGATTTTAGCTACTTCTTTATGTGTATATATCTAGTACACATTGCTATGGGCCATTGTTACTTATCTCACAAGTTTGACGTTTCAATCAATCTTGTTTGTTTACCATCTTTGCTTGGATTTCAATCATATAGTATGATACAATGGCTCATATAGTACTATTCTATAACTAATCAACGATACTTGCCACCAATCCTGTACTATAGTTTCTCACTCCTTATTAGTTATATTTGACAGATTATTTTTCATATTCCATTATCAATCAGGTTCAATCTTGTCATTGAACCTATTCATCATTTGAATGAATAAGGTATTAATAATGGATTGTCGTATGATCTGGCACTTTGCATTATACAATAAGCATGTTGACAAAATTCCAAAAGGAACAACTTTTTAGGTAATTAATTAAGCATGTTTGAGAAATCTCCTTCAAAGCTAGGGAAAAAAAGGATAGCTTGCTCCATGGATATGAAAACTAATCAACTAATATTTTAGGCATTTCTCTTATAATTGGCATAGTCTAAACACAGTGCTACAATATAGTGGATTTTGTATTTAGTTTAGTTTAATAAATATAAAAAAATTACCAATAGTATAAAAAAGAAATGTTACTAATCAAATAAGTTACTTTGAAAATAGAAAAGATAATTTAAATTTCATATTCTATTGTGAGATGTTGGTTTAGATTATTTAAAGTAAAAAATTTGGTTTGGTTTTTCTACAAAGCTTTATTGAGGTTATTGGTTTTAAAAGAAGAAAATATTCATGCTACAAAAGAATTTTAGAAATAAATGGCTTTTTTTAATAAGAGAAATGTTTTTAAATAAATAATGATTACTAAAACTTGTGTTGAAAACTAGGCATCATGTCACCCTTGGCATATACTAGAAAATTAAACATTTTTTACGTAGTCAATTATGTCCTTTATTCTAGGCCACTAGAAAGCTTGCTTCATATCTTAAGGCATTTTAGTCATGCCTACTTTTTTCATTAATCTTATTATAGAATATGCAATTTATTTTTGAAATATAAAATCTTATTTTTATTCAAATTAAATTATGATTCCTTACCCTCCATGATTCTTTCTTTAACCATTTTCATTATATGATCTTTATCTTAGGCATGGTTCAAATCATGCAGCAAATCAATTCCCATTGTTAGTTGCTAGAAGTTTTTTATATTTACTGAGAACATTGCATTAAATATTTGTTAAGCCATCACCGTAGTCATTTGAGCTTCTTCAAAGCTCAAGATCATGTTGTTTATACTAGCTCTTCTACTCAATATAACATCAACTACATTTGTTTTACTAGAATGATAGCCATTCTTTAGATCATGATCATTAATCAACTCTAGTCATCTTCTCTATCTCATATGTAGCTCTATTTTGAGTGAAAATATAGTTATCAATTGGTTGCTAAAAAAATACCAGCCTTAACACCATATAAAGAATGTATATATATTTTTAAAGTAAATATGATTATCAATAATTCAAGATCATGCATAAGATAATAACTTTCAAGATGCCCTAATTAACCTAAGGCATAAGTTATCACTTTATTATTCTACATTAATACACAATCAAGTTTTTAAAATAATGCATTACTAATACCTAAAATTAGTATCATTTTTAGACAAAGTTAAGACTAGTGTTGTAATCAATTTCTCCTTCGAAGTTCAAAAACTTTTCTCACTAGTTGAACTCTATTCAAATGAAATAACTTTTTATATAAACCTTGTTAATGTTACAATAATTTTTAAGAAAATAATTTACAAAATCTTTCAAACGAATTTCCTATAATAATCAACCAAATAACAAAATTACTTTTATGATATTGGTGTCGTGAGCCATTTTACAACCATTGATATATTTTTTTGGAATCCATAGACTCTTTTTGTGCTAATGGTATGTCTGAAAAATGATATATTAGATAAGCACATGGGTTATATTTTGAAACTTTTGCATCATATATAAATGGCTTATGTGCTCTTCTTCATCTCCAAAATAAATTAATCATCTATAAAGGCAATAACAAATTTGTGCAACTACTATATACATACCATTTTCATCAAATCACAAAAGAAATGGGAGCATTTCTAACACAAATGTAAGTATAAGTTACTCAAATTGTTCATATGTGCTTATAAAAGTATTTTTTTATGTCTTCATTCTTGATCTTCAATTAATGATAACTAGATCTCAAATCAAAAATAATATGACTTTATGTAATTGATAAAAAAATCTCACTTATTCTTCTTCACAAATAATAGAAGTACACCTTATTAGAATGCTCTAAATCTAATGAATCATTCTAAATCATCTCTTATAAATGTGCTTCTTTTCTTATAATTCAATAGGCACTATCTTATATGATGACTTAGTAATTGGTTCTACACACAATAATAGATCAATTACAAATTCTTTATCAAGTGAAAATCTTAATAGTTCTTCTAAAACATAATTTAGATAATACATCATTGGAATGCCCTAGAGCTTTATTTCTTTCTTTCTAGATTACTATGCACAAAATAAGTGGCATTCAAACCCTTCTTACTTTTCAACTTTGAATGTATACATTATGTCAATTTTTTACTCTTTTTCAATTATACAACATTGGTGTCATCTTCTATATGAATCTTTTCTTCATTTTCTCATTGTTTAATAATGATCTCATGGATTGCTAACTAATGCATACTTAGGTTTAAATTTAATTTTTTTAAGGTATAATTATTATTTGGTACTCAATAGATTCCTTATTTATGTCAATATCTTGTTTGATACAATTGTCAACTCTTACCTCAACTCTTATAAGTAGTTTCAATAGAAGAGATGTACGGGACCTTTTTCATCCATTACCATAAGTAATCAAAGTTATAGTATTGGGTCCTACAATAGTGGAACCCCACTACTCAATTAAATTTTTTTTGTCTAAACCTAGCAATATTGCCCAATTCTTGACATTTGAAGCATTGATTTTTCTCTTGCTTTTGGTACTTACCCAAATGATACTTTCTTTAAATTTTACATTAGTGTTTTTCTCTTAGTCCAATTCTCCAATAGAGTATTATACTTAGAAACCTTATGTCATGGTGGAACATTATATAATTGAATAATATTTGAATTTTTTTAGTCAATCTTCACCAATCACTAGTTCAATTTCTCCAAAGAAGAATGATGGATGAAAATTTATGAAATTACTCCATTAATCTATCCATCTAGTTGTGACTTATTGGTCTCAATATATCAAGATATTGTTCACTTAAATTGTCTCATCTAACTTAAATGAGTTTAACCCTCCAAAATCTTAATACCTTAAGATCATGATATCTTGGATAGACATCATAATTTATCTTTCTTTAATAGTAAATGTGAGATTATTCATCCCTATACCCCTTCATCAGAAGATTGCTAAGAGCTACTCTTTATTTAATGATTCCTCTTTTAGGACTTCACCAAGTAATTACTCCCCTTTTCTTTTTGATCTTTAATGTTATTAAATCACTAACTTTTGCTTAGTTTATTCTTGAACCATAATGTGCTAGTAGAAAATTTTATTTTAATACCTAATGTGATATTTTAGTCTCACTGTATTAATGTATTATCTCTTTATGTCACACCATGTTGATCCAAGTGAGTTTTAGTCTTGAAATATTTCTCAACATCTTAAGCTCATGGCATTTAACATAAAAATCATAATTGATCTCTTAGTTGCTAATATGAGATAATTTATCTTTATATCTCTTTACCTAGAATCTTCATAAGAGTTATTCCATGTTTAGTGATTCTCCTCTTAGGATATCAACCTATAATCACTTTCTACTCTCTTTGATTTTGAGTGTTATATTAATATACCTTAGTAAGTTTTATGTTGTATTAAGGGCCAAACCTCCTCTTAATTAGATAATATCTATTAAGTCCTATAAGAAACTTTCTCTCTTAAGCTTAGGTCACTCATCTTACCTTCTATCATTATTAATGTTAGAAGCCTCATCATTTCTAAGATTTTGGTCTCCAAAATCCATTATAACACACATCACTTTTAGTTTATTATATTTTATTATATTTTATTATATTTAATCTATACAAATTTATAACAATCATATGCACCATCAGTTATCACAATAGTACTAAATATGTGTGCATTCCCCCTATGGTAATCTATCCTTTTTATCCTTCTCATAGTGATAAGTGAGAAATAAAATTATGTCATTGCCTATGGTAGGTACCTAACATGCTTTTATATCATAAGTGTGACTTCTTGGACTTGATCTACCTTACTCAAATAGAAGCTCTAACATCCTTTAATGAGATAATAGTACATTAGTTTTACAAAACTTACCTATAAAAATTATTCTACTATAATAATTACACGAATAATAATATATCAATATACATTATATAATCTTCTTTTGGCTAAATTACATATCAGAGAGAATGCTAAAGTGAATAAATACATAGAGAATATTAAAAATAATAAAAAATTCTTTAAATTCCAATTTATTGTGATAGATATAAAAAATTTGATATTATCATTGGAATAGATTGGTTGGTCACTTATTAAGTCATTACATATTATTAGGAAAAGGGGATGGAGATTCATGTAACCAATGACACAAATATCTATTATGGTAAGGGTAAAATGATACCTATCTACTTTGACAACCAAAAAATTTAGCATACAAGTGCTACAAATACCTTTTGGCTCCCATACAAATAAATAGTAAGGAGGAACTTTAACTATAAGAAGTCTTGCGTTATTTAACTATCTTGAGGTATTCATTAAGAGTTTATCAAGTTTGGCACTAATAGGGAAATCAAACTTGGAATCAATCTAATCCCAAGTTTGGAACTAAAATCTAAGACACCATATAGAATGAGGCCCAATGAGTTGTAATGCTTAAAAAATCAATTACAATAAATACTCAAAAAAATATTTTATTAGATCAAGTTTCTCTCATTGGCTAAAAATTAATAAAATATAAGAGTACATTGTCAAGGATTGATGAACTCTTTAATCAACTACAAGGGTTCATGTTGTTTTCATAGATTAATTTTGTGATGTAGATATCATCAATTAAAAATGAGGAAGAAGGAAGTCCAAATGACAATATCTAGGATCAGGTATAATCACTATGAATTTTTTTCTTTTATTTGAACTAACAAATACTTTAGCTACTTTTATGGATTTGATGAATCAAGTCTCCAGGTAGTGGTTAAATAAATTTTTATCATTCTATTTATAGATAATATATTAACTTATTCAAACAGTCAAGAGTAACATGCAACATATTTAAGTATGGTGCTATTAAGATTAAAAAAACACCAATTATATGTGGAGTGTTTTAAATATAATTTTTGGCTATATGGTATTTCATCTTTAGAGCATGTGATAAGTGTTGTATGAATTGCAATTAACTCTTCAAAAGTTTCAACATTGGCTGATTGATCTAAGCTAACTATTGTTATAAAAATTAAGAGGTTTATAAGATTAGTTGGGTATTGCAAAGAATTTGGTAAGGGATTTTCACAAATCTTCATTCCTTTGATAAGACTATCACAAAAAATTATTTCATTTGAATAGAACATGGATTGTGAAAGAAGTTTTTAACTTTTAAAAAAAAAAGATTAATTTTAGTACTTGCTTTGGTTCTACTTGAAAACAACATTGGATTTTAAGTTTATGCTAATGCTTCATTACAAAGATTAGGTTTGTTATACACTTTGATGTAATAATCATAAAACCAAGCTAAACTTTACTAATACTTTGTTGAGCTCAACATTGTTTAAATTCTATCTTAATGTGTATTATAACAATCTATGTTTGTTGGAGTAAGAACTATAGCATCTAAAATAAATGAAGATTGAAGACTCAACTTACTGATTTTAGAGCCAAGGATCAAGCTCTTTATGAAGTGGTTAATCCACAAAAATTTATATTTCTAAACATCTATATAATTATCATATTAAATTTTTCTTTTCTTTATAATTATGGCTCTTAGGTTCATCATCATGGTTCATGCAAGTTTGAGTTATTTTTTTATGTTGTATTAGGTTATATTTGTTCTTAAAAATTAAATCTTTTTAATTTTTAAAATCTTAGAAAAATATTTTAATATAAATAAAAATTTAAAATTAAAAAAAATCATTTTAAGCATCTACTCAACAAAACCTAAAAAACTTAGGTCAAGTGTACTTCAGTGCTGGGCATTAGACCTTAGGGATTTGTAGGATAAAAGACTAGTTGAAATTGAGTAGGGTTAGATTTGAATCTCAGTCAGGGGAGAAATCTCACAGTGGATTGGGGTTAAATTGGGTTAGGGTAGCACTCCTGAACCCAACTTAGGTATGATGAGTTGAGTCAAACTCGTAAATATTAAGTAATTAGATCAGGTTATGTTAGATCCGTTTAACTATGTGCACAACTGTCTTAGGTAATGACCTCCCATGAGCATCAGGGGGTACCCAATCACATTGGGTTGATTTATATATAGAGGAAGCTTATAAATTCCAAATGTTATCTATATGCTTGCAAAGTGAGACTAAAAATGGCATTTATTTGTGACTAAACTAAAGAGAACCAAAGTCGTTTGATCATGCATTTTTGTGATCAAATAATCACAATCACATTGCCTTTTTAAATAATAAATTTGATCCAGCCTTCCATCTAAAAAGCTTGATCAAACAGCTAAGATCTTCGATACATTTGTGAATAATGCTTTACATCTAGCCATTTATCTAGAAAGCTGGTTCAAATGAGCTTCTCTACTTTCATGAATAGTGTTGCTCTTACACATCAATACCATCCATTCTACATGTAGAATCCAATGATCCAAATATAATCCCTATAGGATTAGATCTTGACCGTTTATTTGCTATTTTGATCAAATGATGCATGTTTCGTCTACTCAGATCAGACAATTGTCGTGCTTCTACTCGTATTCAGCATTCCGAAAAATTGTTTGTTTTTGTTTCAAACTCCAAGATGCTTGTTTGTAATAGCTATTATGGGTGACCTATTTTTAGCTATTAAAAATATTATTTTGTCCTAGAATGTCTTAATATATAAATAGAGAAATCTTTGCAATTAAATAGTTGATTTTACCTTACTGCAGTATTTTTGTAAGAGAAGGAACAAAATAAAAAATAGCAATCCATTTTTTATGCCTCTGTTGGATCCATATTTGCAACTCATTTTTCTTCTTTCTTTTTTCAACGTTCTTTTTTATTGTAAATCTTATTGATGACTTACTTACAATTGATTTTTATTTTTTTAATATTATTTTTTTATTTTTTCAAAAACTATTGTATGAATGTAAAATGTTGATTCTATTTTTCTTAATAATGCTAGTGCACATCGATAAATCTTTTGGTTTATAATATTTCAAAACTAGGTCTTTTATATCGTTACAAGTTTTTCATATGTGCATTCATATTCTAACATCATATCAAATATAATTCATAGACTTGTGTCATATATACTTTTACAAGTAAATGATGAAACATTATAATTATCTATTATTTAGTATTGTGCTTTAATATTATAAATTTTTATAATTGAGATTATGATGGTGAACCCTTATTTGCTACAACAAAAAAGTGTGATTTGTATAAGTTATATCTACCCACTAAGACAAAAGAGAGTAGCTTTGATAATAGAATCTTGGTTGTTTTGACCAGGGATAGATATTGACATAAGTTAGGTTGACCCACCTAAAATTCTCTTTCTTATTATCTTTTGTTGTCTAATTTGATAAAATTCTTTTATTTAATAATTTAAAATATAAAAATTATTAAAATCATTTTTATCAAGTATAAATATTTTATAAAAAAATTTAAACAATAAGTTTCTATTTTCATTTTATATTTTTATTTAGAAAAATTATTAAATGAATAATTTTATGATTACTAAATTTTTATTTAGGAAACTTTTTCCAAAATAGTCAACAGTTTAAAAGCATACTTCACCTCCCCTCTTGTATATTAGCATCTCACATATTACATCAAGTGGCATGTACAAGCTTTCTTGTGTAATTGTTAACATCTAAACCTTTTGTAGAATGCTTAAGCAATTAAAATCTTAATGGCCTCAAGTCTAGATACAAGAGCACAAGTCTCATCCATATCTCATCTTTTAACTTGATAATAACCTTTGGCTATTAATCTAGTCTTATTCTTAACAACTTCACCATTTTTATCTAGCTTATTTTGACAACCCATGATGTACCAATGATTATTTTATTGTTTAGCTTAAGAATATGATCCCACACTTGATTTCTCTTAAATTATACCAACTCCTTATTTATTACAATAATCCAAGGCTCATCTTCAAAAGTATTTTTGATAGAACTTGGTTCAAATTTTGATACAAATACTGCATGATTAATGGAACTTCTAGTTTTAACTTTCACTCTTATATCTCTTATGATTAATGCATTAGGATGATCATTAGAATATCTTAATTATCTCTCAATATAATTTTATTCTTTTATTGATTTATTGGTTTCAAGTACATCCTCTAATTTTTCTTCTCTAAGACAAATCTTCTAATTCATCAAGATGTCATCTTGATGATGACTACAATAAGTTTTAATAAGAGATTCATCAAACATAAAATAGATTATCTCTTTCATAAATAATGTTTTCTTATTTTATACCTTAAATGTTTTACTAAGAAGTGAATATCCTAAAAAGATATTTTCATCAAACATAATATCATATTTATCTAAATTCTTTTTTCATTATTTAAAATAAAATATTTAAATCTAAACACATGAAAGTAGGATACATTAAGCTTCTTATCATAAAGTAACTCAAAATAAAAATATTTAACAAAGGTCTACATATCATTCTATTAAACATACAATAGATAGTATTAATTATCCCAGTTCAAAAATATTTGAGAATATTATACTCATTAAGCATATACCTTGTAACATGCAACAAGATTTTGTTTCTTTTCTTAACTATACTATTTTGTTAAGGGATCTTAGGTGAAGAAAGGGTATGCAACACTCCTTGTTTGCTACAAAAATCATCAAATAATTCATTCTTTAATTTCCTTCCATTATTATTCCTAAAGGAGACTAACCTAACCTTATGTTTCTTCCCAATCCTAATGATATAGTTTATAAATTTTTTAAATACTTCACTTTTGTTTCTAATAAAAAGAATCCATGCAAACCTAAAAGTCATCTACAACTACCAACCCATATTTTCTTCTATCTAAACTCTTTGGATGAATAGGACCAAATAGATCTAATTAAATAAGCTCTAATGGTTTCCTAATAGTAATGTTTTTAAGTAGTTTAAAACTCTTATTGGTCTATTTTTCTAATTTATGTAGACCATATAATTGATCTCCTAACCATAAAGTAGAATTGTTGTCATATGAGATAAGGCATTTTAATCTACTATCATTAATCATGTGTAAAAATAAAACATATGTATTATATTTTCTATATCTAATGATAAGAGAAACGTTAGCTTTACTAATGATACATTCATTTTTATTAAATATAATATTAAAATTAGAATAACATAATTGATTAATACTAAGAAGATTGTATCTTAAATCTTACATAAAGAAGACCTTCTTATAAAAGTGTGTAAGTTAACCACAGTTTCAATTCCAATCACTTCTTCTTGGACTTTTCATTAAAGTAACTTCACCACCATTATAAGACTTCAGGTGTATGAATAAAGATGCATTTCCAATCATGTGTCTTAAGCATCAATTATCTAAGTGTCACATTTCATCCCTAGTTCTTGAAGCAAGGCAAGCCTACAAAACAAATTAAACACTAGTTTTTGGGACCCATCCACATGTCTTAATTTGATCAATAATTAAGCTATTCTTTCTAATTTAATAAATTTATAAGATTGATTATCAAAAATGTTTCTAAATCTATTATAAGAGAAAATGTCTTTATTTCATGTAATATTTACAAACTACATTTGGTGTAGAAGAATATGTAATATTTTTAACTTAATTAATCTTATGAAAAGAAGTATTATAATGAGCATATAAACTTTTTAAATCATTTAATTATCTAACAAGCATATATTTTTGATAATAATAGAAGCTTTTTCAACTCTTTTAACCTTAATCTCATGCAAATAACAAGCATTTAATTCATTCAAATATTCACATAAGCTTGAATAATTTACATGCTCTTCTTTCAATTTAAGATATTTAGAAGCTAATTTCATATACTTGGTGCTAACATTAATGTATTATTCTTCATAACTATCCATAGAATAAGATGATAAAGAAGAGGAAAAGATACATAACTCATCATCTAAGGATGTAATAAAAACATAATCCTTTGTCATAAGATAATTCAAACTCTCTTTCTTATATTTACCGCTAGAAGAACTATATGAATCATCTTATGAGATCTTTATAGCTTTTTTTCTTCTTCTTCTAGTTTTTAAACTTCTCGACTTTCTCCTTATAGTGGAGTTAATTTAGCTTTGTATGCCCAAGTAATTTGCATTCATTGAAAATTATTTCTTTGTAAGAAATAGTTTTTCTTTTTTGCTTCTTATGGTTGTCAATTCATTTACTAATATTTCTTTTGTAATAAATCAAGATAAAACTTTAGAAGTGAGATCTACTTCACTTAAGATAGAGAAATCTAAATCTGTGGAGGAATCGACTATAAAAGCAATTACATATTCCTTCTTTTTCTTTTCCTTTTTGGACATAAATTATTCGTCATTTCTCTTTACAGGAATAATTTCATTTGTAAAGAGCTTCATTAGTGATATAGTTGAAATATTTTTTGCTACTTTCAATTCAGCCACCAAAGGATAATATTATTGGGAAAGTATCCAAAAAACCTTTCTCACTTATTCATTAATAGAAAACTTCTTAACAAGGTTAGATAAACCAGTAACAATATTTATAAATCTTATAAATGTGGTCTTACTATTCTCATCCATTTGAAATAATTAATACTCATGAACAAGCATGTTTATTTTAGTCTCCTTAACTTGGGAAGTACTTTATAGGTAACTTCAAGTTTTGACCAAATCTTATGTGTCATTTTTAAGTTTATGATCTGAGTATATTCAAAAGCATCCAAATCACACCAAAAAAATATTCATAACCCAAGGATTAAGTTTAACTCAATGTTTCTCTTTAGGAGTGTGTTTGCTTAATGGTTTTCTCACTTTTTTTGTCACCAACAATCATAGTTGAAAGTCAAATAGATTTTTAATAATATCCCAAATTTTCAAAACAACCAATTTTAAAGATAAATGTATCTTCTTTTTTTCAATAAAGATAAAAATCTGCACAAAGGTATTTGATGTGATGATACTTCATCAGATAAAATCACATTGTCCTTAACACATAGAAGAGCCATGAAAATCTTATCTTAAAAATATCTTTGTTTTAATAAAAACCTCTCTCTGATATCACTTAATGTGAATCGTATGAGACATAATGCAAGAGAAAGAGGGGTGAATTTTGCTTTTAGCAAACTTTTTTTATTTCCAAAAACTTTTTAATTAAAGAAAAATGTTTATACTTAGTAAAAAAAAATTTTAAGAAGATTATTTCACAAAATGAAAAAGAAAAAATTACACAATAAGGTTGTGTGCTAACATAAAATGAAAAGATAATTTGTATGCCTTAAGATAGCTTTAGCCTCATTAAAAGAACTATCCAACACATGATTTAGAATTTGTTGCTAATATATTTATATTGAAGATATGTAGGCATCATGTATAAAGGTTAAAATGGAAAATATACTTAAACCATCACAGTATTAAGTATAGTTTTGCATTAAAGCAATTAATTGGACAAGAGGCAAAGGAGATGGTTAAAATTAATAAAATATAATGATTTAAGGATCATATATTACTCAAGAAAAGCTAATATAGTTATTGAAACTCTAATTAGAAGTGTAAGTCAAAATAGTATTATAACAAATCTAAAGAAAGTTTAATTATGTATTAAGATGACTAATTTAAAAGTTAAATTTAAATAAGAGGAATTTTACTCATTTGATATCTATGACAGATTGGCTATTTGAACTCAAAGTTGTTCAAATCAAGGATGATGAAGTATACAAGATTAAAGATAAAATCTTGGAATGTAGAGATCTTCAGTTTAATTTAAATGATAATGAGGTTCCCTATTTTAAAGGGTTGTATATTTCAAAGAGAAATAAAAGAAATTGTTAATATAAGAAGTACATGGTACTAAATACTTATTCTATGCATCCTATAATAGTCAAAATGTATATGATATGAAGAAGTTTTTTTGATGTCCTAATAAGAAGAGTGATATACATTATTTTGTGAGTAGATGTTTAATTTACCAATAGTGAAAGGCGAACAAAAATGGCCACATGCATTATTGTAGCCACTTCCTATTCTTATGTGGAGGTGGGAGAAAATACCAATAAATTTCATTATTGGTATTTTTAAATCTATCAAATTTTATGATGCAACATGAGTAGTCATGAATAAGCTAAATAAATCAATACATTTTTTATTTATTAAGACTATATACTTTATATAAAAGCTAGCTCAAATATATGTTAATTAGATAGTAAAACTATATGGTGTGCCTAAAATTATTATATTCGATAAGGACTCTAAATTCACTTCTTAACCCAAAAAATGATGCATTAAGTCTTTATTATTCAACAAATGCTTAGTATATCATTTTATCCTTAAAATGTTGGCTAAATAGATAAATAATTAAAATATTGGAAGATATGCTAAGCCTACACATATTGGATTTTGGAGGAAATTAGGATATGCATTTGACATTGATTGAAATTTTATGCAACAATAGTTATCAATCTTATAGAAATGTCTCCTTATAAAGTGCTATATGAAAGAGAATGCTAATCACTATTATGTTAATATGAGGATATTAACGATACTATGGTCAGATTAGAGATGATTTTAGATACTTCTAAGAGAATTCACATAATAGGGTAAGAATTCAAGAGGCTTAATATCATTTAAGGACATAGTTTGATGCAAAATATGAGAGAGTGAAATTTCTAGATGAAAAAACATATTCTTGAAAGTAAGCACCATGATAAGTGTTACAAGGTTTAGAAAGCTAAGGTAAGATATGTTGGACCTTCTCAAATCATTGAAAGAATTGGTAAGGTTGCATATATGGTAGCTTTCCTATTATGATTAACTAGAGCACATGATGTGTTTCATGTCTTATCATTAAGAAGATATATTGTCAATCCTTCATATATCATGAATTATGATTCAAGCATCATAAAGGTGTGACATAACATATATTATGAGGAAAGACTTGTGAATGCCTTAGTAGGAGAAATCAAACAACTAAGGAGAAAGAACATCCTCATGATTAAAACACAATGAACAAATCAAACTAAAAGTGAAGATACTCGGGAACAAAATCAAGAAATGTTAAAAAGATTCCTTGACTTGTTCTAATTTTGAGGATACAACTCTTATGAGAAGGGAGGAATTTGTAATATGTCAAAAGGTTAGTAAAAAAAAGTTTCATTTTAATTTTGAAATAAGTAGTTTTAGTTGGTATTTCCAATAATTGAACATAATTATTGTGATAATAAAGACCCTAAAGAAAGGCAATGAATATAAAAAGTGGATGTGATTCAATCATAAAGCAAAAGGTCAAAGCATATTAAGAAATAAAAATATTTCAATCATAATGTTATTCTATATAAGGAATTATTAGAAATACTAAATGATATCAAAAAAATCATAAAATTGATATTAAAACAAAAAGTTTAAGGTATATAGCTTACTTTAAAAATAATTAACAAATTTTTGGAGCTATTTGGAATAAAAAAATAAAGTACACAAATTCTTATTAAGTGTTTATTTAAAAGGATAATAACCATTTTTTAAAACCCATAACTGTTTAATCAAACGAGCAACAACAATGGTTAAGAATAGAAAAGCTTAATCGATGAGGTTTTATCGATTAGAGGAAAATCAAAAGTAGGGAAATCATGAAGCACCTCGATAGAAGAAGGGATGGATTGAATTTCCAAGGATTGGTTGGATGATTTTGTTTAGAAGCAATATGTCTCCTTCATAAACTTGAGTTACTATTAGAAAATGTACCAAATTAAAATTAATATGTATGCATGGTCATAATAGTGTTGGTATTCTTACTTTTTATTTTAGCAAATATTGCAAATTCAAAAAGGAGTTTCTTGATTAGATGGTTCAAGTAAATAAGGAAAGAGTTAGAAATCTTTGTCACATGATGATTAGATGATCTAACAATCATTTTGTGAAGGATCATATAGTTATATGAGTAAACTTGATAGTCTAATAATTTTAGTATTTTGGGACTTGAGGCTCTATTAGATGTCCAATAGAGAGTCTAATGGTCATTTAATGGGTATCAAACAATTTGATAGAGTTACTAGATGGGTCAATGGGAACTTCAATGGGTAATGGAAATTGGATTGGACAATCTAATTAGTTGGATTGGATACCCAATGGGTTGGTGGATGGCTTGATCAACAATAATGGGCTTTAATCTGATGGTTTAAAGGTGATTCAATTTTGAAATTAAAGCAAGGAATGCATTATATGAGGTGTGAGAAAAGAATATAAGCATAATTGAACTTAGTATAAATAGATATAAGAAAAACAAATAAAAATACATATTTGCATAATTACATTAAATAAAAAATAATAAAAAATGGAAAGAACTATGGTAAAGGAGTTAAATATCCTATATGGTTTGACTATGCAAGATTTTGATTCTTGATGTATTATTATATGGCTTAATACATGAAATATGGTGAACTCATTTGGGTGATGCAATGCATTTTTATACTTATAATAGATTACACCTATTCTTTTTCTTACATATTATATGGTTTTGAATTATATATTGAATCTAGTAAAGCATATATTATAGACCACCAAGAAAGTGGAAAATATATGATATTGATACTAAATATAATAATGTGTATGATATAACAAAAAGGAGGATTGATAACCAAAGTCATCATAAGCTTGCAAATGTTCATGAGATTGGAAAAATATTACAAATGACTCATAATGGTATATAATATCAAAAGGGGAAAAATGCAAATATTTCGTAAGAGCATACACCAATAAGAGGGTAGGTCCCATATGATGCACAAGGACAAAATGAAAAACATATATGGTTCTATCAATTGATTGGTAATAAGACAAGGTGATTCTTATGGGAATTTAAAATAATATGAAACATGAAATTCTAAGGGCATTACAAGGTATATGGAATTTTATTATCATAATATATGAAGAATCATATTTTATTTGAAATCGTATAAAGATTGGCATATGACATAACCCCAATCTTGTAATATATTGTATAGATATGATTATATTAGAACTTTCCAATTAAGTTTGTGATGACCACTCATTTTATTTTGGTTAACATTTTAGGTGTTATAAAGGCACATCATAAGACACCAAGGAAACTATGCACTGACTTGGAAACTTAGCAATGACATATTTTCTAGGCTTATTATAGGTAAGCTATCATATTAAGTTTATTGAGATAATTGAAATATTTTACTAATTTATTTCTATTAGAACATCAGTGATGGAAAATGTTTAGTAGTCTTTTGTTGTGTTAATTGACAAATGGATGTCATGTTGATATTTTATTTGAATTGCATGATTTGTTTCTTTTTCATTCTAAAAATTTTATAACCTTAAGGTAATATGAAGTTGTAATAGATGACTTCATTCAATATATTTATACTAGTGGCAATATGGTCATATCAAAATAATATTAGATTAAAGAAGAAGAAAATTTTAAGCCTAATACCTTAAGATTACATATTTATATATGAATAATAAATTAATCATGAACATAGCTATGGCAAGGTGATATTAGAGAAAAATTATATTTAGTATGATGCCATCTTAAATTGAAAGCATACACACACACACACACACACACACATAAATGGGGTTGGTGATGGTATGACTATCACATGTATATTATCATTTGTATTGAAGAATAAGAATTCACATTTTGTTTGCTCTTACCTAAGTAATACTTAAGAAGTTCATGTTCTCACTACCCCATTCATATGATCATCAATTGATATCTTTGTTTTTTATGTACTACTTGATTGCATCCCTAATTTTAATAATGCTTTAGATAATCTTTTATTTTTAGGTCATGTTTCCTATAAACTAAACAATACTTTTAAGAAATTCAAGTTTTTATTGCCCCATTCATATGGTGATTAGTTAGTATCATCATCTTTAGTGTATACTTAGTTATAGTGAAAACCTAATTCTAATTTTTCAAATTTTAATGCACAATATGGAAAATATCACAACATTGTCATGCTAACATTTCATAGTCATTCATTCATCTTCAATAACACTTTTCATGTTTTCATGCCACATGGCTTAATAGTCATTTCATCTTATTTTAAATGTATTTTTTATCCTTTGCATTTCACATACCCATTGGCCATTTCATCTCATTTCATATACATATTTCATCTTCGCAATTTTTACATTGTAGTAACATATTACTTGCATATGATAGGTAATAATTACCTCATATGCTCAACATATAGCCATCAACTATCACACAAGTAGTAAAGAAATTTACATACATTTCATGAACTAATAATTTTTAATATATCAATCATCTCTCAATTCAACATAGTGTGTACATTCATAAGATACCATATGTGATATATTGATACACTATGTTATACATATGGATTAATACTGTAGTCTACATACTTGTGAATATTTAAAATAGAATCATGTCATACTCACAAATGAATCATGTCATTCACCTACCTGATATTCAATGATTTAGTTATTCTCTCGCTCTCCCACGTTTTATGAAATTTTGCAACATACAATTTTGATTTACCTTTTTTCTTTCTACTTTCACTCAACCAACCCTTATATAATAGTATTAAAATATAACTTAATTTAAACTTTATAATCACCATATTTCTTATATTTTTCTTGCCAAACAAAAATTTCAAATTTTTTAATGATATTTTAAACATTTTTCTTTCTAAAATAGCTTTATGATCATAACATTATTATTTTTTAAAATATTTTAATCATTTATTTTGTGATCTGATTACTTCTAAACCTAGCCGAAATAATATCACTAGAATCCTTGCATTTTAATTTATCATAAATGACATTCACCTCTCTCAATTAAAAAAATTTCATATATAATAGTCATTGAACTCTTCTAATAAAACATCTCTTTAGGACTATCTCACATCATCTTTTATAATAATAATAAAATTTACTTAAGATGATTTAAAATGTTTTTTAAGATTTTTTTGTTATAGGTACTAATGAGACTTGGCTACTTCATCCATTGATCTCTCCATGGGCACTGGTACCTGTTCATGAATTGTCTTCTTAATAACCTTTGTACAAGATTTTTGGATCTCATCTATCATCCAAACATTATTTGTCTACAAACCTAATCAATTTTTCATATTCTTGATATCCCTTTGGAAAAATAGTGGATAGACCTCACATTCTTTTTCATGTATGAACAAACTCTCACTAAAGAAATAGTTCTACATGAACATATGCCCAAATATTTCTTTGCCCTTAGCTATAATATTATCTACCATTTGTTAATTAGTACCACCATTATGAACACCCTTTTTTCTTAGAGTCGCTCAAAATATTCTCCATAACTTATTGGGCTTTTAAGGGTGGCCAGGGAGCATTTGCATCTACTCATCCTTGCTTTTGTTTGTAATAACAATATATTATTTCTCTCTTAGTATTAGTTCTACCATAGATGAGAGTTTAGTTGTAGGTTTTCCAAATCCTTCATCTGGACAAGATTCCTTAGTACTATTATCCAGCTTTATATCAAGCTTGATTAATCATGTCAACTTAATGAGGATAAATGAAAAAATAAAAAAGCTTGTGGTTATTGATGAGAAAACCAACAAAGATGCTCTTGAGCTTTTGCCATAATATATATTTGGGCCACTAAAGGAAAAAACTTGGCCTAATTTTCACCATAAATCATATTGGGTCCTTATGGTGTCAATAGTGTTAGGATATTTTCATATTTACATGACCTATAAGAATGGCAAATCATGCATTGGGTTAAGCCTTGCTTATGATTAAAGTAGCTACTATCTCATCATTGATGTCTTAAATAAAAAGTGAGTAGATTCTTCTATTTTAGACTTGCTGCTTATAAGATTCCTAACATTCTCATCAAAGAGTAATGACCTTATCAAAAAAGGAGGAAACTATTGCCAACAAATAGTACAAGAAGGCATCTCAAGCAAAGTGGCATAGCATTCTCAACACCTTGAAACATCTTGAGACCACTCTATAATGCTTAGGGCATCACTAACTTTTGAATTCATATTGTGTACAAGTAATAAACAATAATAATAAAAGTAGTAAAACCTAAACTATTATGGCACATTAAAGAGTCTAACTCTCATTAATATTATTTATAATAAAATAAAAGAAAAGATCTAGTCTAAAATAAAACCTATGTCCCCATTAACAAAGTTACCTAATTTGCCTATCTTTTATTTCAAATATAATGGTCATAACTTTAAATTTTTCCTCTCATTTCCTACAAAATTTTTCTCCTTTTTTGTCGCACAAAAGTGTTGCGAGAGTCTCTCACCAATTCCTCACGATTTCCTCTCTCTTCCTCTCTCTCTCTCTCTCTCTCTCTCTCTCTCTGTCTCTCTCTTATCAAAAACCACATGCAGGCCAACGGTCATCTGAACCGCTTCTATCTTTTCCAATTGCCGCATTATTAGGGAAATTAAATATTAGTAAACCTTTCAGCAACAGGATTAACATCATATTAAGGTTAGGGAAATTTAAAAAATATATAAAAAAAATTTAAATCCAATCTTATTCGTTTGCTTTTTTTTTTCATGTTTTTTTATTTAAAAGACTCTTCAAAATTCATAAACTATTTTTAAAATTGACTAATCCATGAGCCTTATATCATAAATTTTTTGTTGTTTAGATTATGTATTTCTTATAATTTTCTATTATGCATACCTCTTCTATTTGCTAAAGAACCGATTTTATATCATATTAAATAATTTAAAACAATTTTAAAAAATATCAAAATTTTAGAATAAAATATAAAATAAAAAATTGATAAATTTTATCTGAGGATGCTAAACCCTCATTTCAATGTCTAGATCTCTTTGTATCAAATTTTTAGTTATATTAATTTTCTAAATATATCAATTTTCTAAATAATAATTTTTTCTTTGTTTAATGAAGTTACATGACCATTTATAGAGCTATTGAGCTCCTTTGTACTGAAAAAGGTTAATGACATCTCCAACCCTCATAATATTATAGCTTCATTTTACCATTTGTAGTTTTTCATATAAAAATTTGATCTTAAATCTCTTTTTGTTCTTTCTTCTATTTTTTCTCTTTAAAGCTCTTTAATTGTAAATACAAGTAAATATTTGCTAATCAATATAAGTATGATAGCCCAAGTTATATAAATATGAATTATGAATTTAATAATGATTTTGAACTATTTAGGTTAGGAATAAAAAAAATCAACCATTTTAGTGCACCTCGAAGATCATGTCATGTCACTCACAATTATATTTAAGATTTGTGTTTATATTTGAGAACATCACATGTGAAAGGATAGTGCTTGTAAGTTATTTGTAGTTTTTAAAAATCATTTAGAATTTTTTAAAATTTTCAAAAGAGGAGTGAGAAAAAAAAAATATTTTATTAACCTTTTTTATTAATAAAATTATAAGCACTACCTTCTCATGCTCTTTTTGATTATGATTGTGTATGGAAGATTTGGAAAATGAGAAAGAATTCAGGAAAGAGAGAATAAAGACTTCGAGAGGAGTTCAATGAACAAGGAAAACCTAAGGAGTAGCACCCCTAAAGTTCCTTTAAGTGATGTTAGATGGGTGACAACTATGTTTACTAAGCAATAAAGAAGGACTAACCTACATATATTAGGAGTCAAAAAATATGATTAATAAATACAAAAAATTAAAAAAAAAACATGTAAGAAACTTTTATCCAAGAAAATATTAGCCAAAAAGAGACCAGGAGCAACCTCTTTGAAATGGTTGTCACATTGGATGAGTATCTCTTATGTGTTTTTCTTTTAAGATTTCTCTTATTTATTTTTTGTATTTTCTTTATTTCTAACACGTGCAAGTTAATTGTTCTTTATTACTCATTATACCATGGTTGCTTCACGTCCAACATCACTTTTTTTGGTTATTATCATCTTAATTTTATAACTAATAATCATACCCTTACAACGTCTACCTGTAAACATTGGCATTCATCCATATAAGAGTTCTCACTCTAATTGTATTGTATAAAAATCTAGTGACACTATTTAATGAGATCATCATATTAATAAATAAGGGTATCTTCACCTTAATTGCTACAAAAACATCTAATGAGGATATTGTCTCAAAAAAATTAGTTTTTATTTTTCATTTAATCATTTATAAACTAGTTTGTAAACCATGGCATTTATCAATGTAAAAAATTATTTGTTTTTCTATTATTTATATAATAATATCTATCATTTATATAATAATTTCATGTAAACATATTTAATCCCATATAAATCAAGTTAGTATATAATATTAAAATGGAATCACATGTAAATAAATTTTTGTTAATCTCATGTATCATACCATTTACAAAAAAAATACAAACCATTTAAAAATAAATATAAGTTTTTTTATTATATTTATATCATACTTATTATATTTATTTACTTAGATCCTAAATGAAAATTTTTTTATCCAATCTCTTTCTTCTTTAGATTTATTATAATTTCATACATATATATAAATTATTACATAAACTATCATATTATAATTACCTAATATTCCTTAAGAACACAAAATCTAAACATTATTTCTATTTCTTTTTTTAACAAAACATTATACCAAATGATCCCTTCATCATATCATATAATCAGTATCATAAGAAAATCTCTATCATTAATCATCCAATTATCACACTATACATTCTTCCCATCATATAATAAGATTTATGCACCAATCCCTCTCATTATATTTAGTTACTCATTTCCTTATTATTATATTATATAATTAACCCTATCGTATAACGTAATTAATCGTTTTGTTATGCTCTTACAATATATAACCCATCATATAGTCTATTGAGTTCATTGTATAGTCTGATCAATTTCTAAAAATTATATAATATTTAATGGGCCATTTGATACCTCTTATTTTTAAACTAACATAAGTTGATCATATTGTGTGAATAGACCCTTTGCATTATATGTCCTCTTCTGAATAATAAAACACTCTCTAAAACTTACTTGATTTTAATCAAAATCAATTCTAAATTTTCTTAAACAATCAAAGCTATAATATTGTATATATAACAACAAAACTATATATTATTGCTATATAAGCCTAGGAATTAAATCAAAACTAGATTAAATTCTTTCCTTAAATTTTTTTTGTTTTCCTTCATATAAACTTTCTAACAACACTTTGAACCTTCCTCCCATCTTACTTCCTACAATATTCTAAGAGCTATAGAAATGAGTTTTAAGCTTCTTTGTAGTCTTTTTTTTAATCTTTTCTTAATCTTCTTCTTTGCCTTCCTTATATAGGCCATGAGTTTCTAACTTTTTTTTTTCTTTTTCCTCTTCTTCTCTTATTTTTTTCTTTTTCTTTTTCTATTCCCTTACACAACCAACCTTACTCCCATAACTAAAATCCCATTTTAACTTATCCATGTGAGGTCGTAATGGATGATTAACAAAAATTATCAATTAGCCATGTATCAAATAAAAAAATTTATATTTATATTTTTTAAAATTCATAACTATTTAGATATCTAAAAATTTAAAACTTAGTATCATGAGATTTTTTATACAATATTTTTCAAAATGAACTCATTATATTAATATTTTGATTAATAAATATAATAATTAAAAAATAATTTTATTTTATTAAAATAATAATGATTATAACTATGTTGTTTTAATCTTATAACTTATAATATATAGCACATAACAAAAATTTAGAATATTAAGTATATCTAAGTAGTTATAGAAAAATGATCATACAATTTAATTTTATGATTAACTAGCATGAAGAGGTGATTTTTAGCAATAAATTGTAATAAAATTAATAATTAATTTTTTTATAATTGTGACTAGTTATTGAAGAAAGGATATGCAAATATTGATAGTAAATGATGAGAATTGTATAAGAAATGTTAGAAAAAGATTAAAAAAAATGAAAAATAGTAGAAGGGACATTCTAAGGCTAATTAAATAAATTAGTTAACTATATTAAATGTACATTAAGTTAATAATTAACTTGAAATAATATTATAGAATATGATGTAAAGCATGACAAGAATCCATTTATATATATTATAATTTATGTCATGATATTTTATTAAGATATATATATATATATATATATATATATATATATATATATATATATATATATATATATATATATATATATATAAGAAATTAAAGAAATGATTGATGAAGAGGAAAGACCTATTAAGCTTAATAGTTTGTTGGATTGTAAAAAAAATAAGAAAAAATTAACAAAAAAGGTTAAAATAAAATTGAATTTAAAACTAAAAAAGAAAAAAAAATTTATGATATGAATGTTATATGATATTAATATTAGGAGATAATTATATAAATACATAATCATGATACATTCACTTATATTTATAACAAATTAATAATTTGTTTCTTATTAGTTTGTTATACATTGTGTGTTATAGATGAAACGATACATGCTTTATATTTGATTTATTTGCTCTAGGAAATGATCTCTAATTTACTTAAGACCTTGAGTTAAGTAGAACTCTTTCAGAACTATGACTTTCGTATTAAGACTTCTATTGGATTTCCTTTTTATCTTTAAATTTTTGCTACTTCAAGTTAAGACAAAAATCATTCTAAAATTTTCTATATTTTTTTTTTCTTTTACTTCTATATTGCTCCTCAAGAACATTCAAATTAAGGAAATCATTTCTCCTATTTCCATTGCATAATTGTTTCATAGTCTTTAACGTTTTTGTAGTTGAATTTATGATGAAGAGGAGTTGGTTTGTTTAGTCACCATTTTTCATTTTGTTTGTAAAAGTTGATAATCCAACTTTGTCTTGTGAAGAATCAAGGGACATAGAATTTGTTATTGTAACCATCGTCTTTATTTATGTATTAGCTCTTTGTCCTTGTGACATTGTACTTCTTCTTCCATCTTGTTTCTATAAATAACTCTTAATACTATTAAAGAAAATTATAATTCATGTCAATCATTTTTCGTCTAATATAACCAATTTGTTACTTTTAAGTATATTTGTATTTTGATTTGGCAATCAAAAAGTGACACCAGAGATTAAACAATTAGTCGTAAAGCTTATGATAAGTGTCATATAAAGTTTTTAGAATTAGAAAATAACTTTGAATAAAATAATTGAAGAATTTAATGAAAACATTTATTTTGAATTGAAAAAGAAAATTTCTGTTAACAAATTAAATTTTTGATATTTTTGTGCTTGAACTTTGATTATAAGAAATAAGAAAAATTGATCTTTTTTTCAAAATTTAAACACAACGTGATAATAGTTCATAGGTGACCAAAATCTATCTCTAGGGTATGTTGCGACAATTGAAAAAAAAAAAAAAAAAAAAAAAAAAAAATATATATATATATATATATATATATATATATACATATTCCTACTGAAGCTATTCTGTGATCTGTCTGTCGTTCCAGAAACGACAGCGCGCTAAGGATTAAAAGGCTCCCACTTGCTCTGATTTCTCCCATAGACGGGACAAAACCTAGATTCGAATTTCGACATCCGTTCAATCTCTCACAAATTCAAAATTTCAAACAATCCTCTTTCTTCTTTATGGTTTCTTACCTCACCTTTTTTCATTCCTACTATCGTCTTCTTGCAAGGCTTGCTCGCTTTTAGCACTTTTGCCTTCCAAGGATTAGGAGCATACAAGTTCTATGAAGTCAGGTTTCTCTTTTTGTTCTGACTTTCTATGCTTCGTCGGCTTCATTTGGCGGGGACTTACATTATCGAATAATTTTCTAGCTCCGGTTGTGTAGTATGTTTTTCGCGAATGATGTCTAAGATAATTTCTGTTCTTTGGTTTTTGTTCCAGCCAATCGTGGAAATAATTGAAACTGGACGTTTTTCTCCGAGTCCAAATCTGGCTAGCTTATTCAAGGAGCTTGGAAAGAAATGAAGTTTTTTTGAGCGCTGCAAGACTTTTTTTACCATAAGAAAGAGTAGGGTCTTAAAATGTTGTGCAAGATGAGAACTCAACCGTTTAACTCGAAGGCGAAGACTGGTTCTAGGATGATAACCCAGCAGCAGGCGGCCTTTGAACTGAAGCAAAGAGTGGTTCTGTCCCTTAATAAGCTTGCAGATAGGGACACTTACCAAATTGGCGTGGCGGAACTTGAGAAGACAGCTGAGAATTTAACACCCGAAGGGATAGTTCCGTTTCTGTCTTGCATTACCGACACTGACTCGGAGCAGAAGAGTGCAGTGAGGAAGGAGTGCATTAGGGTTATTGGGACTTTGGCTAGATTTCATGGACGTCTGATGTCTGCTCATCTTGCAAAAATGGTTTCTAGTATTGTCAAACGGCTCAAAGATTCGGATTCATCTGTTAGGGATGCTTGTATTGAGACTTCCGGTGTTTTGACAGTGAGTTTAGCGTGTTCTGGTGGAGGTGAAAATGCGTTTGTTGCATTGGTTAGGCCTTTTTTCGAGGCCTTGGGTGAACAGAATAGATATGTACAAGCTGGTTCGGCAAAGTGCTTGGCCAGGGTTATTGATGAAGCTACGGAACCTTTTACATCACTTCTGGCAGAAATGCTTTCTCGGGTTGTCAAGTTACTAAAAAATCCACATTTCAGGGCAAAGCCGGCTATTATTGAGCTTATCAGGAGCATCATTCAGGTAGTTAACTGCCCATGGATGATGGGGCTTCTCGATTTTGGAACGTTGGTCTTATTGTTCGATCTTCTTGTACATTGTTTGGATTAACTACTTTTGTACGGGGTTTAATGCATAACAATGTCCACTTTTGGTGTCCCAGAATTCATTTTAATGTTTTTCTTTTCAGGCTGGTGGTGCTTCTACAGAACATGCCCTGTCTTTGGCAGTAACTAGTATACTAGAAGCTCTCAAATGTAGCGATTGGACAACCCGCAAAGCTGCTGCTTTAGCATTATCTGGAGTTGCAGTTAGTGTTGGCACTGTATACGGACATCTGAAAAACTCTTGCATTTGTTCCCTTGAATCTTGTCGTTTTGATAAGGTTGGTTACGGAAGCTTTTTTCTTGATGCATGTTAACAGCCTTCTGTGAGAAATCCGATTCAATTTGCTTTTATTTAGGTGAAACCTGTTAGAGATGCTGTAGTTCATGCTTTACAATGTTGGAAAGTTCTTCCAGCATGTGATAATTCTGAATCTTCAGAAGCTGAATCTTCTTCAACCAAAGGTTAGACAATTTGATAACTGTGGGTTTTAGATTGGGCAGAATTGAAGTTTTTCTCCCCACAAGCAGCAATAACAGGAAATTGGGGCATTCGTAGTAATTCATGTTTGCGTCTTTAATCATTAAACTGTTTGGTAATACTTCCGTGAATGGGTGTGCGATGCTGTTTGACATTTTCCTATTGGAACATAGCTTTGATTAGATTTTGTGAACTGGCTTTTATCTTGTAGCTTTTCACTGTTTTACAATTTTTACTTCTTTATTCATGTTTTTAAATTATATGCATATATTCTAACCCATGTAATAATATAGCCATCTCTTTGCAAGTTTTTTATGCTTATTACATAAATTACTTAAAAGACAAAGATAATTAGTCAATTGAAGTACCTTGTTAATGTAGAAGATCATAGAATTTGATGGCTGAAGAAGATGCTTTTGTTGAAGCAATCTTCTTGGGTGTCCAATCATTACCTACTATATTGTTAAGTGTTATGAAATTTGTTATGTAGCATCTTAATATCTTCCATAAACCCAAAAAAGGAGGCAAAAAGTATCCTTTAATTTGTATTTGTCTATGAACATTTAAAGTTTGGCATATTACAAATGATAGAATAGCCTTTTTAATTGCATATTGGCTTTCTTAGAATCTCGGAAATAATTTTATTAGTGTCAAACATCAGCAACAAACCGCTTGAGGCTAGACCCTCCTAAATGCTTTAAGCTAAGCCCTCAAGACCTAGTTGCTCAAGGTTAAGCTAGGCCCTTGAGGTGCAGTCTCTCGAGGTCGGATGCCTGAGACCTAATCAATCTAGTCTAGACTCTTGAAACCTAGTTGCGTAAGGCCAAGTCAATGTTTTAGATCTAGTTGCTCGAAGTTAGACCCTTGAGGTCCAACTGTTGGAGTTAAGATGCTTGATTTCAAGCTGTTCGAGGTCAACTCGATAAGTACTCATTTTCAAACTCTATCCTTCGACGTCAACTTCATCTTGTAATTTAAGTTGGACTTGTTGTGAATACTTTGTCCTAAGTAGATAAATCAACATAGAGACCATTGGAGTTTTTTGCTAATAATAGTAACTCTAACCTGCATGCACATGTCCTAGACAATTAATTCATGATCAATGTAATGATAATAACTCCTCCATGCATGCACATGTCATAGTCAGGACAATCATGATCAATGTAACATCCTAGAGAACTAAATCATTATCAAAGTGATAATTGTAACCCCCCTCCCCCAATGTTTTGAGTGGATACAAGACACATCTTCTATTTCAATGGCTAGAAGTAAACTTCGAATGGTCCAATTTAGAGGTATAGATCACCAAAGAGAAGCTTTCCCTTCATTGTCTTTTTTGCTTTCCTCCTTGGTTTTCGTTGTTCTATGAGGTTCCTAGCTTTCTCTTTTTGCTTTGTAAACATAGTCCTTAGATTCTCAAATAAATAAAATTCTATTAATTTTTCTGAATCCAAATTTTGTACAAACATTTTCTAGCTCTATATGTGGCAAGTTGAAATGAGAATCAAGGGAGGTAAATCTCTATTTTTTGAAGGTGAGCCTCTTGATCTCCATGATCAAGAGTCAAAAGTGATCTTTGAACCTCTGCTTCTATTGTCATTAACCTCCAAGCCTTTTTTTTCGTTGAATCCTCCCTAACATATGTTTAAATAATAGTTGGATTCTTTAAAAAAAAATTTTTCCACTCTTTTTACCTTGATAATGGAACAACTCAAAGCTAATCTAGTCTCCTTGCCAAAAAAGCCAACACCAAATTCTTCCCCCAATATTCAAGAGACCTAGGAGGTCACTCTCGTTGCTCCTGAACACCTCTAAAAGTTCAGCACAAATGCATGTCAGCTTGGACTAATTTGTACTTTGCTATTGCCATGCACTACTAAGCCCTTTGGTTGTCAAAAATGCGAGGTCACTAGATTGCTAAAAGGTTTCGACAAGCTTGTACCAATTGGGAAGGACTATATCTAATTGATGCTATTGTCGGACCATACATCTACCAACTTTAGAGGAAGGAGTTGAGCAACCTTAATGGAGTTGAGACTACTAGAAAAAGTTTTACTTAGGATAAGTGCACTTTTTTCTCTTGTTTTATTAACGGTACGATTTGACTTGGCCTTAAGTTTTCAATATATTAGATCACTTATATTGTCAAGGTTTTGTTAACTTAGTTGTAACTTCTGCAAGTTCAATTAAAACACATTAGCAATCTCAAGAAGTTATGTTTTAACAAGCTGTACAAATATTTGAGGTCTAAAACATAAGCAATTTTCTTTAAAGGGAATTTTCTCGAATTTGAATTTATCCAGAACCAGTTGAGATCACATCTCTTTTTGAACAAAAGCAATGAGGCTTCTTTCTCTATTGAACTTGATAGATTAATAATTTTTTATAATAAAGTTTATTATTATCAAAATTTACATGGGGTTCATCATGACATTTTTGAATTATTGGATTTTTTGTATAAGTTGTGTTTTATGGCAAAAAAAATCAATACTATAGTTTCTCAATGTTGTACTAAAGCAAGTGTTGTCTTTTCCTAAAATGTCATTCCCAAATTGTTGCACAACCTTCCCTTTTTGCTACAACTTTGTCCTCCTGCTTGTCCTTATTGCTAATGGTTCTCAATCTATAGTTCTTGACAGTGATAATATACACCCTCCCCAAATTTCCTTGTCAAAATCCTTTTTATTCAAAGATTTACTAAATCGCATAATTGCCAATGACTTTTTTTCCCTTCACTTGATCATTCATGAGTATAGTATAGTTGGTGGTGTTATTGAAACATGAGATGCTTGCTATATAAACCTCAAGCATGCTCTTTTTCCTTTCCTTTATTGTTTCTCCTTATCATTGGCATTATTGATTTTATCACCCTCCATTGTTACAATTTCAAAATTTTGTCTTTGCTCCCCTAACTATAACTAAATTTGAGTACAATGCTTGTGAATTAGGAAAGCTTCATTTTGATCTCATTCCTTCTCGTTGTTGTTTTCCTTTTAATTTGGCCCATTAAGATACATATGAATCTATATTATAGTTCTTAATTGTTGGGTTTATTGGATTTTTTGGTTACTTTAATTGATGATTCTATCGTGATTGTTGAACATTTAGTTGTGTATCATTTGTTTGATGAATACAAAATCATTATGTTGTTGTTTTTAATACTTTTTTTGATTTTTTTAAATATCACATCTCAAGGACAAATAGGTCTAATCAAATAGAGAGCATTGATTAAAAGTGTTCATAGAGCAATCCACATGTGAAGACATGCCAAGAAATGTTAGTGGTTTTGTTCAAGTTTAGTAGAACTTGCAAATCATGCAATCATTGTTCTAGTTCTTTGTGGAGTGATTATCCATCCTAAGTTTCTCATTTACACATTATCTTGGGTTAAAATTATTAAATTTATCATTTGATATTGATATGGCATAAGGTTGTATTGATATTATATATGCATATTTATTAAGATTTGCATTTCATACATAATTATTTAAATATGTCTTAATGAACATTAGGAATGGAAGCTTGTATTTGCATAATATGATCAATATCTTTACTATGCAAAATGCTTTAAGTAATACGTTATTTACATTTTTGGTTTTTGTGCGATCTAACTATCATACAATACAATTTGCATTATTGTCCCGAGTGATTTGCTTAAGATTTCACTGTCCGTATGGGTACGATATCCTTATCGTACAAGTATTCTTAAGGGTTACTCGAGGAATGTGTGTTGAGGTATAGAGTATTAAAGATTCGTACAATACAATATCATATTTTGTATAATGCTATATAGTCACTTAGAGGATCTGATAGGGATAAGATCGAGCGATATTATGTGAGCTGAAGTTTGTAGTGTCGTATAAGCATGATAAATTCTTTGTTGTTGTACGATTTGTATGCTGTGCTAAGGTTAATATTTAGGCTATAAGTGAGTTAAATTATGTTATACTTGTATTATCTCATAGTTGAACCAATATGATCAAGTTAATTTACTTGATTGAGTTGGAATATGTATTGTTATACTAATGTGTTATATCCTTTGTATTATTACAATCAATTTAATAGAATCATGACAAGTGTGGTCTAGTTAGAGACTTAAGACATCGAACAAATTGTTGTTGGACCAGTTCGATACACTTTTGTACTTGTAAGATACATTTTATCTAAGAGTTTGGTTTGAGGAGTTAGCCATTTATTTAATGGATTAGTGTCGTATAAATATGATTTACTTATTGTACAAATATGATCGTTCTTTATTAGTAATGTAAGCTTCTTGTGTAACATATCATATTGTATGATTTTGCATCATATAATATTTAACTGAGAGCTTAGAAATTAGACTTGGATAGATTTGTTCTAGTAGTATAATATGATGTATTCATTGTATAAGTACGATACATTGAGCAATGCAAAAAATGAACTTATTGAATAGGTGTCTCTTTCGGGTGATCCGAGTGTGATACATATCTTTTTTGTATGATCCTGTAATTGTAATATAGTATTATTAGTTCAAGTTGTTTGTAATGGCTAGTTTGAACTTCTTAAAAGTAGGGATTTAGCCATTGCACTTACCTTATTTGCCTTTGAGTGTTGAATAGTATAAATAGGAGTGCTTTTGCGTAAGGGATAATGAACAAATTGCTAAATCATTTAGTAATAAGAAAAGAACAAGGTTGTGGGCTGTGTTTTTCATTGTGATTTCATCTTTTATTTTGCTAATTCTGTTGCTATATTAAGTACTTTACTTGCATCATCTATTCTGTTATGTATTAAAGTTTTACATATTGGTTTGGTAATATTCTTTTATAATATTTAGTCATTGTGACATATTATTATCTTTATGTATGATATAAGATTTTTTTGTAATATTTTGTAGAAGTGTTGTAACAATTGTGTTAATTAGATTTGGGTAGATTTGTTCTAGTTGTACAATACGATATATTTATCATACAGGTACAATATGCTAAGTGATGTAAAATTAAATTGATTGAATAGACACGTTGTCCAGGCGATCCAAATGTAATATATATTTTTTTTGTATGATCTTGTGATCGTAATGGTATTATTAGTTTAGGTTGTCTATAATGATTAGTTTGAACTTCTTAAAAGTGGAGATTTAACCATTGCACTTACCTTTATCTGTCTTTGAGTGTTGAATAGTATAAATATGAGTGTTTTTGAGTAAGAAAAGGATAATGAACAAATTGCTATATCATTTAGTAACAAGGAAAGAATAAGATCATGGGTTGTGTGTTTCTTTGAGATTTTATCCTTTATTCTATTGGTTTTGTTTCTATATTAAGTACTTTACTTGCATTATCTACTTTGTTACTGTATTTAAGTTTAATATATTGACTTGGTAATATTTTTGTATAGCATTGTCATTGTGTAATATTATTATTTGTATGAATGATATAAGATTTTGTTGTAATATTTTGTATTAAGTTTTGTAACAATTGTGTAAATTAGACCTGGGTAGATTTGTTTTAGTCATATAATCTGATATATTCATTGTATATATACGATACATTGAGCGATATAAAAATGAACTGATTGAATAGACACGTTGTCCGGGTTATTCGAGTGTAATACATATCTTGTTGGTATGATTTTGTAATCGCAATAGTATTATCAGTTCAGGTTGTCTGTAATGGCTAGTTTGAACTTCTTAAAAGTGGGGATTTAGCCATTGCATTTAAATTTACCTGCCTTTGGGTGTTGAATAGTATAAATAGGAGTGTTTTTGAATAGGAAAGGGATAATGAACAAATTGCTAAATCATTTAGGAATAAGAAAAGAACATGATCATGGGTTGTATTTTTCATTGTGATTTCATCCTTTATTTTGCTGGTTTTGTTGCTATATTAAGTACTTCACTTGCATCATGTACTTTGTTACTATATTAATGTTTTATATATTGACTTGGTAATGCTCTTCTATAGAATTTAGTTATCATATTATATTACTATCTCTATGATTGATATAAGATTTTGTTGTAATATTTTGTATAAATGTTATAAAAATTGTGTAAATTGCTTTATACTCTTTCAAGAGAGGTAACTCCAACCTAGCCGCAACAAAAGTGAGTAGTGTTGAGTAAGGTGATTCTTACTTAGCATTGGACGAAAAGGGAGTAGTTTGTAAGTTTTTGCACTAACTGGCTATGACAAAAGGGTGTTGTGATTAGTAAAAGTCTAGTCGGGTTGACTAGGGGTACATATAAGCACAGGTTTTGTGTGAAACCTACTAAAATAAGTTTTTTGTGTGAAACCCATACGAACCTTATGGTGCTTGAAGTAATGCATCCTGTTGTTTACTCCTTTCTTTACCCTCTCTTTGATCATATAATGCCAGAGTGCCTTAGTGATATCCTATTCCACCACTCAACCTACTAATTGAAGTTTTATATTATCTTATATTTTGAAAAAGTATATTTCACAATACATAAATAAGTGATAGGATATCAACAAGTTGAATAGATACTTGGTATTATTATATTAAAAGTAATTTTAGAGATCTTTACTTATATAGATTTGATTATTAACTTTCTTATCTCCTATATTAAGCATATTCCATTTCTCTTGATATACTATCCATTAGCCTTTTTTATTAAAGGATAAGAAAGGTTTAACTTTGACCTTACAAAACTAGAGGCAATCACCCCATCATTCAATAGCTATTTTACAATATTATGTTCTAAATGAATATGCTTGTTCTTCCTATTAAATGATTTACTATTTGCCTTTGTTATTTGTAGCTAGGCAAACACAATGAGTATATATATTAGTGGCATTAGCTTCTTCTACAAAGAAATATTTGCAAATTTTTTTTAAGCTGTTTAGATGTAGATCCTATCTTTTTTGAGATGATACACTCAAACTTAGTGATAGATCTTGCATAAGTTTGCTTGAAAGATTTTTAGAAGATTGCTCCATAAAGGATAAACACAACCAATAGTAAGCTTTATCTCATTTGAATTAAAGATCAAATTACAATACAACACCTTTTAAGAATTTGCATATCAATTTAATCTGTTCACAACATACATAACATCTAGTGAAATTCTATAAATATATTAAATTACAAATAATTGTCAAAATATACATACTTTTTAAATTTTTTTATAAAATATTTGTCTAATATAGAAATATCAAAATTGGATTTTGATAATTTGATTCCTAAAATAATATTAGTTTCTCCAAAATCTTTCAAACCAAAGTCAAGTTAATAGTGATATAACATTATTTATTACATGCATAAATATGACAAATATAAGCATATCATCCTTATAAAAGCATACAATAATCTCATGACAATTGAAACCAAATTTTGAATAAACATATTTTATTAATTATTTACAATGAATCTATTAGAAAAATAATTGAATCAAATTTAAGATTTGATTCATTCGGTTTTGTTTAAAAACATAAAGAGATTCTACTAACTTAAATAGTTTATTTTTACAATTAAATATTACAAAGGCTTTTGATTGATGCATATATAAATTATTTCTTTATTTCTAAATATAGTTTAGTGAATTTAGAGCAATCATCAATAAAATGACATTATTTTGTCACTTCTACTTGTGGATTTCATGTGACCTTGATCAGAATGAATTAAGTCACACAACTTAGTTTCTTTTTAATGAATAAATCTAAATAATGTTTTGGGTTGTTTAGTTTCTATGTAAATGTGATATTTCTTAAGTTTATTAATTTTAATATTTTTTTTAAATACTAGTTTAATGTATTCTTGGTATATATAAAAAAACTAATATGACCAAGTTTATTATATTATATATCAACAATCAACTAAATAAGTAATACTCATATTAATATTGTCATATAGATATAATAGGGAAAACCATTATTATAATAATCATTTCCTACAAAACACTATCCTTAAAACGTACAAATTTATCTCCATTAAATATGACTTTAACTCTTACTTTCACAAAGATGAAAATAGGCATAAGAATTTAACAAATCCTTAGCACATAAAGGATAATAGCTAGAGAAAAAAAAAATTTAAGAAGTCAATTTCGAAGTAACCTTGTTTGTATCAACAGTATGTGCAAGCTTAGAATTCCTGAGAAAAACCTTCTCATCTCATTCTCCTACAATTGTTTAGGAGTGAAAGTATCTCTATTATCACAAATATATTTGGTAGCTTAAAAATCTACTAACCAAATATTGTTTGTTGTCACAATACCTGCTTTTGAGATGATTGACATAATAACATATTTTGCAACTAGGTTAAAACTTTGCTTAGCAAGATTGCCATTTCCCTTCTTATGCCTACATTGATAAGCATGATGACCAAATTTACAATAACAAAATGGCTACCCATTTTACCCTTTGGATTCCTAGGTTCTAAGGTATTTACATTAGGATTATTGCATTAGTTTTGACATTTATTTATAGTTTGATATTTATTGAATTTTTTGAACTTATAATCAACTAAATTAGTCTTATGGATGAGCACTTCGGCCTTTCTAGTGTTATACTTCTACTTAATTGTTTCTTCAATTCCCATATGCATGATCACTTCTTTCAAGGTCATACATTTTCTCTTTTACTAAATGTTATTTTTATACTCCATCAATCAATCAAGTCCTTAATTAAAGTAACATAAATAAAAGGTTTAGATAAAATCATTTCTTCATTGTTTAGTATTGGAACTAGGACATGTTATTCATGAATTTATAGAAGCACAATTTTACTTAAAATTCAGAAAATAGTTTAAACCATACTTTTTTTTATGTCATCATCCTCTATGGCTTGTTTTGTAATAAAGGTATCCCAAATTTTAGGAGTGTGCTCTATTTTGAAATAGACATAAAAGATCATTTGCTTAAAAAGTTTGGGTAATATTCTTTATATTTTATCAGCATGATTATTTGGCATGATATTAGATTCATAGTTTTAAGATCACTACAAAGCCATTGATTCAATAAGGACAAATGCATAGCATGAATATTAAGAATAAATAAAATTTTAGTTTGTCATCTCTTAAAGTTGTCAAAAATAAATAGTTCAACTTTTATAACATCAGTACCAAATTTGGTAGCAACAAATATTTCAACATTTGAAGGATACGTTGTAGTAAACAGTTCTTAGGTTCTTTAAAAGTTTGATGCTAAAATTGTAGAGAAACTAAAATAGTTAATAAAAACAATAAGGGAAATTATCATGAATACCTTCTAAGGCACTGTTCTTCAACTTATTTTGGCCCTTAGAGTCTCAATTGATAAAAATGCCATTGGAGGCAATTATTCAGAGTACAATGATGTCTCTCACGTGACATGTACACTTTAATGATGCTTTTAGATATCAGCCCATAATGTATATAGAAGATGAAAATAGGAGAAATAAGAGATACTGTAGCGGAAGCAAGAGAATAGAGAAGGCAGGGACATAGAAGGTAATTAATTGGTTCAGAAAAGGAACATAGATAACACTCTTTGTTCTGTCCAAAAATGTTATTTCTATTGTAAGGTAGTTAGGATACATAGTAGTTTAGATTATTTTAAACGATAATAATTAAATAATTTTGGAGAATCACAAGCTGGTCTCAGCAGTTTGGGGGTGTTGGCAATCTGGGGTTTTGAATTAGCTAGATTTAGCTTGTGCACGCACAACTCATTTCTAGCTTTTCAAGTTGGCTTAAGGTAAGATGCATATAAACACCTCAAGTTTCATTCTTTAATCTCTAAAAAATCCTTCAGTTATTATAAATTACAACAGTCAAGGAGTTTTAGCCTGAACTGATCTTTGCTGAATTTGATAGACTTGAATTGGTCAGATCGATTCTGTTCTGGTGTGGTTAGCTGTTTTTCGTTTATTTTTGCATACTCCTACCAGACATAGAAATTGCCATTTCAAATACTTACTGCTTTGATGGCTTCGACTGATCATCTTGATTTCATGGGCGTTTGATGGTTTGTGTTTTCTAATAATAAGTTTTAACATCTGCTTGTTCTCTTAAAAAGAAATTGAGCTTTCAGTTTCGTCATTGCTATTTTCCAAGTTTTAGTTTCCTAGCAATTATTGATTATCCAGAAATCCAGACCTGTATCTCCTGGGTTAGCTGCAAGGTCTGCTGATTGGCACACCAAATAACTATCACATTGTGGTATAATATAAGATGGATCATGGTAGTGTCAAATATAAAACTCATGAATTTGGCTAATCTTAATTCTACATTCATCTCTTCAATCCTTTGCAAGCTTTGGAAATGTTAAGCTTTTTTGAAAGTTAGGCATATTTTGTGCAAGAAGGAAAAAAAAAAAAAGAAAAAAAGGCATATTATGTGAAAAAAAAATCAGAATTTAACTGCCCATTTTGTAATTGCTTGCAAAATCTTTTTTTTTTTCCTAACGGTAATGACAATAAATTGCTTTAAAGCTTTGTCTGACTGCATTTTATTGGTTCCTTTAATTGATTTTAAGTTTACTGGGAATGCATGATTGGATTTGGTATTGCTTAGACTTGACGACTAATAAGCTGATAACAGTTTTTGGGCGATTGTTTTTTCTGTTCCTTGCCACAGTTCTTTCAGTTTTTTCAAGTTCCATTGGGCCATTGAATAATAAAATCTCAGAAGTATAGTTGATAGTGTGATTTAAATAGACTCTTTGTTTAGCATCATTAAGTTTTGAACACATTGCATTCTTTTTTCATTTCTTTTTTTATAAACAGTTAATGACCATTATGGTTGATATGATTCATCCAACATAGGCCAGTTCGATTAACCTGGCTTATTTGAAGTAATGTAGATTTATTTATGGTAATAAAAAATATTAGAGTTGCTGTGTGCATGTATTCATTTTTTTGAAGGCATCCAATATAAATTTTTTTCTCTGTAATCCATCGGTTTTTTCATTTCAATTTGCATGTTTTATGCATTACTTCCTCAAAATTGTCTGAATAATGGTTTTCATTTTCCTTGATTCCTTGATTCCTTGCTAATGTTTTAAATCACGTGCTTTGCCATTTCTGGGAACATAATTCTTTCTAACAAATTGTTTTCTTCCTCTAAATCATGCTTTGTAATTACAGAAATCCTTAAAGGTCACTATGCTGATCTTACTAGTACTAGCGATGGTGGTTGCAGAAAATTTTCTTATAGAAAGCCCTTCAGTGTTTCTGCTTGTAATGGAGATTCTAGTGGCTCAATTAGAAAGAGGACTCCTTTAGCTATAAGGAAAAATTATCCCAATATACAGGATCACACTAATAAAGAAATTCAAAAAGGTTGGGATATTGAAGCATCACTCGCAAAAAGTCATTCAGCTTCTTCGGTAGATGACAGTCACAAAGACCAACAACCATGCTGTATCCAAAAGGAATTTAAATCAAATGAAGATATATTAAGGTGCCAAAACGCCGGGCACGATTATGACACAATGGATGACAAGCCGGACTGTTCTTTATCTGAGTTAATTAGTGAAAGCTGTAACACCAAGCATGTGACCGTAAATCAATTTGGAAGTAATTTTGCAAATTCTGGACCTGTTTCGGAAGAAATTGATTCTGAAGGCTTTAGAGCACTGAGGAGAAAGAGTTTAGATTCCAGTGTTACAGACTTGGGTTTTCAGGGTTTCTGCAATTACTGCTCACATGCTAATGCTGAACTAGCCCTCATCAGAAAGCAACTATTGGACATTGAGACCAAGCAGTCAAAATTACTAGATCTACTTGAGGTAGTTATCATTTGATGTTCTTTTTCCTTGAACTTTTTTGAGTATTCATGCTGTGAATCTGGGAGGAGGCCACTAGGGGTAAGGGTTCTGGTATTGGGGAATAGGATGGCGAGGCAAAATTGAAGTCCGATCTTACTTTTTGTTTCTGCTAGTATATGTTTGGGTGGGTGGGTAAGTGTGAGGGGAAGAGTTCACGTATTGGGGAATAGGAGGGCCAGGTAAAATTGAAGTTCAGTGTCACTTTTTGTTTCTGCAACTTTCATGTTTCCTCTTTTTTGCTTATCTAGAGGTGCCATAATTTGTAAACCAGTCAAGCATTGAATGCTCAATTTTTGGATTCTGATTTTTTTATATGGTTACCATCTGACATTAAAAATATGAGCGCTGTTTTTGCTTTCATGACTCATCATTCGTCCTATGCGTTCTTTAAATCTGCATTCTATAGCTATCATTGTGAAAATTGTTACCATTATTGATTCTGCTATTTTACTGTAAAAACTTTCAGATTTTCATGGGAAACACCCAAGGAAACCTTCAGACATTGCAATTAAAGGTTCATAACCTGGAGGGGAGTCTTGATCACTTCGCACACATATTTGTGCAGGATGGGAGTTACGCCAACACGACAAGCTTTGAACATTTGAAAAAAAATCAGAGTGTATTTTCTTCCCCACGGTTTTCTACATGCACTCCTAGGTCATCAGTTGATGCTAATAAACCAGATTCAACAAGTTCTGTGAACAAAAGAGTATTATGCAGAGAGAAATCAATATCTAGATGTGGGTCAAGCAACTCAGCAAAAGAAGACAAAATTGTTAGAAATCAAGTAGAACTGTTTATGCAGAGTGCGGTGGGAAGAATTCAAGCAAAAGAAAATAGAAATATGCTTTCTTTACTGAATTCTGATTTTGATTCTAAGGATATGAACTTCGAAAAGGAAGCAATGTCTTGTAAAAGAAAAACCGATCATAGTTTTGCTGGGGATGTGGAATCTGCGTATAAGGAAGCTTTGTCCTGTGGTGACGATGTTAGTCTGCTTGCACTTATGGGCAGAACAGGTCCTGTTCTTGACAAGTTGAATCTCGTGGAAGCAGAAAAAGTTGTTAATACCCTTACTAGGTGGTTTCTAACCAAAAGTTTCTTGTCCTTGGTGATCCCTTGGCTACAACAGGCATGCTTTTTCTTTCAAATTTCTTAGACATAGTACAGCTTACATAGTTTATAAATATAGATTAATTGAAGCACATACCTTGTTTACAGAACTTTATCTTGGTCACGTTAGTGATCATGGTGAAACTGGTTGTTGACATATGATTAATGTTGATGTTGCTTTTAGTTTTTGAGATAGGTGAATTGACTTTGGACTTGATCTCACTCAAGAGGTGCTATACGTGCCTCAATAAACTGGGTCAAATGTGGTATGAGGGTTAGAGAGTGGAGATATGAAACATGTAGAGCAGAATTTGTTTCATTAAAAATCCCAAGAATATGGGAAAAATAACAATGTTGGAGTTTAATGAATCATCAAATTCAATAGACTATAGGATGTTCTATTGGGAAGGCAAGTGTAGGCCTTTAAAAAGGAGTTAAGTTCTAATGAAAATAGCAAATGAGTGTTTGAGAGTTGTGGATGATGATAGGAAGTGAGGAAGCAATATCCAAGAGAGATCAATTATAGTATGTAGAGCTACTTTGATTTGCTGGGGGCAGCTTGAGATGGGTTTGATCCCTTGTATTGGGTGGAATTTAATGCTATTTTTTATAAGCCTCCTTATTGTCTACCTTTTGTGACAATTGTTCATGGGATTGGTGGGGCATGGATATGCTTATGCAATAGTTGTGAGATGTTTGATGTGACCCTCGAGAGTTGATAATGAGTGGGGTAGGTGTGGCGGTGATATAATGGATCGTGTAGCTTTTTTGAATGATTTCTAGCCTTGTAGTTAATGGTGGATTAATTACATATTTGCCTTTGGCATTATTCGATATGATCTTGTCGATGTTGCTCAACCAATTTTAGCAAGGTTTCATGACAAGCTCAATGGGCTTTGTGCTCCTTTATAACGAAGAACAATTATTTTTGAGATGGATTAATGTTTTTCTTTGATTTTGATTTTAGGTGAATTGTTGAATGTTTGCCACCCATTGGGACCTTTCTTGATCGTATGATAATTAGCCTATTAAGACAAAGCTAAAATTGCATTTTCAATCATCTCTTGGTAGTCTAATTCTTTATTTGTATAGGTTGTAGGAGTGTCATTATTTGAATCTTCCTTAGAAAGGAACTATCCTTACTAGGTTTGATAGATGATGAGTGCTAACCTTTTATTTGAATTTTTAGAATGAGGGATTCCCACAATTTGCAAGTGATCATCTAACTTTTGCTGCCCCATGTTTTAATAGTGGTTGAACTTTGAGATAAAAACTTTGCAATCTCCTTCAATTTTATTTTATTCTTTTTACTTCATTTTGATTTCTCTTCTTTTGCAATTGAAGAACCTCAATTATGATGAATTCCAAGCATTTAATGATGGAATCCTTTGATCATGTGATGAAATTGTTTGTTATATCTTACACGAGGGAGTGAATTTGGTTATTGGATTTTTAAGGTTGTTAATGCCTTGCTTACTAAGTCCATTCTCAAGCACCTTGCTTGAGCACCACCTCTAAGTATACCCATTTACCTAAATTGAGATGGTATCGAAGTCAATTGCAATCCCTCTAGCATTAAGCTTTGGAATACGCACCTACAAACTTTGTTTAACATTGAAAATAGGAGTAGGCATAAAAACACTCACTAACATAAGAAATAAACTCATACAAGAAATAAACCCAACCAAAGGTCAATATAAACATACAAGAAATAAACTCATCTCTTGATATTATAGATAGAATGAAAACACACAAGAGTTTGAGATAGCTTTACCAATATAATCAAGACAAATTGAGGGATTTTGTTATTGATCTAATTAGGTGCTTTTGTACATGTAAATCTATGCAAATGTCCATTGTTGAAGCTTTTAAGAAAATGCATTTAATAACTTTATATTAGGGTATGAAGTCTTGGAGGAAGTTTGTAAAGCACGATGAAAAATGTGCAAGGAGTGTACTTATTGCTAGTAAATTATCTAATATGTCACCAATTCATTTTATAGCTATTGGAAGGAAATGTCTTGAAGACCTTCCTTGATCGTTGGAGAAAATAGTTATTGTCCACATTTCATAGTTCGTAATGTGGATAAAGAATTCTATATACACCAAATTTATACATGCATAAACATGAGTCATATGCATATATTTTATATGTACAAAAAATATGGATTGTACAAGCTTATTGTATGCATGCATAAAAAGGGCTATATATGCATTTTTTTACTCTAATGCTTAGCTCATATTTTATTAATTACTAGTTTCAAAATTAAAAAAAGAAAGTATACAAAAAATAGAGCATGGCATCTACTAAAGAATATAAAGCATGCCAAAAATTAAAATGATGAAACCAAACAAAGTAGTCATCAAAAGTTGAAACAAAAAAGTGATAGGACACAAGAGAATGTTGACAACGATTTTGTTTATTTCAAAGTATGGGTGAAGTTTCTAAAATTAAAATAGGTACTTAGGCAAAAAATCATACAAGAAGATATCTATAACAAATGCAATGGGTATGCTTGGTGATCATACTTCTTTATGTTTGTATAAGATGTCATACATGAAAGGGTGTGAAAGAAGTAGAACTTGGCAGTACCACGATCATATCAAAAAACTTATAACAAAGGCATGTATGGACTTTTATTGCACATACAAAAAGCATGTTAGTGGAGGGGGTGTTACCAGTATATCAAAAGGTATGTGGTTGGTCTCGATATAGATGGGGAGCTTACACAACAAAAGTCAACATATTTGGTTGGGACTTCTTTGTAGAGGAATCTATATGATCATGAAGGTAATAAAAAAAAAGTTATGTCATTAATTCAAAAATAATTTGGATTACTAAGCTGATTTGGGTGACAACTGAACTAATGTTGAAAGTTGACTTGAGATACTAGCATTGGGCTTCTTTCAAATGTTGTAGATGATAAAAGCAATAAAGGCCTTTTGAATCTAAGAAGCCAACCAAATGATGATTCCAAGGATTGTATAGTTGTTAGGCTTATTAGAAACATCTCATAATAAGGGAAGTTATAATCTCCTTAGAGTAGTAGACTACCAAAAATAAGTGATCATGAATTTCTACATCATAATTACGAAGTATGCAAACTAAGGACATCTTATACCCAAGGTGATCAAGGTTTTCGATGCCTTGAGGTGCTAATACATCACCAATCGAAGGAGCATATTAAGTGTAGCTTGCATCTCTTGAACCAAAAAAAAAGAGATGCAATCAACGATTAAGCTGTCACCAAACTAAGAAAGATGGGCATCTTTAAAAGAGAACTATTGGTTAACAAAGTAGGATCAAGAAAGTTCCTTATGGCCATAATGGATTTCTATGTAGCCAAATTAGTGTAGGTGCCTCTAGCCTAAAAAATATTGTTTGATGGATACTATACATCTAGGCAACCGACAAACAATCAGAAATGTGAATTCTCTAACTAGCCTTGAGGCATTTAGCTTTTTAGATAGCAATGAAATTTTGGGCTTTCTCACCAAGAGTTTTAAGTAAAGAAATATCTTTCCATACATTTGTGGACCATTCTTACCATTAGAACCATAAAGAATGATTTGACATTTGAGATTGTATATTTTCTTTTAGATAACCTTTGGTAAGAAAAATACTTAACACATGAAATGACGAATATCAAGATAGTGATTTTGAAAGTTGGAGCCTTGCAGCCAAAAGGTGGCAAGAGTTCCAATTGTTAATTTTGGCTTGAACCCACTAAAGTAGAGGAGAACAGTCAGAGGATTAGTTTTTGCATGAAAACAAAGTCCAAGGTAAGTTATAGAAAGATGCTTAATTTTGAAGCCCAAAGTTGGAGGTCAAGTGTCAATAGTCAATAAAATTATTTAAGAAGTAACCTTAGCTCTTATTATTGTTAATGTTTAAACCAAAAGTAAGCTTAATTTCATGAAGAGCCTATCTCAGAGAATTAGTTGTTCCTTAGTTGACTTCGCCTAAAATTACAAGACCATTTGTAATCAAAATAAAGAGATTGGAATATTTCTATTATGGATAACCTAAAGTTGTTTTTTTAGCACCCTTGGGACATATTTGATCTTGTACTCAAGTTCTACGATCCACTTTTAGAGATATATCAAAACTTTTTCCTAATTATGAATTTGTTAGAGGGCCTTGTACTGACTATTTTGAATTCATATGCCTTATAAATAGGATCTCAATCTCCTTGGTGCCAATATGATAGTTGGCATCTTAAGATGGGGACATTAAAATTATACATCATTAATGACATAGTTAATATAGCAAATTAGATATTCAATGTTATCTTGCCCTCAAGACAAGTTAAATTGACTATTGCTTTATCATTGCTAATTATAAGAGTGGTTAAATATCTCAAGAGCTCTATATAAGCCTTTTCGGACTTACAATTCATGCCACTCGTCCTTTCCAAAGAGCCTTGAAAGGAATTGATTCTTTGGAGTGAGACAGGAACCAAATGAGTTTTTCTTGGTAGTTTTTGTGTTTCACTTCTAGTCTTGAGTGATGGCATGGGTCTTGTGCACATGTTTTTACAAGTTTGGCTTCAATATTCTTTTCGAGATTGGAAGCCCTTTTAACCTACTATATGTATTGCTAAGGTACATTTTAGTGAGATGAGATACGGTCTATTCCATCTAAAGGTCTCCAATATTTCTTTTATGTCTCAAAGCTTGTCTATAAAGGATCTACTCTTGATAAGTATGTTATCACTATAAGCCTTCAAGTTTTGCCTAATTTGATATTGAAGATTATGTCAATCATCACTTAGCAAGGTGGTGCTATGTTTTTTATTTTGAGACTAAGTCACATTACCTTATTGTTGAAGATGTCTATTCCTATGATGAATTTTGTATAAACCTTTTATTGCTCATGCATGTGGATATACCAAAACTTGGGAAAGCATCATGGAACTTTAGATTAAAAAAACTTGTGGTCAAGTCCATGAGGTTGCCGATTCTTGATGGCAAGTATTAACCACTAGGGCAAGCGATGTTGAGGTGATTGAAGTTCAAAAACATCATATGTTTTCCACTGCCATTCTTCATGAGATCGATGTTGATGAGTAGTCTGAGTACTCAAATGAACAAGTGAACCTTGCCTCACTTGCTCAATTTTTGCTACATGTTGCCCATGCCAGACATATTTGCATGAGCCCATGCAAAGTTCTATATACTTTTTTAGAGACTGAGAGTGAAAGCTCTCTTATTTTTATTTAAATTTGTAAAAAAGTTTATGATTTTAGAAGGATCTTGAGAATCAATGAATAAGATATTTGCTCATTGTTGTTGCTAGACCTCTCAAATGTTGGTGGAGTGGGATCATCTTCTTTAGTCTTCTTCCAGGTATTGTGGTAGAAATTGTGGGATTGAAGGAGATCTCCCTATGTCATCCTAACATCGTTACGTTTTGAAAATTTTAGAGCCGAGTGGATGGTAGATGAAACGTGATTGAAGTGTTTCGGACTGGTCTGCTTGAGCTTACAGTTCTAGTGCTTCGCTTCCTGAGGGTCATCTGACATCCCTGATGGGAGAGCAAGTTCTTGTTCATTCCACCATTTTGTCAAACTGAAAAAAAAAAACATAAAAAAAGCAATGGAAAATGGTCATTACGTTGTTTGAGAAAACTTTTTTAAAATGGATGGCATTTTCCATTCTAAATATACTCCCTTGTAAAATAATAGTACTACTGAATGTAACCTTTTTCTTTTTATTCTTCATTAGGTGGTTGATTTAAGTTCTACTTGTACCACGAAGCAACTTCTTCTATCAAGGAAAACACAGGTGGATTTTTTGTGTGCGTTGAAGGGCATAGCAGAACAGGAGTGCATTGATCTGGAGCACCAAATATTTATAGCTCAGGTAGTAGCAAGGCTGAGCAAAGAATGGGGTGAAGCACCAACCAGGTAATTCTGAATTATGCATGCTTTGCACGGATGCAAAGAAAATACTTTTAATGTTTTAATACTAAGTAGCATGTGACGTGTCTACTAGAATAGATTATGTCAAAAATAACAAATAATTACTGTATGTGGAAAACTTGTGGCACTATTTTCCATTTGTGTATGGATCATGAAAACTGAGAAACTTCTAGAAGTAGGGTGGCAAATTATCGAATATGAAGGGAGAAAGAGGAAATAAAAAACTTTTGTAGAATATGTGGATTACATTGGCATTGTTGCTGTAAATTTATCCTCAATCATGTTGGAATTTGCCTGTGAAATTGTAAATATGTGACTACTCTTTTTGTTCATGAAGCAAGGTTATTTTGAGCTATGGTGATCTGGGATAAAAAGTAGAATAATAATGTGTAAAGGGATAGAAACGGGGGAAAAAGGAAAGATAATTGAGTAGGAGCATAAATTAGATATCAAAACTGATAATGCCATGCATTGCAATAGATATCCAATGTTGTATATTTTCCTTGTAGTTTGTTGATTGAATCAACATGCTTAGCATGAAGTACACGACAAGCTAGGAGAAGGTTTGCAATTCATGACTAAACATTAAAATGTGTCCATGATGAATAATCTCAATGTGATACGACATGAAATGCTTTGTGGACTTTCTCTTATGCAAAAGATGGTAATCCTTCTTGTTTAAGTACAAATATTCAGTGAAATTGTCAATAAAGCCATGGTATGTTCCTACATTTCAAAGTATCTTCTTTTTAGACAATTTTGATAAGAATCATGTTCAGATTCTTCATGTCTTACCTTTATATAAAGAAACTTTTTATCATATTTAAAAAACCATTAGATAATTAGCATTTGGTTGGTTCATTATCATCAAAATACAACATAAGCTATAGAAAAACCAGTCGTGAAGTTTCATTAAGAATGGTTGATTATTAAAAGATTGAGTGGATATAGAATTGCAGCGTCAAGCTGGAATACCTTGCAATTGGAAATTTATTGAAAGGGTGATCTAGCCTTCTTCATGAAATTCCTTAGCTTGAATTTTGAATTTCTTTCGTTTTTTTGTTTTAGCTGCTTTTGCTCTTGTCCTTTTTTTTCCTTCGAAACATAAACATTGGCAAGGTATAATGATTTTTTTTCTGATTACTAAATTTGTATGGAATGGGTAGAGAAAAATGAAATTTGATGTAGAAATGATAGGGGATAAGAAGACATAGGATAATGGGTAAATGAATAGAAATACAATAAAACATCTTAGAATTATTTTCTCACATTACTTTATTAATTTGTAGGAGAATGCCTCTGCCAACGAGACCTAATGGAAGCAACAACATGGTAATTTCTGCAAGGGGTTGATGGTGTTTTGCTTATCAGTTAAAATTTGCAGTATGATAAGCGTATAGAATTTTCTCAAGCAATTTTCGTTGCAAAGATATGATGTCTTTTGGCAATGTATCAATTTAAAGATTTGTCTTCCATTATGCTTATTGATTTAACGCCAAATCTTGCTTGAATTCTATTTAAGTAAAGCTTTTTATCTGCTTGCATTGGGGGAAAAAATAATGTGAAAATTTTAATTGTTGTGTTTTGTCTTGAAAGGATGATTTTGTCTTAGGAAACATGATAAATGTAGTATCTTCTTCTGTCATCTTATGAAATTTCAATGGGTTAGGATGCTACAAATTTTTTTTTGTTGATTTTCATAAATAGAGTTTTAAAATAGCTTGTTATATTTTTTTTTGATTAGAAGTAAAAAGTGAGTGCATGTGCTAACCAAATGTGGTATTAGACTTTGGTTTGAAAGATCAGAATAAATTTATCTTATGATATATTTAATATTTTAATTATTTGAATTTCATGATTTTCAAAATATTGAAATTTAACATATTATATTGTTTAGTTGATTGTTCATGTAAAATGATATGAAATTCAATATCAAGAATTATATTTTTTGTGAAATTAAGTGACAAAGAATGAATTGTCATTATGTCCAAGTCATCATGATTTAAGTGAAACTCATCAGTAATTGATATTATTGGATTTTATCTTTGTTTCAATTGAGAATTGTTGATAGCCATTATTTAGTCATTGGATAGTTGTTAGTTTTGTTCCACCATGCCATCAACCTTATTGTGATGCTTTTATGTTGTTAAAGTGCCATAGAGATGTGGTGGTTGAGGCTGTCGACCTTTTTGTTGGTGCCCTTGTGTTGTTGAAGTCCACAGCTGTGGTTGAGGCACTATGCTTCTAGACTTGTTGACAAGATTGTAACCCGTTTGTTGTAATTCATCATTAATTGCAATCTTATTATTATAAAATTGTGCTTAAATGAAATTTATGTGTAGATATTAGTTTTATTAAATGTGCTCAAGTATAATTCAATGTATATTTTAATGAATTATATAGGAAAATAATATTTTTCTAAGTATGCTTAAGTATAATTTTAATGAATTATGTTTTTGTGTTGTAATGTTATTGCTATAAATACTTTTTGTAATTTTGTATACTTAATTTATTGATATATTGAAATATATATCACAATATAGTTAAAACCTTAAATTGTTTAAATTAATTTTGTAGTGTAATAAGTTTAACTATATTTAGTTATTTTTATAGTTAAATGTAATAATTTTCACATAAATATGCATTTTAGCACTTTAATTTGCTTCATACATTAATATGATTAATATTATTCTTATACATGGCATGGTATTTTTTATTTTTTTATTTAATATTCTTGTAATGCCTTATTTTATTATATTTCACATCATATATTATCTAATAATGATTTTAAGGAGCTTTTTTGCTGCAAATGGCCTCCCTTTGTGAGTTCTTGAACTTGTTGGTACAATAAAAGAAGATTGGTGTGAGTGGGGTTTCTCTTTGTTTGAGGTGAAGACTTTTTTTGAGGTTATAGTCTCTCAAGGTCATTGTTATTATAAAAGAATAATTTATGTTGGTTCATTCTAAGAAGAATCTATGTTCCATTGATTATAGTATTTAATATTTTTTCCCCTTACCACAATCATTTACACACTATTTTAATGGTGTGTTGAGCATACCAATACTAAATTGATATATGATTAGCATGTCATTCACATTACAAAATAGTTTACTAAATCATTAGTTTTTGTCCTTAGTCTTATTGCTGTTGCTTGCAATGCTCAACTTATCATGTCATATTGAGCAACATTGTCCCTCGTTTTTTATAAAATTCTTTTTTAGATGCTCATTTTTGACCAAACTAAAATAAAAAAGATTCCTTTTACTTATATCAATAATATTTAAAAAAAATTATTTGTAAGTTTTATTTTTCACTATAAATTTCTAACCAAATCAACCCAATTTTGTTATAGTTGCCCTAGTTTTTGTCAACTTGGGTTATGCTATCACCTAACAAATAAAGGCTTTGTCGAGCTTGATTGAAATATTTCTATTGTAATATGCTTGTGCTAACATGATGCTTCTTCTACAATTCTACTTCTTTGTTTATTTACTTTCACATATAATAATGCTTTTATAACTTTAGTGTTATCATCATGACCATTATGATTTTTTTATCAAACAAAAAATGTCTTATTAGTATTATTATCAATTTTAATGATCCAAATATCACTTAGTGCCTTTTTTTATTTCTCACTAATTTTCGTCTAAAGCACGACATTGTCAACTTGGGTTATGCTATCGCCTAACAAATAAAGGCTTTGTCGAGCTTGATTGAAATATTTCTATTGTAATATGCTTGTGCTAACATGATGCTTCTTCTACATTTCTACTTCTTTGTTTATTTACTTTCACATATAATAATGCTTTTATAACTTTAGTGTTATCATCATGACCATTATGATTTTTTTATCAAACAAAAAATGTCTTATTAGTATTATTATCAATTTTACTGATCCAAATATCACTTAGTGCCTTTTTTTATTTCTCACTAATTTTCGTCTAAAGCACGACATCAAGATCTTATTCCTTAAAAATGATGATACTATTAAATACTTCAATTAGTAGATCATACTTTGCTATTCTTGTAAATCTTTTTAATTGTCTTGACACTTTCATTGTTATTATTATGATTCATGACATTGTCAAAACAAAATGAGATTTTCTTTAGCTTTCTTACTTTTAGGAAAACAATATTACATATATTTAAGTATTTTACTTCAAATTATTTTACGCCTAACATTGTGACATAATGTTATGAGAGTGTTATTACATTTTTCATTGTAAGCAGTATGGAGTTCTTGTTTACCAATATTTCTTATGGATCATATTTTTTGGAAGCAAAATGGGGAATGTTTTGATCCACATCTCTTCTCAAACTCAATCTATCTCTATGGAAGGTCCAATTCTAACAAATGGATAATCTTATCATTCTTAAATTTATCATTGTCTTCTCTATATTAAAGGAGACTACCTTTAAAATCTTTATTCTAATTTTGATCAAATAAATCTCATCACTAGCTCGTGCAAATCATAAGTGAGGTGGTTGTGCTAAGGGTCATGGACATGATCCCCCATATTTTTTTTTTCTTAACTTTCATTATTATTAAAGCTTTATTTAATCTTATTCTTATTAATATAGATAAACTAAAGTTTAAACACAATTAAAATGACAAGTGATAACATAAAATCTTAGATAAAGACTTGATGGTAAGATGAACCATATTCATCTAATCCTAACCATGTAAATTATATCAATTATTAAAATAAATAAAACTGTTTGATTATAGAATTATTTATAATCATTCATATCATAGTAGTATAAAACCAAGTATATACAAAACTAAAGGGTGGGTACATAGGATATAGAAACCCAACTTAAAATAAAATACTATTTATTCTTCTCCATAATATCAATGTACATAATTATCAATGTGATAGATACATTATCTATGATATAATTATTAACGAGACTCCAAAAAAATTAATAGATAAATTATAATAATATTAAAAAATATAATGATAATACTATAACATAATAGATAGAATCATGTCAAGATAATAAAAAATCAATAACTATAATAAAATATGCCATGATATAAGAGAATTAAAAATTCTAATAAACTAATATAAAATATGACTATGCATATTCACATATGTTTTTTTTATTTCTAGTTTTTCATTTAATATGCTAATTTTTCTTTGAATCATTATTCTCCAAATCCAATAACTAACAATCATATGATTTTAATTAGCATCCAATCAAGAAGGTATTCTATCTAGTCGTATTATGCACAATGTGCTGATGTCTAAGTACTTGTGAATATAAGGTATCCTAGCCCTAGCCATATTATACAAGAAGTATAGGTGAATCAGCAGATGAAGTCATGCATTTCTAAATGTACTTTGACCTTAATAATATGAGGATAAAATCTTTAGAAAATACTAATTGTTATATTTGTTTTTTTTATTATTAAGTAACTATGTTAGATATTTAGATAATCAAATTAGTTTCTTAACCATTATTTATATGTATCTCTATATCTATTATGTAACTATATCTAGATAATATCCTTGGTTCCATGTAAAATAAATGAATAAACAATATTATGAATGGATAATATGTGGATAATATGTCAATTAACTTGTTTATATAAATATACATGCAAAAGAATAAAAAATAATTCCAATTGAAACAATTTCAAATCATAAATAATTATTAATATATTTTATGCCATAGTCATTAGATTTACTTACCATAAACTCGTAAGTTAATAATGTCATGTAATAGAGTAAAACAAATGATAATTAGCATAAAGTAAAACAAATGATAATTAACAATGAAATCAAATAAATTAAGAAATAAATAATATTTTAATTTATTTATGTATTTGCATCACAATTAGTAAATTTATCTACTTGAAACTTAGATGAAGTTTTCTTAACTGATTCTTTTTTTCTTAGAGTTTCCTACAATATTATACATGCACAAAAATAATTATTCAATTCTTAGTATCATGTAACTACCAATTATTCCTCCCAAATTATTTGTTCTATAAGAATCCCCTTTTATTTTCTATCTTTCTTTTATTTTAACAAGCATCATACTTATATGATTCTTATATCATACAATATAACTAGAAACTCTACAACATACCTTACCAAATGCCCTTTTACTAACTAATTGATCACACAATAAGTTAGACCTAATCATATCATATGATCAACATTTCTCGCTAACCAAACTTAATTGATCCATTTTAATGTATAGTTTCTTGACATATCATACTAAACAATACGGCCTACTTTTAATTTTGTAATTGATTGTACAGTACGATCTCTCAAATTATTTGGTACAATCAATGTTCTTCTACCAAACTCATATGATCTAGCCCGCAATCCATTGTTCTTCACTTATCATACATTATGATTACCACATTATGTTGTATGATTACAATTCTTCTTTTAACTAATTATTTACCTTAGCTAAAATATCATATTAGTATGATATTTTACATCAGCCTATATGATCTACTTCCTTATCTTTATGCAACATGATTTAGATGATTGTATCGTATGATCCACTAAAGATTCTTATTGTTTTGATCTTCCAACACAATCAAGTCCATTGTACTAGTACGATTCTCTTATATTGATAATTTTTTAACATACTCATTCAATATCTTAGTTAACCAATTATCATTATATTGTATGATCTCCCCAATTGTACTTATATGATTCATATTATTGGCTCTTATACAATCTCCTATCATACAACTATGATTTTTTTATATTAAGAACACAAAACTTGATCATACTAGTACAAACCACTAGTCACCCTTGTATGATGAAACTGATTGCTTACTTCCCCCAATTTTATACACATTTTAACCTACGATCAATTCACTAATGATTGTATGACCTTCATTCAAATGGGTTCAATCTCCTTATCTTGACCATTTAATACTGATTGTACAAGTATAGTTTACACCCGTGTTCTTGTACAACCCTAAACTTATAGCCTTTTCATCTTATAAAATTGAAGCTTTCTTCTTCCTTTATCAACCAAAGCTTCTCCACAACTTTTGCTCTACTTTCCTTCTTCTTTATAATAACCCATAACCATCCTTTTCTTCCCTTGTTAAAGCTAAACTCCTTTCTCATCTTTCATTCATCACAGTAGCTTGAGGTGAGCTCACGTAACAGAAGCATAATCAAAACCAAGAAGTAAAAGGTGATAGCTCATCAATGATGTTAGAACTGTAAGTAGAAAGCATCCTGGTGACCCAATCATTCTATAAATTACATAGTGGTGAGAAGCTAACAAAGTATCGAAGCTCACATCAACCATAATGATGGTAGGTGAGTCATGCTTAACTTCTCAACCATCTGCTACACTCAAAATTCAACCTTCACACAAAACAAATTTAAAATGTAACTCATGCATAAGGCATTCAAATCTTATGCATGCTTAAATACCTGATTAAGGTGATAACTAAGGTTGGTTTATGGGAATTAAATCATAAAAAGTAACATATTTTGTTATTAAAAAGTCAATTTAGGGTTAATCTATTTATGAAACATACAATATATATATATATATATATATATATATATATATATATATATATATATATATATATATATATATATATATATTAATTATTGCAAAATTTATATATATGAATGAAAACTTTCTTTTATTTATATATTCTTGTGTTGAAATTTTAATTAGAAGTCTCATATAATTAGGATCTTGCACTCAATAATTTTGATTATTACATTTATAGCACAATTCTTTAAAAAATAATGATTAATTATTTAAACTTCCAAAATTATGAACTCAAAAGATTGTATTTATCTCAAGCTCTTCTCACTACATACTCAATTAAAATTTTTGACCAAGTTTAAAATTATCAAATGCTTCTTAAAATTTTATTAATATTTTAATGTATAAATATCATATTTTAGAGAATTGATTTTATTGCATCAAAACATACTTAATCACAACTTCATTCGTGTAATTTTAGTATCTATTCTCCATTTGTATAACCTTTTTTTCTATTAGAGATTCAATTTCATTTACTCCTTTTAGCTTTGTCATACCTTCATCTTTAACCCAAAAGAATTATGAACATTTACTTCAACACTCTTTGGCAGTAATCTATGTTTTTCACATTGTTAGTACTTTTTAATATGCTTTTAATATCTATATGTCATGTTTTGAGTTTTACATTTTGATACCTTTACTCATATTGTAGTTATCATCTATTTTGTGCTCTTGAAATGACACCTCTTCCCCAACTTGTTTTTTTGCTAATGGTACACAATTCTCTCATTCTAAGTAAGAGTATTATATTTTTGTTGCATAACTCTTCCCTTTATGATGTTATTTATATTCCCATTTTTCTAATTAATCTTTCTTTAATTCAAAATAACTAAATTACACAAGTATTCAATGGCATTCTTTCCAATAGTTTGCATTTTCTAGGATGAAGATGATAATTGGTGATTGATTGTACTACACTCATGTGAACTAATTATTCTATTATGATAAGGTTATCATACTATATGATTAGCATAATAGAACGAATTCTAGCTTTAATTTTTTGTATTCTCTAATAACTATTCTCTTATTATCTCTTACTTGGTTATGCATTGATCGATAATGTTATATATGTGATATTAAAATGTTTATCGCATAATTTGATTGATAGTACTACACTCATGTGAACTAATTGTTCTATTATGATAAGGTTATCATACTATATGATTAGCATAATATTAACTAATTCAAACTTTAATTTTTTGTATTCTCTAATAACTATTTTCTTATTATCTCCAACTTGGTTATGCATTGATCGATAATGTTATATATGTGATCTTATTAGAACGTTAGAACAACACATGGTTTATACATGAAATTTATTTGGTATGCAAGATGCTTTAAGACTATATATGATCTTATGTGCTACATATATATTAGTATAAGTCTTAATAATCTAACTTACTAACATACAATAAAATATTCTTAACTCTAACACACCATCAAGAGCAAATTCCATCTATAGCTTCTCTAATATGAAACTCTTCTGCTTTAACTCATAGGGTTTTACGTATTTGTTAATGCATAATATCACTTATCATTCTCTTTTAACAATCTTGAGAAGAATACATTTAAAGTATACCATTAGTAAACAAAGATATATAATTTTGTTAACATCAAATTATCACATGAGACCATATAACTAATAATATCCCTCTTTTAATGATAATAAAACTAATGATACAAACATAGACAATAAAGTGAGTTAAGGAATCTAAAAATTTAAATAAGTAACACATGTTATTGATGCACATCATCCACATTCTAAGTGTATAATGACTCTCCTTAAATCTGAGCTCCTCTTAATTAGTAGCACTTTCTTCTCTCAATTTTTATTATGATTTAAAAGGATTGATAATTCTTAATCCTGATAAATATGTTTCATGATAGAGGTTTAGTGAAAATATTTACAAGCCATGCACTGGATGAGACAATAACTAATGAAATAGTCTTTTTGTCAATTTTCTCTCAAATGAAATGATATATTATATCAATATATTTAGAAATGTTGGATTGGATTTTTGGTCAAACTTATAGTACTTACATTATCATAATGAGTTGATGTCTTTGAAGTGAAGGTCATAATTGATGAAGAATGATATGTTAAAACCTATTTTAGTTCATAGATAATTAAGAAGGGTTTAAGTTCAAGCAATATATTCATACAAGGACTTACACAAAGGTATTATAGGTATAAAATAAAAAAGTTAGGATAGCAAAGAAAGTAAGAGCTTTTCTAAAAGTTGAGGACTTACACTAATTTTAATATAGGGGATCTCAACTTAAAAGAAAAGTGGTTTTATCGACACACACTTAAGTACTTATGTTGATAGTGAAGTGATAAAGTACACACAAGTGGAGCTCGTACAAAGCCAAACAAGAAATCAAATAGTCACATGACAAACTAGAAATTAGATGTGATGATTAAATTTTTTGAAATATAAAATAAAGCGACTAAGGATTTTTCTAGTGATTTGATGCTTTTTGTGGATGCTGGATAATTAGAAGGGATCTCCCTTTTTAAGCTTATTCCTTGCCATCTTAGAACACCGCTAGAATCACATCGTTGGATTGTTTGCACGCAATGTGTTCGTATCACACAAGTCTAGTAATAGTAGTTCATTATTTTATTCAAAAATTTATCTTGTAGAATACAATGAGTATCCTTATTTATAGAGACATCAAAAGTATAATAATAATTTATTAACCTAGGAATATAATAAGATATTTAAAAAACTAAGGAATATATTTTTAAAGTTTTAAAAGATATTTTACAATTTTAAAAGTTATCGCAAATTGCAAAATAAATATTTTGAATTATGTTAAAAATAAAAAATAAAAAAGAACTAAATTGAAAAACTATAAAATTAATTAACGTAAACAATTCCTAAACTGGCATAAATGTTTTGAATGGTGGTAGTGGCGAGAAGTGAGGCGAGGAGCAGTGTAATTAGTGTAGCATGAGTAGAGAGGTGCATGACAACTTAGATCCAATTTACAAGTATGCGTGGGTTATACAAAATAGTATGGGTCAGTGAGGGCTGGTGAGTCAATGCAAGTTAGAGTAAATAGAATGAGCTATCCCAGGTGATGAGTTGACGCAGGCTAAGCAAATCAACCAGGTTTGATGAGTCAGCGTGGGTAATGTGAGTTATGGGGGTCAGTGTCGATTATGGTAATAGTAGATGATGGCAACATACAGTAACAGACGATAGTGAGAAAACCAAACACAATTTTTAGTATTTTTAAAGTCATTTTCAATAAAATTTTATACCAGTAAAACTATGAGATTACTAAAGGGATGTCTTATATTGATATTAAAGTTAGAAATATCTAAAAAGTTATTAATTATTCTTCAGATGACTTAAACTAAAATATAGATGTAAATAACTTATCAAATTAATGAAAGCAAATTGAAATGTATAATAAATGAAGGCCAATAATAATTAATCATTACAATGACAATGATAACAGAGACTAATGATTAGTAGGAGAGCTAATCTTAGTTAGGCTTTAAGTCCTAATAGGTTCCAAATGAAAGCTCTATATGATGTACTAGATTCTATTGCATCATCTTTTCTAGGTTGGATAGAGCTCAACATTGTGAAGCTAGGGTAAAATCTCTGATACTACTTCAACATCTTTGGATTTAGACAATGAAGCTTACCTTCAGTAATGTAAGTGTCATCAAAAGTGGGATAGCATCACCAATGCATCAAAAAACTTTGTTGTACTTGATCTTATGTGAAAACTATTAATCATATAAGATTTGCTCCACTTGATCTCTCAACTCACCAGATGAGGCTAAATATATTGGTGGAATAGGTTCACTTGATAATGATGGTAATGACTTAAAAGACACATTAAGTATTAGTTATGGTTTCTTATAAGATAAAAGATCTGAAAATATATTCATTGATACTTAGTTATTTTTTATAATTTTAAATGGTTCAGCACCACAGGCATGCAATTTCTTGACAGTTCTTGGTGAGAATCTCTTAAACTTAACAGGATTATCACATAATCACCCTCAGTAAAACTTTTAGATTATCTATGAGTATTTATTAGTTTTTTATATATTTTTTTTATTTAAATTTATATATTTAACAACATATTTATGTAATGATGAAATATGACATGCAAAAGACTAAGGATGGAAATCATAAGGTAAGAGAATCAAATCAATAGGACTTTAAGGACAATCTCCAAAACAAATTTTAAAAGGACACAAATGTGTTGTTTGATTAATAAATTCAATGTGTGATAATCAATAATCTTAACTTGAAACATGTTCCCCTATTAAGTTATGAAAAAGATGATTTAAATTTTGTTTCATTATTTTTTATTCATCTTTTTTGGGATGATAAGTTGATAACAATTTAAGTTTTACTTAAGTTAATAGATTTACTTAGTAATGTGGTAAATATGGTAATAAAGTATTGAAAACTAGATCTATAGTAAGTTGAATATCTCTGAAATGTAGGATTTTGTCTAGTAAGTCATCGAGAAATATGTCCATAAATTCTTTTAACAAGAGTTGGACTATGGGTGGTGGAATTGGTATATTAATAATGTCTTTCTTAATTATTACAAACTAGATAACTTTGACATTGGTCATATCCTTCTTAATCTTGATTAGTAAAATGTTATTAATTTTTCTTTTTCTTTATGTTTCTCTTTTGTAATTTTGGAATAAAAATTTTCTTTGAGAGAGGTAAAGGATATAAGGTGATCTTCTATATTTTGTATATCGAAGTACATATATTGGCTTTTCTATTTAAGGTAGCATTTCAATTGTAAAACTAAGGTCTACTTAAGATAAGGCTATCTACTTTCATTAGGAAGTGTCATATGGAAAAGGATTCCACTTATGGGTAGTGCCATATAAAAAAAGCTTCCACTTAGTGCTTATAATTCATCTTTAGTCTCCTCATCTAGTTGTATAATCTCTTCTTTCTTAACTTCAATGCTTTTTTTACCTTCTTTGATGTCTATATGTAGAGCTCTCTTAGGGCACTTGGCTACGACATACCTCTCTCATAAAAATGATAATAATCAACTTTGAAACTATTAGATGATTTGTTTAAAAGTTAGATTATGTAGGTTAATGGTATGAATGGAGGAGCATAAGTTTTTTATAGAATAAAAGTAGTATAAATAATGGAATTAGTTATACAAGTTTGAGGATGGAAAGTAGATAAAGAAATCTTGCTCTTACAAGCAACCCATCATCTAAATCTTTCTACATCATGGGTTATTTAATAAGTTTTTTCAAAACTAGTAATATTTCTCAAGTATAACTCAGCTTAAATAGAGTCTCTAAACTCAATTCAAAATAAAACAATATTATTAGATTCAACTCTTGTACATCATATCTAAACATATAGTTCTCAAACTTAGCAATATTCATCAACAATTTTTAAACCTTGGGATATATTGTCATTTAAATAAAAGTTTACTTGAATAAGAGATGAGTATATATTTAGCTCATAGGATAATCTTAAGTTTTTTTTTTCATGATCAGGTTAATGCTCAATCTTCATCAAGATAACACTTTTTTTAATATTTGAATAAATAATCTAGCATGTGGTGTGAGTTTAGTTTTTGTAAATTAGTACTTTCGATACTCACTAAGATCATACCAATCAAAATAATGTTTCATTCTTATTTTTCAATTTTTATATGCTATATTATCTAAATTACCATCAAATATAGGAACTTTTATTTTAATCATATTAACCTAGTGATCATCCCTATCGTGTCTTCTATCATGTGTATGCAGATTAGCTTGACACTTAGATCAATGTTCTTGTTGGTTAGGTTTATTTTTAGAGGATATTTTCCTAACTTCAAAGTCACTTATAATAGACCTACTTGATTTATGGGTTTCACTCGATCTACTATCTCTATGTTATTCTAATTGGCCTAAGTATGTTTCTAAGGTTACTCTTAGCTCTTGTATTGAATGAGTTAGTTTTAGAATTGTATGTTATATTACTAGGTCCATGGTCAGTTGTGGAGGTTGAGAATCAAATATTTTAATATTTTTAATAACTTCTAGTAATTAAAAATAAATGCACAAAATTGAAAGATGATTGTTTAATAATAAATTAAAAAATATGTAAGTTTTTAAAGCTAACCATGCTCTGATACCAAAATTGATGTAAGATGACATGCTAAAACATATCTTAACTAATAAAACATTAAGAAGGGCTTAGGTTTAAGCAATATATCCATACAAAGACATACTCAAAGCTGTTATAGGTTTAGAATAAAAAATCTTAGAATCATTGGTTAGTGAGAACTTTCTTAGAAGTCAAAGATTTACATTAATTTTAAAATAGATTATCTCAACTTAAAGAAAAGTGGTTTTATCAACATACACCCAAGTACTCATGTTGGTAAAGTGATAAGGTATACACATAAGTAGAGTTCGTATAAGGCTAAATTGGAAATTATAATCACATGCACAAACTAAAAAATTAAACATGATAATTAAATTTTCTAAAATAGAAGTGTCTCTCACTCACTTTCTTATAGCACCTCTAGAATCACATTATCAAATTGTTCACATACAACACACTTGTATCATATAAGCTTAGTGATAACACTTTATTACTTTACTAAAAAATTCATCCCATATAATAAGGTAAGTATTTTTATTTATAGAAACCTAAATAGTACAACATTAATTTGTTGATTTAGGAATATAAAAAGATATTTAAGAATGCTAAGGGATATATTTTTAGTTTGCTAAAAGATATTTTAGAATTTTTCAAAAGTTATCACAAATTTTAAAATAAATACTTTGAATTCTACCAAAAAAAAAATTGGAAAAAAAAAACTAAATTGAAAAGCTATAACGTTAATTGATGCAATGTAACACTCTTGATCTTCAAATTAGGTATTAATTACATGTCTCATAAAATATGCCAAAATATAATAAACTAAATTATTTCAAAAATATAAAGATGATTTTCTTATAATTGGATAGAGAGCTCATCGAGGCGAGTTAAACGATTTTAGTTTCATCTTGATTAGAGTTTATTTGGAAGTTTTGTGAATTTTTGAAGTTAATAAGTATAATTGAATATATATATATATATATATATATATATATATATATATATATATATATATATATATACATATATACATATTAAGCATTTTTAGTTTTTCCTAAAAATTGAAATTTCTTTCTCCATCTTTCGTTCCCGTGCTTGGCACAACCCTAGAAAGGGATATCCTACTTACTGACTGAAAGCTTCACCGGAGAGCTACTTTGTCAATGATGTAGACATCATTTTTGAATATCCTTTTGAGGAAATTAAGGATTTGAGGCTGATTTCACAATCGAGGACCTTGCATAATAACAAAAAATTGAAAATAGAGTTTGAGTTTATTTTTCTAATTTAACTTAAAATTTATAATAAGAATTGATGTATCTAGCCTTTATTAAGTTTTTATTTGATTATTATAATGATCGAGAAGGAATTTTTTAAAGATTTGTAAGCTAGTGTTTCAAGAAAAAGGAAAAAACAAGGAAGGCAATTGGAAAAGTTTGTTTTTGTGATTGAAGAAGTGAGTTCTCAAATTCTATATGAAAATTTTGATAATTTTTAATTTTTATAAAAATCTATAAATTGGATTAAGAAAATTATAATTTGAGAGTTTAAAATTGATAGAAAGGATAATTGAACAACTACAAACTATCTTAAATATTAAGAAAAACTGTATGGTAAGCTCTTTAACATGAATGACATATGCATATACCTAATAGGGTACTGAATGTTAAAATTAAGACCTTACACTTGAATATTATATAGAGCATGTGATATTGATATTATGTTATCACATTTAGTTGCATGAAAGTTTTCATTTGAAAAGTGATATGCATTTTTCCTAATGTGATAAACTACTATGTGAAATTATTTAACATGAGTAATTATACAAATATGATATTTAATGAGTTGATATAAAAATACTAAGTAAAATGAAGATTTTTCATGTGATAATAATATTAAAGGATTAAATGACATGAATGAATAATAAATTTCCTAAGAATCAATATGTGTTGTTCTTTATGACTAGTGGTCATTTAGGCCACAAGATTGAGATATTGCTATCACGAGGTGTCTATTGGCTATATGGGTCATACTATTAAGATTTATAATACAGATATATGAATCTAAAATATGATATGATTAAGCATAATTTTATATGAGAATAAAATATAATAAATCAATAAATTAGATTTTTATTGTAACTAAGTAAGCTAAAAAGTGATTAACATATATGATTTACTTATTTAAGTAAAAATAGGAATTGATAAGTAATATCATATTAAGAAAAAGAGATTAACAAATAGAAAAAAAAAACTTTATATGCTTGTTATTTTTTTAGAGATCATAACATACTTTTCTTTGATAACATAACATATTTTCTCTTTATATTCATGTCGACAATCTTGCTTACATGCTAAAGTTGATGTTTATGTTGAAGAATTTATAGTTGTTAGATTCAGATGTTTACAGTTAATAGTTATGGATATAAACTATCTAGTTATTACTATATTATGAATATAATTACTATATTATGAATATAATTACTATATTATTATACTTATAAATTAAAAAAATAAATAAAATTTAGGAGAGGTTTGTCTATTTAAATTCTAAATTTTAAAGAATTAATTGAATATGTGAAAAAAATAAGGGAGGCATCACATTATTGATATGAGTATTAATTAAATTAGATGATAATTAGAGTATTAAAAAATAAAAAAAGAGGTAATCACATTATTAGTATCAGAGCAGTTGAAGCCCTTAGGATGGATGCTTGAATAGCATCATTCTAGAATTATTGATCCAATTTTTGCATCAAAGAGTGGATCAAAAGTCAGGAAATCAATTGTAAATATAAAGCCACAATCTTTTATAGTTTCTATCAAATAAAAAATTAACTAAAGGTCATAATGTTAAAATGTATAAAGTTTTATTATGGTGACTGTTAAAAATCAAAGTCAATTAAGTGCTACAAGTATCAATGGGTTGGCCACTTTACTTTATATTATCCATTAAATATCAAAGGATAAAAAAGTCAACAAGCTAGTGGTGGAATAAAAAACCATCAGGGGCTTTATAACAATAGGACATAGTGATGCATCTCAGGGTGCATATGGTACGAGTCAATGATAGGTTTCTATAGCTCCATAATAGTCTGCAAAACCCTACATCTATGCCATCACATAAAAAGAGGCTATTACAACACATGATGTCATCATAAGTATTATATGATGCAAGATATATTATAATGGCTTTATTCAATTATGTTATATCATATTTCTTTATATCAGTTGATCTGATTACATGATAATTAATTGAAATATATATTTTAGAAACTCTTCTTTTAATAAAGTTGTTTATATGAGAGGAGATAAAAGTAGATAAATATATCAAATAAGATATGAAAATAAATGTGACATCTTTTAATTCCTAATTGATTATTATAAAACTATCAAATTTGATGTTATTCTTAAAATTGATTAGTTAACATCCAATTAAGTAATTAAAGATTCATATAATAGATGGTGTTGATTTGGTTTATTTTGGTATGAGAAAAAGTGCTTATAATATTTGTTTTAAAAGTTGAAAGATTTGTAAAGAAAGCTTATGAGTGATATTTAGTATTAATATAGGAAGCTAAAAAGAAATAACTGCAATTGTAAGAAGTTCCAGTGGCTTGTGAATATCTAGATGTGTTTCTTAAAAATTTATCTTGAATGTCACCTGATAGAGATTTTGAATTTATGATTAATTTGCTGCCAAAAGTAAGATCAATCTCAAAAGCATAACATAGAATGATTCCACTTGAATTACAAGAATTAAAACATAAAAGACACTTGCATCTAGTGTTTTTGAGGCTACGAGAGCACCGACTATATGCAAATGTTTCAAAATGTAGTTTTTTGTTTTCTAATATATTTTTCTTAAGGCATATAGTTAGCACAAAAGGAATCTTTATGAATTTTTAGAAAATAACCATTATTGTCAAATGCTTAGGCCTAGTAACGTAACTAAAGTTCAAAGTTTCTTAGGTTTTGCTGGGTATTATCAAAAATTTGTGAAAAAGATTTTCTCAAATTATGATACCATTAACAAGATTAACTCAAAAGATAGTGACTTTTGAATATAATTTAGATTATAAAAAAGTTTTTAAACTTTAAAAGAAAAGTTCACTATAGTAGTTATTTTAAAATTATTTAAGAGATAAACTAAATTTTAGGTATATACTGATACATCTTTACAAAGACTTGGGCGTATATTAATGCAGAATGATAGAGTTATAGCATATGCTTGTAGGTAGCTACAACATCATGAAAGAAATTATCTTATACATGATCTCGAACTAACTACAATTATGTTTGCTTTAAAGATTTGGAGACACTATTTTTATAGTGTGAAAAGTTATCTATTTACTTATCACCAAAGTTTAAAGTATATTTTTATATAAAAAGAGTTAAATTTAAGATAATGATGGTGGTTGAAACTATTAAAAAAATATGACATAGAGATTATTTATCACCCAGGTAAAGTTATTGTTGGAGCTAATGCATTAAGTCAGAGGGCTAGTCTCCATAGCATTGTATCAAGCTTGGAAGAAGCATAACTAATAACCAAAATGAACCACCTCAAATTAAATATAATATCAATAGCTGTTAGAAGGAACTTTCCTTAATTTGCTATTATAGGAGAGTGGTTGCAAGAATTGAAAGTTGCTTAAGATGTAGATAAAGGCATTAAAAAAATCAAGGTTAGGATTGTTGAAGGAAAGGAAACAAACTTTAAGTTAAATGAAAGTTTATTTTATAAGAATAGAATATGTATTCCTATAAAAAAGTATATGTAAACAAACTTTATTGAAAGAGACACATGAAATAAGGTATATAGTACATCCAGGAATCATAAAAATGTATCATGATATGAAATAGAGATTTTGGTGAAATGGTATGAAGAAAGATGTATATAATTATATAAGAAAGTATATGATATATCAATAGGTGAAAGGGGAGCAACAAAGACCAAGTGAGTTGTTGTAACCTTTTCTTATTCTAATATAAAAATGAGAAGAAATATCAATGGATTTTGTAGTTGGGTCGTCAAAAATTAGTCAATGATATGATACTATATGTGTAATTGTTGATAGAATAACAAAAACAACCTATTTTTTTATCTATCAAAACGTCTTATTCAAATGAAAGGTTAGCACAGTTTTATGTTAATCAAATTATGAAATTGTATGAAGTGTTGAAGGTAATTATTTCTAATCAAGATTCTAAATTCATCTCACTTTTTTGGAAAAAAAGGTATATGAAATATTTGGTACCTAATTAAGATTCAACATGGTTTTTCATTCTCAATTAGATGAATAGACTAAAAGAATTATAAAAACTATAGAAAATATATTGAGATTAAATTTTGGTAAAAATTGGGATACTCATCTAGCATTGATTGAGTTCACTTATAATAATAGTTATCAATCCAGTATCGGAATAACGTCGTATGAGGAAAAACATGGTAGAAAATATCATTCATGCTTGCGTTGGTATGAAGCAAGTGACAAAGCTCAATTAGGGCCAAAATTGATAGTTGAAACAACTCAAAAAATTTAAAAGATTCACAAAAGAATACATAAAACACAAGATTATCTAAGAAAGTACTTTGTGATAAGATACAAAAAAGTAGAATTTTAAGAAGATCAAGTATACTTAAAAGTGAGTTAATGAAAGGTATAACTCAATTTGGAAGAAGTGGGAAGATGAAGCCAATGCATATTGGACTTTTCTATATACTAAAAAGTGTTGGAGAGATTGCATATAAGATAGCATTACCTCCAATATCGATAAATGTGCATAATATATTTCACATTTTGGATCTAATGAAACACATTATTGATCCAACTCATGTAGTATAATATGATACAAATACCTTAGAAGTGCAACCAAATCTAAGTTATAAACTTATGAGGATCTTAGCTAAAGAGATCAAGAAATTGAGAAAGAAAGAAATTCCTATAGTTAAAGTACAATGACACAATCAAATAGAATGTGAAGCTACTTAGGAACTCGAGAATGAGATAAGAAAGAAGTATCTTAAGCTATTTTGAGTTTTGAGAACAAAATTCTAACAAAAAAAGGAGAATTTGTAACATCATCAATCATCAAATTAAGGAATGTCTTGTAAAATGTGCCAAATATAATAAAATAAAGTATTTCAAAAATATAAAGATGAATATAAATTAGATAAAGCTCATCAAGATGAGTCCAACAATATTTGTTTGATTTCAATCAAAGTAAATTTAGAATTTTTATAAATTTTTGAAGTTAATAAGTATAATTAAATACACACACACACACACACACACACACACACACACACACACACACACATATATATATATATATATATATATATATATATATATATATATATATTAAGTGTTTTTAGTTTTCTTAAAAATAAAAAATTCTTTCTTTCTCCCATCCTTTACCCAATGCAATCCTAGAAAGGGATTTTCTTTCTTGCTCATTAGGAGCTTCACCAGAGAGCTACTTCACCAATGATGGTGTCATTTTCGAAAATCCTTTTGCAATTTCACCTTCGAGGACCTTGGTAAGATCAAAAAATAAAAAATGGAATTTGAGTTTGTTTTTGTGATTTAACTCAAAATTTATGACATGAATTGATGCATTTATCCTTAATTAAGTTTTTATTTGACTATTAAAATGATTAGGAAGGAATTTGTTAAAGATTTGCAAGCTAGAGTTTTGGGAAAAGAGAAATTTAAGAAAAGCAAGTAGCAAAAGCTTATTTTTGTTATTTCAAAAGTGAGTTCTCTAATTTTATATTTATATTTTGATAATTTTTAATTTGTCCAAAAATTTGTAAATTGGGTTGAGGAAATTATAATTTAATAAGCTAAAATTGACAAAAAGGGATAATTGAGCAGTTATAGAACTACACTAAATAATGAGAAAAAAATATAAGTAGGCTCTCTAGCATGAATAACATATGCATATATCTAATATGATGTTTAATGTTGAAATTAAGATATTGCATATGAATATTATAGAGAGCATATGATCTAATGTATTAATGTTGTGTTAAATAAATGTTTTGCTACCACATTTATTTGGTATGAGTAATTATATAAGCATGATATTTAATAAGCTAATATAAAAATACTAAGAAAAATGAGAATTCTTAATGTGAAATATACATTAAAGGATTAAATAACATGGATAAACAATAAATTCCATAAAAATTAGTATATGTTGTTCTTTGTGGCTAGTGGTCATGCGAGCCACAATATTGAGATATTAATATCATGAGGTGACTAGTGGCCATGTAGGTCACACTATTGAGATTTATCACAAAGTTATGTATATTTAAAATATGATAAAATTGAGCATGATTTTACATAAGAACATAATATGATAAATCAATAAATAAGAATTTCATTATAATTAAGTAAAAAAAGCAGTTAATACATAAGATTTACTTTGTTAAGTAAAAATATGTACTGATAAGTAATATCACATTAAGAAAAGAGATTGAAAATAGAATTAAAAAACTTAATGTATTGGTTTTTTCTTTTAGAGATTATAACATACTTTACTTTTATAGTATAATATATTTTCTCTTTATATGCATGTTGACATGCTTGCTTACACATTATAATTGATGTTTATGATTAGACCTTATATGTGATTGTCTCAAATATTTATTTATTTTATATATTTATTTTATTATTAGAGATAGTTTGTTAAGTCAGTGATGATTGACTTAACTTTTTTTGGCATTAACATTTTAGGTACATTAAAATCCTAAAAAAAAGATGATAAGATGACTACTTATAAGTATAGTTATAAGAAAAGAAAGAATTGAAAATGCAAAAGTTTTTGTTGTAAGAGTTGTGCTGAACAATTTATTAATCATGTGATAAACTCAATATTATTTATTATTATAGAAATTAGTTGTAAGATTATAATAAACTATGAAAACTACGACATATCAATGGTATGATACTTTCAATTATTTATAATTGTTGGATTTAGATATTTATAGTTAATATTTATGGATATAAACTATTTGGATGTTATATTATGAATATCATTATTGTATTATTATCCTTATAAATTAAAAAAATAAACAAAATCTAAGGGAGGTTTTGTCCATTTAAATTCTAAATTTTAGAGAATTAATTGAATGTGTGGCAAAACACATTGTTGGTATCATAGCATTAGTTAAATGAGATGATAATTGGAGTATTAAAAACAAAGGGTCATCACACGTAAGTACTTCCCAAATAGGCGTAAGAATTTTGGGTGTTGATAATGGTGATTGGTGAGACAGTGGGTAGTGTAATCAGAGCGACGTGGCTCAGAGTGCATATAGCGAGTATTTGCGAGTGATGGGTCGATGAAGGTTGAGTAGAATAACTAGGTTCAACAAGTCAGTAGAGGTCACGTGGGATGCATAGGTTGGTGCAGTTTGCGATAATAGTAGTTGATGGTTGCAATTCAATGGCAGATGATGATGGGAATAGCCCAAACTTAATTTTTAGCATTTTAAAATGGTTTTTAAAAAAGCTTACTTTGATAAAATTTTTGAACTACCAAAGGAATGTTCTTTATTGAATTTAAAGCTTGAAATATTTGAAAAGCTACCAATTATTTTTTAAATGATTTAAATTAAAGTATAGATATAAATAACTTGATAAAATGATAAAAATAAAATACAATATATAATAAATAAAGATTAGTTATAATTGATCTCTATAATGATGATTATAATAAAAACTAATGAGAAGTGGAGAGGCTAATCCTGGCATGACTGAGTTTGAATAAGATTAGTACACCTACAAGTAAAACCTTTATATGATGTACTAGATTCTACTATATCAAAAATCCTCTAACTATTTTCTAACTTATAAAACATGTGTCATATAGCTCTTAGTTGTAATATAATTAGACACAATAATAGATAATTTTACATAATTTTGTTTTTGACTAAACTAAGAATAAGTGAATGACCAAGTAATTGATGCAGCAAAAAGTGCTCTTTTATCAATTATCCTACCAATAAAGTTGACATCTATAGAATTTAATTAATTTGTAAGAAATTAAATCAATCTTATCTCACTCCTTGGGTACCAAAATTTAATTGATTTGGTTCTAATAATGTGCTTGAAAAGAAGTTTGATAGCTTCTAGATGTGATTCCTTAAGGTTTGCTTAAAAGATAGTATAAAGACCAACACTAAACACTATATTTGGTCTACTAAAGATAAAGTAATGTAGTGATCCCATCATGCCTCTATATAACTTAACATCTACAGCATTTTCGTTATCATCCTTATCCAGTGACGCACTAGCAAACATGGGGATTTTCTTAGGCATTATATTCTCAAGTTCAAATTTCTTTAGAAGCTCTACAAGATATTTGGTTTGGGATATAAACATTCTATTTCTATCTTGCTTAGTTTGAATTCCAAGAAAAAATCTTAGTTCACCTATCAAAGTCATCTCAAATTTATTTTTTTATCAAGTTGGTAAATGTTTCACAAAGTTTATCATTAGTTGAACCAAACAAAAAATCATCAACATAAATTTAACACACTTATATCTAATAAAATATATGGTACACATTCTTTCTTTTATCAAACTATTAGTTCTAGGAAAGCTGCATATCATATCACACCCATGGAGCTTATTTTATATCATAGAATACTTCCTTTAATTTGGACACATGGTCTAACTTGTCATGTACTTCAAACTTATAAAATTGTTCTACATAGGCTTTCTTATTTATATATTTATTAAGAATGCACTTTTCATATCCATTTGGTAAAGTTTAAAATCTTTAAAACATGCATAAGTTAAGAAGATTCTAATGACTTCTAATCAAGCTAATAATGCAAATGTTTCATCTACATCTATGTCTTTAATTTGACTATAAATATTTGCTACTAATCTAGTTATTTTTCTTACAATAATACCCTTTTCATCCAACTTATTTTTGAAGATCCACTTAGGTCCAATTATAGATTAATTTGGAGCCCTGTAGTTAATTTCCACACTTCATCTCAAAATGATTTACTTCTTCATTCATAGCTAATAAACAAAACTTATCATATAGAGCTTCTTTAATGGTTTAGGTTTATAATAATAAACAAAAGTTACATGACTTATATTTTCTCTTATTCTAGGGCCTTCATTTGTTTCTCTTATTATAAGATCTTTAGGATGGTCTTTAATGTATTTCCAATCTCTAGAGGGTTATCTTTCTATGGTTTTCTATAATTACTTTTCTTCTGATCATCTGGTGTTTCATCTTTAATGTTCAACTCATGAAATTCCACTATGTGATCTTTTATATTTTCTCACTATATTCAATATAAGTAGTTTCATAAAATGTCACATTTATTGATTCTTCTATAATAAGAGTTCTTTTATTAAATATCTTATATGCCTTACATGTCATTGAATATCTTAGATTTTTCTTATCTGATTCAGCACTAAACTTATGCAACCCATTCTTTCCATTATTCAGAATGTGCTACTAGCATCCAAAGATTGATAACATTAAGTTGGGAAGTGAGTCAGTCTAAACCACTTTCTTCAACAACTTTCCAATCTAGAACATAAGTGTTATTTTTTCAAGAGTTATAACAATAAGCTTATTATCTTTGCTTACTACACATTATTTAGACTCAAAAGTAATAAAAAATCTAGAATCATATAATTGACTAATTATAAGTAAATTATACTTTAAATCATAAACAAATAAGACTTCTTTGATAGAAGTAGAAGAGTTACCAATTATGCTTGTACTAAAAACTTTTGCCTTGGAGTCGTCTCTAAGGGTAACTCATCACCATCAAAAGAAATACTTCAAATTGGATGAACCAGGTAGCATCTCTTGTCATGTGCCTAGAATGTCCATTGTCCAAGTATCACATGCTCTTTTACGTTCTATTAAGAAGGCATTCCTAAATCAATCAAAGGTTAGATTTAAGGATGTAAACCATTTGCTTCCATTTGATTTTAAAACAACAAAAATTGAATTAATTTTTGCTGCCCATACATATTTAGGAAATTTAGAAAAAATATTTGCTTTAATTCTACAATGTGCTATCGTGTGTCCTAATCTTAAGTAAATGCATTTTATTGAGTCACATGATAATGACCATAGGAAACATTTAGGTGATGTGCATGTATCTTTTAGATCCAATCAATTTGGATGCTAATTTTGAATTTTGAATAATAGAGAAGCTCATCTTTAACACCTTTTAAATTATGGAGATATCTTTCATTAGTTTTATTCAATTATTCATACAATGCCAAATTAGCAACATGCTTATTTTTCAATTTCTTATATTTGTTTGCTTACTTATACTTGATACAAACATCAATATATTGCTCTGTAATATCTTCTTGAGAAGAATTGTTTACCCCATCGTTTGATAAAGGCATGAATCCATCTTCACTTGCCATCAAACATATAAGTCCTCCCTTTGTTTCACTGCTACTTAATGAAGATAACATTCATGTCACTCCATGTGATTTTCATGGCTTTCTTCTTTCTATGATATTTTGCATTTTTCGTCTTCTCAATGTACTTTGAGCTTTAGGATGAACATGCCCAAGCTTGTTACATTTATGGCACACCAATTCTTTTATTGCTTGAGTTTGTGCCTAAATCTCCATAGTTTTCCTTCTTGCTTTCCTGCACTATGGCATTATAATAATAGTGTTAAGTGATGAGCTTTAAGTGCAACCTCATCACTACTAGAAGACTTTACTTTTGAAGATGAATCATCTCTTAATGCGATTGGTTCTTCCTTTTAGTAGCAACTTCTTCTTCACACCTAGCTAGTTCTACTCATTAGTCATGAGCTCATCTATAAGCTCATCAAGCGATAGCTTTGAGATGTCTTTAGCCACCTTGATTATTATGACTAACATGTTGTATTCCTTTGGTAGAACTCTAAGAAACTTCTACACCTATTCACCATTAAGAAATACCTTTACTAAATTATTTAAGACATTAGCAATGTTAGTGAATCTCATAAACATAGATTTGATAAATTTATTTGAAGACATTCTAAACAATTTATAGTCATGAGTTAATCACCTTAAATTAAGAGATACTTTCATAGGTAATCTCAAGTTTGGTCTAAATTTTATGTGCTATTCTAAGGTTCTTGATCCAAAGGTATTCTAAAATTGAAAATCCATAATGTAAAATACTGATTACCTTAGAATTTAATTGGATTTTTTTATTTTTTCTACACTTAACTAACTAATTGCTTTCTTAAATACTTCTCAATTAACTTGTTTTTTTGGGAAAGTAAATGGGGGTTCAATAGTATCCAAGATATCTAAATCTTTAGATTTAAAAATATTCTCATTTCTTTTTTAGTAAAGATTTCACCTTTAAAAAGTAGAGGGTGATGTGAAAAGGTCCTTTTTGACAAGGTGGCATTTTCTCAATGAAATTATAAACTATAATAACTTCTTATAAGACTTTCTTTTCTTCATTCAACCAAACTTTAGTACCACTTGTAGGAACCATTAATCTATAAGGGGTAACGAATTGTAATATTTATCAAAACCTATAAAAACTTTTGAAAACCTTTATATTATCGAAACTAAAAATAAGAATGCCAAATCTTTTTAGGTGGAATAACTCCAAACAATTAGTTTATGTCTACTTATAGTCTAATAACTAGGCATACTCTAATAATGACCTTTTGTTAAATGAACAATATGTAAATACCCTTATATGGTTATCCAAATGGATCCAAAGTAAGCCTAAAAGTATAACATCAGTAAAATCACATTCAACAACTTTATAATGGTTTATAATGTCACCTATAACCTTTATTAATTGGAAATGACATTATAATGTAAACAGATGTATTAATGATGTTATCATTTGGAAGAAGCAAATGAGAAAGGAAGAAGCACCTATTAGAAGTTTAATGAGTAGTCCCTTACAAAGACTCAGTGTTAGAATCTAGAGGTGTAGTGAGCAAGTTTCACCTCTTAGACCTTGAAAAAGGTTTCATTGGCCTTTTCTTATAAGTTTAAAGGCTATGTATAATAGATGAACTCTTAGAATGTAACATAAGACAACCCTAATGGTAACTCATTAACTAATTTTTTAATTTTGAGGAGATTAACTAGTTTTTGAGTGCTTTATAATTTTGTTCATAACAAACAATTAACATGATTGTACCACACAATGATCATAAAATGAGTTGTATGTATAGTACAATAATAATATATCATATTATATGAAATTCTTGAATTTTCTCTTCTCTTATAATATAATATTGTATTGCATGATAATAACATATCATATTATACAAAATCAACTAATTTTTCTTTATTATGCATACATAATATAATGACTAATCATATTATATGATAATAACATACCAAACTAGATGAAATCTGTAAGGTTTTCATTCATTCCACATATATAATCTAATAACTGATTGTAGTGTATGATGATAGTATATTGTACTATACAAAATCCTTGGTTCTCATATAAGACACTCATTGCACAATCAATTGACTACACTGATATAAATTAATTATATTATATGATAAGGTTATCATACTATACTATTAGAACAATCCTAACCAATTTTGACTCTAATTTTCATTATTCTCTAATGATTATTCTTTTTTTATCTCTTGTTTATGCATTAAATAATGATGTCATCTATGGAAACTTACTAGAAGTTTTTAACCACATGTGATTTATTTTGGAAATTCATTTGGTATTCAAGGTGGATTATGAACTTGTATGATCTTAAATGCCACATATAGATTAGAATGTCTTAAAAATTTAATTCAATGAAGTACACTAAAAGATGCTTAAGATAGCTACGACACCTTTAAGACCATGTTTCACCCATGGCTTCTCTAATATGAAAATATTTGTTCTTAGATCCTCTCATGGTTGAGTGTATTTGTTGATGCATATCTAACTTATTATCCTCCTCTAACAATCTTAAGGATAACAATACACTCAAAGCATAACATTAGTAAACAAGAATATATTATTTTATTATCATCAAATTATCACATAGGTCGCGAGGTTAACATAATTTATATAATAAAAGAAGTATTTTTTATTTATGTAAATAAATATCTATAGAACTTCCCATAGAAACATTCATAAATATAAAAATTAAATGTCAAAAGTATTATGATAGAAGGAATGCACAACTAACAATATGATGTTTAAAGACATCTATAATCTTGCTCTTAATCACTTTAGCCACACAATACTAATTTTAGGTAAGTGAAACTTGTTAATGTAAGCATTTTAAAACAACTTGTAGTCTCAAGAAAACTATTCAAATAAATTTTTGTTTCACAAACTAATCAATATTGTTTATTAACACTAATTTAAAAATAAAATATATAGTGATGATATGAAAAATTAATTCTAAAAAAATATAGAAACAAATTCATAGAAAAACAAATCATAGAACTTGCATTTTATCCTATCATAAGTGGAAGTTCTCAAACATAAAAATATGACATGTTCTATAATATTATGTTAAAGACAACATGATAAGTTACAAAAAAATAATATTTTTGAATGATAATATTATATATGTCTAGTAAGAGGGAAATGGATTTTTTAAAAGAGAAAACATGAGCTTTTCTTCATTTTATGGTTAAAAAGAGGTTCAAGTTAAACTAGTCATAAATTAAATGTATTCTTACCTATAATTATAAAGATATGCATTGGGTTTATGATGATAATAATATGGTTTTAACTATTGAAATATATTGTCCTCATGTCAATTCATGGATGGTGGAAAATGAATGAAAATTGAGAAAGGATATGCTTGGAGGGCAATTGCCTCATATTATCATTAATTTTATTTGAATGGCTTGTCATTCAAGTGCTAAAATGAGGTTAATATATGCTAACACTTAAAACTATTTTTCATTGTCAATAACCTCTCATAACAATTAATAAGAGTTTGACCAATGACAATAAATTTATTAAATAAATGACTTATTTGAGTCATTTTTTAAAAGAAAAAGATGATTTAATAGCTTGTGAGTTGCCAACATTCTAAAAACTAAAAAATTGAACTTACCATTATAAAATTATAATAAACATAATATTAAAAGATAAACATGTTTAAAAGTTACTTATAAATATGAGTAGCATAAATACACCTTTTTCATGAAGATATTATGAGTCATAGGTGTTCAAATGAGATTCAAAGTTCAAATACATGGTGCTTTATTTATTGATTTCTAATGATGATGTAAGCTACAACACTTTTAGTATCAAATTAGATAATAAGTAGAACATGTATTTTTTTTCCTTAATAATTGAGAGCAATAGTTGAGTGGCTTACACCATAGCACAATCATGATTTCAAGATATTCCATGGTTAACTATCTTTATAACCATTTTTAGAGAATTTTGTAAGTTCACAACTCTAAACATCAATTACATTTAGAAAGATACCTTAGGTAATTTCTTCTTCCTTTTTCTATTACCAAGTTTAATGCAAACCCTGAAGTTATCTTCTTGAATATTCTCAATCTCTACCACTTATTCTTGTATAAAATCTTAAAATTCTCTCCATTATTCTTCCTTCTCCAAAACATAGCTACATCCTCTCTTTCCCTTGTCTCCCTCTTTTTTTTTCTAGAGTTCACAAGGAATATTTTGTGGGAAAACATCACAACTTCCATATAAGGAAGAGGGGAGGTATAAGGCAATGATGATAGCTCCAATGATTAAGAAAGATCAACTTGCCCAACAAGGAAGCTAATTGATAATAAGAGTAAAACCAATCATCAATTAGAAAAGAAATTAGGATGGAGTAGAGATAAATCTTATGAGGCCAGAATGAGGGAGTCCAATATATAATGTGTTATATAGTAGTTAACTAGTGTAGTTATGTTCTTAAAGTTAAACTTTGTAAAGAAATATTCTAAAAAACTATTGCATAAGATCATTTACAGTGGTTGACATAAGACAACCACTATATAAAGTTTAATTTTTATAATGTTTATCCTGATTAATAGTTATAAAGAACCTTTTCCTTTTGTATAAAAATATTTTAAATTATTTTTTTAACTTGAATTGCTTTAAAAAATGCATTGTATAATATCAAATTTCACCTGATGAATGAATACATAGGTTTAAATATTTGGAGTTTAACTATTTTCATACCCATGATAAACTTTGTGTTATACTCAATAGAATACTTAATTTATTATGTTTTGCGGGATTAGAAAATATATTATATACATGATTTGTTATTGAATTTTGCATTGCCTTGTTTTCCTTCTTTATATTGTTTCATGCATATATTTGTTGTTAGTACTAAATGTTTTCATTTGGAAGAGTTGCATTTTCTTATGTTTCTTATAATTTTAGTCTTTACTATTAAGCTAAATTAAGCTTTTGTTCAAGTTCTTTGGAGTTTCTCTTATAGCATTGAGGAACTTTTAACACGCCTTATAGAATTGTTATATTAAAATAAAGTCCAAACTAAGAAAAAAGCAAAAATTTTCTCAAAAATAATATACATTTAAAATTTTTTTACGTGCAAGTTGCAAGGAATGACATGCATGGTGCATTGAGATCTATCAGTGTTATATCATCATAATCTTTTGGCCATGATGTAATCATTCTCGATGGTTTGACCATGTTATACATATTTCAAATTTCTAGAAAAAAGAGCTAAGAAGGTTGGCAAAATCTCCTAGTTATTCATGCTCTTCTCGTTTGATTTAGAAAAGACTTTGCCTAGCTTTTCATAAATTCTTATCACTAGAAAAAGTTAACATAAACTTTCTTCAATATTGTTGATATGATGTGATGGAACTAAGCATGAGGCTGAAGAATCATTCTTAATATGATTCTTCTTTGGTAGAGGTGATTAGATGACTTTTATCCTTCAAACATACCATAGACAACAATCTTGTCTAAAAGTTGGCCATGTAGTCTTTGGATTCAAATATTCCTTAAGACTAGGAAAATGAAGAACATCTTATGTATTTCCTTCTCTAATCACTTTCTACACAATTGAGAAAAGTAATAATTATTTCATAATGTTTTGTATGCCCTATCTCTATGCGACAACACAATTTGTGAAGTGCATAAAGGTCAATAACAAGGAAGAACACAAAAATTCCTTCTAATAAGGGGAAAACTCTACTATTTACTTAATGTGTTTCCATTTATGACAAAAAATAAATGCTAATGCTTCAACTTCACTTCTTGGTTAAGACATTAGAGGTGGATAAGTTGTTGAAGAAAGAGAGAGTAAAATTTCAAGAGAAGGCAAGCATTATGCTTAAGAATATAGCAAAAGGTAACTACAAGATATAGAAGCCATGGTGGAAGGAAATGGAGTAAAGGAGGTTGTGGCACCCTCGCTTTAGCCTCACCAGATTTTTTAAACTATTTTTTAAAAATCCAATCACATGATCAAAATAATGAAATCTAAATAAAACCAAGTAAAAATTATTATATTCTTTTCAAAACCAAGTTCATATAATAACTATTAAAACAAAAATAAAATAAAATTTCTAGAACAAGTCTCATGTCCTTACTATCACAACAATATTTTAGAAAATTCTAATACATGATTGCTAAGTCAACTAAAAATAAATAATTAAGTAATCTAATAATCATGTCCTCTAAATATTTCATTAGAGTCTCATGTAATACATCTTTTTCACTTATAATTATTAATATCAAAGAAATATTGGTTTCTTAATTAGAAACTACTTATGTATGCAAGTCACTATATAGTTGAGTCATGCTATATATAAAAGAAAAATACTAAGATAATAATGTTTATATAATTTAGAATCATTTCAATTTTTTTCATCTTTATTTTCTTTATATAAGATCCTTAACCCCTTTTTCATTTAATTAGGTTTAGAATTTTCACCACTAGAATGAGATTGGTAGATACATTTCGCATAATTAGAGATGTATCCTTTCAAATTTTTTTTCTTAGGTTTTATCTTATTAGAACTTTTCCTCTTTGTGTTACACCTTTCATGTATTTAATTGCCTATCCAAAATCCCTATGGACCAAATTTCTTTTTCATAGTGATGATCTAAATCTATTTCTACTTTTTTTTCACAATTATAGATTCCTATTTCCTCCCCTTTGGGATTATTTTTTATTCATTTAATCATGTTCAAAATTTTATGAAAACCTCATCTCATATTCTAATTAATAAGAGAACATGAATTTGTACATTATACCATCATAAAAAGAAGAATAAATTAATATGCAACAAGTGAGTAATAAAACACGAGTCTACCATATAGGAATATAAGTCACATTCGAATTATTACATCAAATATAATTTTATAGATTCATCAAATCTTTCTCCTAAAGCTTCTAATTTACAAGCATCAAATATCAAGCACATATATTATAAAATTCACAGTCACTTACCTCAAAATTCGATGTTTTGGTCACCCTAGAGTTCAATTGTTGCTAGTAAGGCTTCCAATAAGCTTTATTAAATCCTTTCCACTTTGGTTTCACTTACTAAAAAACCCAAATTTGTGATTTCACAAAAGCTTGGTTATGAAATGTTTTTTAGATTCTCTCATAATATAATAGCCCACAATTTTCTACAATATTTTAATATAATGTTAAAAGAATTCTTCCATAAAACATTTCTCATTTTAAGTTTTTAATTTGAAAAGTTTGCATTCCTAGTCTTTCTTATGCCCTAGTTCCCCAAATCAACAAACTATCTTTTTTCTCTATCTTAATACATTAAACTTTAATGGAGTAAAGATTATACTATGCTCATTGTTTTTTTTTCTAATCTCCCAACAATATTGTGGCTATGGTGGCCGCTTTGGGCATTTTTTATCACCGCTTAACATTAGGGAAGAAAGGGATTTTTAGAATTCAAAAAACATTATATTTTTAATTAGTACTTTATATTGAATTTAATGTTTTTTTAGAATCTTTTCATACAAATGATCTTAAGAAGTTCTTAATAAATTTTATAATAAAATACCCACAACAGTTTATCATGTCTAAAAGTTTCATAAGTTTTTAAAAAATATTATTTATTTTTTTAAAAAAACAATTCTTCTAGAAAATCATTTAAATAATTTTTTTCATGTAAATACGGCCTCCTTGATATGTCAAATTTTCAAAACAAATAATATTATTGAATTTAAAATAAATATATTATTTTTTTATAATTTGTTTTAATTTTTTTGCATCATCTAATAATTTGATAATTTTTTTCTTCAAAAATTATTTATCATAATATTCTTTTTATAACCATAACTCTAACCAATTCAAATCTAAATTCTCCAAAATTTGTATCATATATTTTTTTTTTTATAATTTGAATTTCATATTTGACTTTCACCTTTGTCTTTAGGACTTAGCAATTTAAGTATTATAAATTTTTTTTCTTTATGAAATTAGATAAACTCCTAATACACTAATTGTTTTTGTTAATTTAAGCACCTAATAATTTAAAATTTTTAAAATAATTATTTAAATAATTATCTCAATTTTGAAATTGTTACAGAGGTAGCCTGTTTGATTAGTATTTGTAAAAATTGATGATTCAGCATAATGCAGCAGATTTTGCTTTGGCTTTATTGAATTGGGGTTCATGGTTTTGATATTCAAGTTGCAATGTGAAAAAGAAGGATCAACAATACCCATTTAATGGTTTTACACTACATTTGTTAACTCTTATATCTAATTAAGAAAAATTAATAAATTTTCTTTATTGATAAATTATTTTGGGTTCCTTCAATTACATGAATCATCTTGATAAGATAATGAAAATAGTCAAAAAGTACATTGTTTCTTATTTCTTGAGGAGAACAAAAAATGTTGGTGCAAAAAAAGTTTTTGATATGATAATTACTGAAACAACCATAAAATTTATCCAAAAGTAAGAAAAAAATATCATGTTAAGGAGAGTTTCAACATGTTATGGGGCCTACGTTTGGCTTGTATACATTTAAATGTATAATTATTTAAAAACTCATGTCTATTAGTTGGGGCAATAATAATTATATATTACTAATTTAATATTCTTCTCAACGTATAATGTGAGATTAAGCTTATTCTTAGTTGTATTCAATAAATTATTCTCTTAAGAAAGGATCTTATTCGCATTGTTCATCTATCCACATGTCAGTTTTGCCAACTCTTAATTCTATCGAAACCATCACTGTTAGCTTTATTATCCTTGTTAGCTATGTTATCCCAAATCGACCCTCTTATATTTGTTTTTCTTGAACCATTTTCATTGGCTCTTTTGTGCTTATTGATTCTATTATGCCAAGTAGGTTTTATTGTCCCATCAACTCAATTGAAACCTTCACAATTGATTGTGCTAACATTATTGAGTTTATCACCCATGTTCATTCTACCACACTGAATTAACTCTATCATTTTTTTAATTCTAATAGAATCATCATCATCAATTATATTGCTCTTATCAATTTTGTCTTATTACATAGATTCAATTATCTTATTTATTGTGCCACTCCTATCAATTATGTCATACCATATCAACTTTGTTGTGATATCATCTTTATGAGAATAGTTGTTATTAGCTTTGTTTATCAATTATATCACCCTTTAGTGCCCTATCATTATATAATGGCTTTATCTATCTTGTAAGTCATGTCATGCCATGCTAACTTTATCTTAGATGACGATCTTGTTGTTATCAATGTTTCTTATCATCGATTTTATTGGACTTTGTCGTACCATGTTGACTTGCTTTCATTGGATATATTACCCATCTTCATCTTTATTGAACATCGCCATCAACTATGTACCTTTATTAACTTTATTACATTATCTTGACCCTATCACCTTGTTGATCATGTCATGTAAGACTAACTCTAATTTCCTATCACCCCTATTATGTTATAATACTTTGATCTTAATTGAATCATGGTCTTTGCATTCAAATGTAGCTTAAAATTAAGAAAATAAAGAACATCTTATGATAGTTCCTTCACTAGTAGCTTTTGACACAATTGAGAAAAATAATAATTATTTTATAATGTTTGTGCGACCTATCTCTACACAACAACATAATTCTTGAATTGTTTAAAGGTCATTAACATAGAAGAATACAAAAATTCCTTCTAATAAGAGAAAAACTCTACTTTTTACATATTGTGATTCCATTTATGATTAAAAACAAATGCTAATTATTCAACTTCACTTCTTAGCTAGGAAATTAGAGGTGGATAGGTTGTTGAAGAAAAGAGTAAATTTCAAATGAAAGTGAGCATTATGCTTGAGGATATGGTAAAAGGTACCTAGAAGATACAAAAGCCATGGTGGAAGGAAATGGAATGGAGGTTGTGGCACCCTTGCCTTGTCATCACCAAATTTTTTGAACTATTTTTTTAAAAATTCAATCACATGATCAAAATAGTGAAATCTAAATAAAGCCATATAAAATCATTATATTCTTTTCAAAATCAAGTTTATATAATAATCATTAAAATAAAAATAAAATAAAATTATTAGACCTCATGTCTCCACTATCACAACAACATTTAAGACAATTCTAATATATGATTGTTAAGAAAACTAAAAGTAAATAATCAAATGAGCTAATAACCATGTCATCTAAATGTTTCATTAGATTCTCATGTAGTGCTTCATTTTACTAAAATATTCATGCTTATATAATTTAGAATCATTTTGATTGTTTTCATTTTTATTTTCTTTATATAGGACTCTTAATCCCTTTTTTATTTAATTAGGTTTATAATTTATATCATTAAGATAAGATTGATAAGAAAATTTCTTACAATTAAGGATGTATCCTTTCAAATTTTTTTTGTGATGTCTTTTTAGAACATTTTGTCTTTATATTACAACTTTCATGCATTTTTTCGCTTATCCAAAATCCTAATGGATCCAATCTCTCTTTTATAGTGATGATCTCAACCAGTTTCTATTTTCTTTTTTTTTTTTTCACAATTATAGAATCATATTTCCTTCCTTTTAGGGTTATTTTTTCTACCATTAATCATGTTCAAAATTTTATGAAAATCTCATCCCATATTCTAATTAATTGTGAACAAGAATTTGTACATTATAATACCATAAAAAGAAAGATAAATAAACTTCAACAAGTTAGTGATAAAACATGAGTTTACCATATAGAGAATATAAGTTACATTAAAATTATTATATTAAATATTAACAAAATATAATTTTATAGATTCATCAAATATAACTTCTTAGACTTGTAATTTACATGCATTAAATATCAAACACATACATTATAAGATTCATAATCATTTATCTCAAAATTTGATGTTATGGTCTCCTTAGAGTTGAATTATTGTAAGGTTTCCATCAAGATTCATTTAAATCAAAGCTTCCTGCCTACCTTGGTTTCACTTACTAAAATTCTTAGATAAAAAAAACCCAAATTTGTGATTTAACAAAAGCTTGGTCACAAAAGTTTTTTAGACACTCACAATATAATAACTCACAATTCTCTCCAATCTTTTAATGTAATGCTAAAAGCCTTCTTATATAGACAAATCTCTCATTTTACAGTTTTTAAATTAGAAAGTTTGCATTCATAGTCGTTCTTGTGCCCTCCCAATTCAACAAAACTATTAATTTGCTCTATCTTAATGCATTAAACCTTAATAAAGTAAAGGTTACACTGTACTCTACATTTATTTTCAAATCTCCAAACAATATTGTGGCTAGTGGTGGCCATTTTGGGCCCTTTTCATCGCCAACTAACATTAGGGATGAAAGAGATTTTAGAATTAAGAAAATAGTATATTTTTAATTAGAACTTTAGATTGAATTTAATTTCTTGAATCCTTTCATCCAAGTGATCTTAAAAAATTTCTTAGTAAATTTTATAATAAAATGCCCATAAAAGTTTATTATATTTAGAAGTTTCATATTTTTCTAATATTAGTTTTTTTAATAATTTTTTTTTCTAGAAAATCATTTAGATAATTCTTTTTTCTTGTAAATACATCCTTTGGGATATGTCAATTTTTTTAAAAAACATCATTGAACTTCAAATAAAATATATTATTTTATTTTTATAATTTTTCATATCTTGTTGACATCATCTAATAATTTAATAATTTATTTTTTAAAAACTTATTTATCATGATATTCTTTTTATAATTATAACTCTAATCTATTCAAATCTAAATTCTTTAAAAATTGTATCATATTTTTTTTAATGATTTGAATTTCATATTTGACAATCACCCCCATCTTTAAGACATACCCATTTTTTAAGGATGAACAATTTTTTTGAATATTTGTTTTTTAAATTTAAAAAAAATCTAAATTTTAAATAAATAAAAAATATGAAAATAAATTTTCTTCTTTATAATCTAAATCCTATAGAGATTTATCTTTCTAATCTCAGATAAACATGTAATATACTAATTTTTTTTGTCAATTTATGTGCTTAGTAATTTAAAATCCTTAAATAATTATCCCAATTTTTAAAATATTACAAATGTAGCCTTTTTAGTGTTTCTATTCTTTAGTATTTATAAAAAAGGAGGTTTCAAAATAAGTAAAAGTAGAATGAGAGTTCGAGAATAATAATGTACTAGATTTTGTTTAGTCTTTTATTGAATTGGGGTCCATGGTTTTGACATTTAATTGACAATGTGGGAAAAAAGAATCAACAATGCCCATTTAGTGGTTTTATATTTACATTTGTTAACTCATATATCTAATTAATGAAAATTAAGAAATTCTCTTTATTGATGAATTAATGGTTCCTTCAACAACATGGATCATCTTATAAGAAAATGATATTTGTCAAAAAGTACAATATTTCTTATATCTTAAAGGGAACATCAAAAAATATTGGAGCAAAAAAAAGTCTTTGATCATGATAACTATTCAAACAACCACCACAACCTATCCAAAAGTAAGAAAAAAATCATGTTAGAGAGAGTTTTAATATGTTATGGGGCCTATGTTTGGCTTGTATGCATTTAAATGTATAATTATATAAAACTTGTCTATTAGTTGGGGCAATAATAATTATATATCACAAAGTCAATATTATTCTCAACTTATAATGTGAAACTAAACTTATTTTTATTTGTACTTAATAATTTTTCTCTTAAGAAAAACTCTTGTCCACATTATTCGTCAATCCACATTTTAGCTTTGTCAACTTTTTTTAATTATATTGGAACTATCACTATAGGCTTTACAATCTTTGTTGACTTTATTACCCCAAATTGACCCTCTTACTATATTTGCTCTTCTTGAACTATCTTCATTGGTTCATTTGTGTTCATTGATTCTATTATGTCAAGTAGACTTTATTGTCCCATCAAATCTATTGAAACCATCACAATTGATTGTACTATCATTATTAATTATATCACTCATGTTTATTCTATCACATTACATTGACTCAACTATTCTTTTTAATTCTATTAAAAACCTCATCATAAACTATATTACTCTTATCAATTTTGTCTCATTATATAGACTTTTTTATCCTATTTGTTGTGTCACTTCTATCAATTATGTCATATCATAGTGACTTTGTTGCTCTATTATCTTTATAAGAATAATTGTTATTGTCTTTGTTACTCTAATCAACTATATCACCTTTAAGAGTCCTATCATATCATAATGGCTTTATCTACCTTGTAAGTCATGTCATGTCATGCTAACTTTATCCTAGATGTCAATCTTGTTATTATTTATGTTGCTTATCATCGACTTTATTAGACTTGTGCCATTTGGATGTTGCTGCCATTGGCTATGTTACCCATCTACATTTTTATTAAACATCACCATCAACTATGTTCCTTTATTAGCTTTATTACATTACCTTGACTCTGTCACCTTGTTGATCATGCTATGCAAGACTAACTTTACTTTCCTATCACCCATATTATGTTATAGCAACTCCATTGCCCTTATTACTCCTTTTATATTATACCAACTCTACCACCTCTATTAGCTTTGCTACATTATATTGGCTCTATTATAATACTTTGATCTTAATCGAATTATATCCTTATATCTAATACAACTTATTGGGATAGTTGCATCATGCATGGTTTTATGTTAAACACTTAGTTGCACATCTATAACTAAAAAATGTGAAGTCAACATATACTAAGGCTCTAATAATATTTTAGATTTATAATGTAGGATTAAATATATTCTTACTGACACTTAATATATAATAGATCACATGAGAGTTTTATTGCAAAAAACTATATAAATAAAGAAAAGCTATGCTAGGATGTGCAAACGAGATTTTTAGTATTTAGTAGGTGATTTACATAATAAAAATAATTTTTTTTGGGAACATAGTCAATAATGGCTTCCTTTCCCATTTTAAATACATGAGTAAAGTTAGGTGGAAAGCACCAAAATTCTTTTTTTTTCTTCTCCTTTCTCCCTATACTCATTTCTCTGTTTCTAAACCGATGCAAGTATCTTTTATAGATGATGGTTGTCTCTTAAATAAGAAAGGACACAATTTGGCATTTCTTGAGAAGGGTAGCTAGAAAAATAATAATGAAATCAATTTGTACGATTGAGAAGATATCCTCATTATGCTAGTTTGACAAAAGTTTTTGTTGCTTGCACATAGAAAGTTAGATATTTTTCAATTATAATAATATGAGAGAAAAAACTATAGCATTTGATCTCTTAGATTTTATATGCGTCCAACTTTCAATTTAATACAACATGATTTAGATCTATTTAAGCTTGCACCATATTCAATCTATCTTAGATTAAACATTTGCACCATGGATGATTAACATTTAACATACTTTTTTAGGTTAATGCATACAAATTATGTAAACATCTTTTTAATGCGTTAATGTGAGTCACACAAAGAAAACTTTAATGGCCGTCCATTTTGAACTAGTTAGTCAATTTCGAATTCAATTACCAATCATTTGAATTGATTATTCTATATTATCCCTAGTAACAACGAGCTTAAATTCAAGTTTGCCCTTCCATTTTGAAATCAAAGTGCCGAAATTGGAATAGCTACTTGATTTGTAACCTAGACCAAACTGTTTAGCTTCGATGAAACTCAGCCAAAAACAATTGATACTAACCCAAAACAAATTTTTTCAACCAGTTTCAGTTTGATCTTTGACAGAAAATGATTTGAAACCGCCAAAATGGTTCAACCAAAAATTGAAATGAAGTTTTCTAAAAATATTCTTAAAAAAAGTATTTGCAAGACTAGCACATGAACATTAGTTGCTATACAGGCTTCTTTTACTTCTACTTCTAAAAGATGTGGAACAGTATTTCTCTATTGACCACAATTTGCAACGGATAACACAAAATTGGCAGATGACAGGAAAGAATAGAAATTTGTTATGGAATTTAAAAAAAAAAAAGAATAGCAAAATTACACATTCTACACAACAAACCCATCAAGGGATGGCTTCTTGACCCTGTTGCTCGTCGAACTCAAACCAGGCGAAGGGCTACGCAAAGCGTATTCCTCTGGGGGTTCACTCTTGCTTCTACTATCCCCTCTCCTTCTCCTTCCATTTGCTTTCTCTTCTCTTTCTGTCTCGCTTTTCTTTGAGAAGCTCCTCACTTCAATGGAGTTGTCCAACGTTTCAGTAGCCTCGTACAGTGTTACTGCACTTCCACTGCTCTGAAAGAGCAATTCTTCCTCTGATAGTTCCTGAATGTTTTGAAGAATTTCCACAACTTGGTTCATGGTGGGTCTTCCTTTGGGGTTCTGGCTCAGGCATTGGTAAGCCAAGTTGGCCACCTTCTGTGCAATGGCAACGGAGTATTGGCCTTCAACTCTTGCGTCCAGGATCTTGAGCAACTTCCTCTTGTGGACGAGGAGGGGACGAGCCCACTCGACCAGGTTGTGTTCTCTGCTTGGCCTTCTTGTGTCCATTGCCTGCCTTCCTACGAGCATCTCAAGTAGTACAACCCCAAAGCCATATACATCACTTCTTGCAGTCAGATGTCCTGTGGTGTGCAAAGGGAGATCTTAGGCTGTGCTTGCAAAATGATTTGTTTATGAGTTGGGCTTCTCTTGAAGCAGACTTACCAGTCATTACATACTCAGGTGCTGCATAGCCATATGTACCCACCACACGAGTTGAAACATGTGTCTGGTCTCCAACAGGTCCCTCCTTTGCAAGGCCAAAATCTGAAAGCTTTGCATTGTAATTCTGCAGCGCAACGTATTAAAGTAAACAAAGATGTTTTTCATACAGTACACTTTGGGAATCAAGCAAAAACAAAAAGAAAAAAATGCTATGGGGAAGCTGAAAGCAAGTCATTCTTCAGGATTGCCTGTCTTATTTTTTTCTCATTGCAATCTACATGTTTCTTATTGTTCTCTCAAAACAATCTAAATCTAAGTGATATCTAGACACCATTTTTGAAGTTAAAATTTTATTTTTAATAATATTATTTAGAGATATTATCAAATTAGATATTTAATTATTTAAATAATATTACAAGACATAAAAATATTATTGATACAAATTCTTACTAAATGAAAATCATAAATATCATACATTTGATGTTTCCCAATACTCTGAATGCTACCATTTTATCACATATCTTATTATAAGTATTTGTTTTGTTTGTAGCTAATTCATATTGGAAGTAGCGACAAGTGTAATAACGCTTACATTTCACAAAAACAGTACAGTAGTGATCAATAGCTAAATGACATGCAATAACCTGAACACAAAGTCAAAATTTCAGCCTTTTACATGTGGAGCAAGATAATGACATGTTAGGTTGAGACAAAGTTCAATAGTCAACGGTTTGATTCATAATTCAATTTGCCATAAAAAATCTGACCTGATTAAAACTCCATATCATAAATATGATCTGATAATCTGTTCTAATTATTCACATTCAATTTCCTAGATTTCAAGGCTGAATAACTGTTCAACCAATCAATCCTGTTTAGTGATGTGAAAGTTATATCATTTAAGCTTATGTCGAATCTCCAAACCAATCAAAATTCAACTTGAAAACCAAACCAAAATGCAAATTTAGATCCCAATTGATATCATTGGCTTTGATCCATTTGTCAGAGGTTGTTTAAATTCAACTTGTTGACATACTAACTCTGGCAGAGAAACGACAAGCATAAAATTGGAGCACAATGCACAAGCAAAAGGAACAAATTCACAATGCTAAGCTAAAAGTGACCGGCCACCAAAAAAGAATTTCTAACAATATTTTCCCCTTTTTTTGTTTGCTTATTGTTGATGTAAAAAAAAGATTTAAGAAATTTAAACAAAATCCTATTAAGGACAATGATATCATTTAAGCTTATGTCGAATCTCCAAACCAATCAAAATTCAACTTGAAAACCAAACAAAATGCAAATTTAGATCCTAATTGATATCATTGGCTTTGATCCATTTGTCAGAGGTTGTTTAAATTCAACTTGTTGACATACTAACTCTGGCAGAGAAACGACAAGCATAAAATTGGAGCACAATGCACAAGCAAAAGGAACAAATTCACAATGCTAAGCTAAAAGTGACCGGCCACCAAAAAAGAATTTCTAACAATATTTTCCCCTTTCTTTGTTTGCTTATTGTTGATGTAAAAAAAAGATTTAAGAAATTTAAACAAAATCCTATTAAGGACAAATGTGAGAAAGCTGATTTTGTAAACGTGTATCTCCAAGTATCTCATTGGAACCTTTAAGCGACTTATGTTGAAGTAAAAGCAGAAAAGAACAATCAGATTGACAAAAGCTTTACTATAGGAGTGTTTTGGATCAAAATGGTTCGATTTGGCACAATTTGATATAAGTTGGCATTGTCAAGCCTAATTCAGCTCGGTTCATCTTGGTTCATCTTAATTCAACTTGATATTGCTTGGTCTAGATTAATTCAGCTCCATGTGGGCTGATTCAGCTCAGTTTGGTTTCCGTCTAAACGGGTTCAGTGCTGTTCTGATTCGGTCTGGTCTGGTTTGGATATATTCTGGCTCAGTTTGGACTAGTTCGGGGCATACTGGCTTTGATAGGCGTGTTTGGGCATAGTTGGATGTTGCAAGGTGTGGGTTGGAAGGTGATTTGCCAGGTTGATGTGGGCCAAAGTGGGTCAAGCAGCTCCTAGGACTTCTATACAACGCGGGCAGCACATGAGTTTGGGAAGCATTTGTGAGCATTTTTTGGGACTAAGCATGAGGCATAGTTAAGGTCTCCCCCTTAGGGAGGAAAGAGGGCAAGGTATTCGATGTTGGGAGCCTTTAGGTAAAGGTAAAGGAGCAGTCAGGAGCAGCGAGAAGGAAGAAAAGCTCCGGAGTAGAGAAAGGAGGGATGCTTTTGGGAAGCCTAGGGGAGGAATAGAGCGGGAGCTCGAGTGAGGAAAAAGGGCTTCAAGGAGGAGAATCTCAAAGCTTGGTAAGGGCAAACTTGGCTCTAGGAAAACAAGCTCAATGACTTAAAGGAGACGAGCTTGGGACGGAGGAGGCAAGGCTTCTAGGCCTTGATTGAGTGTGGGTAAAGATGCAAAGGACCTCTAGCATGGCGACGAAACCTTCGTGCTCGAGTAGAGAAAGATATTTAAACAATTTCTTCAAGAAAGAGAAGAATAGTGGAGTTGCCATGCCTTGAAGGCCCTCTTCCTTAAGCTTGATGAATCCTCTAATAGGTGTGCCCAACAAGTGGCATCAAATTCAAGCTGGACTCGCTTTACTCATATGAACAGGTTCTTCAATGAGGTGCATCTAGTAGGTACCGTGGGTTTTAGCCTTTTTGGCATTTTTTTCTTTTTGCCTCTTCATTCAATCTTTCAACTCTTCATATTATCATTTATGTTACAACAAATAGTTGCCTAAAAACTTTTACTAAGCACACATAAAGTTAGCATACAATTTAATATCTCAAGAGATGATTTACTCATGGAGTTCATGAGTTAGTTGCTTTATGGTGGACTTTTAAAAGGGATGTCATCTTTGATTTTGCTCAAAAATAACTACCATTGATAACTATGATCTTGCAAGCATTTTTATTGGAACCTTATGAATGATCGTTTGTCAGACTTCCAAGTGTGAATATTATAAGGATGGAAGTAGTTTGGTAGGATTTTGTACTTCAAGGATACAATAGTGTTTTAGAGGAAGTAAAAATTGTTTCTAGAGATTGCGATGAGAGAAGGCAATTGTTGAGCTTTTTGAAGCCTTAGTCAAAGGAGATGAAGGGAGAGCATTTATGAGACAACGATGAATAGAAGGTAAGATGCAAGACTAGTTATGCTCAAGGTTTTCATGCTATCGAAAATTGTTGAAAAGGAAAGAGAGGAAGGTAAAACTACCCTTCTTAAGCCTAGCATGTAACGTTGCAAAGATGAGAGGAAAGATAGGAGGACAAAAGCATGCTTCTTGAATACTTCATGCGATGGAACAATGATGAAAGATGAGAAGATGACAAAACCTTGTCTTTTGTATCCTTTGAGTAAGAGTTATGAGAAAAAAAGTGTAAAGACCATCTCTCACAGTGCTTTTCGACGTTTGGGTGGTGACGAAGGAAATTCAGGGTGAGCTAGTCAAGCTTTTATATGATTGTGTGCAAGGATATGAGTGATGTTGGGACGCTTTGATGGACTCCAGGTGGTATTGTATAGATTATGCATTAAGAGCTAATTGTTTACGATAAAATCATTGTTGAGTTAACTTGTTAACCCATACCTTTGTAAATATTCACCTTTTAGGGATAGAACATTTTAAGTGATCCCCACTCTAGGTTCATAGGAGCTCGATGGTCGGCTTAGCTACTATTTTTATAATGTTTAGATAGCATTTCCTTAATTGTAGAAGGACCCCTTGTACTTTGACCATCCTTGAAGAAGTATCAAATTTTAACATAAGTGTGGCATTTAAATCGCCATTTTGAAAGTGTTCATTGATGATCTCACAAGGATAATGTTTTAGGTAGGAGCAGTGATGACAATGAAGTTAATCATATGTATAACAGAGCTAAAAGGGTTCTCTATAATTAATGACAATTTGATGATTCTCTTTGGCTTCAAAGATTTTCTCAAAAAGCTTATAAGTGATTCTATAATCAGAAAGATAAGATTTTGACTAATACCAACTTTATTGAAAACATCAAGGAAAAAATATTAGCCAAATTCTTAGTGTCAATGAGCATGTGACAAACTTCAACCTTGGCAATGATCCCTGAGACTACCATAGCACCATCATATGGGTTGCCAGGAGGCGACATAACTTCAGGACTGAAGGATATTTGAATTAGTTGCTTTGGTCAATTTGTCACATTGGTGATTACAATTCTTTTAAGAGATTTTATGGTGAAGCTCCTAGAGTGGGGATTACTTTCACCTTGTGATAAAGTAGACAATTCTAACAAGGCTCTTGCCTTTGTCTTTAGTTTTAATTGAAGAGTATTGTCATCTTTCTTGATTTAAGACATGTTGATAGTTATTGGTGTTGCAAGTTTGTTAGAAGCAAAACTAGATTAAAAAAATTTTACTCGATATTACTGGAGGTGGCCTTCCTTCAATAGACTCTCAATTAAGGTTTGGAGAGCCTTGCATTTAGAATTTATGTGGCCACAATCCTTGTGATACTTGCAAAACTTTATTATGTCTCAATTATTCCCTGAGAGTGATCTTGACTTTTGATAAAACCCATTTTTTTTAATGGTAGCTAAAATCTTTTTAAGCGATGCACTCGAGGAAATACTAAAAAATTGAGTTTGGTATTACTAATGGTAACGGTCCTGAGGAGCTGACTGAGGGTAATATTTAATGCTTGGCAACCTTTTCTATCCTTTAATCTAAGAGCCTTGGAGGTAGCAATGCCTTCCCTTCCAATCTATCAATTAGAGCTAAATAAAAATCATTGATGAAGCAAATGATCATATTGAAGACTTATATTAATCTCGATACACATTTGAATAGGTGTTTTTTGGAAATGTCTTAATTGAAAAGAATTGATGAGGGCAATTTGAGTAAGTTGGGAGTCATTTCGATCTACATCTTCAAAGGTTTCTTTGAAACATTCGAGAAAAGTTTGAAGTAGTTCAGATTAATGCTACTTCAGTTCAATAAGAGACTAAGAAAACTTTTTAAGCTTGACACAATTGGAAAAAAATAACAAAAATAATCTCTTGAATTGGTTAAATGAAAAAAATCAATATTCGTGACAATATTTAGAATTATTTTGAAGTCACATCAGGTAGAAAAGATTTTGCATCCAATCATGTCATGTAAAGAAGCAATCATCTTAAGTTCTCTTAAGACAATATAAGAGTCTAAGTTGTTATAGTAAAAGATAGAGTTGTACAACTAAACTTTAAGAGATAGAGGTATTGAAAAGATCTCTTTTATGAATAAAAAAACTTCTTTAATAATATGTGAGTTGTACCTGTATTGTGATAATAAGCATGATATTTAATTAGGACAAGAAGGATATTCTTTGAGGATTATCTAAAACAAATACTTGTGGTATTTCGAGATCAAGTTGAGAATAGAAGAAGAATTTAGTTCAGTGTAAGCTAGAGAAGGCTTACACCATAAGACATTGATGGATAAATAGGATGTTGTGAAGGTGTGTGTATTGGTAGATTTTTTAAAGTAATTATGATGTAATTAGGTTTGGGTGTAATGGGAAGGGTCTCGAGCAACTCTTTTCTTGAAGTAGAGATTTTTAATATATTTGGTATGTTTTCCTTGGTAAGGTGATCAAACTTGCTCTTATTTGTTCTTTTATAAGCATGGGAAGGAAGAGTGGAGAGAAATTTTGTAAAGTATTCCATTGGTTGCTAGCAAGTAAAAAGAAGCATTAGCGAATGATGGAGAAGGTTTTGAAGTTTACGAGGTTTGAGGCAAGGGTATGGGAATCTTTGCTACCTCTTGATTGTGGTTGTCAAACACTTCTTTATCAAAAATGAGTGCAATATTCTCTTGGCTTTGCATTTTTCTTGCTTGTTTATTTCTCACAGATGATGTCAGATAGTATTGATATAAAAAAGGGATTTGAGCTATTTAAATAAAAGTTTACTTAGAATAGATACAAGGAAACTTATCTAGTAGACAATGGTATATCTCCAATCACCTCACTGGAACCTCTAAACGACTTATGCCAAAAGCAAAATTGGAAAAGAACAAATGGATTGGAACAGATTTTGCTATAGGTATGTTTTGGATTGAAAAGGTTTGATTTAGCATGTTTCGATGCGGGGTGGCTCTTTCTGGCTTGATTTAGTTCGGTTCAACTTGGTTTTGAACTGTTTGGCCATGATTTGATATAATCTTGCTTGGTCTAAAATGGTTCAACCTGGTTTGGACTAGTTTGGCTCAGTCTAAACTGGTTCGACATAGTTCTAGATTGGTTTAGTGTTGTTCTGGTTCAGTTTGGACTAATTTGGCATGTATTGGTTCGAAAAGACATGTTTAGGTGTGATTGGATAGTGCAAGGGGCCAGTCAAAAGGCGATCTACTGGGTTGACACAAGTCGAAGCACGTTGGGCAACTCTTAGGTCTTTTGAGTAGTGTGGGCAGCACACCTGATCATTTTGCGAGGATATGCATGGGGTGCAATTAAGGCCTTCACCCTCTGAAGGAGAGAGGGTGAGGTATTCAACGTTGGGAGCCTTCGATAAAGGCAAAAGAGCAGTCAAGAGCAGCAAGGAGGGAGAAGAAAAGTTCGAGAGTAGATAAAGGAGAGATGCTTTTTGGGAAGCCTGAGAGGGGCAACAGGGGAGTTCGAGTAAGGAGAAAGAGCTTGGAGGAGGAAAATCTTGAAGCTTAGGAAAGGCAAACTTGAAAGTTTCAAGACTTCGAAGTCTAAAGCTCTAGTAAGACAAGCTCGATGGCTTGGAGGAGGCAAGTTCGGGAACAGAGGAGGCAAGGCTTCCAATCCTTGACTGAGCATGGGTAAGGTTGCGAAGGACCTGTGGTGGTGAGATGAAACCTTTAGGTTTGAGAAGATCTTTGGACAACTCCTCTGAGGAAGTGAAGATTAGTGGAGTTGTGCCTTCAATGCCCCCTATCTTGAGCTCAAGGAAAACTCTCATAAGTGCACTTGACGAGTGGTGCCAAATCCACACTAGACTCATTTTATTCCCACACGAACAGGTTCTCCAAGAGGTGCATCTAATAGGTATCCTAGGTTTTAGTTTTTTTAGCATTTTCTCCTTTTTGCCTTGACACTTACCTAGCATCATTTTATGCAATGTTGAATTAATAAAACCTAAATCCAAAAAGAATGTATGTACTAAGTCTCAATGATTAAAAGTTTCTCAAAATTCCTCAAAACAGTTGGAGGCAAAAATAAAAACAAGATACATGTGAGCACAATACCATTAATGAAGATGACTATAAATTACGATCCCATTTTTTGACCCATCAAATTTCTTTGATTAGCTTGCTTTTAGATTGCAAAATTTTTAAATAATTTTAGCAAGTTGATAATTTCAAAATGTCAAGATACGACTAAATTTGAATAAAAAGTGCAAAGTAATAATTTCTATCGAGTTTTAAATAAAGATCTGGGTATTGCATTTAAAATATTAATGTTATTTACCGCATCTAGTAAAATGTTTGATGTTTTGAAGTCCCGATATATTATGGGCCTTTCAACTCCATGAAGAAAGGCAAGCCCTTTTGCAGCACCCAAAGCAATATTCATTCTGGTGGTCCATGTCATCGAGAGGGATACTCCTATTGCAAAGTTCAGAAATAAATAATGTGAGTTCACAAAAAAATTATGTTGTTTCACTAAAAATTAGTGTCTATCTCTTATAGATGATATAACACAATGTTAAAATAGTAATGCTCATATAATCACTAGCATTGATAAAATGACTTCCAACATAGATGTATACATGAAAATCACAAGATAAATTTTATCTTTTTCAATATATAATGACAGTATAAATTTCTTATCCATTCTTTCAAGACATGAAAATAACAATTGAAATTGTTTTACAAAATTGATTGAACAAATTGAAAAAACTTATTATTCACTATTAGCCTTTCCCAAGGATGCAACAGTTCAAATTAAAATTTCTTAGTGCATACAAAATTAGCCATTGAAGGTTAATACCAAATATTTCTAGCAAGTCATCCATTCAAGAGCTTATTTATTATGACAATGAAATAAGATATTATAATGTAAACAAGATCGATTGAAGAGTATAGCATACTTCGAAAAAGGTGCTTTTCTAGGCTTCCACAGGCCATGTACTCGTACACTAGCAACCTGTGCTCACCCTCACAGCAGTAGCCAATAAGTTTAACAAGATTTGGATGACTAAACTGTCCAAGATAATTGACTTCAGCCTGTAAGGTAAAGAAATGATCAGTCTGCTTATATAAAATGAATTACATGAAAACTGTTCCATATTGTAGATAACAACATTTAGTGTATTGCTAAACTAGTAGCTTACCTTATTAGATTAAGTGTCAAAGATGCAGGAAAAAGTACAAATACAACAGCAGTCTAGCACATGAATTACTATTGAGTTGATTAAAACTGATGTACATGTTTTATTAAAAGGAACAACTTATATAGATTTATAGCAGTAGTACAACCACTTGAAAAAGAAGAATACATAAATGGTATAAAATATTATTGTGTGCCATTTCCATATTTCTAATTCCATGCCTTTGATTTTAAAAATCACATTCCTAATTGTTTCTGAATGGTTATATGATGTGGATAAGTAATTGATAATTTTGCTATAACAAGCAGATGCATGACTTCTATATGCTACATATTTATGGTATATTTTATGTAGTCAAAGTATATCTCACATTACAATTGTTTGAGTTTTATTTTTTCATATCCGCAGGACAAATTATAATAAGGATTTGAAATGTACATGATGGATCACCTTTGATCCTGCATATTTTAAAAATACACAATATAACAATACATGGTTCTAAACAACTTAACTACTTAGCCAATTCATAAGCAAGAAAGCTACACGTTAGATGTATGAATTGGAGATAAAAACAGCAATAAATTATAGATGTAAGCCTCCACTATACGATGCCAAAATCTATTAAACATGTTTTGTGATTGTTAATAAATGTCATTACCCATTTCTTAATTTATGGATAATAAAGCTGGAATAATAATAAAGACTAAGCCTACTACATATGCTTTACGCTTTATCCATAAGGTCCTGAAATCAATTGTTGTACATGTCCTTGCATTTCAAAGAAAATTCACAAGCAGGAAAGCTTGAGAAACCCTAATCTTTTAGACGTTGAGTATGAAATGCAAGCAATATATAATTAACCTAGTTGAAGCATGAACATGATAGCATACACCATTTAGATCTAACTATGCAATACCAATAACGTAAATATGCCATCTTTTAATTTATCACTATTTTTTGTATAGAGAAGTTAATGAGTGAAGCATCTTACCAGCCACTCCCTATCTCCCTGGATACTCTCAGGATTGAGCATCTTGACAGCAACTTGAGTAGACTGCAACCCAGGTCTTGTACTTTCCTCTATCATCCCTTTATATACAGTTCCAAAGCCTCCTTGCCCAAGGATTTGATCTGGGCGAAAATTCTTTGTTGCTAATCTCAACTCAGAATATGTGAATATGTTGACGTCTCCATGACTAGACTTCTGACGCAAATCTTCCACATCTTTGGTAGCTGCAAGCAGTGCAACTGCCTTGTTCCCCTCTGATGCAACATCTATCGGCTCATTATGAAGTTGTCGTTCAACTGTTTTTCCTTTGTAATTGGTTAAAATGGATTCATCAGCAAGCAAGAAACTGCAAACACCTATGCTATTATTTTGGCAATAATGGCATTGACAGATTGCTGCAAAGTCACTAACAATTTGATCCTTCAACTTTCCTTGCGGAAGAATGAACTAAATAAATTTTTGTTGAAGGCTTAAAATTCTTTAAGCATAACACTTTGATTGTGCAACTGACTACTTAATATTCTCTTTGGTAGCAGTTTCGCCAATCAGTTCAATCTTGTGAACTTAATTATTCGATAATGTCTTGGGCTACTTCAAGGCCTCTATAATTCTAATGGAAATTTTGAGGTACACGTTCAATTCGAGAGAATTAAGAGGAAACATCTACTACTCTGTAAAATGGCACAGGTCAAACACTTTGGTAGGAACGAAAACGATTTACTGTAGCTCTCATTTAACTCGATAAAGTTTAGAAATTAGAGCTGCAATTTAAGCTGTTACGCAAGACATCGATAATTTGTAAAAACGAACTTCTAGTGCAAATCTGTGTCCAGAAACAGCATTCACTCTTTTAGCTCGGCTATAGAAGTGAATTATGAAGCAAAATGTTTAGCTTTGAGACTGTAAAATAGTTCAACGTTTCGGGAAAAAAATGAGACGCACCTGATTTTTCTTCGAGGGACAGCTTGGGATCCGAGGCCATGCAGTTTCCCATATGTACTCCGAGATCCACCACCTGGTAAAAGGCTGGGGACTCAAGCTCCTCCGTTCATCCACGATCTGACGATGTACGGAAGTCAAATACACCGTAAGTTCTTCTCGTCAGTTAGAGATCTCCGGCAAAGATAACGACCAAGGTGTGTTATCCCTCTCTATCTCGGATATGCCTGCTGATCTGATTCCAGCTCGCTTCCTCCCCTTCCCCTTGTCGTAATATTCTCTTTTATTAATGTGCCATACGAGAAAAACCGGGTGATTTAAAAAAATTACGATGTTACCATTCAAAGACGACCGTGATCGGGCGTGGCGTTTTCGTTAATAAGAAGAGGATACTGGAATTCTCTGAGTGTGTACCATTCAAAGACGACGCTGTCGGAAGTCGACGTGGTTCTCAAGCGAGACTCCGGCGGCGGCGCCGCAGGTTGGAAATTACAAAAAAGGCGAATCAGAGTTTTACGTTTGTATTATTTTTTGACTTTTAGACATTTGAAAAATTATTAGTGTTGGTTTTGGCGTATAAATCAAAATATGAATTTTGATGTATTTTTAGACAAAGGTGTTCATAAATTGGTTAATAAGTTACTAATACACTTTAAAAAGGAATTCTTAGAAAGAATTTTTTTAAAGAAAATATTTTAAAAAAAGGATTTCTATGCTATAAAAAGAATTTTTTTTCTTGTTTGCTAAGAAAAACTTTTAGATTTAATTCGTGTGTAATGTACATTTTTTATAGGCTTTAAATTATTTGTAACTAAACTTTGCACATAAAATTGCACAAATATTTCTCAATCTTGACATATTTTTAATATTAATGTAAAGATGTATGTCTTTGATGGTCATGTTTTTATTGACGATTGTCTTAGGAAATTGATAAGCATACTAAGTATGAGAATATAATGCTAATAAGGGGAAGATCAAAGAAAAAAATATTAAAATAATATTTATTATGATAAGTAAAGAATATTTTACAAAATGACAAAAGTGTTATTTTAATCTCTCTTAATATAGTGATATAGGAAAGCTTTTCTAATGTATAAATTCCAAAATCTTCTTACTCCTATCTTAGTCTCACATGTGAGTTATTTTATTTTTGCGATGCTTAATTTTAGTATTAGTATCCAATATAATAATTATAATGAATAATGATATTATTAGCTACATTATTAAAGTGGTAGACTTGGTAATAAGGGATTTTAAGTGGTTAGACTTTTGTAGAGAACTGATCAAGATACATTAATTAGAAGTATGGCCTTACAAATTCTATATTAAGATCAAGAGATGTTATTCGGAATATAAAAAATTATCAGGTAAATAGGTAGTTTGTAGATAACATCCTTTTGAATTGAAAAGGAATAACCTTGGTATTAGGAAATATTAATAATGATCCATTCATCTATCAATCATTGGATATCTTATAAAGGTTGAATGATCACAATTGATGTGCATAGAAGTAATATCTTCATTTTCCCTTGAACAACTCACTCTTCAAATATGTAGAATTTGAGGAAGCATTCATCTAGCTAATGCCATGTGGTTACCTTAGAAATTATAATAATTTTCATAAAATTGTAGAAAACATCAGATTTAATTTACTGTTCTTGCATCTCTTAAATCTAAAAGATTTTTATTTACAACATCCATGACAAGGAGAAAAGAAAAATGAAACTTCTTGTCTAGATTCTTTAATGAATCTTAATTTAAAAAAAAACTAAAATGTAAAAGATAATAGAGCAAACCTAAACCTAATCCCTTCAACTTTCAAAAATGAAATATAAGTTGTCGTTCAAATCTTATAGTATTGGAGAAACTATCCTCTCCCACATGAGTTCATGCTCTTTTTAGAGCATGAGAATCTCAAATCCTTAAACTCCCCAACAAAGCTTAAGCCATTAGCATTCTAAATAAGTTGAATATGTTCAAGGCTTCACTTGTGTCCTTAAACATAAACCTAGGATAGAGAACAAAATAACTAATGTTTGAAGTCAAAGTGCATCTTTGATTTTAACTATGATGATATCCATCTAATGATTCAATTCTTACACTTATTTATACTTAGATTTCCACAATATTAGCAATGCCTTATAGAAGTATGTGAAAGATTGATTAAGGTTGTTAACAATCTCCAAATATAAGATGGGTATGTATTTAAAGGTTTTTTCCTTTAGATTCAAGGCTTTCCTTTACTAAATTCTTAGGACCTTTTGAACTTTTTCAAGATTTTTGAAGACTTTGCACATCCTTAACTCCAAGATACATTTTTTTTGTATTGAAAACCCATTAGGATTTATCTAAGCTATCATGGAAGCATTTGGAATGCATGGAACATTATTTGCAAATGTTAGATAAATTGGTTATTTACACATTGTCATTAATGTAGTAATATAACAAGCATAAAGAATTTGATAGCTTCAAGCATATGTTTCCCCTTTTAGATTGATTTTCAGTACATGGCTAAATTTTCATATGTTTACATCATAAGAAGCCTTATATGCACCATGGTTTGCATAAAGTCAAATATTGCTTATGAAGTTGGAACTAGACATTATATGACTAACCCAAGTCTAAGCATTAAAAGTAATAAACTAATTTCTACATTTGTTGATAGGTTAATTAAATATATGTTTAAAGAATACACAACATTTTGGAGGATTGTCAACATTGACTTAAGAGGAGACATGAATGATAGGAAGAATAACTCTAAATAGTATTCATTATTAATATTATGATAAAGAGCTAGATGTTATGACTTCAAAAGTGTCTAATATTATCAATTATTAAAGTAGAGTACATGTTCATCATAAAAACTAGATAAAAAAATGTTATGGCTTAAAAATATTTTGATAGAAGTTCAAAAGGAGCAATGTGACCATTAATAAGGAGATTGATTTTCATGAAAAATAGAATGTGGTCTCAAGCATTCCTACTAGCTCTCGAGTTGAACTAAGGAGGCTAAGAGAAGTTCTATAAAGCCTTAAGAGGTATTAAACTTTAAGAAAAGTGTAAGGCAAACACCTTGAGAGGATTAGCCAATGAGAATTATGTAAAATTGTTCTACAAGTTGATCAAAGCTGATTAATACTTAAGAAAGGTTATCAAGATCCTATTTTTATTCTAGAGGTTGATATCAATTTTGTAATCTAATTTTAAAAATATATAAGAAAATTTAAACTTTTAAAAGTACAACTTATACAAGAAACTTGGTGATGGAAGCAAGAAAAGTGCATTAGCTTGCGTTAGGTAATAGGAACTCTTTATTCTTCTACGATGCCACCACTTATCATAACCACACCAAAATGAATATATCAATTGGTGGCCAACAATGTCACTTAGCTTGCTACATAGCTTGACATTCAAGGGTTCCCACATAGACTTCTTTAAGTAGAAGTGAAATTAGATTATGCATAGACTACCTCATTTCATGGCCATTCTCTTAAAAGAACATGTGCACAATATTTGCACATCAATCTCTAAAGTAAAGATCATTATTACCTACTACTCACACACTCTTAACCATGCTACAAGAATTAATGGCTTAACTTGGTGTTTCATGAAAAACTACTAGGATATTGTTAAGAGAGATTTTTTTGCTATTATTAAGAGCTTTTTTTAACCATACTAAAATAACTAGGGATGGTGCAACGCTATTGTTATGCTTATATCTAAGGTGGATGGGATGTCTTGATTGAACACATTTTGACCATCATGTGATGTTTATCTTCACCACAAACATTAGCACCATATATTATTTTGATTTATACATTGATGCATACATGTTGATACAATATTGTGACATCCCAACTTTTTAAGAAAAAAAGAAATAATTTTTCAAAAGCTATTACCAAACATTTATATATTTAAATTTTTCTCAATCATGATGGTTGTTGCCTTGCCATCAATTATTGGCTTCATTTATCATTGCTTTATTACCAATAATTGATTTCTCACCAAATATTTGGGATAATGGAAGTCCACCATAATGACTTTGCCACCATTGCACCATTGTTAAGGAAGAAATTTGAAATTTGGCCAAAGAGTTGTCACACCAATTTTAGTCTATAAATAAGCTTAGAAGATGCTTATGAGAAGAGTATAAGAGCAAAGTGATTCTAGTAAGAAATAAGGAGGAAAAGAGACAAAATTTGTGAAAGTTTGGATCATAGTTTTGAGGTCACCATGAGGTTGCTGATGATAAGAGGAGTAAAGATCTACATAAAATTAGTAAAAATTATATTAATTTAATTTTGCATCACCATTAAAGTCGAAAGGTTTGTTTCAATGAAAAATTATGGATTCAAGAGGAGAGAGGTGCTTAGGAGAAGAAAGAAAAATAAGAACAAAATAAAAAATAGTTAATAGGTTGTAATTGATCATTAACAAACCTACTCAAGTGACCACAATTATGACTCAACTAGTCAACTTGGTGAAGCTTAGATCGACTTTGTTGAGTCCAAATAGAGTTACTAAGCTTAGAACAATTTGGCTATGACAAATTCGTTAAGGCAAACCTAAACCAACATGTCCTAGCCCAAATAAGTTTGGTCCAACCCAAACAAAACAAGGTAATGTTGCAAGCTCAAGGATGTTGCTCAAAAAACAAGATTGTGCAGTCTTAATGTATGGTTGAGACTTGTACAAATGTGTTTTAAATATTTTATAGATGTTGGTTGAAAATTGGAGCAAGGATTTGAAGCCTAAAGAAGATAAACATCAAGAGACTTTGCCCTTGGTGCTTCAACATTCAAACATGAAACTCAAGGTATTTTATTTGGAGTGGCCAAACTAGAAGGAGCTAAAGTATACTACTCAAGAACTTAGTTAGTATGTTTAACCCTTATCCTTTAACGATGTGGCACATAGGATTAACAATTAATTTCTTGCATCATATTTTAAAAAAGAAAAAAACCATTTTATATTTTTATGACTCAAAATCATGTATTAATAATAAAAAATGAGGTTTTAAAAATATTAAGTTAAGTCATGCACTACTTAGAGGTCATATAGTATGATTTTAAGTATCATATTTAGACAATCTTTATTTTTGGCTTAAATGTGTTGTGGGAAAGTTAACTATCTAGATATCATATGAGTATGATATATTCATCATATAGGTGTAATCACCCCCTAAATTTATTATAAGTGTAAAAAGATTAGTAGCACATCTTGTATGAGTATTATTACTTCATTAAGAGTTGAGTTTTCATTTGCATCACTTATGTATGAAGATTATTTTGTAAAATACATAGATTTTCCTCTTAGAATTTGCACTTAGTATTAATCAGACAAGTACAATTCTGGCTTCATATTAATACATTGATATAGAATATATAAGAACTACTTGTCATGTAATACAAAGTCTTTGTGTCATAATTGTATGTTCATGAGAAAATTTTATATAAATTATTTTTTTGAGTTATAGTATGTACAAATATATGATCATTATATCATAACAGTATGTCTTAATTTATTCTCATTTTTGTTGTTGTATTATATGAAGTTCATGCATCGCACTTGTACGTGCTTGAATTATTGTGCTTTAATGTTATACACGTATGATATATTTATCATATAAGTATATGGATTAACTTTCAGGTTTTTACCAATTACTAGGAGATCTTTACATCAAATTAGTATAATTAGTTAATTTATATATTTTTTGGATTCTTTGTTGTAATAATATAATGATAATAATATCTCAATTATTTAGAATTTTTATACAAGTATTAAGATGATTTATGCATCAAATTAGTATGATTAGTATTAAAATTATTAGTTTATATATTTTAAATTTTTTTTATTATTATATTATAAATAATAATAATGTATTAATAGTTTTGATTGTTAAGAATTGCTATGGATGTATGAGGATGATTTAAAATCAAATTAATGCTTCATGTTTCATACATTTTTTCAACCGCTAATAGTGTATATCATATGAGTATGATTCATATTCTAGTATGCTTAATCTAACTAATATTGGAATCATACAAACATTTATTATTTATGATCATAGCATAATATATTTTTTGGAGAGCTTAAATTTTGTGAAAATATGTATCGTACGATGACAACATACCTTCATATTAGTATGAACAATATCAAAGCTTAAGAACTGCTTTCTATTTTGGAGTTGTCCAGTATGAGAGGGATCTTGAAATTATATAATAAATTATTTTAATCCTTTTGACACTAATCATATTGTCTAATTCTTAAGATCAGTTTTGTAAGGACCTTGTCACCATGAGACGATCTACTTAACATGTTAACACAAACAAAAAGACAACCATCTAATGGTTATTTTTTAACTGTTTCATAAATTCTTTTTAACCATTTCTTGCTCCAAATTTGGTTTAGGGATTACATTTAGTATAAATAAGAGTTTGATTTTAGAAAACGAACGAGTTAAATGATTTTGTAAGATTTTTATTTTCAAATACAAAAGCTAAAGGAAAAGAAGCAAGTCGTGCATCTCATTATTATTCTTGTTTCAATAATGGAATTGATTTAAATTTAATTTTTTGTACATCAAAAAACTTATTTTATTCTAGTGGAAAGGACACTGGTTTTCATTAGGATTTTTGATACCCAATAGCTAGTTAGGTATGCATCAACACTTCTGGACAATCAATATATCTATTTTTTATATACAAAGTAAAGATGGAGCCTAAAATTATATTATGCACTAGGGACATAAAAAGAACCAAAATTGGCTCATTGGGCCCATTCATATCAACATCATTGATTGACATTGTCTTCACCAATTATCGTTAACCAAGCTTAGCTAGATGATGCAGACTACATTTGGTAGAAACAATTGAGCAAATGGATCTTTTGGGCATATTTTGGATTGTAGGTTTGCATTACCGGCATATGCATAATGATTTGTTGATGACGCACCAACAATGTTGCACTAACCTCCAACAAAGTAGTTCATGATAGATGAATAATGAATTGTCGACACTATGCAATCTTGTAAGTCTAACCTACTAGCAAAGCAATTCATGTGACACATGAATGAAGACTGAACTGTCAATGCAACACTTGACCCATTGACCCCACCCATGACATGCCTAGATTTGATGCAACTCAAGGAATTTGTCACATCTACTCAACCTATTGATTTGACCTATGATGGAATGACATAGATTTGACAAACAACAATCTATATGAATTCTATCTATCAATGGTCAATTGAAAATGATAACTTTTAAGAAACCTGTTTAGCAATAGATTTGACTACATATTTTAGGAACTAAAATGATAACTCTTTAAAAAACTATTTGGTATTAGCTTTTGAATACAAATTTTTGCACTTTTAGTTTCTTTTTTATTTGTATATTTTCTTAGGTTCTTTATAAAGGGTAGCTCTAACCTTTGGACATCATGAATTTTGCATGAGTGAAGTTTTTTTTCTTTGTATCTTTTTAAGGTCTTAGGGTTGATCACAACAAGATCCTTGATGTGCTAATTTATTAGGGCTCTAGCAGTAGTAGTAGAAGGGGTTTATGCTCAATTGGTTAGAAATTGTGCTAGTTTATCTTCAAATACTATGACCTTACCATCTTGTCATTGCTAACACAATGGTTTCCTTTACTGGTCATTTTTTTATTTTACTTGGACTTTTGCTATCTCTACTTTCTCCAAACTTTATTCACAAATCTTTCCTTTGTTGCTTTGTTTTTACATGAGGCTTGGTAAACTCTTTTTAATACTTTGAATCTACATCCTTGAGACATTTACTTTGTTCTATTTTTTTTAACAAGATCATAATTTAGTCAACTCTATTTCAAGTACCCCTTCTTTATGCCATTGAATAGGTTGTGAAGCTATCATATGGAGCAACCCCTATGTTTCTCTTGGTCCCCTTTTGACTAAGATTATCTTAGATATGTATCTCTTATGTGTTATCTTTTTAGGTTTTTCATATTTATCTTTCATATTTTTCTTTCTTATACTGTGTGTAGATTAATCTCTAAGTTTTTCATTACAATTTTCAATGCTCATCTAGCATTAAATGTGGTATCAGAGCTTGGTTATGTTAGTTCTTACAACACTGACATCAAAGAAAATAAAAGTAAACCTTTTAGTTTTCTTTTTATTTTTTTTTCTAACTAGCACAATATATGTGTATGAAATATGATTGAACATACAATATGAAGATCCCACAAATTAGCCAAGTACAAATGACCCTCTAATACCTCTTTACTAAACTAGAAAATATGGTAGCCAAGATAAAAGAATATGGAGTTAGGATCACCTAGGTAAAATAAGCTCTAAATGAGCTTACTCTATACGAATCTGACATTATAAACCTACATAATCGAATGCCCATTATGATCAATGACCCTTTCATAGGATTACATTAAGAAAATGTGGATGATAAGCTCATGAAGTCCATAAACTATAACATACCCATCTTTGCTAAGCCTTAAGGATTACCTAGAGTGGGAAGTAGCATTGGACAATTATTTCCATGACTTGGAAAAGAATGGAAGATATTATTTGCCCAAATGAACCTAAGTAAGCTTGGTTATTTATAAAAATCATAGACACTCATCATTAATAGAGAAGATCACTACTATAAGGACTAAGAATGAGTTTAAGAGAATCATAAGAGACAAATACATACCCTTTCCAAGAATTAGTTTCTTATCTAACGACAATAACTAACCAAAAAAGAAAAATCAATTAACAAGTATATTAATCATTTTTAGGAGTACCATTTGCACTATGGTGTTAATGAGGATTATTTGGTCACCCTTTCATTCTTTTGAGTTAAACTAAAGAAATATGTAGAAGAAAACTTTCATGTATAACATTCACACCATAAAAGAGCCTACAAGATGTTAGTGAGTCTGAGCATCTCTAAAGGTTTTATCTATCCAAAAAAGTTGAATTGATGCCAAGTTAATCTTCTAACTTTCCAACTTCAAACCATTCAATGGTCTTGCACCAACACTTCCCTCTCTAAGACTTATCCCTAAACTTATGACAAAACCTAATCTACTTATCAATTAATCATCTAAAGTAACTTATTTATGATATAAAGAGTGAGGTCATATGGCATCCCAATGCCTCACATAATAAATAAGTTGTTTGAAGGAAGCTAAGTGTGAGGAATTTAATATTATAGAAGAAGGGGAGACTAAAGAATATATTTTTTATTATTTCAACTTAGCTAACAAATACTTTGAGTAGAAAAGATAGAACATCATTAAGGAGATTAAACCTATTACAATTGTGAGGTACACATTCACTCAACTTAAAGAAAGTAAAGATTAGAGACACACCACTATTTTTCATATCTTTATTAAACTTAGAGAAAAGATTTGTTTGATCATCATAGATAGAGGTAATAGCATCAATACTATTTCTATCAATAATGTAGTATATCTCAGACTTACCATCACTCACCTTAAACCTATACATTATTTCTTGGATCAATAAAACATCAATTTTTATAAAGAAATAATTTGGAGTATCACTTATATTTGGATAATATTTAGAAGATATTTTATGTGATATTGTTCCTATGTAGGTAAGAATTATCATTTTAGGGTAATTTTGATTATAATGCCATGATGCTCTTCTCATTGATAAAGCTAATGCCTATAAACTAACAAATCAAGGCTAAAAATTTAAGCTACACCCATCATTAGTTAAAGATCACGTCTAATACATTAAAGGAAGTCAGTTACAACCTTATATAAGAAGATTCAGTTTATGTCCCAAGGCAAGGTATATTAAGAATTTATTAATAAAACTATCATTTATGTTGTAACAATGAGAGAAATCTCAAATGAGGTACCTGATATAATAATACCTCATATAATAAAACCCCTTTTATCTAGCTTCCCTAATATTTTTGCTAAGGAACCTCATGGTTTGTCACCTTTTCATGAAGTCCATGTTATAAACCTTATAATAGGAGTTAGTCTACCAAATTTGACACACTATATGATGTGCTTATTTGAACACCAATAACTCCTAACATACCCAAAATTATTATATAATGGCTTCATATTGGAAATTCTTAGCCCTTGTGTAGTTCTCAGCCTTCCAGGCCCTAAGAAAGATAGTTCATGAAGAATGAATATCGATAATAGGGCCATAAAAAAAATAACTATGAAGTATAGTTTCTTATCCTACACTCAGATGATATATTAGATCAAATAAGTGGAGCTATTATTTTATAAAAAATTGACTTAAAAAGTGGATACCACTAAGTTAAGATTCAACTAGGGGATGTGTGAAAAACTACTTTCAAAACTAGGGATGGTTTATATAAATTATCAATCATGTCAGTCAACTTGTCTAACGTATTGAGCACATTTGCAAGAATAATGACCCAAATACTTCACCCTACTTAGGAAAATTCATGAGAGGTTATTTTGATGACATCTTAATTTTTAATCAAACCCTTGAACACTAGTTTAAATAGATTAGAAAAAATTGCTCTACTCTAAGAGGGAATGACCTCTACATCAACCTCAAAAAATGCATCTTTTTTTAGTGATCTTCGTGTAGTTTTTGGGCTTCATAGTCTTGAATGATGGCATATAAGTTGGCCATAACAAGATTAAAGCCATAATTGATTGCTTAACACCTTAATTAGTCCATAAAGTTAAGAGTTTTCATGGCTTAGTGACCTTTCATAAGGGATTCATTAAAGAAATTAGTACATTCATTGCCTCTACAACTGATTATATTAGAAAAAGAAAATTTCAAATAGGCCTTTATTGTTGAGAAAAAATTGAAAAGAACAAGGAGAGTATAACCAAAGCATCTATACTCTAACTTTCAAAATTTTGCATCATTTTTGAAATACTTTATGATGGCCTAGGAATAAGAATAGAAGTCCTTAGCTAAGATGGATGATTGATCATGTATTTTATCAAAACATTGACTGAGTCTTATTAGGAAATACTTTATCATTTACAAAATTTTATGCAATAGTCCAAATATAAAGTTATTAAAGAAATTACCTTTTATCTTAGGAATTTGCACTTTATTCTTACTATAAGGCTTTAAGGTATCTCAATACATAAAAGAAGTTAGACCCATGATGTGTTATGTAGGTAGAATTTCTTTAAAGCTACACCTTCATTCTTAAATATAAGTCAGGTGTAAAAAATAAGATCACTAAAATATAACAAAAGAGAACATAAATAAATAACCACCAAGTCCAAATATAATAATCTAATACAATATCATGTCCATCAATAATAAAATTGATAATTATAAAAAATAATAGCTCTGCTACTACAAATGATAAAAAGCAAGAAGATGTGTCATCCAACTAATGCATTAACTCTGATAGTCATAAGCTTAGCCCTTACATAACTCCTAGCTCCTTAATCCTACAAGAATTTAAGGGGGATGAGTAGGGACCTTAATAAGGAATCCTTGAGTCATATTAATGCTAGACATGTGGTGTAAATATTATGAACAACATAGAGATTAACCCATACATATTAGGAAGAAAGAAAATATGAAAGCTGAACATAAGAAACCCAAAAGCTAACATGTAAGAGGTAATTATTCAAGAAAATATTAGCCATGCAAAAGTCACTATTTATTCTAGACTGGCAACTTCTTCAATGATATAATGAAGAGGTACTTGATGAAAAGAAATGAAGTAAATGTCACTTAGGTACAAATTGAAAGCACAAAAAGTTTTTATTAACCTTATAGGAAAACCAAAGTAAATAAATAACTTACTCATAAAGGTAATCCAAACACTTACAAAAATTGAATTGAAAGATTATGAAAAGGAGATGATAAGTGGAAGTGAAAACCTAAAAAATCTTAAGTGGTCACGTGAAAGGTGAATGATGGTGTGAAGGGAAATGATAAAGTAAGAATTAAAAAATTGAAGGAATCATTAAATGGCAGTAATAAGATGGCAATATTGTAGACTCATAAGTAAACTGGCATGATAGATCACTATTGCCTCCAAGTACTAAAGCCATAACAAATCAGCATGTCAAAGTTTTTGTTAAGATAAAAGTGTAAGTTTTACTAATCCAAAGTTACCATTTTAAAGGATAGGCTTTCCTTTTTTATAGAGATCCTATGCATTAAAATGAAAATGGAAAAACAAATTACAAAATTATGATCAAAAGTTATTGCCAAGTAGCATTTTGAAAAGCAACATTTTTGGTTTATAAAATCTATTTATTGAAGAGCTATTATCAAAGCATAGCCAAACACTTTCTACATTTAAGCTTGTTATCAAATAAATTTTTATAAAGCTGTATTTTCAATTTTAGGTTAGTCAGGTTAGCATGGGTTAAATCCAAGTCAACTTGTTGTTGAGCAGGTTGGCAGGTTCATATGGCATTGCCATGTCACAGATAAGATATGATGCCACATGTCTCAGATTGGGCTAGTAGGTTGGCATAATATTGACAAGTCATAGATTAGCTTGTCATAAAGAGGTTGGTGGGTTGACATAGAGTCAAATGTGTCACAAGTCAACATATGATGAAGTAGATTGATAGGTCTACATGACATTGACGTAGCTATGGATTGAAATCTAGTTGACATGTCATATAACAGGTTAACAGAGTAACATGGATCAGATTTGAGTTGACATGTTGTGATTTAAATTAGTAAGTTAGTGTGGTGCAGTGGATCACTCATGGGTCTCACAAACTTATAATTTAGATCAGGCCTAGAAGACCCATTTATCAAATTTTTCAATCGAACGTGGTTTGGGTTAGGTTGTTGATTAAGTGGGCTAGTGGTGAGTGACAGAGATGGAGATAGGTGGTGGAGCTAGTAGAGTGGGTCTAATGGGCCATGTTTTTGTCCCTTTTTATATTTTTGTCATAAATTTTGAGCTTAAAGTACCAATACATATCAATATAGCCCTTAGGTATTAAAAATATTGATAAATATCATCATCAATTTCTCTAGAGTAGGAAAAGTCATCTTTGATAATTAATTGCTCTAGGTTGTCAAGTCTCTAATGCAATTGGGTTTAGTCATTGTAACTCTTCTCTATTGATCCAAGTATCTTTGGCATTTGGTTGCCTTTCCAATGGACTAGATACCTTTGATAACTTTGGTTTTCTATTACTATAGTTTGGTTGTTCAATATTCTTTCAATCTACTCACTCTTCTTTCTTTAATAAGATGGTGAACACATATGTTAGAGTTCACTCTTATCAGATGTGGATGAAACCTTAAATGTCTCATTAGAATCATGATCATCTCCTTGCAAGCCACCAAATTTGAGACATTGAAGGTGTTGCTAATATTTTAATATATGGTAGAGTGTAGGCATTGATCCAATCTTAAGATTTTGAATAGATTGATGCCTCTTTCATGTAACTTCTCAAAGGTCTTAGTAGAAACCTTTTAGTTCTATTTCAAATTATCATGTAATATCCTTTCAAAAATCCTTTATTCCAAAAGTGCATCGACCAATCTCTTACATTGCTTTTTATTGAGGTTTATTTTTTCTTTAATATACTCATGGGCCTCTCTTATATGTTATGTAAACTCTTGCATAGACAATAATAAGATTAAGTTGATAGGACTATGAGGTTTATATCTATTATAGGCTTCAAAGGGTTTGATTCTTATGAAATTATTGATAGAATTATTATAGGCATGTTTTGTTCATCGTAAAAGTAAATCCCAATTCTTTACATTTTTACTTACCAAACACCATAAGAGATTTCTTAAATTATGATTTACTACCATAGTTTGACCTTCGATTTAGGGGTGGTAGACTTGATGTGAATTTCATCTTCACTCCCATAAGATATTAAAGGGTTTTCCAAAAGCATGAAGTGAAACAAATTTCACTATCAGTGACTATAGTCATGGGTAACACATGAAGCTTTACCACTTTGTTAAAGAATAGTTAAGCAATATGCAAGGCATTAGAAGTTTTGAAGCACAAAATGAATTTTTCATTTTCATAAATTGATCAACCTTGGTGAAGTTGGAGTCGTGTCTTTGAAGGGTTTTAGGTAACTCAAGACAAAATCCATACTATGACCTTCCCATGGTCATGTTGGTACTGGCAATGTGGTGTAGAGTTCAGTGTTTTTGGCATAATGTTTGGTGACTACACAAGTTTTACACTAGATAATAATTTGAGTAGCATGTTATTTTAACTTTGCTAATAAAACCTATTTTTAATGGCCATGATGGTTGTATCTTATTTGAAATGACTTGCTAGTCCTTCTACAAATATTTTTGAAACAAAGAAATCTCTAAGTGATGTTCGTAGTTTGCAAAGTTTCTTGTCACAAAAAGATAACCATCTTTAATTGGATAATCATATATAGGTTTGATTGGATTGACAAGTAATCCCTTATAGATGGGTCAAAAATTTTTGTATTATCGGTATAAGCCTTGTAGGGTTTCAAAGCCAGTGATAAAGATAGGCATTATAATGAGTAGGCTCAATTGCCTACTAAGGATATTAATGACTTTATTTTTATACTTGGCTTATGTTTGAGGTATCTTAAGGCCTCATGGTTAAAATAAAGTATGAAGTCATGGGATAAGAGGTAATGCCTCAAGTTCCTTGGTGCATGGACTATAACATAAAATTTTTTTATCATAAATTGAGTATTTTTTGTGAGACTCATTCCATTTTTTGTTGAAGTATATAATCAGTCATACTTCTTGGCTAAGTACTCCACTTATTTCCACTCCTGAGGATTCAAGAGACTTTAAAAATGATAAGAATATTAGAAAGTTAAAGTATACATGCTTGGGTCATACTCTCCTTGATCTTCTCAAATTCTTTTACAGTTGTAAAGGTCTATTCAAAATTTTTTTTAATACAATGATTAAATGGGTAGTGAGGGAACTAAAGACTTTAATGAATCTCCTATAGAAGGTCACAAGGCCATGAACACATTTGAAATCATGGATGAAAATAGGTATAATACTAGTATGATGTAGAGAAACTAAATAAATTGTATTTTGAAATTGAAATTTAATCCTTGTGATTAATAGGTAGTTGAGTTAGGATTTAATACCAACCATTGGATCACAAGTGCATTAGATTTAGGGGTTGGAACTAACTTTGATTTAGTGATAAGGTGACTACTATTAGGGTTATGATGAGGTTGAACCATGTGATTAGCTTAATGCTAATACTTTTCATTGATTTAGTGATCGGCTTTTCTCACGAATGTTAAACCATGAGTTCCAATCAAGGAGCCAACCCAAGATAAGGAGGAGGAAAAGGGACATTTGTCGTGAGCAAGAGAAGCACAAAGCAATCTCAAGAATTCAAGGAAGAAGAAGGGATTTATTTGAAGAAGTCCTCTACATGGTTGAAGTAGGAAGAACTTCACGGTTGTCTGATTAAAAATTGATAAAGGTAGGATAGTTAATTGACTATCTCAATAATAATTGCTTGTGAATGTTGTGGAACCATGGTTTTGCTATAATTGATATTCTTCCCTCTCTTGTAACTCTTAGATAAGATGAAACCACGACTTAACCTGAATTATTTGGATTTATTAGAAGCATGATTAAGCAATTCTTGATTTATTTCTTAATGAAGTTGCAATGGTTTTTGAGTGTTCCTTCATTCCTCAAAACTAGGAAGATGATGATTAGGATTTTTGGGTAATGATTTGATATAGTTAATAATTAGAAATTATCCTTAATTTTCATTCAAAATTATGAGTTTGTAATTGAAACTTTAGTAGCATGATCACCTTACCATGGATGACATGTTTCTAATATATTATGCATGATATTATGTTTCAATTATGTTGATTTACCACGAACATTTGTGAACAAAATCCTTGATCAAAAAGGAAATCGTGTTAATGATAATTTTGTGCTTTGGGAGAAATATTTGAATCCAAAATTTGTATATGACATATATGATTTATTTCATTTTTGAAAAACTCTTAGTTTTTGATAATGTAACATCTTGCTTATTGAATTAAACTCTTTGCTTCAACAAAATCAATTGATTTCAATTTGATCTGTGACTTAAAAGATGAGAGTGAACTTAATTGTCTATTTATCCTAGACTAGAAGAATGGTATCTAGGATTAAATCTTGAAACTAAGTAAAAAAAACCCTATGGATTCTATGGCCAAGCATTGCTTGCCACATTTTATTCTTAGGTAACTAAAAGCATAGCTTGGTAAAGTAGTGGAGAGGCTTAGCCAAGTGAAATAACTTTATATTTTAAAGATGGCTAAATGTTAGGTTGGTCTTGGTTTATTTAAGTGAGACACAGAGTGACTCTATTAATTTCATAGGCCATCGGTTAACACCAGCTGGTATTATGGGAGATTATGTAGGTCACTCAAGAGAGACCTTTGATAAGAGGGAATGTGACTCATTATTTCTTATGAAGTAGATGAGTCCCTTGCAAAACTCATGTAAGTTTAGGCTTGTAAAATTTATTATACATTGAAAATTATGTATAAGAATAAAGCTAAAGATGTCACTTGGGTAGGAGCCCAAGGGTAACTAGGTAGGCAAGGTGGTTATGGATAGAACCTAGATAAAGGTTTGGTAATGTCTTTAGATAAATAAGTTAAGAGTTTAGATGTAACCTTAGAATACTTTAGATAGTGGTTATCAATAGGTCGAATCAATATAATGTAAAGGATAGTTTTGATGGTCATAATAATCTTATGATGTCCCAGGATTAGAAACCTTAAGCTAGTGACAACATGACTTGAATGAGAGTGCTTAGTTATATGGTGATGGCATAACTCAAATTGGGGTGCTAGTTTATATTATGATGACACATCTCAAAGGAGAGTGCTAAATTTTTTGATGATGACATAGCTCAGAGGAAGGTATTGGACTTTGGCTAACATGATTGTCATAGCTTATAGAGGAGTGTTAGATTGCATGAAATATTCTTGGTGTGATCTTGCAGAGACAGACTCAAGCATGGCTTACATGGGCTCTGAGGGAGTTCCTATTTTTTGGTCGGTCACTAGGCATCAAAATGGTTGCATCATACATTAGTCTGATTTTAGACTTCACATTCTAGAATTTGTTGTATGACATTTCTGATCATGATATTGATTTATACCATTTATCCGAACTTTTTATAATATCATAGCTTAGCATATTATTTTTACATGTAGGATTATTGAGATAAAAGATTGTGAATGATCCTATGATTTGGGTCAGCTATTGACCATTAGTATTTTTTATTATTATATTTGTTTAGTGATGTTGATCCTTTTGATTTTAATAATTTAATTAAGGGACTATATTGCATTTTGCTTTATTAATAAACTTTAGATTATATTAGATCCTATTGATGGACTTTGTTATTAGAAATTTCATTAGAATTTTATATTGTTTCTTTATTTGATATTGATGGTAGATATTATAATGTTTGAATGTGGATAGTATTGTATGTTGCATGTTATATTAATACCATATATGCACTATTGTAGCAGGAAGGTTATCCATCCTATGAAAAACAGGTTCCTAAGTTAGATGAGAGTCCATTTGGTATAAGAGCATGGTGCATCATGGGTGTCACAACACGAGCTTGGTGATCAAATTATGAGATTATGACTTCTGGTTTGAATATCAAGCTTGAGGAGTGAAAAAATTGACTAAACAATGATGGGTATATGGGTTTGTTGCACCCAAAGGTGTTAAAAAACAATTGACTAAAAAGGATAAGTGTGACAAATGTGGTATCTTATCTAAGGTTAGATTATAGGACATACCTAGGCATATTAAGTTCAGGTCCATTAAGGTGGGGAGAGTAGGTCGTAAGCATGTATACTATAAAAGTAATTCTTATGAGATTAATATTCATCCTTTAGTAACTTTGATGTGGTAACTTCTTGACAGATGTTGTTAGGAATTGTAGAACTACTATGAAAGATTTTATGAGTAATGAGCATGCCCAAGAGAGCCTATGCTAGATTGATTGGCTCACACTTCAACACCCTAAACATAGCTTGAGGGCTTAGGGGATGTCTAGGTGAAGGAATTTATGTGGTTAAGTTTGTCGATATTTGTAAGTTTGTTAAACTCAACAATAATTGATGACTTGTTAGTAAATATTTAGAGTTATTTGATGCATTAGGGTGCTTGGTAGAGTGTAAGGCCATCCTTATTACTTTTGTGTTAGATGGTGAGGTAGCTACTTGGTAGCATAGGCGACATCACACCATGTTTCGAGGAGCCATGAATAGTGAGGTACCATGGGAGGAATTTGTGGATGCAGTTGGAGATTATTAGATACTCAAGATAGTTAAGGCTTAAATTTTTAAGGAGTTTACCAACTTGAGGTAAGATTAGATGTTAATGATAAATTATGCATCCTTCTTCACTTGCTTGACTAGGTATGTATTTGAGCTCGTGACATCAAAGGAGTACTACTATCAACACTTCATGGATGGACTTAGGTCATTACTCTAAAAAGTGGTCACTCAATTTTCTAGATATTGTGACTTGATGGAGGCAGCTAGGTGAATAGAGCTAGAGGCTTATAATGAGGCTAGTAAAGAGAGAAAAAATTTTGATTTGTAGAAAAATAAGAAGAATGATAAGTCTCACTTGACAAGAAATTGAAAGAGATTTAATCAAGAAAGTTAGGTTTCATCTAATTTAGCTTAGCTTATTAGTGAGTAGTACTTAGATTTGCCCATAGTTTAGGCCCATGGGTATAGGGACTTTAGTAAGAAGTATAAAGGTGCTTGTAGATATTAGAAGAATGTTTGCTTCAATTTCTTAATGCTAGGTCATCAAGTGACCAGCTTCATATTTGTGCACTTACTTAGAAGCAAGTTGTGAAGGCATTTGATGTCATTATTGATATGTTTTTATTCTATAATGTTAGGTTTGTTGTACTTTTTGTTGTGTCTTATTCCTTTATATCAAAGATGAACTTGGAGAGAGTTGTTGGTGACAAGGGCCAATTGTGCTCAGCATTAGTGGTGAGGTTACCCTTTGGGGATGAGATTCCAGCCAGACATAAAGTCAAAGGTGATCTAGTTATTCTTGACCATGTTTTTAAGGCTAAACTCATTGAGTTCCCCTCATGGAGTTTGACTTCATTTTAGGCATGGCCTGGATGACTCAGCATGGTGTGGTGATTGATTACTAGGAAAAGAAGGTCTACATTAGGATGCTTAATTTAATTAATTTTGTTTACTTTGGATTTAACCATCAAATGCTTAAGATATTTGCACTTAAAGCTTTAGCTTTGATCTATAAAGGCTACATTGGATGGTTATAATTTATATCTAATTCCCAAGCTATGATTCTGATGTGTAGGTTACCTTTATTGTGAGGGATTATCCTGATATCTTTTTTAGGGAGTTGCTAAGATTATTGCCAATGTGAGAGCTTGAGTTGCCTATTGATTTGGAGCCTAAAGACATTATTATTGTAAATGAACCACATCATATGCCTTCCACAAAACTTTAAAAGCTTAAGATCCAATTGATATACTAGGTTAATAAGGGTTTGATAGGCCCAGTTTTTCACCTTAGGGAGCTCCTATTCTCTTTGTATTATGAATGATAAGAGTATGCACATGTGTGTGGACTACTAAGAATTAAACAAAGTAAACATTAAAAATCAGTATCCATTACGTCATATAAATGATTGAATAAATTAGTTATAGGGTACTGCTACCTTCTCCAAGATTAACCTTTAATCTAGATACCATTAGAATATAAATTAGAAGAACATTCTTAAGACATCATTTAGAACTTGTTACAGACACTTTGAGTTAATGGTTCTATCTTTTGATTTGACTAATGCTCCTATGGCATTCTTGAACCTCATGAATCATGTTTACCATCCTTATCTTGGTTAGTTCATCATTGTCATTATAGATGGAATTTTTGTTTAGTTTAGGAGTAGGGAGCAATATCTTAGCATCTCTAAACTATGTAAAAGTTGATTTAGGAAAAGAAATTTATCCAAAATTCTTAAAAAGGACTTTTTGGTTGGCTTTGGCTACCTTTCTTGGGCATATTAGGGCTGTAATAGGAGTTTTATAGATCCCAACAAAGTAAAGGATACTACAACTTAGAAAAGATTCATTATTGCATTAGAAATTTATAGCTTTTTGGCCTCGTAAGATATTATTGCAAGTTTGACACAATATCTATTGAATTTTTACACCCCTCATGTAATTAACAAAGAAGGGTGCACCTTTTCTTTGGCCAAGCTAATGTGAATAGAGCTTTGCTAAATTTAAGTGAAGATGATGTTCAGCTTTAGTTTTGACATTTCCAAAGTAAAAATAGCCTACTAGATCTTTCTTGTTATGTAGGCCATGCTACAATAGGATGATGATTTAGTTGATCCCATAGATCCTATCTATGCTTTATTTTGTTTATTATTTTTTTTATTTTATGAGTTATAACAGGCCATATATATGAGATCATCAATGTGTTTTTATCCTTTTCTATATATTTTATTATTTTTTCTATTTTTATTAAGAATAAAATTTTTCTTATTTTGAATTAGAATCTAGGTTTAACATTATAACATATTAGTTGCAATCTAACATCTAAATTATGATTCAACTTTATGTTCACCATCATATCTCCATCAATATAATATATGATCCTTGGTCAGCCTCTTGAACATTTTTGGTATCCGAGCGACCTCATGTTGTTCCAACCACCATGATGATCTACCACTATTATCAATTAGAAGATACACTTGGTTGTACCTTCATTGACTGTCACTTGATATTTCTATTTTATCAACTTCATTGCTTTCATAAAGTTTAGTTCTTTTGATTTCCTTCACTTATGTTGCATTAAATTTCTATTAAAAAGAGTTTCCTTGGGTATTATGAATTGGTTGCAACTAATAGCCTTTGTCAACCATCATCGACCACAACCAATTGAGCATACCTGCTACAGAAAGACTTGGTCCCCACTTGGTCTTCGCATGCATGACTACACCAACCCACACATCATCCATGTGCCAGTCCTCGGTTACTTGTCTATCTATGCATGTGCTCTACTCAACCACATCCAAACTATTGCTTCCACACATAAGGGCCACACTAGGCATGCAAACCATACAAAATCCTAACCATGCATGATGATCTTTACAAACCCTAGCTACTATCTTTGTGAGATTCAATCAATTATCAAACCACAAAAAAGGGAAGGAACCCTAATGCTGAACCATGACCAAACAGGACATATTGAAATGAAGACAAAAGTGAGCTTCTAATGAATCGACATTTGTTGTGTATGTGCTTAATTAGAGGCGAATCAACCTAGCACTTGCTCATTTAATCCCAAGCACCACACATTCCTACCCTAACCTAAGTTGAACATCTAAACTAATCTATTTTCTAAATTAAGCTTTAATTTAGCTTATTTTACAATCAATTTGGAAAATATTTTCAATGGGCTTTGGGTTATAATTATGTAGAAAAACTAGTACCTTCACCATAATAATTCTAAAAGTTTAGATAGAGATTATTTTGAAATATTAGGTAAAAAATATGAGAAATCTAATAATTAGTGAGTCTATAGAAGAGGTAATCCTGAATTTCTTGAAATACATTTTTTTCATTTTGTAGAATTATCATAACTTAAGAACTATTATATTAAGTTGTAAATCCAAATATTTTGGTTGTGGTAATTTTTCTCAATTTACTTAACCATAACTTTGAGTGAATCTATCTTTTGCTCTTGAGTGACCTTTAAAAAAGTGTTCTACATTAATTTCTTTAACCCACAAAAAGTATCATTAGTTTTGGTACTTCAATTTAAATTTCTAAGGAAAATTATTTGATAACTATGATAGTATAGTTTTATTATTATACTTAGTTTATTACTTACTAAAAAAATTAAAAAAATTACATAAAATTGTTTTTCTTTATTTTAAGAATTATTTAGTTAATTTAGTTATAATTTCATTACTTCATGTGCACTTTACGTTAGTGCAATACTGAATAAAAAACGAGTTTTAGCATTTTATTCTCATCTTTTACTCATCATGCTTCTTAGACATAATTAAATGGAAACTTTAATGCATATTCAACATAAAATTAAGTTATTTAATAATACTACAATGAAAAACTAGATAAGTTAGAAGCTAAAATGAATATGTATAAAGCTCATGGATAAAATATTAACATACACACACAAACACACACCACCAATTCTTAGATATCATAATGAGAGATTATGTAGGAAATTATATAAATTGAAAAAAGGTAATTTTATTTTGCTGGAATATTTCAATATATTTGATGATTTAAAAACTAAGGCAAATTACCGTAATAAGGATTTACATTTAACGAAAATATTTATTTTGGGACTTAAGCAAAATATCAGGCAATTTGTTGAGTTACATCATCCTCGAACAATTAAGGATGCTAAGAGTTTAGCTAAACTAGTAAAGAGATTTTATACTTCAATACTACTAAAGTTTACTTGTAAATCATTAAGTTCATTTATAAAAAAACCTAAAGAAAATTTTTAGTTTAATTTGTCTTCTTTATTTAAAACTCAAACACATAGGAATAATATTAAAAATAGTCTTTAAAAAGAGACTAAAATATTTATCAGTATTGTTAGAAGATTAGGTGTAAGAGTTATCAGTGCAAGTATATCATAAGATTTGAAGAATGACAATAAGAGAGAATGGTATATAAAGAAGTAAAATTTATTTTATTTATTAATAATGAGCAAATAATAAAGGATAAGAAGATTAGTTTTAAAGAAATTAAAATTATTATTGATAAGAATGAAGAGATAGAGAAGAAAATTGATTTAAAAGAAATAAAATCAACCTATATACTAAGCTTTAAAAATTTTGAAAATATTTTAAATGCATTTATATATATTATTTATAATTTTTATGTATTTCTCAAAATTAGTTTTATTATATGATTAATTTAATTAAGTAATAAATTGGGTTTAATAGTTGGATTAATGAAACAAATTTGGCCATTAAAGTTATTAGATGAAAGTGATCTATTTTTTAATTTATATTTACTTGAAGAGTTATATCCTTTCATAATTCGAAAATTTCAATGTGAGCATGCTTGAATTATGTAGGAATATGAGTCTTGCTACATATATTTTAGAGTTTTCACCATATATGCTTCAAAAAAAATATCTTCAATGATGAGTTTTCTTTACTTAATGGATCAATGCATGAAAAATAATTACAACTAAACTCTATTAGTAGCAAATCTAATGAACAATTCTTTTATGTTTTTTTTACCTAATACTTTTCTTCTTCTTCTTCTTCTTCTTTGTCATCATCATCATCTTCTTCTTCTTCTTTTTTTGACAGGCTATATCAGGATTATGATTGAGTTGATCTAATATACTATTTATCTTTTCTTTAGTTTATTATATTTTTATTTTATTATAGATTATAATGAGGCACATATATATGAACCTTATTTCTTTTTCATATTTTTTATATATTCTATTATCTTACAATTTTTATGAAGAAAGGTATTTTTATTGTTTTGATTTTGAGTTTAAGTTTAATATTATAATCTATTTATATCCTTATTATAGAATGAAAGGAAGATATTTTTGGTTTATCATCTTACTTTTAAAGATTATATTTCCTTCCCATGCATATGTACACAATTTGGGATTTTAGGGTTATGATTTGATATCTAAACTATGATTTGGATTTATCTCTATTATCATTCCCATCCTTTTAGTATCAAAGTCTTGGTGGTATCAAGATTTTTTATTTTTAATTCAATAACAAAATTATGATTTTAATTTATCTATACCAATATTTCATCATCAATTTCGTATTAAAGCCTTTTCTAACCCATCCATCATGCTCTCTAGAAATTTCTTATATTGATTAATGTCTGAAGTATGAATGGTGTTGAGATGCTCACCATAGAATGGCTTATCAATCCAAGATCAATAAAACAAGTGGCACCTTTCTACCATTAGGGTAAGCTATCTTATAAAAAAATTGATTTATTTGGCTTATCCAATGTTCATTATTAAGGGTTCAAATCTCCATGAAAAGTAAGGAGGATACATTCTATAAATTTTCTTAATTGGTTTATGCACTTAGAAACCTCTCTAGAGCTTCCCTTTGGTTCTAAAGAAGAGTAATACAATTATATTAAGGTTTCAGGTGCATTAGACCCTTTGTTCGATCCTCTTCTCGCCTTATATGTGCTCAAGTTTCTTTCTTCTCGAAATTGATTATTCCTTTTCTACCTTTACTAAAAACTAAGTCAATTTTCTAAATATAAAATATTCAATATTTTCACAAAATGCAACAATCACTATAAGAATGAGGTCATTTGCATGCTATATTAGTGTTCTCATTTAAGAACCCCTCCTAGCCTCTTAATTTAGCTTTGTTACTACTATGTCATTCCCTACTTAACCATTCAATGAAATAAGCCTAATATAGAACTCAAAATTACAAAAATATTGGGTCATAATAGAGTATGTGGAAAAAACTCTAACACAACTCAAAATATGATGGTAATGAAAACACATCGATAAATCTACAATCAAATAATAAATGATTGAATTAGTCACACACCATAAACCTCAAAGCTTCAAAGTTTGAAACAAGTTGTAATAGCCTTCTTATACATCATCCATGCCATAAAGATGCATATACAACTTATATAAAAGTCCTTATTAAGATCTCAAAATACAATACTTACTCTCTTAAGGACTTCTATCATAAGCTACAAAAATATTTATATAAATTTATATCCTAACTTGTAATGTAAGTAGATAATGAATATAAAATTCTTATTAGGCAAAGAAATAACCACAAGAAAATATGTTGTTTGAAATATAATAAATAACACATAACTTATAATAAGAGTAGTGACAAGATTGCATGGCATAAAAGGAGTATGTAAAATGTGCTAGAATCATCACATATATGCTTACATGTGTCAGAATGTATGTGTACTCATCATGTAATACTCATATCATCTAGTATTAATATAATAGTATTTCTTTTTATATCATATCTTATTATTTCTCATTTACCATTATTTTCATAGCTTTTCACATTCTTTTCATCTTTTATCTTTTCTCGAGCCTTAATTTTATCAGTGATTATTATCCTTGCACCATAAGACCCATGTTAATTCATATCATATCATATTCTTATGACATTAATCATATATCTACACTTCCATCGACAATTGGTAAAGACACCAAAAGACATCTCCTATATATCACTATTATTTACCAAAGTTCTAACAAAATAGGGTGTTTACCTATTATCACTTTGCATGAAAAGTGCTAATAATATGAGAAATAAGGTCTAATGTCATCTAAATCATGGAGCCTCCACTTAATATCACTTTGTGTTAGTGAGATCTCTACTTATCATTCCTTGAACCTAAGTGTTAATGACAAGAAGGTAATCTCATCATATTAATAGTCATGGGGTAATGTCATAGAAAAGTGTTAATATGTTCTCATCTTTTCATCTTTCTCATGATCATATAAATATTTAGAATCATATAGATAACTTTCCTTTTTTTTATCCATCTTTTTTCATTTAATTAAATTTTCACACTTCATTTCTCATATTTCTCTATGCTCTAATACTTATAGCAATATATACATGTATATTTTTTATATACAATTTGTGTCAATTTATTATCAAATCAATAAAAATATATGCATAATTAAGTGACTCCATTAGTATGATCACATCCTATCACACGACATATCATTATAATATTTAAATATGAATAATAATTAACTTATTTACATCATAGTTATCTTTTATTTTGTTTAATGGCTTTGAGATGTCGTTTCAATAGCTTTTCATTTTCTATTATACTTTCCTTTAATTTCTTATAAAATATCCATCAAAATTATTAATACATGCTTACTTTTAGTGATAATACTTACAATTTTCAAGCTTGCTTTAAAGTTTCCTTTCAAACAGTATAAATATCTTAATAAAATCCTTATTTGCTTACGTATTATTTGTTCCCTTTTATGTACAATATATTGAGCTTGATATATGATATGTTGTTCTTGTTTTCACTATACATCACCAAAACAGATATATTATTTTAAATCTCTTGCACCTCACTTTAAATGTTAGCATATAGTTCATGAGAAATGCATGTATCGTTTTCTTTTGGTAACTGAAGTGCTAGCAATTGCACCTTCCTCTAAGCTAACAAATGCCATTTTAGGGACCTCATGTATAGTACGTTAGCCTAACTTATGATATGTTTAGAATAGTAGTGTACAATCCTTTTCTTTTTGCAAAGGGTTAGTTTGATTTAGAAAATTAGACATACTATCCATTGACACCAAATGTATAGTATGTTGGACTTCATATATGGTATGTTGACCTTCCAATATAGTACATAAGGAATGGATGATAAGCTACAATTATACAAATCTCAACTAATTCCTAACCAATCTAAAGTTGACTCTCAAGCAGCTAAAAGTATGTCGCAAGATCACACTGAGGAAGGGGAAGCGCAACTTGAATTATATGTTTTGATTAATCCTTTTCACTTAATAGATCAAGCTTTCTTGAGTTGCCTTTTCCTTAAAAATTCATAAATGCTCCATGACAATTTCTTTCTTATGGTAAATCCTATACTTAAAATAGCTCCCAAAACTCTTTCTATAATACTCTCTAATTGATTCTCCTCCTCTCTCTCTTCCATAAGTTTCTCAAGAAGTTTTTTTAGTAAACAATTTTGAGCTTGGGAAAGTGTTTAAATACTCCGTTTTATTTAATATTAGCATTTATCAATCAAAATTCCATTGTTACTCTACTCATAAAAATTTTCTAAAAATTGTAATTAACTCTTAAACAATATGACCAATATATTAATAAATGTTTTGTGCAAAGATCTCCTCAATGATATGCACAAACACCATGCTGATCGACTTGCAACATGCATGCATCTTGAGATGCATTGAAACTTTTCAATTTCTCAAAAATGACTCTACACAGCAAATATCAATATCATATACTCAAAATATATGTATTTATATATTTAAATATTCAAGTTTCCACATTAAGATATGTAATTATACAATATTATTAATGGAATACAAAATTCTTACAATAATTCTACAACTGGCAACAAAATTTTATGATTAGACATGTTTCAAAATTATTACATTAGTAAGCCTTTGACATTTATAGCCTTAGCTATGGTATTTGTATTTTTTTATTGCAACTCACATAAGTCTTCATCTTGAACACTTGAAACTATGAATGCTAATATAAGCAAGCCATGATCATAGGTTCAATAGTCATAACAACGCGATCTCAACATAAGAATCATAATATTATTTAGATTCATGCCATATAAAGAAAATGATTATAACGAATGTTCTCATCCTTCCATCACAAACCTAGGATCTAATTCTTAATCCTAGAACCATTTAAATCCATTTTTCCTCTATACTTGATTCAAACGACATCCGATGTTTGATATATATACTTAAATTTCATATAGCTTTATAATTTGTAACATCCCATATACTTATTTATAATATCTATAAAATTATCTACTATGCTTATATGTATATATATATACATTATACATCCATATAGTTATAACATATATAAAAATAAAACCACCCGTGCACTTTTTAGTTATTACACAGAGCTTTTGTTTATAAAAGTAAGCTTAATACTTTATTCCTATGGTCTTCCTTCCCTACAACTATTACCCCGGTGTACTTTAATGTTAGTGTTAATAAATAAGTTGAGTCATTGTTACATGCTTAGTAGTTATATCTGATATGATTATTATGTGTTAAATAATAAAAGTTCTAGGTCTTGTCTACTTTTCTTATTTCTATGCACATAACACTCAACACTTTGTTTCATTGCTCTTTTTAGCCACCTATTTATCATAGTATTTATGCATTTTCAATTATATCACCTTACTCACAATTAATTGTACTTCATCTATAATCTTTTCAATAGTATAACTACTCATTACCTATAATAATGTTTATTTTTCTCTACTCATCTATAAATCATGGGATATAATCAAATCTTATGTAAGTAACAAAATATTGATGCTTGTTTAATAATAATATATCATCATGCTTATGCACATAGTAAACATACTAAAACTAATTCATGTATCACATCATTTAGTGCATTGGACATTTTTCTAAGTATAACATGTGATCTCAGAAATGCATCACATCAATATATTCATAAAGGACTATGTGGTTTACCATAATTTAACAATCTACATGTCTACACAACTAACAACTATATAGTCTAACACTTTTAGCATGGAAACAGTACATCATAACACACACATCAATTGTGTAGTTTGTTCATAATTTCATATTTCAATTTATCACATGAAAGAAAGCACCATGAAGTTTGCTTATTATTAGCTTTACAAAAATACATAAAAAATATGCACAAAACAACTTTGCAAAAATTCTTACTCAAGTTCAAGTTGTTAGTCACTAGTACTTCATGCATATCCATTTAGAAATGTGTTAGATGCTTACTCAAGGCCATGCTATGAATCATTAGCCAACCATATGCAATTAAAATGGTTCTAGAATTTCTAACTCAATGTTTTATGTAGATGTCCTTTCTTACCTTAGTTTTTATGTCCATTACTGATAATCGCTACCAATTACCTCCTCATATTCAATTTATTAGATTGTGACAAACCTTGTTACACTTAGATATGTGGATCTCATGTCCAATCAAGGAGTCAATAATATAATAAGTACAAATTTACATCTAGGTTTTGGGAAACTTACCAATCTTTTCTCTTTCTCACTCCACTTTCTCTTTTTTAAGTGATGGCCTCACACACCTCAATAGGTCCCCTTTCTTCCTCTCTCTCTCGAGAGCACTTCTCTCTCTCTCTCATCTTCTTTTTTCTCTATCCTTTTCTTGTTCCCTTTCATTCCATTAACACTAACAACCTGAGAAAATTAATAGGCAACATGGTAGAACAAGGGTTTAATTCACTTAAATCCTTGATGATCAATAGTGCTCTCCTCATGAATGCCATTTTATTCAACCTCAATCAAGCAAAATGGTCAAATGAAGATGATGCCAAGTGATGAGAATTAAAGGATTAGGGTCAGGTTTGGAATGAGTGAGGAATGGTTGATAAAAGAAAAGGGAAATCAGGTATGAAAGAAGCAAGTGAGAGTGAGCTAGATTGAGAAAATATATATTTATGTATTTATAAATACTATACTTAATAAATTAATTAATTAACAAAATTTAATATTTTACTTAAACAAATTTTAATAATTTTGAATGAACTCAAATTAGGATATAGAATGCATTATTGGACCTTCAAATAGTAACTTGACTTCTAGCTTTGAATCTTCAAAAATATTAAGGTAGCTTTAACTTCTTGTAGTTTATCATGCTTGCAAAAAAGACATGTAAGTGTCCTACCAAGTCAAGAAAGAAACCATATTCCACAAATGCCCAAACACATTTATCTTAGCTATCCAATAGAATATTTATTTTTAATTTAGAATATACTTTATTTTTTTAACCATTTTTTAAAATTTATGCGATAATTTGTTTACTCATAATATCATCCAACATATTATAATAATTTTATTACTTAAAGAATTTGAACAAATCTTTCATTCATATGAATTGTTTCATCTAAATTCAAAGCACTTTGTGGTACCTATTCATCATCTCTTTCTCAAATTTCCAAGTAGCTCCTCATTGAGTTTGGTTTTGCCATTAAATCTTGATCGTAAGAATTGCCTTTTTGCTCAATTTCTTGATCTCTTTGGCAAGGATTCTCATTAGCTTCTCAAAATAGCTCAGGTTTTGTTGCACCTACATGATGCTTAAATCATACTATACAACATAGAAAGGATCTACAACATATCTTTTTAGAGTAGAAATACAGAGCATGTGTATGCTAACCAATTGTAGAGGTATTGTTATTTTGTATGCAACTTTTTCAATGCTTTCCAAAAATGAAAATATTCAATATATCTTGGCTTTAGTTTTTCTCTTTTTTCTAATCTGGCTACACACTTCATTAGGCCAAGTTTTAAGAAAACATGTTCTTCTTAAATATCAACCTTTTTATGCTTTATATCAAAGTTCTTTTGATAATTTTGTTCTTTTTGTATATCATTTGAACCTTTTGGGTAGTCTTTCAAAGCCACATGCAAAATATAAGGGGGAGTTGAATTATGTTGATTTGTAAGACTTTTTAATAACAAAAATAATGAAACTAAAAAATAATCTAACAACTATTGTTTATAGAAAACATTTCTTAAATTTTAAATCACTTGCTAATATAGAAGAATTAAATAAAGCTAATAGTAGAAACTAAAAGGAATGCTTAGTGATTTCAAGAGGTTTGAAAAACCTTTGCTTATATCCATCCCTTACTGACCTAACTTGGCTACCACTTAACCAATTACTTTTTGGCCAACTAGTGGATAAGCAATAAAACCATCACAACACTTGATCAACCTAATAAAAAAGTTCCATGGAGCTCATAACAAGTCAACCATGGCCAAACAATCGTAACAAATACCAATAATAATAAATATTCTTACCAAAAACATATAACCAAACAAAACCCAATTTTCATAAAACCAGAACAATTATGGGGAAGTTACTAGCTTAAAAATCTGTAGATAGGGACACAAAATGATGAGAATTATGTGAAGCAAAAACATCAATAATACATCAAGGAACTTGTTTACAAATTAAAATCGTAAAGCTTTCCTTACATAGATGTAAAATTAGAACAACTAATGCATTCTAAGGTGGAACCCCTTTTATTTATACCTTTGAATCATATCATGTAGGTTAAACTATGTTAATAGAATTATTTCCTTTCTCAAAATGACAAGAATTAGCCATTATGTATTCCAAATTTAGATTTTATTAGTACATTAAAGATATCATATTAAGGTGATTAGAAAAGAAAACAAGATTATATTGATGATCTAGTGATATGACTAGCATCAACTAATCTAACACAATATATCATACAAGTCAAAGATAGTCTCATATTGTACGACACCAATGTAAAAAATAGTGCATAAGGTTTCACATATATCGTAGTAGACAATCATGTAGATCTTACTAGTACAAAGTTGGCCAACTTTTTTTATTAAAAAGATTATAATGTATGATCATAGATTGTCATTATACTATATACACTTTATTAAATGAACTCTCTATTAAGATTAATCATACATATATGCTAATAGTATCATAGTAGTAAGATGGCTTTAACTTGATTTCTGTTTTATGTTTTGCTAGACAAAATCAAACAAATGCAACACATAGAATGTTGCTATATGATAGTGTAGATATTTCAAAGTTAAGTCTTATTAGATGTTTATCATACTCATAATTAGTGATTAAATATGAACTAACTTTTGTGCAACCAACCTAGTAAAAATTTATGGTTGTACTAGTATGATACAATAATCGTACATGTTGGACCAATTCTAGGCTATACTAATGATAGACCCTGAGAGAAAATAAGGTGCATACTTTTATATAGAAATCTTTCTACAAATATTACACAAGTGAAAACTCAACCCTTAGATAAATAGAAGGTGTGCATACAAGGTCAATGAATTGTACGACCTATTTGCACAATCAACCTAAGTACATGCAATTATCACACTTGTATAATGAAGCTATTATACTAATACATTGTTGAGACAAGTTTAAGCTTCAATTGTAGCTATAAGATAAGATGTAGATCAGATAAGTGTGATATTGGGCATCATATTGTATGATCGTAATGAATAACATAGCTTAATTTAAAATATTTTAAACTAGAGTTTACTATCTTGAGACTTGAGTTGAACATAGAACAACATGAAATGATATTGCCAATATCCTAATATAGTTGTAGGAATATTAATCACATAAGATATGATTTAATAAGAAAGTGCATAAGTGATAATATAATGCAATACAATCTTAGTTTTGTCACGAGAGAAAATTACAAGTTTTAACAATCAAATTCTTACAAAGAAATAAAAATACCCATGATGGTTTTCACACTAGAAAGAGACAAGTTCTCTATGTGTCACTCTAATGATTGAAGCCTTCAATGTTCAAGTTCTTATGAAAGTAAGCAAGAGACTTTCATGTAGTCCTCATGATCAAATTTATATCTAAAATATCTACTCAAACAAACTATTAGAAACATGATACTTGGTTTTGGTATCATTAAACTCTCTTAAGGTCCATGGGGCTAATAATATCTCACTTTTGATAACAACAAAACTTCAACAAAAAAATGAAGGATTGATCATGTAAATTTAGTTGTAAAGAACACACTTAATCATATTAATAAGGGCAGTTGTAGTAGATTTGAAACAATATAGTAGAATAATTAGCAAATGTTGTCCTAAAGTAAGCTTCCCTTAAATTCCAACATCTTTACCATCTCTCCCCCAATCATTCAAAGAGTTTAATAACGCTAAGAGACATCATAATTCTAGTAAATATAGTAGTTGGCAACAAGTTAGTAAAGATATCTATTAATTGAGCATCTGAGGGAATAAAATTAAGGATGAAAACTTTATTATTCACTTACTCCCTAATGAAATGAAATCATACATGTATATGCTTTTCATGAATGATGAATGTGGTTCTTAATAAGACGTATGGCACAAGAATTATCACACAAGATTAGAATTTTTTCTAATTAAACTCTATAATCTAGTAGCTATTACTTAATCCAAAGATTTGTGTCACACAGCTACTTGTAGCTCTGTACTCAGATTGTGTGGTTGATAGGGTTGCAAAATTTTGTTTATTACTACCCACAAAATGAGTCAGTGTCATAAGAATTAGTAGATTTTTGAATGCACTATTTTTTTATTTTTTACTTATAATAAAGTTATTATCTAAATAGTCAATAAGATAAACTCTTAGCTTATCCCTAGGTTACCATAATCCTAAAGAAAATGTCTCAATTAGGTAGCTAAAGATATGCTTAACAATTTATATGGGAGATTCTTTAGGTCAATCCTGAAATTTTGCACACAAATAAACACTGATTTGAAAGGTTTATATAAGATATAGTAATGATCCAATCATGCCTCTAAATAACTTAACATCAATTAGTTTTTCTTTATTAACTTTATCTAGGGCTGTAGTTGTAGTCATGGAGGTAACTTAGATTTTCATTTTTGAAACCCAAACTTCTTAAGTAATTCCATGATATAGTTTGTCTGAGATATGAAAATTACATTTTTCATTATTTCTCTTGAGGTCCTAAGAAAAATGACAGTTCATCCATCAAACTCATTTCAAATTTTTTTATTAAATAAAAGAACTCTTAATAAAGCACAACATTTGTTGAACCAAAGACTATATCATCTACATAAACTTGGAAAATAAGCTAATACTTATTTTTATTCTTAATAAATAATGTGTTATCCACCTTTTCTCTCTTAAAACCATTCCAAACTAAGAAGTTGTACAACCACTCATGTCGTGCCCTTAGTGCTTCCTTTTACCCATAAAGAGCCTTCGTTAATTTTTATGCATAATCAAGTCTGTCATGGATTTCAAATCCTAGAGTTTGTTCTACATAAACTTCCTCACTAACATATCCACTCTAAAAAATTCTTTTTACATCCATTTGGTATAAATTTAAGTTCTTGTAGCAAGCATATGCTAATAGGATCTTAATTGCTTCTAGTTTAGTTATTAATGCAAAAGTTTGTTCAACATCTATCTCTTTAATTTGATAATAACACTTAGTAATAATTTTAACCTTATTCCTAATCACATTGCCACTTTCATTTAGCTTATATTTGAATACCCATTTAGTTCATATGACTTATTGATCACAAGACCATGAGGTTAGTTCCCAAACTTCATTTCTTTCAATTGAGGTTGCTCTTCATTCATGGCTAGAATCCAAAATTCATCATCAAGTGCATCCTCAACTAATTTAGGTTCAAAATGTGAGACAAAGGTTAAGTGATTGAGGTTATCTTTTGTTCTCTTTTCACCCATGTCATCTTGTAAAATCTATTTGTTAGAGTGGTGTTTTATGTACTTCAATTCTTTAGCATACCAGATTCAATTTGTTCCAAACTTCTATCTTCATCCAACATAGATTTATCCTTAATTGTTAACTATTCAAATTTATCTAGATTCTCTTCCAAATTCTCAATTCTAAATTCACTAGATGAATTTTCATCAAAGGTTAGATGAATGGATTGTTCCACTAAATGAGTAACCAAATTATATACTCTATAAGCTTTATTAATGATGAACATCCTAAGAAACATTCTTCACCTAATTCTGTGTCAAACTTTCTTAAATCTTATTTACCATTATTCAAAATATATCATTTACAACCAAAGACATGTAAATGAGTAATTTTTGGTTTCTTGAATATAATTACTTTTATAGAGTAAGATTTAAAATTTGTCTTACATAAACATGATTCAAAACATAGAAAGTGGTATTCACTACTTTAGCCCAAAATAATTTATGACTATTATATTCATTAAGTATACATTTACTTAGTCTATTGATGTTCTATTTTTTGCTCCCTTGACCATTTTGTTGGACAGTCCTATGAGATGAAAAAGTGTGTCCTAATCCATGCTTACAATAATAATTAATGAATAACTCATTCTCAAATTCACCATCATTATCATTCCTAATGAATACTAAGGAAAACCCATGTTCATTTTACAATTTTGTGATTGAAGTTACAAAGTTTTCAATTGTCTCACTCTTTTTTCTCAAAATTATCACCCAAGTGAACCTAGTATAGTTATCAACAATTACAAAACTGTATTTCTTATGTCTTAAGTTTAGTGGTTCAATGTGTTATACTAGTCTAGATATAAAGTATTTAAGGGTTTCCTTGAAGATATGTCCTTCTTGACCTTAAATATTGATTTTGTTTGCTTACCTAAATAATAAAGTTCATAAGAATAATCATTTTCCATTTTCAATTTAGGGAATCCTCTCATTAGGTTATGCTTAATCATTTTCTTGATTGTAGAAGAATTAACATGACATAATATTTTATAGCAAAGATGAGGATTATTGGCATGAGAAGTGAGACATTTTATACACTTTCTTCTACAATAGCAAAATCTAACATATAAGCATTGTTTCTTTTAGAAACTAAGATTAGAAGAATATCATCTTTATTAATAATACAAGATTTTGCTACAAAATAGATCGTGAAACCAAAATTACAAAGCTAACTTATGCTTAAAAGATTATATTTCAAAAATTCAACTGCAAGGACCAAAGCAATGGATGTAGAAGCATTATTGACTATGTCAATGTTGATGACCCTCTTCTTGGAGTTATATCCCAAGGTGACTTCTTCATTAATGATATGTAGCTGGGTGAACAATTCTGAATTTCCAATTATGTGTCTAGAACACCATTATCTAAGTACCAAATGCCTTATGGTCGTTTTAAGGAGACATGCATTAAAATTTGAGCTAGACGATTGATCTTTTATTTAAACATCCTCATGATGAGCCATAAGATAGATCAAGATTTTATGTGACTATCCCTTTTAATAGATGACTTTTTAGAATCACTTCAAGATGCCTTCATCACGTTCTTCTTCTTGTTAGTTTTTCTTATCACTTTCTTTACTTAAAAAATTGGGTAGCAGGCACATTTGCACCCTGGTTTGGCACATCCAGGCAAAACTTTTCCTTATTCTTTTTTCTCTTTTGGGCCTCTATTCCTTTGCTCTTGATCTTCTTACACCACCATTTTTTTAAATTGTCATATCAATCCTCTTTTATTTTAAGATACGTCATATTCACTTAAGCCTTTAGATGTGGAGGGCCTATCAACTTCTAGAGCAATTAATCATTCTCCTTTTTCCTTCACATTTATTAAGGAAGTTCCTTTAAAGTTCAATCCTAATTAAATATATCTCATACCTAGTTTTAAAATTCAAATTTAGTTGAACTCTTGAGCATTGAGACCATAGTGAAAGATGTTCACTACACAAGTGTTTGACTATACTAGTGTTTTTCCACAGGAATTAATTCATAAATTTCTCTTCTTACAAAACGATTATTTATTATTTTTTTAGGAAAGAAAAAAAGTTCATTATATAGCATCCCATAGGTCAATATTAATAGAAAGAAAGTGGCCTCTCATTCAGGTATTCCAAAATAGATTGAATTATCCACAAAATAAGGGAGGTTGATGAGAAGCACCTTTCCCCAAAGTGGTGATAACATCAATGAAATTGTGAGCCATAGATCATGTCTAAAATATTTCTTCTTTAGATCTTAATTGGCTCTGTTACCAATTGAAAGTCACATGCCAATCAGAAGAGTAGGGAGTAGGATAATTGTGTTGATTTAGAAAACATTTTTAATAAAAAAATAGTGCAACTTAAGAGAAATCCAACAACTCTTATTTGTTAATTTTTTTTTAAATTTTAAATCAATTGTTGATAAATAAGAAAAAAATAAAGCTAACAAAAAATAAATAAAAAATAACACAATAGTTTCAAGTGCTTTGGCAAAACCTTTGCCAACATCTACCCTAGGTTGACATAACTAGGCTTCCACTAAACCAAATACCTTTTGCCGAACTGGTTGATAGGATGCAAAACCCTAACAACGCTTGATTAACTTGATTAAACACTAGCTTTGCTGATCTCACAAGCTAGTCATGTTCACATTGTAACAACCAATACCAATAACAAATGACAAGAGCAATAATAATAAATATTCTTATAATAAACCTATAACCAAACAACACCCAAGTGGTACAAGATTTAGAATGATTGGAACAAAGCCATCAAACTAAAAATCTATAGATAGAGATGCAAGATGATGAGAATGTTATAGAGCAAAAATTCCAACATGTTAAGAAACTTGTTTGAAAACTCAAACAGATTTTCTTGTATAAATGTCACAATAGAACCACTAATATTCTAAGTTGAAAGCCCTTATTTTGATATCATAGATTGACTTCTTGTAGTTATAATAGATTTAAGAGCATTATTTTATTTCTTGAAATGATTAGCTTAAGTCAATACATATTCCAGATTCAGATTGTATTAATAAATTTAATTCATCGTGTTATGATTATTAGAAAAAATAGGATAATCCTTATAATTTCATGATATGACTAACACAAACTAACCAAAAACATTGTATTATACAATTTTAAGGCAATCCTCGTACTATATAACACAAATTTGGAGAATAGCACATAAGGTTTCAATTATATTATACCAGACAAGCACATAGAACATAGTAGTACAAAAAACAACTTAAATGAATCATACATGTTTAATCATAGATCATCATAATATGATATATGCTCTATCAAATGAACTCTCTATTAAGATTAATGATGTATATACAATAAGACTATCATAGTAGTATGACCACTTTAAATTGATTTATATTGTGTTCTAATAGACTAAATTGTACAATTATGACATATAGAATATCATTATATGACTATAGATATTTTAAAGTTTAGTATTAGTAGATGTTTATCATATTCATATAATAGAATTATTGTCATTGTACAACACTAGTGTAACAATTTTTGTTATAAGTGTGTTGACTAGTAGTGAATCAAAAAAGATTGATGCATAAATATTCTCATACTTTGAATGACATCAATTATATCTATTCATATGCTTATGAATACATGTATCATATTCATATGATATAGTAAGCATGTTAATATTCTAAGTCATTAATATTAATTATGAATTGGCCCAAAATATACTACTATGATACATTTCTTTATACTATATGATATGCAAGTTTTTATACTCACAAAACATGACTTAGTAATCATATAAAGACTATCTTGCATATGACCAAGCTAATAGTAACAATGTGAGGTTATACTGGTATGATATAATAATTGTACATATTTAACCAAGATTAGGATTATACAAATGTTGGATTTAAGAGGAAATAAGGTGTGTACTTATACAAAGTAATCTTTGTACAAATATGATGGAAGAGCAAACTCAACACTCAAAGAAATGGATGGCACATGTACATGGTTGATGCCTTGCATGACCAAATTTGCACACTCAACCTAAGTAGAAGGGATAATCACACCTCAATAATGAGGCCATCATACTTATATGATGCTAACACAAGTTTAAACTTCAATTGTAGTTCTAAGATAAAATAAAGGCCATACAATTATGATATTGGGAATAATGCAACCATTAAGTAGTGAATAACATAGCTTAATTTAAACTTGTTTTAAACTTGATTTTATTATCTTGAGACCTAAGTTAAACATAGGATAATAAGTAATAATATTACAAATATCTTAATACAGTTCTTGAGATCTTAATCACATAAGTATGATTTAATAAGATAATGCATAAGTGATAATGTAATACAATGCAATCATAATTATGTTATAATAGAAAATTATAAGTTTTAATAATCTAATTCTTAGAAAGAGGTAAATACTTATAATGGTTACCACACCATCAAGAGGCAAGTTCTCCATGGGGGTACTCCAATATTTGAAGCCTTCAACCTTCACGATTCCCATGTGAGAAAGGATCAAACTTCAAATTGTCTTACTTGTTATTCACTTGATCTAATTAATATCTAAAATGTCCACTCAAAAAACCATTAAAAACAATGTTATATTTTATGCAACTTCTCTAATGTTTTTTAATATTTGAAAAGATTTAATATAACTTGGCTTTTAATTTCTTCATTTTTTTAAATGCAATTACACTCTTCATTAGGCTTACTTTAAAGAAGATATGTTCTCCTTCTTGAGACTTAACTATTTTATACTTTATATCAAAGTACGTCTTTTGATGATATTATGTTTTTTGTACTCTTCTTAAACTATTTGAACCTTCTGGGTAGTCTTATTTATTAATTATAGTCTTATGTGTGCTTTGTTACTTGTGTCGCACTAACATAGTGGTGATTAACACTTTATTTTATGCAATGCTTCATAAAGTGTCATTCTTATATTAGATTGATAACTATTCTTGTAAGTTAATCAAATGAGTATTCTAACTACCACTAAAGTCAAATATGCATACTCTCAACATATCTTTTAGATTTTTTATTATTATTTTAGTTTGACCATTAATAAAGGATGGAATATTATTTTGAATTTTAATTAAGTGTGAAAAACTTCATGTACTTTTTTCTAGAACTGTGAAATAATCTTTGAATCTATATTAGATAAAATTACCTTTGTCACTCCATGCAATTTAACAAATTGGTTGACATAAATTTGTGTTAGTCTTTTAGCTAAGTAGGTAGTTTTAATGGGTAAAAACTTAGCCAATTTGGTTAATTTATCCATAACTACTCATATAGCATTATTTTCTTGACAAAACCCTTATAGTCCAAGATGAAAATCCATGGATATTTTCTCCCACTTTGAAATAGGAATAAAAAGTGCTTGCAATAATTTGCTAAGTCTTTTTTGTTAGCCTTTTAGTCTTTGTTGCTTTTCTTTGACTTGTTGGTATATTATACATTTTCTCACACAATGATTTACATCCTTCTTCATGTTAGACTAACAAAAATTTACTTTAAGTTTAGGTACATCTTTGTTATTCCTGGATGTACTATATACTTAGTTCAATGAACTTCTTTCATTAAGATTTATTTTTTTTTCCTCAATTGAAGGAATGCACATTCAATTTTATTATAATGAGACTCCTTCATCTGAATTGAAGTTTGTCTCTTTTATCTTAGAAATTCTATCCTTTAACTTATTACAACAACCAAAAAGAAGGAATATTTTCCAAAAGTTGATGAATTTCAATTAGTTCCAAATGATTCATCTCTATAATCAACTAAGCTTCTTCCAAGACAGGTACAATCTATTAAGATTCCTTAATGCATCAGCTACAATAATAGCTTTTCCTTATGATAGAAGATCTCCATGTCATGTAAGAATGAAACACACTCGCAAAGTAATGAACCTTTTATAAATTTCTCTCATGTTGTTTCTATGATCTATTTGTGAGGGAACTTGTTCCAAGGCCTAATGAGAAACATATTTTAGAGTTAAGTGCAGCTAAAATAAAAAGCATAAATGGTAAAGAAACTAGAATAATAGAGTAAAAAAGCGAGTATTATGCTAAGAATTGGGAATGGCTTACTTCACTCTCCTTATCCCATTTTATGGAAACTAGGGAATTGTTTGTTACAATAATCATTTTTTTATAACAATAAAGCTAATTCCTTTATTCTTCATGTGTTGCATGTACTAGGTCTTCAAAATGGCTAGTGTGGAGCTTATGCAAAGACAAGGGTGTCATTTATGCAAGCTTCTTATGCCGTCGCACATATAATACATGCATATAGTAGTATGTGTTGTGTGTGTGTGTGATCTTAATGCAATAGTTAGTGCCTTGCATGTGTGATCTATATGTAATGATAGATTCCATGCTCACATTATCTATATGCAGTGGTAAGTGTCATGCATGCGCATGATATATGTGTGGTGGTAGTTGGCACTTACATTGTGGTGGTAGTTTACTCATGTATAGTTGGTGGAATCTACCATGACATGTGTTCCATGTGTGCTACTGCATGTGCTATGGCATTCTACACACTACTATATGGAGTCTCATGTAATGATACTCTACACACTATCAAATACTCCAATATCCTATGTATTATTTTGCACATTTTGGGTTATCATGTATTGTTGTCTAACACTTGGCATCATAATTGCATCACTCAACTCATGTAATAATCTAAATAACCTCCCTTTTGTCTTTCACAAAGATGAATTACTAGATAAATAAATGAACCTGTAATAGACCCCTAATCATAAAGCCATTTATTTAGGATTCAAGTCCCATTGAATATTCTTTTTCAAAGTAAAATTAATACTCTATTGGTTCTTTGGAAAATGCAGGATTTTCTTTTGTTATCTTCTAAAGTGGTATTGAGATGCTACAAACTTACAAGAGTTCCATCAAATGGTTACTTTGATTTAGTTACCAGCAACACGTAACATTGGTAGCTATTGATTAGACTTATCACTTAGTTAGCACCAATAATATCATTTTTTAATGCTCCTTTGTCTCATCTTTGAAAGAAGATTTATCCATATTTTGTGAATTAATAGTATCCAACATCTTAATCCTATAAGTATAGCATTCCTTAGAAAATTTGATAGACATCTAAATATACCACTTCCTATATAACCTTAATTATATATTTTTTGATGATGACAAATTTCACCTTGCCTTGTCTTTCATTTGTTTCCTTGGAGTCTTTATGAATCAACCCTTAAGAATAAGATCTTGGATGTGCTATAGATTTTAAGTTTAGCCTCTTTATAGGACTCTCTAATATTACATTCTTCTTACTTCTTGTGTCAACAGCAACATCGATAAGCTCTTTCTTCACCTTAATACAAATGATGTAGAGTCATTTTTATTATGTTTCATGAGATATATCCTTTAGACTTACCATGAGAGATAAGCTCCCGTCCACATGTTATGAGATTTTACGTACCCTTTTAGCTTTGGTTGCAAAGAGTATTTTATCTTCTATGTCATTATTAAATTTGTAGGGAAATAGTTCAGAATATAAGTTCTAGTAATTTTATGATATGCTTCCTATTTTCTTGTAGTAGTCACAATACTTTCGAGTTCTATTAGTAAGAATGTTAGTTGTCATTGTCATAACATACTTTGCCAAAGAATACTCTTTATTTATTCTCCAATTTGCATACTTGTACTTGGATTTCTCAACATTTGGTTCTTTTGTCTTTGTCTCGTTGCTTTGATTCTTCTTTTCAATAGTCATTGTAAATGTGCTAGTTGCATCAAAGTATGAATATGTTTAGCTTTTATAGTTAAAAGCATTTTTCTTATTTGAAAAATTTTCTTTTGGATCTATCATAGGAGAGGATTGAGATTTTAGCACCATCTCTATTTATTTGATGGTGTAATAAGCGATACAATCATCTCCATTAACACCACCTTAATCTCTTACTTTCATTTCTCTATTTTCTTTTCTATCCCTTCTTCATAGCTCCTACCATTAGTGTTCAATTAAAGCCCTTAAAACCAAATTATGATCTCTCTATGAGGTAACTTGTTTCATAATGACCTTACATTAGAGTTAAGTGTAGCTAAAACTAAAAGCATAAATGATAAAGAAATTAAATGAATGATAGAGTGTTTATGAAAGAATTGGAATGCATTACTTCACCTCTCTTCTTATATTTTAGAAAGGCTTGGGTATAATATTTTATTATAATCATAATTTTTTATAACAACAAATGTGATTTCTTATTCTCCAAAGTTTACATGAATTAAGATTTCAACTTGGCTACTACCAACCTTATGTACAGACAAGAGTGCACATCTATGCACTTCTTATGTTGGGCACACTCCAATTGCATGACTATAATGATAGGTAAGACATGTTCATGATCCCTATGTGTGTAATATTTCCTTGCTTACACATGATGCACGTGTAGTTGTAGATGGAACTTATCATAGCACATGTTGCACTTGTACGATAAGTGAAACTTAGCACAACACTTGCCTTGCACATGCCACTGCACATGTTGTGGTGTCCAGTGTGCTTCTATGAACATCGTGCTTCCTACATGCTATTATGCATGCCACATTCAACATGTTGCTACCTTATGTATTATCTTTCAGGTTGTATTGCACATTATTACGTGTGTTGATTATCCTAAGTGCTAGTGTCTTAACTCATGTGACAATCCAAATAGCCTCCCTTGAGTCTCAAATATGGATTTTTAGCTAAATGAACCTACAATAGATTCCTTGATCAATGATTCCAGATATTATTAATTCAACATGCAATGAAATCAATTTCTTTTTTATTTACTTAGATGTTTGCCTATTTCTTTATTTTTTTTACTTTTATTATTCCTATTCCTTTAATTTCTTCTTTTTTGTCTTTCCTAATTCTCATGATTTATTAATCACTTAAGGCATTTTTTAGCCTTACATACTTTGTCATGATTTATTAATTACCTAGGTATTTTTTAGCCTTTCATATTTCTCATGTTGAATTTGTCACCTAAGAAGTTCTTGGCCATTCATATATTTAGTGGCTTATTAAATAGATAGGCATTTTTTGTAATAACACAATCCTTTTCTTTGTATTTAACTACAATGCTAAACATTTCATAAAACTTATAGAGTCAACATTCAATAATTATCATGTTATGATGTTTACATGACTCATATTGATGCTTACCATAATAACATTCTTACATGATCAACAAAAATTTTTATTTCACCTTGTTTGCATAATTGATATGCAATGCTATTTCTTGTATAATTCCTATAAGCTCAACATCTAATGCACATCATTTCACAATGTTAGCATGCTCAAGATATAGTAATACATAACTCATCATGATGATATTAAGATACAATGCATATTCCTCATATAATCATGCTATTTAGCATATAAATTTTGTTTTATTGTTCACTTTTGTACATAATACATATCTAGAACATCATGAACATAATCACACTTTACATTAACAAAAATCTCCCACATACCTATGAAAATCATACAAGTTAATCTATTACATGCAATAGCATTCATCATTACATCAAGTATGCCCAACATGTTCAGTTGAGCTTCTTATACCATGGTGATATTAAAACATTATATCGAACATATAGTGTCATACCTCCTTCCATAGTTGTCACTCTAAATATCCTTTGTGTGGTGTCTACTAGTTATATTTAATTGGATTCACTAAGAATTAATGATAAGAGGGCATCTTTACCTCTTCCTTTAATCTTAAAATCATCACTCTATGATATATTTCTTACATGATGAGATATTATAATGGTATGTCAAAACTTCTCACAGACAAACTTTCTTAACTAGCTTCGTATGCCTGACTAACTACATAACCAACACTAACTTCCACAACTCATACACTAGCTAAATCTTTATTGGGTCGATGGTTATGGGGTTTCTTATTGTGTTTAATACTTCTTCAAGCACATTTTCATGCCTACTATAAAAATCATTTTGACAAGAAGATTCATTTATAAGGCATGGACATTCATTTTCTTTTGTCTTCTTCTAAACATGGTATTCCATTTCTAATTGCTTTCGTTTGAACCCTTCTTTTAGGTTCTATTAGTCTTCTTATTTCATCCTCTTATTCATTATTTATATTGGCAGTCATCTTATACATAGATTAAATTTTAATATAGCATGTTGTATAGAATTAATTTGCATAAATGATATATAACAAGAATATTGTAATCATCATCACCAAATACACTTATATATATATATATATATATATATATATATATATATATATATATATATATATATATAATATGTTTTCTTCTCCAACTATAATAATCTAATCTTCTTATATGTCTAGGGTGTCAACTAATTCATATTATAGGTATCTAACCTATTCATAAGTATCTACCTTACTCTTCCAATGATTGCAATTGGCTTGATATGATGTCATCTAAACTTTTTTGCTTAAGATTTTAATTGCTTTGACACCATTAATGTAAGAAGTAGGTTCTCATCACCCTTTCATAAACATAAGATCTAATTTCTCAAACCTTAAACTATTTAAATTAATTTTATTCATATTCAAGATTTGAAACAAATATAACCTCTTTTCTATTTCATCCATTTTTCCATATACATAGTCATTTATAACATCTATAAAGATGTCTAATATGCATTCATGCATATATCAATTGTACATCAATATAGTTATAATATATATCTAACATACAAAACCACTAGTATAGGACTTAGTTATTACATAGAACCTTCACCTATAATAGTAAAACCTAACATTTACACCTAAAATATTAGTGCCAAAAAATAAGCTAAGCTACTATCATAGGTTAAATATGCTAAATCTAACACAATTATTATATACAAAATGAAAAACTATTTGGGCCATGTTGCATACAAAGTATTTATCACATAGTTTAAGAAAGAAATAAATAATCAAGGCCTTTACAATAGCAATTAGATAATATCATTGTACATATATCAACCATGAAAGGAATAGACACACATGCATACATGTTCTTATGGTTATCATTTATTTTCTTAAAGTAGTGTTATTTATGACTTTTCCTTTTAGCTAAGTAAAGCTTGAATGGTCATCTTCTTTCTACTCTCTATTTCTACAAGTGGTCAATAAATAACCTCTTTTTGGTTTACTTATTCATGATTAAAATCTCACTTAGCACTTTTCATATTTCCTTGCAAATGACACTCAACAATTTGTTTCACTGCTCTCTTTAAACACTTATTTATCATGGTATTTTCATCATTTTAGTCACATAACCCAATGGCTACTATATTGAGTTCTATTGACATTTTCAATCTTTAATTCACCCCTAAGTCATTATATATCTTGTCTTATCCCTCAATAATATAACTACAAATTATTTGTATCAATATTCTACTCATTTATAAAGCATAACATATAATGAAATCTCATGCAAGGAATAAAATATTGATGTTTCACATGCTTAACTATAATATATAGTCATGCACATGCACACAAGAAAAATTCCAAACTAAGTCATGAATCACTTCATTTAGTGCATCATGTTTTTCTAAGTATAACACAAAATCTTATATATGTATAACATCAATCAACAAAGTATACTCATAAACAACTAAGTTGCTTACATACAATTCAACATTTTACATTGCTGGGGCACCTAATAATTGTAAACTCTCTAACTACTTTTATTATGGTAGTAGTATATCATAGCATGCACATACAACAGCTATAAAGTTTGTCAACAATTTTATATTTTAAACTTTCTCACACAGGTAAGAATCATTTAGTATGCCAAATATTAGGATAATAGTAATGTATCAAGCATATGTACAACACAACTATATAGAAATAATTGCTTGAAGTCACATTATCAATTAGTGGCACATCAAGTATATGCATATATAATCTTGCCAAATGTCTATTCAAGATCATGCAACTTTAATACAACAAACATACACATTTACAAAGGTACTAGAATGCTTACCTCAATGTTTGAATAGATCTCCTTTCTTTTCTCAATTCCATGCTCAATTGCTAAATAATTGCTACTAACTTTCTCCACCTCCTTTGGTTCAACCTATTAGGTAGTGGCAAACTTGTTATGACTACAATCTATGGAACCTATGGTTAATTGAGGAGTCAATAGTACAATTATTAGAAATCCAAATCTAAGTTTGGGAAACTCTTCAATCTCTACTATGAAAGCTACTTCTCGACTTCCTCACATTTATGTTCCCATTCTTATTTCTCTTTCTCTTTCACTCTCTTTTTTCTATTTCTCTCTTTACTTTGACTTCTCTCTCTTAACTTCACTCCTCTCCATGTTCCCCTATCTCTCTACCTCTTTTATGTATTTTTTTTTATCTTAGCTCCTTTCTTCTTTCTTCTTTCTCACTTTCCTTTTCTTCTTATGGCTGAGAATAGTGATTTAAGAAAATTGAAGAGTGACATAATAGGATAAAGGTTTGATTTACTTAAATCTTAATAGAGTGAGATCTTCCTCTGTATGGATCTTATTTCCTTTAACCTTAATTAATGCTTAATGACTGAATGATGATAATGCCAAGTGATGAGAAAGAAAAGTTTAGAGTCAGTGTTTAGATGATGTGAGGAATGGCTAATCAATGAAAAGAGGAAATAAAGTATGCAGGAAGCATATGAGAGTAAGTTGGGTTAAGAAATTAGTTATTTAGGGGTGTGTGTGTGTGTATGTGTGTGTGTATATATATATATATATATATATATATATATATATATATATATATATATATATATATATATATATATATATATATATATAATAAATTAGTTAATTAAATATTTAATCTTTCACTTAAAAAAAATTTAATAATTCCAAGTGAACTTGGATTGAGACCAAACAACATCATTAAACACATTTTAGCAAGCTCTATGCAATAGTTTATTATTTTCATTCCAAAATACTTTATTTTTTAGTCATTTTTTCTATGTTTTATGAGATACCTTGCATGCTTATGATTTGATCCCAAAGCATTAAGATAACTTTGTTACTTTAGAAATTTGAGGTTGTTATAATAATTCAATAAAAATAATTATATTAGTTGTAACATTCATATGCATAAGAAAGAGTACCATATGGAAAACTTTACTACAACCAGTCTAAATCATTGACTTGACACCTTCCTATATGGCAAGATTTATAATTACCCTTTAATATTCACTAATAGGTCATGATCTTATATTATAAATTCACTATCACCCTTACATTTTACATGTATTATAGATTATGATGATTTATATTCCAAAAGCCTATTCATGCAAGTGATAAAATATTCACATGTTACCAAGTACCTCTACAATACATTTAACATCCATTATATCATGTATGTATCATGTTATATATTAGTTATCGCATGTGAAGTAATAAACATAACAACATTCATGTATCAAATATTCTATATAGACATAACATCCATCACCACATGTTATATACATCATAATTCTATAATATAGTCAATGCACTATCTCAACTGTATTAATTACATTAATTAGATCCCATTGGACCCCTTTATTTTAATAATAATTTCTCATATTGGAACATCTGTTGGCCTCTTGGGCTCATTTGATCCTTCTATTCAACCATCTAATGTAGAATTTGTTTGCTCTTAAGTCCATATTGAACCATCCTTTTACTTCCATAGGATAATCAATGACTATTCAAAGGATATTATGTTTCTTGAGCTTAAATCTACTCCTTCATTAATCACTCTTTAAGTCCCTATTGGACAATTTGTTCCTATTTATTGGTCCATTTGATCTTATCAGACATTTGTTGGACTATCTGATAGAGACTTCAAACTTTTTTTGTCATTTTGTATCAGATCATCCATAATCCTTCAAGGTTACTCCATTCCTCATTAGATGACTATTCAACCACCTAATGAATTCTAACACTGACTTTGGTTTGAATGCTTATTTTTATCTATTCTCCTATTCACCTTCTTATGGACCTTTTGACCCTCTTCGAATGACCATCTCATGAGCATCGAATAATGACACAATCCTGGTTCCTATTTTTATTAGAAAAAAGCCTCCAATTCTCATTATATAAATTTGTATTTGAGCTATACTCATCAAGATATATATTTGAACAATTGATTCATAATTTTTTTTATCTTTTTTGGATTTTAAAATATTTTACCATTGTAGAATATTTAATTAAATAAAAAATATATTGTTTCATTTATCACGATATTTCAACAAAAATCTAGAATATTCCCTCCAATATACTTTAAAATAGGAGCTTAAGATATTAGATATTAGCTTTTACACCATGACTTACAAGATTATCTCCAAAGTTTTGATTAATCAAATGAAGAACTATCACGAGTCTCTTGTTGAGAGTTGTTTATTGGTGTAAGAAATCTTCTACAACATGGACATTTCTTCTACCATTGGTCTCATGATCTTTAATGTGTTATGACCAAATCTATTGGAGCTTCCTCTTGGCCATGCTTAGACACTTAAGTTTTTTAGAAAGATGATGTGCTTGGATCACTAAATGTATTTTCAATCCTTTTTATTCAATATCTATTAATGCTTCCAAGATGGATTGAATTAAGTGGACTACACTTTATCCCCTTATCATTATATCTTAAGTTTTAAGCTTTTATCCATTCTCATCTAGCATTGTTTGAGAAGGATATCCATACCTCTGTATAGCTCCATCAATCTCTCACCACATTTTCATAGATAACATCCTCCTATTTTTTTGGCCTCTTATATTGAGGCAAGGGAGCTCACAATAGTCTTGAATTCATATTTAAATTTTTCTAATTAAAAAGTTGTTATACCCGATAAAATATTATAGGTTTAATCTTCAATAATTAAATTATGGCTTGGATGATTTCAAATCGATAGTAGGATGAGCCAGGAGCTCAATTGGAGGCTATTGGAATTTCTGAAATTTTCTGGGGATTTTTTGGAGCACCGAGGGAATTTTTAAGTAATTTTCCCTGTTTAATTGGATTTTTGAAAATTCGAAAATCTATTAAATTTTTAAAAAACAGGAATTTGGTTTTTACCGAGCGTGAACCGGACCGGAGCGGTTCAGCGAAGGCGGGGGCGGTTCGCCGAGTGCGTTTGCGCGTGCGTTTGGATAAGCCGCGGATAAGCGGATCGGACGGACGAGATCAGCGGTGGAGATTAACCGGTTGATCGGGGTTAAGCGGCGTTATTAGAAGGTCAACCGGCACTTAATGGGTTCTTAACGGGTTAATACCGGTTTAAAGCGGGGTATTTAACCCGAACTGTTCGACTGTTAGGGTTAGGGTTTCGAACGGCCGGAGACGAAGCTTTCGCGGCGAACGACGATATTTTCCGGCAGCCTTTCAAGGGGCTTTTTGTACCTGGAGGTTCGCGTGATCGAGGAGAATCGATTGGTACCGGTTTCGTTCGGCGAGGAGCAGCGGTTGGTCGCGTGCGAGCTTCACCGTCGCCACCGTCGCCGGAGAAGAAAAAGGTAGGAAATTCAGTTTAAATTTCGTTAATTAGCGAATTAAAAATATGAATTACTTTGCAATTAACTACCAGAGCATGTGAATTGTGTTTTTTTGAAAGTGATTAATGCAAATTATTGATTTAGCATTTTAGGGTTTTCGGAAAAATTATACCCGTCAAATTGGAAATTTTACCGAGCAATTGATGATTCTATTATGGACTTTAATCATGTTAAGATTGTATCAAATGCTGAAAATGGTCTAATTTCATAGATTGTTCGTTTAATTTCATAAATTGTTAAATGAGGATCGGATGAAAACTTCGGCGGGAAATTTGATTGAATCTTAGAAATTAGTGCCATTATTGACAAATTAGGATAGTATGAACATCGGATTTTGCTTCTCCTTGATCTCGGTCGCCGGAAATCGACGGGGAAAACGGAATTTCCCGGAGGAATCGTCGGCTAGGGTTTCGCAGGCGTCGGGCGGAGGAAGGAGATGGATTAGATTAATTTCAGCTTAGTTAATTAAATAATTGTAATTAATTAATAATTAATAATAATTAAATACTAAACGTCGGCTGGAAAATTTGATTTAAAGGTTCGGCCGGTGGGTTCGCGGTTCAGCGCGGGTTTTCCGAACCGGCAGCGAAACCCTGTTCAGCGGAACGCGGGCGCGGACGAACGGCGGAGGAAAAACTTAATTCGGAAATTAATCCGAATTTTTGGAAAATATGTGGAATTTAAATTTTAAATTCGGAAATTAATTCCGAATTTCGGAAAATGGATAAAGGGCAGAAATTGAAGTTGAAATTTAAAATTTCCTGAAACGAGAAAAAAGTGATTTAGGGAAATCACACAGACAAGTTGAAAGTTACTGTTGGAAATTATCCATAAATTCAGTGCAGCTGGATCAGTTGGAAGGAAGTGTGACACTTGGGTAAGTGTTACCAGAATAGTCAGAATTTCGATATAGTTTGTGTTACTTGGATGGCATTGACATGGATTGAGTCAGTTTACTCAGTGTTGGCGTATTTCATGGATTGGCATACTGGACCGGACTACTATAGACCCTATATGATGTTTTAGGGTAGTTGTGGTAGGTGACTGTGCGGTTCAGACTTAACTTTCACAGTATACATGTGGACTGGTATGCGCCTTGTTGTATCTGGACACATGTTGCCGAATCTTGGAGTTAAAGCTTGGCAATGACTGTAGGGGCGTGGCTTCTATGGAAATTGTTGGGAGAGGACTTCTTGGGACGGTGGCTGAGTCGACCTCTTCTGGTCCACGAGTGTAGGCCTGCGCGCCTGAGAGTGGCAGCGGCAGGGGTGACTCGCCGTGGCTAGCCAGGGTGTCTCACGTTGGCTAGAGATCTATGTGACGGGTTATGTCTATAGTCTCCAGAAGATTGATTGACGAGAGACGCTGAGGTGTCGGGTGCTAGGCGTTGTGATGCGTGCGCAGAGATGGGCGTGTCCCGCTGGCATGCTTTGCCTAGGCACCATGCGTGCGCAGAGATGGGCGTGTCCCGCTGGCATGCTGCCTGGGAGCACAGAGGAGAGCTACTCTGTTGTGACTGGGAGTGACTGTGGATTGGTCGGAGTCTGGAACTGAGAGTGCCTTTCCACCCTACATTGTTATGCTGTATTCCTATACTCTTGCTATTATCCTTCTCTTGCATGTGAGTTTTTACTAGCTGTCTTTCCTACTGAGCGTAGCTCATTCCCTTTTTATCTATATTTTTCCAGTGGCTCGGCAGACTTGATGCCACCCAGCTTTAGGTGGGATCGTGATCAGTAGGCTAGTGGAGGAGATCTGATCTGTGATTATCCGAGACATTCTGGTTAGTTGATTGTTGTTGGATGTATTCAGTGAGACTGTTATTTTTATGTCTTGTATTATGTGAGAGTAATTCTGACTTATGTATCTAGTTGGATGATATTGTATTTGTTGGACTTGGATCTTATTCTTGTGAGGTAGTTCCATTCACTGTTTTACTTTATTATCTTGATGGTATAGTGTGTGGAGTGCTATATTTTATCTGAGGATGTTATGTATTTTATTTTTTATGGTGAGGTCATTACATGACTATGGAACTTAACATTGGGGGTTCAGACTTCTATTAGACCGGTTCTCCTATCGGTATGGGTTAGGAGTGTTGGGTCTAGTAGGAGTAACATTGCACGAGTCCATCTGTTAATTCAGGAGTCATGAACCTGATTTGACGGTGTACCCGGGAGATAGGATCCACATTGTTAAGGAAAGTAGGTGTGTAATGATGTGTTATATCCTATGTTTTTCGTAGGCTACTCAGGTTGGTATGGGACGATCTGAGCTGTCTATATGCAAAAAAAAAAATTTTTTTATACCAAAAATCAGCCTAGAAAAAAATGGGGTGTAACAAAAGTCAATAAAACCAATTGGATAATATTCTTCGATAAGAGAATATACCTAATATGTGAAAGTAGCCCATTTTTTTTATTACTTTTAAGATTATTAGCATGAAAGTTTAATCCAAAAGGTCTTTAAATTGTTCTTGAGTTCTCAATATCCTTATGTTTAGTAAAGTCCTTAAACATTGCATATGTATTCAATGTCCCATGCCTTTGTTCCTTTTAACAATCATGGTATGATCGAAAGCTTGATCCACAACTTTCATTAGGGTGGGAGTTTGCACAAGAATTCTTTTCATTACCTCTAAAAAGGAAGCTATTTATAAACTAAAGCCTTATGGTTTTAGGCATTCATCAACATACAATTTGGAGGAATATTGTTTTAACCAAATTATTTGCTTAGTTTCTAACCAAGGCTCCCTTTGTTATGGTCAATTATTTTCAAGTTAAAATCGAGAAATGTCCTTTTGTGGCATCCTTGCCTAATATTTGCCAAATTTTGTGGTGGGTAGTCTATTTCCTTTCACATTTTATAGTGTTTGTAAAAACCATTTTTTAAAATAGAAGCAATAAAGTCATATGATCATAGTTTTATAAATAAATTTAAAGCCAACATCTTACATTTTGAAAACTAGATAAAGACATGTGAAACAAAATAAAGATCACATTATCTTTAAAGCATAGTTTTTTACATTACAGGTGAATACTACAACAATATAAGTTTAGTACTATGAAAATGGAACTTGTTATTATATTGCTTATACGAAAAATTAGTAAATGACTAACTAATAAATATAAAAGTTATTAAGCTACTCTTTCAATGCTCCTTTAAAGTCCTATGCTGTCTTTTTCTGACCTAATATTGTTAGGCTATAAAATAGGTTAGGTCAACCATCACTGCCATTGAAGAAACAAATAGTATAACATATATAAAAGAAAACAAGTTTTGGATCATACTATATATTGAGTCAAATTCACATAATATAACATATAAACAACATATAAGGTTCTAAGATGACGGATATTAGTAATTCAATTTCTTTTGGTTTTTACCTCTATAATATATCATTGAAGATAGTGAGCTCAATTCTTGATAATATCATTCTAAAATGAGATATTTTATTTTTGAAGTTACCACCAATGGAACATATCATTTTAGATAATCACCCCACTTCTAAAAAACATTATTTTGAAAGAAGATTTCAAGTTTTTTAAGAAATGCCTTATCATTTTTCAACTAATTCTTATTTTTACTTTCATGTTATAATGTCATATTTTTTATTTTACCTCTACTAGTAATTAATATGATATTATAACATCACCATACTTATATATAATAAAAATTAAATAATCAATTATCAATACAATATCATGCTCAATTAAAAAATGAATAGATCAATATAAGAAAAAATAAAAAAAACACATTCTAAATATTTCCAAATAAAATTGTGCTTTTTAAGGATGTTGCATATCAATCAAATGCATATAGTGTACAAAGTCTAAATTCTCTTTTGTAATGGACTTACCTTACAACAAATCTTCAAATGCATGCCTTTTCATGATCCTTAACTAATACCATGCTATAGTACTTGCTATAGTACTACTATAGTACTATTGTGTTACTGTTCTACTATTTCATTTCAATTCTTACTTATCTCTGCAAAGAATTCCTCCAACACCTCAGCAACACTCCTCTCTCTCTCTCCCTTTATCCCTCTCTCTCTCTCTCTCTCTCCTCTAAGTTCATGGTTGAGGTATCACTTCCTCTAATGTTTTTCAAAATTTCCTTATTAACCATGGCTTCCCTTTTTTATACCAAGCTCACATCGATTCCCCTTCATAATCCTTAAATTCCCTCTAAATGCTCACAAGTTTTTTATTGAGCACCTCGTCACCTTCTCATTGCTTGAATTACAGTGGCTCCCCATTGATTGAGCTCACCACCACTTGGAATCCTTTATCAATGTGTTAACTTGGGGTTAAGGAAAATTGGAGGATTTAACAATTAATCAAATACATATTTTAATTAAACTTAATTACTCCAATAATTCTTTGCATCTTTTGATATATTTAAGTTGAAAAATTCTTAAATAAGTTTGTTTAAGTCTTTTTGACATGCTTGTCTATAAAATTTCATATTTTTCAAGTACAATTTAATATTTTTAATGAATTTTCAAACTTTAAATCTTTATAACTATTATTTAAATAATTTTCATAAATTGTCTTTGACTTTTAATTTCTTTGTTGTCATACCTTTTTTGTGCCAACAATGTTTTAATGGGCTTATTCTTTTAAGCTCTGTCTCAATAATTTTTTATAATTTTTAGTCTATTTAATATTTTTACAAATTTTTAAAACTTTTTAAGCTTTTAAATAAATCCCATTTTACATCCAATAATCCATTTCAATAATTTAAAAATCTCATTTTTCAACAAATTAGGGTTGTTAGATTTCAAATAATTCATATACTTTATTTCTTAACTCACCTCGTTCTTTTGAGGGTGTCGTACCTCCTTTTTATTATGTATGCCTTTTCAAGGAAAAATAATATGATTTCCTAAAATATCAAAATGTTTTCCAAAAATATAAGTAATTCAAAACTAATTACAAACTTTAAATTTTATTATATTTGAGTTGAAATAACTCCTTATTCTTTATAAGATCTTTAATCGATCATAAAATTATGATTTTTTATTTCATTTAATCATATAATAATTTAAATTTCTTAAGATAATTATTTCACTAATCACCCATCTATGATGTTATAATGCTCCCTTCTTATAAGAATTTCATCCTTAAAATTTAGATCAATCAAATTGTTTCTTTTCTATATATCAATTGGCTTTATAATAGATAATTGTTTTATCTCTTTTATTAAATATTTTACTAATTTTTGTTAACAAGTTCTTTTATATACTTTAGTAAACATGTAATCCATTTTTTTATAATGTCATAAAACATTATCATCCTAATTTTGAACCTCAGAATTCATCAAATTATCATACTACTAGTGTTTTTAATAATTAACTATTCTACTTAATCATTATCTTTAGTTTTCCTCAATCATCAATTATTTAAATTCCAACTATATTTCTTGATAGACAATTATGATCTAGCACCTCTTCATTAAAATTCTTATATTGTATAGCAACATTAACATTAATCTTTGTTTGTACATAGTTAAGGTTTCTTATAACAATGGTGTTGACCTTAAGGAAGTTTTTGTTGAAAATTTTGTGAGGCAAAATGTACAAGAAAAGAGAGTTGAATTGTGAATTTTAAAAAACATTGATTCTAAAAATTAGATAATTTTTTTCTTAAAAATAAAGTTTGCTTTTGAAAATGGCAACAAAAATAGATTACACAATTATAAAGAAAATGCACAAAGATTTTTTAGGTGGTTTGGCTAAAACTCATACTTACATCCATCCCTGATCACTAATCGATCTTCCACTAACTACTCTCTTTTATTGAAGTTGGTAGGGATAAACCAAATACAAATTGGTGCTCGAATGAGACAAAAATTCAGAAAATTTGACTATACAAAAAAATCAAAACCATTACAAAATTTTTGTATACAAAATCCTTGCACTTTTAAATATTCAAAACAAAAGTGGCATAACTAATTAATGATGTAAATATTACCAGGATGATGAAAAAAGATTTTAGATAAAAGCGAAAGAAATATTTATTTAAAGAACCCACAACTCCTGTTGACATGTAAAAATTCATTGCTCTTAATTTTAAACTTCACTTTGGCACTTATAAAAATTTTTAAATAGATTAAATAATTATAAATATTGGTAAATAAACTTTATTTATAGTTAAAATAAAAACTCCCAAAATAACTCCACGAATTGGAAGAATCAATTATTCCAAAAACTAGTCATTATAGGTGAGATGAGAAAAAGATGAATACAGCTGTTGTTTGATTCTAGGTGGATGGAGCAGGAACCATCTGATTGGAATCATCGATAAAGGGTCTAGATCTAATTATAGTGAGATAAGATCTAGAAGTTTAGATTTAAAAGCTAGATGGATGATGGTGATGATCGATTTACTGTTCATGAAGATGAAGAGGCACTCTGCCATTCGATCAACCATTTTAGATGAATAAATGAAAGAACACTATTCATAAAGGTGGCTACAATCTAGATCATTCAATCTCAAAAACATGTGATTAGTAGGTATAGATTAACTCAAGTTTGGAACAAAATTAGAGTTAGCTTTTTTATTCCAACATTGCAAAATAATGCATGTAATTTGTATTTTATATTACTTCCACTATATGTAATAGGCAGTCTGATGGGGTTGGCTACCTCCTGGTGCCCTTGAGATGTCATTACCTAAGGCCACCTATGAATAATATTAAATCGAGTCTGACTTGACCCAAACCAAATACATAACATTAACAAGTCTAACTCAACTCATTATGCTTAAGCCAAGTACAAGAGTCATGCCTTAACCCCGATTAACCCAAGCTGCTACAAGAATCATGCCTTAGACTAATACTCGGGGCTGACCATGTCGATTTTAGTTGAGCTCCTAGCCTATGGTTCCCCAAGGCTAGTGCCCAGCATTATGAGCTACTCAACCCAAACCCTTCAAGGGTTGGGTGCTTAAGCTATTTTTTAAAATTTTATTATATAAGTTTTATTTGAAAAATTAATATATTTTCAAAATTCAAATAACTTAATTTTAAAAAATATGTAATTTAATGCAAACTCAAATAAGCATGAATCATGATAATTTTATATACCATAATTATAAAGAAAATAAAGGTTTAATATACGAATCATAGAGATTTAGAAATATAGTTCTTTATGGATTAGGCATTCCATAAAGATCATGATACTTGGCTCTAAAATTAGTAAGTTGAGTCATTAATCTTCATTCACTGCATATGCTATAGTTCTTGATCCAATAAATCCAAATTGCTATAATATATTTTAAAATTTAACTAAAATAACATTAAGCTTAATAAGGCATTAATAATCATTTAACTTATTTTTATGATAATCACATCAAAGAATATAATAATCTCTTCCTTGAGCATTCACATCATTAAGGATTCTAGTGTTGGTTTAATCCTATTGATCTTTTTCCTAACATAATTTAAATGAAGTTCTTTGGTTGATTAATGACTTGCCTCTTCTTGATGATGTAGGGAATAAAAAACTCAAGTTATTTTCTCTCTTTTTTCATAGATTTTTTATTGAAAGTATATCCCTTTTAAAAAAAGCCCCTTCTTATTAAGGATACCTCTCTTGGCATAAATTAGACTTTATTTATGCCATACTTACTCTCATATATGATTATTTAACAAAAATAGATGGTTTTGTTAGTTCTTTGTTTTGGAAATTAATGTCCAATTGAGAATTGATGCCTTTATATAAAGAGTGTGTAACAATGTATTTTTTACCATTTAGATTATGTACTCTTAGAACATTACCTCTAATGTCAAATATCATTAGGGGTGCCATAGCCAACCAACTGTTAATCATGCTCATTTGTTATGCACTAGAGCTACTAAGGTCTATCATAAGTTAAACTCTACGTACACAACTAGTCATTAGCTCTTTGCTATTATTTGATATGTAAGTCATTGCTTCAAGATCATTTATCCATACATAGCTAATTCTTTTTAGTAGATATAGAATAACCAAATACTAAGGCCAATAGTAAACTGATGTACTAGTTATTGTTTCTCTTTGCTTAAATTCAACAAGTCCAAGTTGTCTCCCACTTGAGTCCTCTCACTAGCATGATGAACTATGAACTATCACCGTCATGTACCTCTCTTACTGATTGAGGCCTCCAACCTCTTGATGGATCTAGATGAACTTTGATGAGTTAGTGTATTTTTATGATGCTGCAATCACTCATGACCCATCTACTCAAATTGTTGCTATTATAAAGGTTTAGGTTGTCACTTACTCATGTTGCACATTAAGATGTATGCTATTCTTTTGATCATTTCTCTTCTCACCTTTATTCTTAACATTTATAGTAGTGTTTAGTGCTTAGGAGAAGAATATAGAGTTGTAATTCATCTCTTTGATGGCCTCTAATGTGGTGCTTCTAATTTTAAGCTAACAATTTTCTTACATCATTGGCTCTTTTTCCATCTATTTGTATGTCCTATGTATGTAGTCATCAAATTGTGTAATAGATTTTGTGCCTATTAGACAAAAATTTTTTACTTTACATGGGAAACAAAGCATGACTTGTTCCCTTACTTTGGCTATGATTCACAAATAAGATTTTTTAATACTTAAATTTTTTATACATCATAAGCTATGATAAATGTTTTAGAGAAATGCCTTGTTTGTAAAACTTGTAATCAATGTTGTAGGTTTGGTTAAAGACTTATGTTTCTCATATATAATAATTACAAGTGACAATGAGTACCATAGTTTTAGGATAAGAGAATTCTAATGACAATTGCAATTATTAGTTTGAAGTGTACCATTGATGAGCATGGTTCTTTGAAGAGATCACTAACTACTTCAATAGAAGTAGTATGAGCTTACATAAAGACATCATAAACGAACTTGAAATGTCTTAGATATGGAGGGTGTTTTTATTTACCAAAATTTGTAGAATAAGCATTTACAAAAAAATCATGTACTGTCTTTATAATCTCTTAAAATTTTAATAAAACTTTTTAAAATATTTCATAAGTAATTTTTAGTGTTCAAGATTTTCTAAAAAAATTGTTTTATCTATTCTTTTCTATTTCTTATTACTGAGGCATCTCCTCACTATTTCATATTGAAAATTAAAAATTATGTGAAATTAATTCAACATGTGAGGACACTAAACCCCTATGTGGAGACTTAATGATGATACTAAATTTACAAATCTAATCAAGGAAAATTATAAAACATTCATAGAATCAAAAG